>CM061540.1:292182778-293432778 GCA_030864215.1 Capsicum pubescens
AATAGAAGAACAACAGAGGGAAATTGCTGAGGAAAAACCAAAGTTGGCAGACATTGAGGTTGCACTTCGAGGATAAATCAAGTTGGCCACAACTAGGGGATCACAGGTTGCATAAATTATAGAATCTCATCTCCAACAATTGCATTAATTTGAAAAGAAGATGTAGGAAAAATTTGATCAAGAGAGATCTCAGTGGATACGTGAAAGAGGGATAATATGAGAACAAATGGAGGTAGTTTCTGCTCGAGAGCAATGGCAAGATAGATGATTGATTCCTGTGATCGACAGGCCCAAGGATGGGATTAGGCTTTTAGTTCCATTTGAAGGAAGTTCCGACATATGGAAAAGCATACTACTAGAATGGGTTTTGATTACCAAGAGTTAAATAGTGAACAATTTCTGGCGCAAGTACCAGCTTTTACCCAGTGTCTCTCCACTTTGTTGTAAGACATATACTTGGGTTTGGGAGGCCATAGAAAGTCAAAATATCCTTGATCGATCATGTTGAGGTTATAAAAATCAGTTAAAAACCTTGAGACACTAGAGTTTAGTTGTACTGATGGATAGTTATTTTCTTTTATTGCATTATTTCAGCTTCAGTCTTAGAACTTCTTTTCTAGATTTTATGTATTTCAGTTAATCTTGTTTGCTTAAGTTTAGTTTTATTTATCAAATGGCAGATGGTAGGTCTACTTTTAGGAGTTGTATCATTTGTTCTATCGTACTTGTATTTGAAAATTACGTAATATACTGAAGTTGGTCATTTATATATATATATATATATATATATATATATATATTACATATGTTTTACTTCATTTACTCAATTTATTTTCTTTCAAAAGAGTCATTTTGTTAAGTTTTATCCGAACTACGCAAAGATCTGATTCATCCCCTGGCATGATATGTAAGCAACCCTCCAAAGGGTTAGATCAAAACTTTTCAAAAAAAGGTGTGCCTAGAAAAGTCGGGATGAAACACCAAAGGCATTCATGATAGGCTGGGAAATACATAAAGAGGCATAACATACAAGATGTCATTATAATATGTTAAATATGTAATGCTCACTCATTTGCTACTTGATACGGAAAAGATAAAGTAGTTAGTGGTTGGTTTGTGGTTTAAACAGGCATCTCATCCTTACAACACAAGATACAAAGGAAAGAGAAAGATAACTCACAAAGAAGGTGTAGAGTCTGACAATGAGAAAGATCAAAATCAGTTGATTCCACAAGAATTTGTATCAATGGAAAAGAATATATTGTTGAAACAATAGATAGTGGAAATGTATCAAGCTTGGATTAATGGGAAAGCCCTGTCTTCCTCAATTCCTAGACTTTTGAATACAAATAATCCAAGTCCCGCTTAAGCCCAAACTGGCAACCCACTTTACCCACCTGGATTCGGCCCAAATACTAATGTGTCTAGCACTATTGGTACCTCTTCGTGCACCCACCAAATCCATCTCTCACAAACAATCATTTTTCATTCCTGTAGCACCAGCTAATGTGGGTCCTTAATAGACAGTACAAAACACTATGGGTGAACCAAGTCATGATCAATTGTATCCTCCGGAAGTGACTTTTGTCCGATATTTGTTTTAGCTCTTATTTTATTTTTTAATAAGTTTTAGTTGAAAATAAATTAATAAATAAAGTTATATTTTAGGATATTTTTATTTTTAATTTTAAAATAATAAGAAAAACATAAAAAAATTCAAAAATATATTTTTCTTTTAATTTTAATAAATAAGTTACTATTTTTAGTATTATCTTAATTATATTTATTTTAGGCTATTTACTTTTATTGTATTTTCTTAAAATATAAAAATTATTTAGTTAATAATCTTTTTAAAAATAAAAAATAATAACTAAAAAAAATGAAAACCTTATCCTAAATTACCCCAACTTGCCCATCCCATCTGCACACTACCATTCTCCCTCAACTTCCCTCCTACATCCCCTTTTTCAGCGTAACTCCTCAACTCTCTAAAAAACAAACGCATTTAAAACATCAGACAGAAGGGAGCAGATTGACAAAAAGAAAAAGAAAAAGAGAAACCAAAAAGAAAAAGAAAGAGAGAACCAGAAGAAAAGGAAGGAAAAAAAGCAGAGGATACTGACAGAGAGAGAACAACAAAAAAATATTTGAAAAAGAGTGAGGGGAAGGAAAAAGAACAATATTGGAGAGAAAAACACAAAGAAAATATCACAGACAGAAGGAAAAGCATTTTTAAAGTTCGCAGTTTGAAGTTGGAGTTTCGCCTGAAATTTTTGGTGACGGTTTTCTTGCTTCATTACTCGTTTTAATTCATCACAGCTTCTTATTCGGTCCTGTATTTTTATTTTATAAGTTTTGTTGTGAATTAAATTACAAATAGAATTGTTTTAGTGATTTCATGAATTATTTAGTATATGTGGTTACTGCAATGTTATTTTTATTTTTATGATTATTTGAATCAGTGTCTATCATTTCTTAACTATATATTATGCATGCATGCCAACAGAATAGAATTGAAAAAGAAAAGAAGAAAAAATAATAGATACACATTGACATACACTCCACTCTCACACACAATTTATACATTGTAGAGTATGTTCACCATTTTTCCATTCACAAAAATACACACCCCACACAGAAAAATCGACAAAAAATGAAAAACAGAGGAGAAGTATGGAAAATCAGTGAGTCGCGAAACCACCCTCTCCTCATTAATTTCCAAGCCCACCGATGCAAAAGGGAGATTGAAAGAGGAGAAAACAGCCGGCGTTGGATATTATTTCGGTTGTAAATTCACCTTTGATGTCGAAAAAAATGCTCTTCCATTGACAACCACCAACTCTCATGTCCTTTTTTAGCTAAAACCACCCTATTGGTGCAATTCAAGCGAACTGCCGCCGATAGCAACCACAAAATTGACGACCAGTTGCATACACCCATTCTTTTCTCTCTCCCTCTTATCTCATTCACCCATATGCCACCTCCGGAGTCGACAATTGGATAGTATACAACCTCTCTTTGTCTCCCTTCACTATCAAAAGAAGATCCGACAAATCGCTATTGAAATCGTCGTCCCCTCTTCTTCTTTACCATGCCTCACCGAAATTGACCACCGGAGGGCGGGCTTCAAACTTCCAGCGGCACACACGATCACCGTACGATTTTTCTTTCCGTCTCCTTTGTTCTTAAATTGATAATTCCACTATCAAAGTTTTATTAGGGAGTCAACAAAATAGGCAATGGGGGCAGTGACAACGGCATTGATAGCAATTGCGGTAGTAATATTAGGTTGGATTACCATAGAAATTGCTTGTAAGCCTTGTCATAAAAAGGTCCATGATTCTATTGATAGGAATTTTAACCCAGATTATGACCCGGATGATCAGGATAATGTAATGACCCTTACGGTCATTTTACTGTATTTTCATATAATTGTAGTACTATCTAAATATATATATCATGGATTAGTTAATTTAATTTGGAATTTTATAAAAAAAAATTATTTAGTACCCTTCTAAAATATTTTTGATATTTGTAAAATTCTTTAAGTCATGAGATATTTATCTTACTTTATAATAAGACTTTTATGATTTGTTAATATTTTAAGTGAAGATAATAAATTTAGAAATGTGAAAATATTATTATTATATAATAGAGGTTTTGTTAGAAATAATTTTTTATTAATTATGGTATATTCAAAATATTATAATTATTTTATCACGAATTTATGCAAATGCGATGTAAAAATATTACTAATTGTAGTCAATGCCACAACACGTGTGGCAACGAATATGGGCAGCAAAAGGAGAAATGGGGCAGCCGCACACTTGTCCTTATATTGGAATTTTGGAAAAATGCTCATCTTTTTATATATATATTTAAATCCATGCTTGCATAGTGTCATTCAATAATAACCTTTTCAACAAAAGGCATCTGCAAGTTTCTTATGTTTTGCTTATATTGTACCTATATACATATATTCTGTAGTAATAGTTTTTGGGGAGAAATATTTTGGCATCAAATTAAAGTTTATTATCTAAGTTAATTATTCAAGCTCGAGTTCTACTGGTATTATTAGGAGGCTTTACGGACAGATATTCTAGCTTTGGCGTCCAGGTAGGCTAGGTTTACCCTATCTTTAGATTGAGCTTATTTACTAAAAATGTTAACTATTATGTTAGCTTTGGATAAATTCTTGTAGATGCATATTTTTTTATATATATATATGAACTGTCTTATTTATCCGGATTAGGATCCTGTTTTAATAAATATTGGAATATTTTCTTTTAGTATAATATAACACCTATTATTTTAGAATGTGAAATTAAATTGCAAAATCTTAAATTTATTTCCTTTTAATTAAGATTAACGGATGATTATTTAGACATTGACATTATTGACATTGTTATGATATGGTATGAATTTTAATATTTCCGGTGGGTATGGTTACTATAAGTTCTGGTTCGAGTCTGGTAAATGATTATTTTGGTTACTATGAGTTTCGGTTTGAGTCCGGCAAATGGTTATTATGGTTACTATGAGATCCGGTTCGAGTTCGACAAATGATTATTATGGTTACTATGAGTTTCGATTCGAGTTCGGCAAATGATTATTGTGGTTACTATGAGTTTCGGTTCGAGTCCGGCATCTGATTATGAACTTTATATATCTGGCCTCTCGTTATTACCCATACTATTATGATTTATTGGGATCACCGCAGTTTAAGATTATTATGTCTATTTTTGTTACTTGGGTGTCCCACCGGCTTATGGGGGTACGGTTGGGTTAATTGTCTTCTTCAGTGTGCCTAGCGGTCTTATGGGGGCCTAGTTAGGTTATGTAGTTTGCCTAGCGGGCTTATGGGGCCCATTTAGGTTATGTTTGATTTATCTATTATTACTGCATTATTTATTTATTTGGTATCGCATAAGTTTATTCCTTTACAGCTGTTACGTAGCTCGGTAGTTCTTTAACTTTCCATTTCTATCTACTAATGACTCAGATTACGCCCTCGTAATGTAGTTATACCTTTTTTGTATTAAGCTCTGTCGGCCGATGATGCCTACTGAGTACCCGTGGTTTTTGGTACTCATACTACACTTCTACATCTTTTTCTGATGCAGATCCGGGCATTAGCAGTCGACGTTGACGTGGTTCCTACCTTCCATCACTGATTCAGAGCAGGGTGAGCTTGCTGTCTTCCAAGGCTGATCCTTTTCTATCTATTTCAGTTAGTCTTTTGCACTCAAGACTGCTTGTGTATATTTTGTACATTTTATATTTTTGTCTAGTACGCTAGGTACCTTTTAGTAGTGGCTCTAGTACTGACCTTATTAGGTCTTGAAAGGGATTTATTGTAAGTTGGTCCTTTTTCCTCATCTCTTTTTGATATAATATATGTGCTCTTTTCTTAGTTTTTACTTATTATTATTATTATACATAATCCTTTATTTGGTCTCTGCCTGTAAGCCAGTTACTTATCATTCCGGACTATGGCTTGGCTTGCCTACTGGTGGGTTAAAGTAGGCGCCATCATGACTTGAGAAATCGGGTCATGACAGATTGGTATTAGAGCTTAGGTCTTACTGGTATTGTTAGTACTCGAGCCGATGTTTAGTAGAGTCTTGCGGATCGGTACGGAGACGTCTGTATCCTATCCTTGGGAAGCAACCGAGCATTTTTGGGAAAAAAATCTCATTTTCTTGTTCTATTTTTTTTGTGCGTTGAATCTAGGTTGGTTGTAATCTTCTTTCATTGGTTCACTCTTTACTATAATGAATAGGACGTGAGGTTCGAGAGCTGGGGGTCGGGGAGTGGACTTTATTTCTTATCAATTCGATACGGCAGCGAGAAGGTGGTGGAGTGGTTATCTTGATTCTAGGCCAGCTGGATCTCCACCAGTGACTTGGACTCAGTTCACTGAGGCTTTGCTGGGGAAATTTATTCCTCGTAGCATGCGTGAGCATCTCCGGGATGAGTTTATAGCGTTGAGACAAGGTTCTATGACTGTGGTTGAGTATGAAGCGAGATTTCATGAGTTAGCCGGACACGCCACTATGATTCTAGAGACAGAGTATGAACGGATTCGATGCTTTGTCAGGGGATTGAGGTTGTCACTCCGTAGGGCTACACAGAGTTTGGTGACTTCAGGGAAGTCTTTTTCGGAGATAGTCGATCATGTTTATTCCATACAGAGGAGATAGATCGTGAGGCCCAAGGGGGCAGCGATAAGAGACCATATTACCAGGGCAGTTACAGCGGTTCTCAGTTCTCAGGCTGAGGATTTCACGTTAGATACCCTCATCAACAGTCTTTACAGCATCAGGGTCAGCCTAGTCGGCCAGTTCAGGCATCACTTCAGATATCTGATCGGGGTCAGCCCGACTATAATAGTTCCAGTGGTCAGAGTAGCAGCCAGCCGCAGAGGGCTATTCAATTAGGATCGTCGAGTATGGGTGGTCATTCTAGATTTGCCAGTCCTTCTAGACAGAGATGAGTACCCGAAGCATGTTATGACTGTGCGGTTGTTGGTCACTTCGCTCGTGAGTGTCCTCGGCATAGGATGATTGAACCTTCTATTTTAGATGTGCAGCTGATCAGATTAGTGTCTCCCCTCAGTTAGGTAAGGGTGGTGTACAAGGTCGTAGAGGTGGTCCCCAGGGTTCTAGAGGTGGTCCGCAGGGAAATAGGGCAGGCAGTCGAGTAGGCACCTAGTCTAGTAGTGGACAGGGTCATTTATATGTCGTACCAAGTAGACCAGAGGTTGAGGCTTTTGATGCCATGATCACAGGTATAATCTTCGTTTCCTATCAGCCAGCTTCTATTTTGTTTGATCCCGGTTCTACTTTTTCATATATTTCTGCTTATTTTGCATCGCGACTGGGTTTATGTTCGGAGTCTTTATCTGTACCATTATTGTGGCTACCCCAGTGGGTAATTTTTTAGTAGTGGATTGGGTATATAGATCTTGTTTGGTGACTATTCGAGTCTGATACTCATATTGACCTTATTGTCCTAGATATGGTAGATTTTGATGTGATTCTAGGCATGAATTGGTTGTCTCCTTACCATGCGGTCTTGGATTATTTTGCTAAGACCGTTACTTTAGCTTTGCCTGGCATACCCCCAATTATGTGGCAGGGTTCTGTTAGCCGCGCACCGACGGGAATTATTTCGTACATCCGGGCTAGGAGACTGATATCGAGGGGTTACGAGTCATTTCTTGCATATATTTGGGATGTTAGTGCTGAGAGTCCCCCACTTGACTCTGTCCCTATTGTTCACTAGTTTTCTGATGTATTTTCAATCGACCTACTTGGCCTTCCTCCTGAGGGTGATGTTGAGTTTATTATTAACCTTGAGCCTGGCACCCGACCTATTTCTATGGCTCCATATCATATGGCTCCTGCTGAATTGAAGAAGCTGAATAGTCAACTTCAGGATCTTCTAGGTAAGGGTTTTATCAAACTGAGTATATCACCTTGGGGTGCTCCAGTTCTATTTGTAAAGAAAAAGAATGGCTCATTACGTATGTGTATCGACTACAGGCAGTTGAATAAGGTGACTATGAAGAATAAGTATCCTATGCCTCATATCAATGACTTGTTTGATCAGCTTCAGGGTGCGTCGGTGTTTTCTAAGATTGATTTGAGGTCTGGTTACCATCAGTTGAGAGTTAGGGCTGCGGACATCCCTAAGACAGCCTTCAGGACTCATTATGGTCATTATGAGTTCTTGGCAATATCTTTTGGGTTGACAAATGCTCCAACAGCTTTTATGGATTTGATGAATATCGCGTTCAGTCCATATTTAGACTCCTTCGTGATAACATTTATGATGGCATTCTTGTATATTCGAGGAGTAAGGAAAAGCACGAGCAATATTTGAGGACTGTGCTCCGCACTTTGAGAGGCCACAGGCTTTATGCCAAGTTCTCAAAATGTGAGCGTTAGCTTTAGTTTGTAGATTTCTTGGGGCACGTAGTGTCCAAGAACGGTATTATAGTGGACCCAGCCAAGATTGAGGCTATTCGTAGTTGGGCCAAGCCTACGTCACCCTCCGAGGTTCGCAGCTTTTTTGGGTTGGCAGGTTACTACAGGAGATTCATTGAAGGTTTTTCTTCTATTGCAACCCCTATGACTAGATTGACCAGAAAGGATGTTCCGTTCCAGTGGTCTGCAAGTTATGAGGCAAGCTTTATGAAGCTTAAGGAATTGCTTACTTCAGCTCCTATTCTGACTCTTCCTGTTGAGGGCGAGGATTTTACTGTCTATTACGATGCGTCTGGTGTTGGTTTAGGGTGTGTTCTGATGCAGCGTGGCCGTGTAATTGCATATGTATCGAGACAGTTGAAGGTGCATGATCGAAACTATCCCACTTATGACTTAGAGTTGGCAGCGGTGGTATTTGCGCTTAGGATTGAGAGGCATTACTTGTATGGGGCTCACTGTGAGATATTTACTGATCACCGCAATCTGCAGTATATTATGACCCAGAAAGAGCTTAACTTGAGGCAGCGTAAGTGGATTACTTTGAACTTCGCGTGATTTTGACAGTATTTGGCTTATTGTAGATCGATTGACCAAGTCTACACATTTTATCCCTGTTCGAGTTTTCTACAGTGCCTAGAGGTTAGTTCGTATTTATATCTAGGAGGTGGTTTGCCTACATGGGGTCCCTGTGTCCATTATCTCTGACCGAGGCTCTTGATTTACTTCTAGCTTTTGGAGGACATGTCAGGAAGAGTTCGGAACCCAAGTTGACCGTAGCACAACCTTTCATCCCCGGATGGATGGGCAGTCAGAGCGGACTATCCAGGTCTTAGAAGATGTGCTACGCGCTTGTGTGTTAGATTTTGGAGGTCAGTGGGACCAGTTTCTACCTTTAGCAGAGTTTGCATATAATAATAACTTTCACTCGAGTATTCAGATGGCCCCATTTGAGGCATTGTATGGTAGACGATGTCAATCTCCTATTGGTTGGTTTGAGACTTCTGAGGCTAGGCCTCGTGGCACAGATTTTCTTCGTGATTCATTGGATCATGTTTGAGTAATTCAGGATAGGCTACGAGCAACTCAAAGCAGACAGAGGAGTTATGCTGATCACAGACGCCGTCCATTGAGTTGTAGAGTTGGTGATAAGGTCTTCTTACGAGTATCGCCCATGAAGGGTGTGATGAGGTTCAGAAGAAGGGGCAAGCTTAGCCCTAGATATATCGGACCTTTTGAGATCCTACAAAGAGTTGGGAAAGTAGCTTATGTATTGGCATTGCCACCTGCCTTCTTAGCTATTCACCCAGTGTTTCATGTATCTATGTTACGACAGTATATTCCAGATGAGTTACACGTACTTCAGTGAGACTCGGTTCAGTTGGACGAGGAATTGGCGTTTGTAGGGGAGCCAACATTTATTTTGGAGAGGGACGTCAAGCGGTTGCATTCCAGGGACATTCCGATAGTCAAGGTTTAGTGACGTCACCGTCCAATTGAGGAGGCTACTTGGGAAATCGAGCGTGATATGCGCGCCCAGTATCCCTACCTGTTTGACCCTTCAGGTATTTCCTTATCTTTTACTTTCGCGGACGAAAGTCCTTTTAGTAGTGGATGTTGTAATGACCCTTACGGTCATTTTACTGTATTTTCATATAATTGTAGTACTATCTAAATATACATATCGTGGATTACTTAATTTAATTTGGTATTTTATAAAAAATATAATTTAGTACCCTTCTAAAATATTTTTGATATTTGTAAAATTCTTCAAGTCATGAGATATTTATCTTACTTTATAATAAGACTTTTATGATTTGTTAATATTTTAAGTGAAGATAATAAATTTAGAAATGTGAAAATATTATTATTATATAATAGAGGTTTTGTTAGAAATAATTTACTATTAGTTATGGTATATTCAAAATATTATAATTATTTTATCACGAATTTATGCAATACTCGAATATTTATGCGATGTAAAAATATTAATAATTGTAGCCAATGCCACAACATGTGTGGCAAGGAATATGGGCAGCAAAAAGAGAAATGGGACAGCCGCACATTTTTCCTTATATTGGACTTTTGGACAAATGCTCATATTTTTATATATATATTAGTACCCATGCTTGCATAGTGTCATTCAATAATAACCTGTTCAACAAAAGGCATCTGCAAGTTTCTTATGTTTTGCTTATATTGTACCTATATACATATATTCTGTAGTAATAGTTTTTGGGGAGAAATATTTTGGCATCAAATTAAAGTTTATTATCTAAGTTAATTATTCAAGCTCGAGTTCTACTGGTATTATTCGGAGGCTTTACGGACAGATATTCTAGCTTTGGCGTTCAGGTAGGCTAGGTTTACCCTATCTTTAGATTGAGCTTATTTACTAAAATGGTTAACTATTATGTTAGCTTTGGATAAATCCTTGTAGATGCGTATTTTTTTATATATATATGAACTGTCTTATTTATTCGGATTAGGATCCTGTTTTAATAAATATTAAAATATTATCTTTTAGTATAATATAACACTTATTATTTTAGAACGTGAAATTAAATTGCAAAATCTTAAATCTATTTCCTTTTAATTAAGATTAACGGATGATTATTTAGACATTGACATTATTGACATTGTTATGATATGGTATGAATTTTAATATTTCCGGTGGGTATGGTTACTATGAGTTCCGGTTCGAGTCCGGCAAATGATTATTGTGGTTACTATGAGTTCCGGTTCGAGTCCGGCAAATGGTTATTATGGTTACTATGAGTTTCGGTTCGAGTCCGGCAAATGATTATTATGGTTACTATGAGTTTCGATTCGAGTCCGGCAAATGATTATTGTGGTTACTATGAGTTCCGGTTCGAGTCCGGCATCTGATTATGAATTCTATATATCTGGCCTCTCTTTATTACCCATACTATTATGATTTATTGGGATCACCACAGTTTTAGATTATTATGTCTATTTTTGTTACTTGGGTGTCCCACCAGCTTATGGGGGTACGGTTGGGTTAATTGTCTTCTTCAGTATGCCTAGCGGGCTTATGGGGCCCAAGTTTGGTTATGTAGTGTGCCTAGCGGGCTTATGGGGCCCAGTTAGGTTATGTTTGATTTATCTATTATTACTGCATTATTTATTTTTTTGGTATCGCATAAGTTTATTCCTTTACAGCCGTTGCGTAGCTTGGTAGTTCTTTACCTTTCCATCTCTATCTACTAATGACTCAAATTATGCCCTCGCAATGTAGTTATACCTTTTCTATATTAAGCTCAGTCGGCCGATGATGCCTACTGTGTACTCGTGGGTTTTGGTACTCATACTACACTTCTACATCTTTTTCTGATGCAGATCCGGGCATTAGCAGTCGACGTTGACGTGGTTCCTACCTTCCATCACTGATTCAGAGCAGGGTGAGCTTGCTGTCGTCCAAGGCTGATCCTCTTCTATCTATTTCAGTTAGTCTTTTGCACTCAAGACTGCTTGTGTATATTTTGTACATTTTATATTTTTGTCTAGTACGCTAGGTACCTTTTAGTAGTGACTCTAGTACCTACCTTATCAGGTCTTGAGAGGAATTCATTGTAAGTTGGTCCTTTTTCCTCATCTCATTTTGATATAATATATATGTTCCTTTCTTAGTTTTTACTTATTATTATTATTATACATAATTCTTTATTTGGTCTCTGTCTGCTAGCTCGTTACGTATCATTCCGTACTATGGCTTGGCTTGTCTACTGGTGGGTTAAAGTAGGCGCCATCATGACTTGAGAAATCGGGTCGTGACAAATAACAACAACAACATACGTTCCCCTTTGAATCCTAACCCGAATTCATATGAAGATTCGGATTCTATTTGTGCCCTGTGATGAAAAGTGTCTGATTTAGCGCCACTGTAAACCTCTCTTTTTGGTATTTGTTGAGTTACTGTTTGGATATTGTATTTGCACAATATAAGGTATGAAGTTATTCCAAACCCCGTTATGTGATGAAAAATAAAATAGATAAGATAAAATTGTTTCAAGTTTACAAGAGACAAATCAATGCCTTTAACACTAGATAAGTTTTAGGCATGTTTAAAATATTTGTCTCGATTAAGAATGTGGCGTACGCATCTTTTTGAGACGTTTAAAAATAATTCAAGGATGCAATATTGTACCTCGACAAAGATAGTCCTAAAAATTAATTTTTACTAATTTAATACAAGAGTTATAGATATCTATTTGACATTAAAAATAAGTGAATCTAAGCCCTAACATAATTTATTCAAAATAGTTAAGTTAAGTCAATAAAAGTGACCGTGCTAGAACCATAGAATTCGAGGGGTACCTCATACATTCCCCTCGATCAACAGAATTCCTTACCCGGTCTTCTGTTTTTGCAGACCATAATAAAGAGTCATTTTCTTTTTATTAAGGATTCAAAAATATGACTTGGAACACCATAACTCAATTTCAAGTAGCAACTCTGTAAATAAAATAATCCCTATTCAAAATCGTCACTTTAATTGGAAAAATTCTTCAGCCCCTCCGACGAAAAAAGGGTGTGACAATAATTATTACATGTCTGGTGAAAATGTATCAACTTGCAACTGAATGTTGGCGCCTACTTAAATGGTCACCTCTATGTGATGTTAATACACTAATATGCAGGGGCGGATCTATTAAGGCCGGTGGGGATAGCACGTCACCCGCAAACTTCGACGGAAACTCTATATATATAGCTATATATATAGACTGATATATTAAAATATTAAATTTGTCACCCATAATATCAAAGCACTATCTAGTGCAAGTGGCAAAGTGCCACTTTTGTGTGTAATAAGTCGTGGGTTCAATCTTAGACGGCAACATATTATTTTTTAGGTCTTTTTCTATTAAGCAATGTTCCGAGACTGATATAGTAAATATTAAATTTGTCACTAACAATATCAAAGTGCTATCTTAGGTTGTGGGTTCAATATCATTTTTGTTTTTTGCATTGTTCTATATAGAGATTTTTTAGGTTTTTTTCCTGTTAAGCAATGTTCCGAGACTGATATAATAAATATTAAATCTGCCACTAACAATATCAAAGTGCTATCTTAGGTCATGGGTTCAATATCATTTTTTAATTTATTTATTTTTTGCATTGTTCTATATAGAGACTGATATAGTAAAATATTAAATTTGTCACTCACAATACCAAAGCACTATCTAGTGCAAGTGGTAAAGTGTCATTTTTGTGGGTCAAAGGTGTCGGTTCTATCTTGGTTAGCAACACGTTATTTTTAATTTATTTTTTTTGTTAAGCATTGTTGATTAAAACAAGCGTCGTAAATGTTTCAAAGTACATCTAACAATTATGTGTCCGTTCTTTATTCCTTTGGTGGCTTACTGATTTTTAGAACTAAAAATTAAACTGTCTTTCCATTTTATACTTGATCATATATCAATGTGTCTGGCAAGTCATTCTTTACTGCTTGCTAAAAATTACTATCGAAGTTTCATTTTTTTTTTTTTTTTGCATTTAACAGAAGCCAGTTACTCTCCTCTTTGCTAAATCATATAGTACTTGATTATTTGACTTTTCACCGAATATGGAGAATTCAAGCATCATTTGCTACAAATAAGCTTGCTGGTAAAAAAGATGGTGCATTATCTCCATTGAAAACCTCCCTATTTTACTTTTTTTTTATTCATTTGCTTCCCTAGGTAAATCTTCAATTCATGAAGATGACTTTAATTTGCCAAGAGATGGCTGTTTGTTGTATTAATAAGGTTTGGGATCCAAAAAATATCCATTATAATAAATATCGTTGGTAGCATCTCCATTTCTTTTTTTCTCTTTTCCCAATACGCATTGGTTATGTTTTTCCACTTTGCTACTTGAGTAACGCAAAATGAATATGAAAATTACAAAAGAAATCAATATGTAACTCTTGGATTGACAGCTAACACATGTAGAAGCAAAGGGAAAAAAAAATTCTTAATTCTTTTTTGAGATAAGATAGAAGTATCCCCTCAAATTATATCTAAATTTTTTATGACACACCTAAATTTTACGGAGGTCCCATTATATCCATAAACTCTTTTTTTTTTTTTGTATTGTGCTCATTTTTACTGACGTGGCTACCAAGTATTAGAATATTTTTGTGCACTGTTTGTTTTTACTTGAAAGTCATGTCAGCACAAAAGAAGTACAAAAATATAGAAAAAATAAGCTTATAATGGTAATAGGACGCCTGTAAAGTTTAGGTGTGTTATAGCAACTTCGGATATAATTTAGGAGGTACTTGTGTCTTATCTCTTCTTTTTTCACATTTCTGTTTTTCAGTCTGATAAATGTCATGACAATTGCTTAATTATATTACTTTACAATTATTTTTGTTATATAAATGCATAGAGGATGCGTACAGGGGATAAGAAAAATTTCTTAGTTATCCATTAATAAGCAAGATTTCTTATCTACACATCTTTTAAGCAGATTTCTCCTTCTATCATAATGGGAGAAAAAAATACCAAGGCCTTGACGATTTTGCTGAAAATATTGTTGCAGTGAGGAGCAAATTTGGGGTGAAAATGTGATGAAACTACACTTTAACAAGTTCTAAAGCTGATGAATATATGCTCTTAGGTCTGGTGAGAGGTTGTTGGAGGATATTAGGAGGTGAATTGATGTCAAAGCTATACGGTTAACTAGGTTTTTCTTCATAGTTTTATTATTATTGCCATTACTTCATAGGACCATCTTTGTAAAATCATTATTGAGTTGAGATACTCTAAGTTGATTATAAATTTTTACTTTCTTTCAAAGCATAGTTACTTTCATTTTGTAATGGATTTCACTTTTTTTTTAATTCCTAAAATTTGCCACTAAGCTCACTGCTTATTGGTGTATTAGTTAAAAAAATACGAGAGTTGTTTTATCCAATTTAGAAAATATTCATTTACTAAGGGGAGGATATTGATTCTTTCATGACCCATTAAAGCTACTTTGATCCTAAATATTACATACATTACTAGCCATTTGTTTAGTGAATACAATCATGTAATAACATAAAATCATGCATAAAGTAGTCATAAGACCTTTAAAAAATGGTTTGACATGACAATCTAAAGCTAAATGAAGATCATGTCCAAAAGCATCAAGATATTTAATTTGTAGGTAGATAATTACAATTTCTTAGCCAAACTGATCACTTTTAGTTTAATCTTAAAACATGCACTTAAAGCACTTTAAACTTTAAATTATATATTCAACTCTAAATATGTAGAACACTAATTTGTTAAATATATGGGGCTATCTCAAATTAATTAAGAAGAATTTTTGAAGTACTTCAAAAATCAAGGACAATGCACTCTTAAATAATAACTATCATCAACGAAAAATTATTATCGACTTACCATTAAGTTAACATCCAAAGACTATAGCAAAGAATCCAAAAATTGAAATGGTTGTGAACATATTATATTAAAAGAGAAAGTTCATGAAAAAGTCCAAGATAAACCGTAAACTTTATGGCTATTTTATGAAATGACTGGCGTCATTCTTTTTTTTTTTAATTCTTATAAGCAAATTATTTAAAAAGGGAATTAATATAATTTAACTTTTACATTGAATTATTTTTTGCTGATCTTTAATTTTATTGATTTCACTAGATCAAATCATGCTACGTGTTATTAGGGCAGTGTGATCACTGTCAATGGACACAACAACATTGATATTTAATCATGAGACACTGTTACTCTTCCTTGAAGCCATACAATAGTTGGTGTCAAATACTGTAGATCTGAGTTGTTAGAGAAAGAAATGAAGGATAGAGTTCGTTGCATCAAGCATGCCAAAAATTCATTCATGACAAATTATGAATATATAAAATAATTAATTGTCCTGGAGTCTTACCATCCACCCTACTCTATCTCCTTGCCCCTTATCCTTAAATACAAGGATAAGTAACTGTCAAACAAGATGCAAGTCAATCAATAGTAATTGACGGTAAGAAAGTTGACTATCTACTATTTATGTCATGTTCAGGTAGGCGAATATGAGAGAGAGGTTGTAAGTGCATTATCTCTTTGCACCAAGGAATCGGAGAGAAAGCGAAGTCTAAAACCTAAAAAAGGTCAAGTGACTTTTACTTCTCTTATTATGTATGGATAAATCTCTCAATTCAGGTTCACGGTTACATATTAGCCACCCTCCCCATTCCATAGCATCACTAATTGGATCATCTATAACACCTTAAATATTCTTGTATTCATTTTTGTTATCATAAGAGTACTTCCCAAGCCCTTTTATTGCAAGAGAGTCCATGATTTGGTTCTCCTTGTTTTGTCCATCAGTAAAGTGAGAGTTGCTTCTGATGTACGTCTTGAAAATGACTTCTTTCATGCATTCTTCACCTGAAATAGGATGATTGCAGAAACTTCAGAACCCTTCTATTCCAACTATCAGTTTTTGAACCCTTCAATATCATCAGGTTGTTTTTAACGGTGTTCATTAAAAGTCACATGTATGGTTCCTAAGGATACAATTTTACCCTTATCAACCAATTTTATCAAGAAAGATTACTTTTTTAGGTCAAAGAGTTTATGGCAAATTACTATTTTCTTCAAGAAAAAGCAGTAATATATACCTTTCTTAGTCAAATAAAATGTTGGGATTATAGCAGTTTGTGAACTATGATTTGCTCATTTAGTAAGATTTTGATAGTGTTGGAGAAGTTTTCTTGGTTTTCACAAATTATTTTGTATTGAGAAAAGACTCAAATATGTCACTAAACTATCAGAAATGACTCATTTATGTCATTCGTTAAAAGTTGGGCTCATTTATGCCATCGCCGTTATAAAATTGGTCCATCCATGCCATTAATTTTTAACGGTGGTTTTCAAAAAAAACTACTTTGCCACGTGTCCTCTTATTAGAGGTCCACGTCATTTTTAAAAAAAAAAAAAAAAAAAATTTAAGTTTTGATCCATTAAGAAGAATTCACCCACACTCAACCTATCACTTTAACCCACTTTAATATTACTCTTAATTTTGACCCTAGATTTAAACATATATATAATCATTTAGTCTTCGAACATGAAATTTACACACTTGAATACTACGTTTAAAATAATATAGGTTAGAATAATTAATAATTTAAAATGGCAAATGAATAAATTGTGATTAAAAAATAATTTGTTTTGACTCTCGAAATCCGAACATCATCACATAATTTAGGACGAAGAGAATACTACATACATGAAAGACCACAACTTTTAATTAAGAAGAATACCTAAAAATTCCTTCCAAATTTGAATTATAAGTTGTATAATTGAATTATTGGTAGTCTTAATTATTTCGTGGACTTGACTATTTGGTAGCCTTCATACTCTTTAACGTGGACGAGACGTAGAGCCTAATTTATTTTTAGGCGTGTTTGAGTTTAAAAAATATAAAACAAATAAAAGACCACCATCCAGGTACGTAGGGTGTTTTCAGTCCACATATTTTTTAGTGTTGTTTGGTACCTATTCACGCAGACACTATTTATGTGTATATTAATGGATCTTTAATGTGTATATTAAAGAATCCACCCATACAGAAAAAAACTATGCTCTACGTCTCGTCCACGTTAAAGAGTATGAAGGCTACCAAATAGCCAAATTCACGAAATAATTAAGGCTACCAATAATTCAATTATAAAACTTATAATCCAAATTTAGAAGGGATTTTTAGGTATTCTTCCTAATTAAAAGTTGTGGTCCTTCATTTATGTGGTGTTCTCTTCGTCCTAAATTATGTGATGATGTTCGAATTTCGAGAGTCAAAATAAATTATTTTTTAATCACAATTTATTCATTTGCCATTTTAAATTATTAATTATTCTAACCTATATTATTTTAAACGTAGTACTCAAGTGTGTAAATTTTATGTTCGAAGACTAAATAATTATATATATGTTTAAATCTAGGGTCAAAATTAAGAGTAATATTAAAGTGGGTTAAGGTGATAGGTTGGGTGTGGGTGAATACTTCTTAATGGATCAAAACTAAAAAGAAAAAAAAAATTAAAAAAAATGACGTGGGCCTCTAATAAGAGGTCACGTAGCAAAACAGTTTTTTAGAAAACCACCGTTAAAAAGTAATGGCATGGATGGACCAGTTTTATAACAGTGATAGCATGAATGAGCCCAATTTTTAACGGATGACATAAACAAGTCATTTCTGATAATTCAGTCACATATTTGAGCTTTTTCTCTTTTGTATTTACGTTTATAAGAAAAAATACAAATTCACAAATTCAAATTGCATGTCCAAACAAAATTTCAACTTCAAATCTACCTAATTACAATCATAATATCATGTTCAATTAGAATTTAAATTATGTTAAGATGTTAAATAGGTAAACTTTGTCAGGCCAGGCTATCTACGAAGGAAATCATAAATGTGTTTTAATTCAACATCACGAAGATATAAAATTCGGTCCTTAAAAGACATAATATCCGGTTGCGAAAAAAATAAATTACCCCTCAGCTTCAGTTGAAATGGCTTGTCCCTGCTTTGTTTATTGCAACTGATCGAGTTAGACAAATTCCTGCAAAGTAAATTTCTGCGGAGCAAAAGTGTTGCTTGCCTCATCTGCTCATCGTTGAGGTTATTATGGTTGAATTACAAAAATAACAAAAGGCATGAACTTCTATATGTATAGCAAGCAAATCAAAGTATATTATGGAACAATTTTTCTAATTACATTGTCTTTTTAGTAATCATGGCCTAATTCTTTGATCTTTTAAAAATATTATGTCCGTCGCATAGAATACACCTTCCTGGTGCAAAGGAAAGGGAAATATAACTTGTCAGAGACATCCAGTGCATATTCTATATCTTGTATTAATGGCATAATCGACTCTGTACTAGTTTTGTTACACTTCGGATACACGTGGAAATCAATTGGCCCTTTTCCTCCAAATTGTCTTTATTTCTTTGATGGAAAAATAGCTATGGCAGATGGGGTTGTTTATATGATGCAGCAGAGGGGGAATATGATTAATCGCACTATACTATGTTTTTGTTTGGAGAAGGAACAATTTTAGGTGGAATTATTGCTTCCGCATACGACAGAAATGGCAAGTTCTGGAGAAAAACTTTGTTTGACTAGGATATTGAGAGATATAAAAGAACTCTGGAATATTGGTTGTATAGTATGACCACAAACTCATGTAATAAGATATTGAGACTATTTCCTGACAATATATGTTTGAGACCTCTGAGTTTTATGAAGAATGGTGACATATTGTTTCGCAAGTACAATAACAACTCCGGATTCGTGTTTTAACATGTCATTCACAATGTGATCAGTGCACTTTCATCACTGCACCTTCCATGTGTATATATATGTACATAGTTACTGTTCCATTGGATGATTCACAACTGTATTAATGAAGTAGTTAGTTAGTTAGTGATTTCGTTGAGTTAGTTGAAGTTGTTAGGCAAGTTGTCGAGTTGTTAGTCGGTTATGCTGAGCTGTCAATGAGCTGGAGGAAAGATCACTTAGCTCACTACTCTGTCTATAAATAAGGGCAATAATGCTATTTACATCAGAATAGATCAATAAAATTCAGTTTCACTTTCACATTTCTCTCCATTAATCATGGATGATCAAGCTGCATTGCTTGAATTTTACATGGTATCAGAGCCACGATCTACTGAGAAGATTCAGTTCACTTCTCATCCCATTCTCTACAAATTTCTGGGAATTTGTGTGATCTCTGTTGTCTACTTCTTCTTCTTCACGATTGCAATTCATTTTGTTGATTCAATCTGTTCATCCATGGCACCTAAGATTGATCAAAGTGATCCACTTTTTATTTGTGCTTCAGATAGTTCTAGTGTTTTACTCGTTCCCATCAAGCTAACTGGATCAAATTACAGTTTGTGGAGTCGTTCAATGCGAATTGCCCTCTTAGGCAAGAGGAAGTATGGTTTTGTCACTGGATCCTGCAACAAGGACTCGTACGGGGAGGAACTTCATGAACAATGGGAAACATGTAATGCGATTGTTCTCTCCTGGATCATGAACACTGTTAGTGAGGATTTGCTATCTGGCATTGTCTATGCTACAAATGCTTGTGCAGTCTGGGAAGATCTAAAAGAACGATTTGACAAGGTGAATCGTATGCGTATCTATCAGTTGCACCGCGAAATTAATATGTTGTCTCAAGGTACTGATTCAATTTCAGTTTATTTCACCAAATTGAAAAGCTTGTAGAGTGAGTATGATTTGTTAGTACCTAATCCTAGCTGTGATTGCCCCAAGTCTAAAGAATATTTAGATCACATGTGTCACTGAGACTATTACAGTTTTTGAGTGGACTAAATAAGTCTTATAATCAAGCTCGGAGACAAATTTTACTCAAGGGAGTAACTCCAACTAGTGGCTTACAATTCAACAACACAAAAATTGGAACAAGTTAATATTGCTGGGATTGAAGGAATTTGCTTCAATATGGTCGTAACCTATGTGGAGACTTTGTCCCCTACTAATTCCTAAAGGTTTTACATTCTCTGTTTCTTTAATTTATACAAAGTTGTGGGAACAGTTTTTGGTTAAGTTGTACACTTCTCTTCCTCTGTTTGCTTTTCTACTAAACTTGCCACCATGTCTAAAAATGCTCTAACATTCACCAGAAAAAGTTCATCATTGTCGTACGTAGGTGCTTGCCGACTCTTCGCTCACACGTGTGCATCTTTCAGGATCAACAACTAATTAACTCCCTTGCTTCCCTCTAAAATAATATGTCAACCATCAAAACTTCACTCGATCTCGTTACTTATGCTTATACATAACCAAACTACGGAGCAACTTCAACTACAAGAAATTGGAATTTTACTGATCAATTGTTAATAAATGGACATGAATCCGATCAATACAGTAACGAGAAAAATTCAGAAGCAGAACACTGCTTAAATTATACTGTTAAGGGAGCGGAGCTAGCACACAATGAGGGGGTTCAACCTCCTTTGGCAGAAAATTACATACACATATATATATGGTTAAAATTATTATTTTATATCTATATAGTAGATATTGACCCTCCTCCCCCTAGCTAGTTCATGTGTGCACTTTTGAACCCCTCAATGAACATTTTGATGCCCATAAATCCATAACTTACGCGCAATATTACTTTAGAAGCAGAAGCTATGTAGCGTACCTCAATACAGTGACTAGTGGTGTAGCCAGGAATTGTATGAAGGGTGGGTACAATTTTATTTTATTTTTATGAAGGGGTGCTTATAAAATTTTAAAATCAACTATATAATAATAGGAGTAAATTTCATCCATGGTCACTTAATTTTGTGTCTATTGCACAAAAGTTATTTTTCTTTCATTCATTACACAAAAGTCATTTTACTTTGCTCCGGCCATCATAAAAGTCACTATGACCAATTTTACAATAATCCCACCAGAAAAATGATGTGGCAACCTTAATTAGTTCTTAATTTTAATTTAAGAGTGTAAACCCCCACACTTTCGGGCTAAAGTTTGAACTGTCTTTTCTACATGTATAAACCCAAACACCAATGACTCTTATGTAAATATAAATATTTTGATCAATTATATCTTGTGGAGACATGTTTGTACATGAATTGAGGTCATAAAGGTCTCGTAATTCAAAGATGAATTGATGACTTTTCTAGCGATAGAGTTTTAGCGGATGCTCTTACTTAGATCAACTTAAAACGACCATTACACCTATAATATGACGAGTTAAATAGACAACTATATATCAAATGAAAGATCTCTGAGTCTTCTTTCCAACTCAACTATTTTTGTCTTAATCCGATATCAAAGTGAAAAGTTACACCCGTTTTGCCAAAGGTGTCTGTCTGCCAAGGCGTGACGGCTAGGGTGACGACTGTCACACCAGTGACGGCCCGTCGCACCAGACCGTCACCCTTAAGCAGAAATACTGAAAATTGGTCATTTTGTGATGGTTGGAGTGATGGCCAGTTACAGGAGTGACGGTACGTCACCCAAACCGTCAGTAGGGACCGTTCTGCATTGTTATAACGTTTTTACAGAGGTATTTTGATATTTTCCTCACCTCAAACCCTACCCCCCATGACTTAAATCACACTTTAAACCCTATTTACTTACAAAATATCAGTTTCTCATCACTCCTTCTCCTCTTCTCCCTCAAAGAGAGAAAAATTAGGGTTTCCTCCCAAGACTCATACTTTCAAGGCTTAGATTCAAGATGTCTCAAATTTTATTCATCAAAAAGGTATGTGGGACTATCCTAAATCTCATGGGCATAAAATATTAGCGTTTTCACAATATTTAAAAGTATATATGTATGTACGTATTATGAGTTTTGAAATTGATAGAAAGCATGCATTGGGGACCCCGTTTTATGATGAAATCTTGTTTAAACTATCGGGGTTTTCCCTAAACTTGAATTATGTTCATATGTATGAATGTTATGAGTTTTGACAAGTTGTATGAGAGCATGAATTACGAAAAACTCTCTCTCATCATTATTTCCATTTGATTTAACGTGTTGTGGGTTGTTCAAATGCAAGATTAAAAGCTTGAGAGTGAGTGTCTTACTATCATTTATGGATTGATATTGTTTATGGTACAATGAGAGGGTATTTCTCTTTTTTTATAAATGTTCAGTGTGTTAATTGAAAGAATTGCATGGGTTTTATGTAAGAATTGACCACCACATGTTAAATTATTAAAAGGAGAGTGTTTTTCATAAGTTCATGTGCTATTTGAAATAAGAACTCTCATGTGATGTTTAAATCTTTTGGATGGCCATTTACATGATTTTTGAACGAAAGGGCTATGGATACGTTATGATATGATTCGACTTGCAAGTCTATGTACGGCGATACCTATAATGAGATGCCCTTTAACATGAAAGAGATAAATGTTTCAAAAGCATGAAACATGATTTTAAAGGACTAAAATTAGGCTTAAAGAGAGTTAGTTGGTTACCCGAAAAAGATTTGAGTTCAGGTAACTCATAGCCCGAAATTGTGTTTTGCTGATATGGATTTTATATGTTATTCGGCAAGTGGGATAACATGGTATGTCGGCAAGTTGGGCATACATTTTCATGATACTCCAATCCTTGAAGCAAACACGGATTGGGGGCATGGCTGACAAGTTAATGGCAGACCTATATAGCCCGTGGGTATTCATATTTTGTAAGGTGTACCATCTATCTCAGAAATAAATTAAAGAGTTGGGTCAGTGTTTTACAAGAATGATTTGAAACTCTTTAATATTTGCCCATGTTTTTTTCACCTATATCATATTAGATTAATTTTGAATTTCTCTCAATTATTTTACATAAATTATACGTTATTTTGGATTGTTCTATATACCAGTACTTTCGAGTGTTGATCCCCCGATATTTTAGGTTCTGAGGCACAACCTCGTTGTCCCGCAAACCAGTACATTATTTCCAGACTTTCAGAGATTGGTGAGCCTCCCTTATATCGGAAGGCATCTTTCACATATGCTGTTTTCTTTTTAGTTTTATGGTCCAGCCGAGGGCCTTGTCCCGGCCTAGACAGACTAGTGATTTCAGTCTAGTAGAGGCTTCGTAGACTTGTTCAGAATGGATTTCGGCTTTCTTATGGATTTATGTCCTGAATTGATAAGTTTATTATTGGGATTCCCATATTTCATTTACCTTCAGCATTTTTTATTTCATATAACTTATGCTTATGATAGTATGCTAAAAGGTCACTCGGGCCCTTGTGGTTCGGGATGTCGCCATGTCCAGGGACCTCAGCTCGGGTTGTAACAAAGAGAATATAATATATTATCCATAACTTGACCCTTTTTATATGTGCCCAGCCTAATTTTTCTTATGGATTATATAATGGAAGGTACCAATTTCTTAATATATCAGGCTACCTCGTGAAGACTATTTTCATAAAAAAAATTTGGTTGATATTTTTATGAACTTAATAAAATTGTCAAAAGTACTTTATGGCTTTTTCCATCCATAAGATGAACCAATGGGATTTCTACCACTACACCATGGACATTCCCCGACTTGATTCTTGTAGTATCGCCTCTCTTCTAGAGTCTCCGATTCCAATTGGTCAATTACCAATGTTCCCTAACATGCAATATTTCTCATCGAATGTGATACTTCTTATAACATATGATAATGACATAATCATTATGTGGAACCCGGCCTCCAGAGAATCAGCAAGAATCCTTTTTCCACTTCAGAGTACTGACAAAATGCCGCTTTGTTACACTATTCATAATTTTTTCTACTTTTCTTGTATTGACAGATACAAAATATTCAGATTAGGACCTGGAGTTGTTGATGGGGACATGGATATTGATATATTTTCAACAAAAAGTGACATATGGAAATCAATTGTCCCGTTTCCTCCAAATTATTATTTTTTAGGTAGTAGTGTTCATATGGCGGATGGGGTTGTTTATACGCTGGCAAGGAGGAAAAACTCAATTGATTGTACTATAGTATGTTTTTTTTTTGGAGAAGCAACAATTTCAGGAGGAATTATTGTGTCCCTTTACAATGGAAGGGAGCAGATCACTTTTGTATTCTCTAGGAGAAAAACTTTGTTTGAGTAGGTCTTTAGGAGATAATCATGAGAGTCGTGAATATTGGTTGTATATTATGAAAAAAAATTCATGGAATAAGATATTGACAATTCCATCACCTGACTATATTCATTTGAGACCTCTGAGCTTTATAAAGGATGGAGACATATTATTTTAGAAGCATGATAGCTCTAGACTCGTGGTTTACAATTCGGTAACACATAAATTGGAACAAGTTAATGTTACTGGGATTGAAGAAGGTCTATACTTCAATAAGATTGTAACCTATGTGGAAACTTTGTCGTCTCCTGATTCCTTAAGATCTTACTTGCTTAATTTATTTAATTGATACAAAGTTCTGTTCCCTCCTAATTGCTTACTGGGATTGTGTTAACAAAAGCATACAAGTTGACACTTTATGGTGAATAAGAAATTTATTACTTTGCTATTGTTCTTTTCTTTTAAAACTCCTTAGAGTCACTCTGTTAGTTTCATGAGTATGCTTTAATTTATAATTATAGACTGGTTACTAGTTTAGATCTAGATTTCTTTCTGAATTTAGAGATGGATTATAGTATTATTACATTGGGAATGGATAGTTGATAAAGAATATAGTGACTTGTGTTAGTGATTTTTTGCACATAAGCCTTCGAGATCACACTCTTAAAGAATAGGTGTGTTATGGTTTCACATTTATTTGCACATAAAGTGCAAGATTGGTCCTAGAATGATACAAGTCAAATGGGCGTCAACGCTTTTGATCACACAACTCTAGGCCAACATGAGGAGGACCAAGCCTAGATCGCCCTAAGGATCCAAAAATGTGATTAGAGGCCCTTCTTCGAGCTCCTAATAAATCAATGTCATGTTTTGAAGATAGCTTGAAGACGAGAAAAGCCATGGCGCAAGAATAAAGAGAGCCCTTGTGGGTTCTTTTCGAAATAGCAACTTTTAGGCTATTTTTGCAATAGGCTAGTTGTGCAAAGGCAACTACTATAAATAGGTGTCTTAGACATTTCATTAGCTATTTTTTATTTAATGATGATGATAAATTCATGAAAACTCCATTGGGAGTGTTGAGTGCTTGAAAAAGCCAATGTTGAACTTTATTTAAAAACGCCGGTTGTAGGGAGATTCAATCCCCTTTGTGGTCACATAAGAGCTAGGTACTCGTTGGTAATCACTAAGGGAGGTCTTTGGATTTGATACACCCTTTGATTACCATTTTGTTATCTTTTTGTGCATATCTTTCTATCATCTATTATTTTATCCTTTTATCTTACAAGAAGAGTCAATTCGGTCATCAATATGGTCAACTTGTGTCCGAAACTATCCCACCACTTGAGGATGTGCTTAATGTGATTAGAGAACCTTAAGTGAGTGATGAAATTGAGAATGTTGGTCTAGAAAATGGGAGTAACCCTTTGAGCTTGTCTTTTAGTGAGGATCCTAATGCTTGCTTGGCCCATAGGGATAATCAAGTCCTTGAAACATCTTTGATACTTGATAATAGTGTTTTAGAGAATGTATTTTCATTGTTTTAGAGAATGTACTTTCATTCTCTACATCCTCTTCATGGATAAATCCTTCTCTCTTTAAGAACAATATCTTGTTTGAAGATGATGAGCTCACTCTGTAAAGACCCTTTTGGTTATTTTTCATGTTTCCTCTTATCTTCGCTATTAGGGCTTCTGCATAGCTTCCCCAAGTCATTATGATTTAATGGGACCGACGGTTCGGTTACCAGGCAGTTTGTTTGGTTTTTCGAGTCAATTTTCTGTTTTGAAGTCTTCATTAGTTCTAAATAGCCATCGGGCAAAAACTTTAATGAAACAATCTCAGATGCCAATTTCAACTATGCCAGCAGATCCAAAATATCGATTTTAGTTTAGGTAGACCTTCATTTTGGGTTTCAATGCATTCGAGCTCATTTCGACCTATTGGTCGGAAAGTTAAAAAGTTGAAATATGAGTGTGTGATCCACATTTGGTTGAAACGATCTCATATTTAAAATCCGACTTTTCTATCACATCCGGAGTGTCGATATTAGGCTGGGGGACCCTTGGTTCAAGCCCCAAGGCTTCCGAACTTATTTTGGGCTATTAAGCGAATTTTTATGAAAAATGAAACTATAGGTGTGGGGCCCACTTTTTGTAGAAATGATCTTGTATAAAGTTTTGATGATTCCAATGAATTTGAAATGTGTTTTCCACTCAAATTTCACTATTGGATCATATTATTTGGGTTCTAAATGAGTTCCAAGGGTCAAAAAAAATTTGACTTTTCTGTCACAAGGATGTCGCATCTGTTCGCCGAGGGGTCTGTAAATAGACTCCAAAGCCGCGAATTGGGGCATTTTCTCTTCATCTTTGAGAGCCTAAAACCCTAAATGGGTATGATAACTTAAAATTGAGCCTTGTGAGCGTCTAGGGAGCTTGGTAAATACCTTTTATCATGATTATTATCCGAATTAAGATAAGATTTCATCACTTTATTGGTGAGTTTGTTAATTCTTGACCCAAAATTTTAATTTAGCTTAGGGCTTGATTTAGCCCCAAATTTGATTTGTTTGCACCCATTAATTGAGGGTTATGATTCTCTGGTGATGTATGAGCTTTGGATTGACCTCAAAAATGTGATTTTCATACGTGAGACCCACTTGAGGGTTTTGGTGTCGTTTTTGAACCCAAAACACAATAGTGAAATATGGATATCGTTAGACTCGTATTGATGAGTAAATTATGTTTTTGATAGTGTGATGGAATTTTGGGGACTGTGAAGTGAAGACGAGCATGTGGTGCTTGAAGTGTGATTTTGCGGTTTGGCCTTGAGGTAGGCTCCTGTCCACTTTCTTTCATAGATGATGTATGATATGTACTGCGTGTGTCTATGAATGTTAGGTTTGATTATGAGCAAGATAGATTAGCCTTGATTATTGATGTTTTGGAAAATTAGATGAGGGTCTTGGACCCGTAAGATAGTATGTTTATAACCTTGTAGACTCATATTGCCTTCTCCCTAGTTTAGATTGAATTGTAGCATAGATTTGATACATTGCTAGATTATGGATTTGGTTTTATTGTTGGAATAATGATTAGTATATTTTATCTTATTGGGCTAGTGTGGTATTCTTGAAATCGTAATTTGGGTAGAATTGACTTAAGTGTCCTTATTTCTAGTTGAAGTTCCTATCTTAGGCTTGTATGTGGCTTACTTGACATCTAGAAGTTGAACTAGATACCTTAGACTAGTTTGGGGCATAGTATACCTAATTAAGGAAATTGAAGTTTAGAAGTGGGATTGTCCGGCCCATTTAGGCCTAGACTTGTGTTAGTCATTGTGGAATTAGCTACAGATGTTAGACATAGTTGAGACTAGTAAACCTTAGTATAAGGTTACTTCGTGACTCCATATATTGTAATAATGTTCCTCGAATTTTGACTTCTGAGTTATAGCTATGTTTTTGCTTGTAGAAATGAGATGATAATGGGCCCATAGAGATGCTATTTCCTCTTAGACTTGATACTTGTTCCATAGAGATGACATTTCCTCTTAGCCTTGATATTTGACCCATAGAGATGTTTTCTCTTAGACATGATGTTGGGTCCTTAGAGATAATTCTTGTAAAAATTATATATATAACGACATGTTTGTGGTATTTACTAAATATTTCAATTTTTTTCTAAATTTCGTAAAATCTCAACTTATAGACTTTGAAGATACATTCAATTTGTGATAGATACATCCTACAGATACATGTTATTATTAAACTAATTAGCATGTTTTAAGGGATGTAATGGCCTAAATAGCATTAATGTAGTAATTATCCTAACTAATTATGGTAAAACGGAATAATATCCCACGTTATAAGATAATTAGTTTTTTATTCCACCTTTTAAACAAAATCAGTTTCCACATGGAAAAAAATTGAAACGGACTTTTTTTTTCTTAATTTTTTTAGGTAATTGCAATGAATATTTTAGTGTCATTACGTCATTCTGGCATTTGGATTAATGATATAAAGTATGAAGGTGATTAGAGCGATGGAATCGTTGTTAGTGAACATGTGACGTATGAAAAAATCATTAATTTTTTTAGTAGTAACTGTTGCGGGAGATGTGGTCATGAAGATCACAACAGGCGCACATTTAATTTTTTTCAAAGGAGGAGTGACAATGTAGTCGACTAATGAATAATGTTGAAAAATTTCTAGCAGTTTGATGGATTTTGTAGCAATTTAAAACTCATTGTTTATGATGTTATTGCATTTTTTTCAGAATTTTGTGAATATCAAATAGTGAAATAAATCATTATTTTCGTTGGTTAATTAGTTACATATGTTTTCATGTTTTAAGATATTTGAATGACAATGTTATTATATTGTAAAAGAATAGTTCTGCTACAGTGAAGTGTTGAAAAGAGATACAAATTGGTAGAATGTATCTACTGGAAAAAAAATTATTCACATTAAAAAGCTTATGTAAATTCTTAAGAATATGTGTATTTAATAATTATTTCAAAGTAACTAAATGATATATAAATAGTTATGTGAATGTACATTGTTAAATTGCTCACATATTGCACAACTCTACTGCCCAAATTGCAATATATATACATGTTTAAAAAAATTATCTCCTGTAAATTATATTTTATGAACAGTATGAATCATATGTACTATTATGTTTCGCTTGAAACTGTTATTCAAAAGAAACATTGAAAGAGATACAAAATTATGTCATTATTTAATATGACATTTTATTGTACTATATTCAATTATGTTTGCATAAATTAATGTGGTGGTTGTTACTATCATTACTTTATTTAGAAATATATGCGACATTACACTAGATACATGTAGTTAAAAAAAATGTAGCTGATACAATGTAACAACAAATGTTACATGTCATGTCTTTGTAAAGTGTTACTAAAACGTATTGCAAAACAGTAATATATCATAAACTGCAATAGTCGTATGTTTCTATTGGTGATGAAGCAGAACTATTTTATCATCATAGTTTCATACTGTATGTTTATGTAAACAATAAAAAAAACATCATTCAAAATATTTACTAACATCATCAAAGTATTTAATAGTCAACTACCCAACAAATAAACAACTACTCAATATGCAAAACTCTACCTTTTTCTTTTTGAGTGAAGCTGCTCCTTATCAACCCCATTCATTGATGGTGGAAAATGCCTTCTCATAAGCCTACTTGGAGAAGAATCCTCATAGCTAAAATCATCAACATCTCCATAACACTTCAAACCAGTTATCAACGCAAATTCATAAATGAAAAATCTAAGAATGTTGCCTTTAATCCACACATGCATCTCTTCTTTATTATTTTGCTCAATATCAAGCATAAGAAGACATTTGGTAATTTGTCCAATATAATTGGACAATGGGATGTTGAGATAACATTTAAAAATTGTTTTTTCAAATAAGTCGATAACTTCTTGACCAACAACTTCTTTAATATCATCTTTAAACTTTAAGTTGCAACAACTTTCAAACCTTAGAGGATGCACTGGAATTTCCTTTATAACATAACTCAATTCTTAAAAAAACATCAAATTACTAAATAACATGAGATACATACATCTATAAAAACACAAAACAAGAGATGCAAAAATGTAAAAACATAAAATCAGAGATATAAGATAATACAATATGTATCTTTAAACTTAATAATATGAATCTTTTGAATGATTGTTTCATTAAAACATAAAAAAAAAAATGGATACATATAAATGCATAAACAGAGACCCAATTATAGACGATAATACAAACATGGATCTTTTGTTTGCTTATTTCAATAATACTTAAAAAATATTAGATACATTTAAATGCATATTTAGGTAACCATATATACAAGATAATACAATATATATCTTGATTGAAATAACTTGTATCTATTGGTCAGCTTATTTCACAAAAAGTTAAACAACACGAGATACATATAAATACATAAACAGTAAAACGTTGATACAAGATAATGCAATATGTATCTATAAGCTTATAAACATTTATCTATTGTTATGTTAATTTCAAAAATACTTAAAAACAATAGATACATATAAATTCATCAACAAAGCATCAGTTATACAAGAAATTGGAAAACATATAATGCATGTCTAAATATGTATTTTGGTCAAATAATTTTCAGATCTAAACATGCAAATACCTTTGGAAGCTCTTCTCTTGAAATAACTTCAACAAGTCTTCTTCTTTTAGCAGGAACTTTACTTCCAGAGCTTTTAGAACCTCTTTTCTTACAAAATTAAACTTCTTTTTTGTTATCCTTCTTGGAATGATCCTCCTGCAATTTTTTTATATGATGTGTATCTTTTCTATGGTTGGATCTATTTTCATCAAAATCATCAGATTCGTAGTCAAAACTACTAGGAACAAAGTAATTAACTTCTTCATTCGATTTGATAATGTCTAATTGAGAGATTTCAAGACTAAAAGATGATCCCAAATCTCTATTCATTATGTTAATTAAAAAAAGTAGACTAAAAAATGATAATAAACAACTGTGTTCAACAATAACACCAAAAAATCACTTGTAAAGACAATCCCAAAAAAATTCTTTTTGAAAATTAATCGTCATACAAGATTAGAAGAAATTGAAAAAGATTTTAGGGAGGAAATTTACCTTAATTCAAAATTTTGAATATGAGGAAAAAGTGGGATTGAAATCAGCCCCTGAATTAATGGCGTAGATGCAGGAAGAAATGATTCTTTTTTTTGGTAAAGAAAGGGCGTGGGATGAGGGGCCTTTAACTTGTATCTCAACTTTTAGTAAAAGCAGTAAATATTAGGATATAAGTAATATTTTTAAAGTGGAGGGTTTTTAGTAGTTTTAAAACTTAAGTTGTTCTTTTAGGTAATTTTTTCATGATTCTTCTCTTAGATGTGATGATGGGCCTATAGAGATGCTATCTCCTTTTAGATATGATAGTTGGCCTAGAGATGTGATATTCATCACCGTCATGATGAATGACCTTTATATATGAAATAACTTATAGTCGCGTCATGCTTATTGATATTTTGCCTCCTATGTGAGAGATGATTATATGTTTATTGACATTATACCATATATATGCAAGATGCCTCCTAGATATGAGATGATTAGAGATATGTTGTGACTTATAAATATGATTATAGAGATGAGTTTCGGATATGTGTATGGGTCGAAGGCTGTGATGATGATATTGTGATTATTTTGAACATATTATTAGGCTGAGGGCCAATAGATGATATCTATTGGATATTCGGGAAGTGTTTATCCTTGTACAGGATGCAGTTATAGTTCATGAATATATATATATATATGTGTGCATCTACACATCTCTCCGGTATAGGACGGAGGAAGGTGTGGTATGACACTTATGATTTCACTAATTGAATATTGGTGATCGCATGCATATATTCGATACATTGATAATTATTATATTGGTTATTGATGTGATTCTAGCTAAAATGCGATCTTATGACTATTCTTCCTAATTATGGTATAATCTACGTGGTAACTAGTTGTCTATTAGGTAACTATAGTACTTGATGCTTAGAATTTTGAATATGCTAATTAATGAGCCTTGCTTAGTAATATGATAGCTAACGACTAGGGTTGATACATGGCTATGAAGATGGGTTTATCGATGGAAATGATATGTGGCTATTGATAACAAGTTATAATGTTGATTAGTTGTTAAGTGAGGATAAAGTGGTTATATTGCTAGGTGATAAGGGATGCTAGTGATAATAATGCCTAGTTAATAATGATTCCTAGTTACTTATGCTGACTAGCTATAACGAGGACTAGTTAATAATGAGGATTAGTTGATAAATAATTATTAGATATTGATTGGTGTTAGTTAATAAAAGATGTTAAGTTGATAAATGATGAATAGTGAATAGATGGTGATTATGGTTTAATGGTGAACCTTGACTAGACATTAGGTTTGGTTAATTATTGATTAATGGTTAGTTGCTATTCCATGATTAATTATTATGTGAAGAATTGGTTAGATTGATAACTAGAGATCATGTGATGACTAGTAAACCAGCGGTATAATAATGAGTCTTTACTAGTTAATAGTAAGTAGATAGAATATAATGATAAGATAGTTATCTTTGTGATGTTATGCTTATGGTTTCGAGTACATTGGCTTAAGTCTATGCACCTATTATATACATATATTTATGCATTGATGATTAGGATGAGATATTGATGCCCGGTAAGGCCGAAGGATACTTGGATGATATATTGATGTCCGGCAAGGCTGGGGGATACTTTGATAATATATTGATGTCCGGACGGAGGATACTTTGATGATATATTGATACCCGACAAGGTCGGAGGATACTATGATGATATATTAATACCCAAAAAGGCCGGAGGATACTATGATGATATATTGATGTCCGGCAAGGTCGGAGAATACTTTGATAATATATTGATATCCGGCAAGGCCGAAGATACTATGATGATATATTGATACCCGGCAAGACCGGAGGATACTATGATGATATATTGATACCCGACAAGGACGGAGGTTGATAACGATGATAATGGTCATGATGATGACACTTATGATGAGACTATTAATAGTGATTATGTACCTTGCACCCATTCCTGCATGCGCATCGCCTATCACCAGTATGCACCAATGTCTATTAGATGGTATGGAACGTTTGTATAAATATGGGTGAAGAATATGTCTTTTATTGTTGTATGTTGATTGAACCTTTCGAGTCTAGGGTGGTGGGGATATGCATAGGCTTAGTTAGGTATTTGTCTATCCGGAGTAGTCGGTTATTCACGTTGATATTAATGTTGTTATTATCATTGTTATGATCATTATTATGGCTAGCTTATGACAGATTGGTGATTGATCCGATATTGGTATTCGAGGTATGTCTTCAACCTCTTCTATCTTATGAATGCACTATTGTGCACGATTATATCATGTCTAGCTATGTGGATTGGAAACCCTAAGTTTGATAGTATTAAATCCTGATAGTATGTTAATAAGGTCTTTAAATGAGGATATGATGATCTAGGTTATGCTTTGAGATGACCTCATGCGTATATGTGTATGCATTTGTATATATATAAATCTAGCCATATGAAGCTATGACACTATCGTATATCCCTTTCATTATTGTTCTTATTGTATATGCGCTTCTTCACTTTGTATATTGCTATATATATTTCTTTCTCCCTCCATTCATATATTATCCTGGGATATACGGTATAACATTGACATCTATTGAATGTATCTGGAATAGAATAGTTTACTTTCTTAGTCTTATTATGTTAGACTCTTGGACTTGAACAAGATAGTTGACCCTTATTATTCATATTGACTTGTTATATGATTTATGGACTCTTGGATGTAGTTTTCATTCTGTTTATATGTTGTATATATTTGCTTTACCTTTGGAGTTCAGTTGGCAGTTTCCTACTGCGTACCACTTATTTGGTACTCATACTACATTTCTGTAGCCTGCAGATCATAGTACAGGTTAACACCGTTGATGTATGTGTCGTGCGGAGCAGCCATGGTTCAGAGACTTATAGTGAGCTCCTGACGTTCGGAGTATCACTTATCTCTCTCTTATGTATTATACTAGTCTCTATATTATATTCAGAGATAAGTTATATCATCGTAATTCCTTTGACATTTTAGCTTGGTATTCTTGATATATAGAAGCTCTTGTATTGATACCACTGATTTTTGGGGATTCACTTATGTAATGGTTCTTATCTCATTTACCCCGCATTTTTTTTCTTATATTATTGAGTAGTCCGTTACTAGACATTTTAGACTACGGATTGGCTTTCCTACTAGAGGGTTATGGTAGGCACCATAATTACTTGAGAAATTGGGTCGTGACACACTCCTAGTGAATTACCTAGTGGTGTGGATATCATTGTTGATATAACTCATCTTGAGAGCTATATTCCATATGACAACCCATCATGGTGTGACAACATTCCTCCTAAAGATGAAAATCTCTTCTTGGAAGATGAGAGTACTCTTAAGGGAAAGGAATGTGAAGTCTTGGAAAAGAATAATCAATTAGGTGATGATAACTTTGATTTGCTTGAATTTGTAAGAAACCCAATAAGTAATAGTTCCTTAGAAAATGATTGTGGATGTAATCCTTTATATGACACCCCACCCGTTTTGATACTTATAAGGATGAATTGCTTACTTCTTGTAAAGGCTTAAGTAATAATCCCTTTGATATTGGTGGTGGTATGTGTCTACTTAAGGATTCCTCCATTGAAAGAGAAAGTATCAGTTGTTTGGAAATTGCTTCCTCATCTACTTTGTGAGACCTTATTGTTGAGGATACTCATGGGGATAATTTTTGAATCTAATACTAAGTATGTGCATAAGGGCACCTAAGTTGAAGTTGACTTGAGTGATACCTTTCTCTACTGCCCTTTTGCTTTTAATGATGTTTTTTCTAATGAGGAAAGTATATCTTTTAGTTTGGGTGAAGCTAGTGGGGAAAAAAGTATTGTCTAGACCCGTGTTTATGGCTACTCTTTCCATTTGACCCAGGTGCCAAATTTGGATATGGTGATTATGGCACATCCAACTTATTTCTTGGTCCACATGACAAGAAAAGTTTGAATTAGGGTGTTGGTATCCTTCCCTATGATGAGAAGTCTTTCTCAGGGATTCACAATCCACTTGAGGGACCAACATTGTGTAAGGAAAATAACTCCAACCAAGATGAAGGGTTTTTAAAGAAAGGGAGCCATAAAAAGCTCCAAGAGAGTTCACCATTATGTGTTTACCTTCTTAACCAAGGTTTCACCACTTGTAGGTCAAGGAGAGAGTTTTCTATTGAAACTACTTTGGATGAACTCCATTCCTGAGATACCCTTCCTCATTATGTGAGTAAAGATGATGACCTCCTTTTCAAAGTTGGTATCATTCTTGAGAATTCGAGAGCAAATGTGTCATTATCTCCTTTGGGTGTTGCTTATAACTTTGCATCCTTGTTTGACACACTTTTGCTTATGTAGCATGAATTCCAACTTGTGGATGTCAAGTTGATGATTTACTTGAAAAGAAGAAGTCATATGTGCTTAAATATCTTGATTCCATCCTTGTGTGCCTTATGTGCTATATCTATTGAGCCAAATGGCAATCTTATAGATGATAGCTCCTTGGATGATGCCTTTATACTTGATTCCTTCCTATACTACCTCTTTGCCTATGATGACATCTATGCTAGTTTTGGATTTGTTTTATGTGAGGTAGAAAATTTATTGGTTGGTCAACTTGTTTGAGTGACATTGCTATATTCATCTTGTGGACTTTAATACCAATTTAGGCATCACTCTTGATGTGTCTTAAAGAGGTGATGAAGCAAATTGTATCTTATGGATCCAAAGGTGAAGGTAACTTTACCTTTTGGATTTAGTGATGCCATTATGACCCTTGTAGTTTACTTATCTCTTGCTGATTCCCATAGCTATCTCCTTTGTGCATTTTTCAGCAAGTTTTAATGATTAACACGAAGGATCCCTGGTTATATCTTAAGCATGTGCAACCTTGGCATGATGAAATGATTGTTTATGCTAACCCTAACCCTCATACCATGAGAAATTTATGTTCGTTTGTCCTTCCTTTGATTTAGCATGGTTTGAATTCGAGGTCGAATGATACAAGTCAAATGGGTGTCAACACTTTTGATCACACAACTCGAGGCAAACATGAGGAGGTCCAAGACTTGATCTCCCTAAGGATCCAAGAATGTGCTTAGAGGACCTTCTTCGAGCTCCTAATAAAGAAATGTCGTGTTTGAAAGATAGCTTGGAGCCGAGAAAAGCCATGGCGCGGGAATAAAAAGAGCCCTTATGGGTTATTTCTGAAATAGCCACTTTGGACTATTTTTGTAATAGGCTAGATGTGCAAAGTCAACTACTATTAATAGGTGCCTTAGATATTTCATTAGTTAGTTTTTGTTTAATGATGATGATGAATTCATGAAAACTCCATTGGGAGTGTTGAGTGCTTGGAAAAGTCAATGTTGAACTTTGTTTGGAAATGCCGATTGTAAGGGAGATTCAATCCTCTTTGTGGTCACGTAAGAGCTAGGTGCTCGTAGGTAATCAATAAGGGAGATTTTTGGATTTGATACACCCTTTGGTTGCGCTTTTGTTATCTTTTTGTGTCTATCTTTCTATCATCTATCCTTTTATCCTTTTACTTCTCGTATTTTCAATTTTGGTGATTCATTAGTGTTTTTGTTCGCTTCTCGTCTTGTAGATTACTATCATATCATGGGATAATCTCATTTTATGCAGCCTCTCTCTAGTCAGTAATCGTGCATCGCCAACAAGTAAATGAAGCAGTGCTTACGATATTCCCCTATGTGGAAACCTTATACTCTCCTAATTCCTAAGGTTATTTTTCTTTGTTTCTTTAATTGATACAAAGTCGTGGAAATAGTTTTGGTTCACGGTCTTCTTTCCTACTAAATTTGCCACCTTGTCTATAGCTCTCTAGCATTCACCAGAGAAAGCTCATCTTCTGTCATATTGTAGGTACTTTCCACTTCTTCAATCACACTTTTACAGCTCTCAAGATAATTAACTAATAATTCCATAAAAACTTCACTCGATCTCGTTGTGTAGGCTTATAAATAACCAAAATCATGAATTGTTGGAGCAACTTCAGCTAAAAGAACTAGGATTTATAATGTCCAATTGTTAATGGAGGTATATGAAAAATTTCCTAGTCATCTGGGAGTGTTGCAACTCATTCCATAAGGTTTAATTACATCACAAGGATAGAGACTACTCCTCGTTTGACTTCTATAAAGCGGGTTAGGCTAACTAACAAAACAATTTCCTTTATCAAATTTTGATGTTTTGCTAGGGACCTATCTCATGTCCATGAGAAAAGGTTCTTTAGCACCGTTGGAAAGCTCGTCGAGGAGTTCATTGACATATTCTCTAGCCAATCTGCCAATTGGTTAGCTTCTGTATAATAGTGAATTATCTTGATATCAGCATGATTGAGCAGATTCGTTGTGTCCTCAATAATCTTTTTGAGCCTAAAGTTGCCAGCCTTTTTGTCTTGGGAAAAGGCCCAAATATGCAAATCAACTATCAGAAATCGCTCATTTATGCATCAGTTAAAAGTTTCGCTCATTCATACTATCGTCTTTACAAAACCAGCTCATCTATGTCATTACTTTTTAACGATGGATTTTCAAAAATAGTTTTGCCACGTGGCCTTTTATTAAAGATCCACGTCATTAATTAAAATAAGAAAAAAGGATCAAATATGTCATTGAACTATCAAAAATAACTCATTTATGCCAGCAGTTAAAAGTTCGGCCCATTCATGTCATTGCCATTACAAAACCAACTCACCCATGCCGTTACTTTTTAATGGTGGATTCTCAAAAACAGCTTTGCCACATGGCCTTTTATTAGAGGTCCACGTCATTAATTAAAATAAATCAATATTAATTTCAAAATATCTTAGACCCATTAAAAAGAACCAATCCAGTTAACATAATCCGACCCACACCATTAAAGTATTTTTTTTATAACAACAACTATTTTTCTGTAACGTTCTGAAAATTTGATGAAATATGTAAATTTGTGATTTTATATAATTTGACTATTTTACCCCTCCCAGTAGTTGCATTATAATATTTCTAGGGTGTGGGAATGATTGACACAGTTTCCGATATATTTTGGTACCATTTATGCGATATTGTAATTTTTTATGGTTTCGAGAGTCTTATTTTGGACTTATGTGGATATCTTTTGATCCGTGCGATGGACGGCTGAATGGACTATGCCAACAGCTCCGAAATATCGATTTTAGGCTAGGTAGACCTTTGGTTCGAGTCCGAGTGCACCTGAACTCATTTCGACCTATTGATCGGAAAGTTGGAAAATTTAAAATATGAGTATGGGATCCATATTTGATTGAAACGACCTCGAATGGAAAATTCAACTTTACCAACAGATTTAAAATATCAATTTTAGGGTCTTAACATATTTAGTGTGATTTTACGGCTTTTAAATCTTATTTTGACCCTCGGTTTGAAAAATTGTGATTTCAGATTTCAGGGGTCAACTCTGTGAAAACGATATTTTAAAAAAAAATTGACTTTGCCAACACATCCGGAATATCGAATTTAGTATAGTTGCATAGTTCGTTTGTACATATAGACTCCGAACGAATTTTGATCACTCCATCGAAATTCGGATTGGACTTTAGAAAAAACAGCAAAAAAAAAATTCTTTGCTGGTGTAGATTTTTCTACACCATTAAATCAGTTTTTGGGTCCATTTTGTTCATTTTTTATCTTTTCTCTTGAGAGTTAAACCCTAAAATAGTGTGGGAGCTTAAAAGTGAAGTTTGTGGGAGTTTGGGAAGCCAGATTAACATCTATTTCTTGATTCTATTACGGAAATCACCAATTTCTTAGTAATTTTTTGATTAATTTCTCAAAACCCCAAAAATCTTAGGGCTTGATTTTAAAGTCAAATTCCACTCCCTTTCACTTGAATAATGCTAATCTTATAATTACTAGTTTTTCATCAATTTAACCTTCAAAACAACTTCGATTTTTTATTACAGATTTCAAAAAATTTATCCGATAAAGCTTAAAAATGGTTTTTTTCTTTGATTTGAACATCGTTTTTGGCTATATTTGACTTGAATTTTCAGTTGTAGGTTCCTAAAAATATGAAAAACACGTTTTTAGAGTAAAGTTACGATTTTTCCCTTCTTTTTTGAAAATCCATTTCGGAATTTCATTTTGACCCCGAACCAAAAGTAGAAAATATGGGTGGCGTTGGTTTTGTTTTGACGTGTACATTTCATATTTGATATTTTTAGTAGAGATCAAGATCATTCGTGAAAAGTAAGGTCATGGGTTCGAAGTGTAGAGGATCGATTTCGACATTCGAGGTAGGTTATGCCTTAATTTTTTCAGACTGAGTTGGGTAGTAAATGATGATACAAAATGAATGTTAAGGGTGGAAACTAATCATGAAAATGGCTATTTATGTGTTGTGCTCGTGTGGGGGTCTATATGTGATGTAATTATCGAAATTGAGTTATTATGTGATATGTGTGACCGTGTGGGGTCCTATGTGATACTGATAGCCTTGAATATATGTGAATAATTGTATTGTATTGTTAAGATGCTTAATATGGTACCATTTATGCATTGTGATTATACTTTATTGGCATATGAGATATGTGAAAATTCATGAGAAAATACCCTATTACCCCCCTGGACTATACCCAAAACGGTTGTGACACACCTCAACTTAAAGGGGGTCTTATTACCCCTGAACTAATTAAAAGTGTAATTTTAACATCCTTAGTGCCTACGTGACACATACGTGGCACACAGGTGTGCCTACGTGAACACTTCAGTGTGTTGTGCCACGTATGTGTCACGTAGGCACTAAGGGTGTCAAAATTACACTTTTAAGTAGTTCAGGGGGATAATAGGACCCCCTTTAAGTTGAGGTGTGTCTCTGCCATTTTGGGTATAGTTCAGGGGGGTAATAGGGTATTTTCTCAAAATTCGTGGATGAAATTGAAAATAATGAGTGGATATTGGCTCACGTGATTGTGAAAATATATCATGTGGTTGGTTGTAAAAATACTCATTGTGATTGGTTGTGAGCATTACATCCTCATATCAGACTTTTTCATGAAACATTGGTACCACCATGACAACATCTGACAAACACTGGTAACACCTTTTTAAAACCTTCCCCGAGGGATTGTCGGGGAGGAGATATTGTAACACCTTATAAAACTCTTTTCGAGGGATGTGCCAGAAAGGAGATATGAGATATGTGGATTGTATACGGGTTGACGAACCCCCATGGATCCTACGTTGGGAAGCTTTAGCTCCATAGGTGTATACGGGGATTGTGTGATGATCCCAGAGGTTGTGCGAGGACCTTGTGCATTATCATCGTCATCATCATCATCATTAATATCATATACATTGCACTATTTATTATGATACCTTGTGTTGTATTGTCATATTGACTTGTCATTTATGTAGTTGTTGTATCTTCCTTTACTTGTATTTGATGATCTTGTATATATATGTTCTACTTATATGTGATATAATATGTACTTGTATCTTATCGTAGTGTGATGTTGCAATATATGTGATATATTAGAATTGGTAGTGCAAGCGATGTGGAATCTCGTTGTAGGATATTTTCTGATTCCAGGTGACATGTTCTTAGTGTGTATTTTGTATGCTTTATTTTCTACTTTTCTTGATCGGCCTATGATACCTACCGAGTACAAGTGGACCGTACTCACGCCTATTTCATCCTTTCGGTGCAGCTTCAGGTTTGGGTGTGCCTCAGACTGATTATTTTCGGGCGCATTTAGATTACTCAAGGTAGTGGTTGGTCATTCATACGTTCGGAGTTTACCTCTATCTTTCTGTATTAGTTATGTCTTTATTATTATTCGAAGGCATATTATTCCTTTGTGGTTATTTTTCTAATGTATTTGACTCCTCCATAGTGTTAGTAATTCTTACACCTTTGGAACTAGGTTTTGGGAGTTATGGTTGCATGTGTTGATTTTATTCTTTCTGCTTTTATTATATCTATGTGGTGCGACTTCGTTCTAAAAGCCTTACCTTGGGGGCATTTCTGACTTTTCCCCATTGTGTATCAGTTTGGGTGATAGGCTTACTTGTTAAGGCTTGCCACGATAAGTGTCATCATGATCCTTGTATTTTTGGGTCGTGACATTTTCTTATCAGAAAAAAGAATGATTAATGTATATTCTTTGGTTGTTTATTGTTGATTCTAAATACGCTTAACAGAAACCTCAAAAGTTCTATCCTACAGTAACTTATTAGTTGTAATTCAAGTGACTCCAATATATACTTCAAAGTTGCAAGAAAAAAGGCCAATGAATGATTAGGACAAGCAAGAAAAAGAAGGAGGCGTACCAATGGAACTTCTCTATTCTCCCATCACGGATTAGGGGAGCATACGTTGTTGAAAAATTATTTTCAAATAACGACTTAAAAGAAGTTCCTGATCTCAATTATTCCGCCATGTATATGGGATAACTTATCCTATCATTATGGTATAAATCGTGGGATAAATAATTCCGCTACTAACTAATTTCTGACATTTTAAAATTAATATTGATTTATTCTAACTAATAACGTAGACTTCTAATTAAAGGTCACGTGGCAAAGTTATTTTTGAAAACCCATCATTAAAAAGTGATGGCATGGGTGAGCTGGTTTTGTAACGACAATGGTATGAATGACCCAAACTTTTCGTTGATGACATAAATGAGCTATTTCTGATAGTTCAATGGCATATTTGAGCCTTTTTTTAATTTTAATTAATGACGTGGACCTCTAATAAAAGGCCACGTGACAAAGCTATTTTTGAAAATCCACGGTTAAAAAGTAATGGCACGGATGAGCTGGTTTTGTAATTGCGATGGCATGAATAAGCCGAACTTTTAACTGATGGCATTAATGAGCCATTTTTGATAGTTCAATAACATATTTGAACCTTTTCCCTTTTGTCTTTAAGCATCCCCATGATAAGCATCGAGTCTAACTCTATCTGTGTAACCATTTTTTTTGTGTTAAGCTTGAAGGCCTTTTATTAGGGATCGTTTGGTAGAAGGAATTAAAAAAATAATTTCGGAATAAAGTTTGAGATTAACTTTATTCTATGTTTGGTATAAGAAATTACTTAATTCCAAGACTATTTTATCTCATTATTTGTACTAAAATGATGGAATTACTACCAATGAAGAGGAAGGAATAAAATAATCTCATAAAATATCCGTACTTATCCATGGATGTACCAAACGACCCCTTAGTACTTCCCCATTATTTTCTAATTAATCATTTCTTTCCTCCCACATATTTGTTTTAAATTCAAAGTAATCATCTTCCAAGTCCTTTTCAACCGATTCGATCAGATGCTAATGGAGTCAATTCTAAAAAATAAAAATGTACTATAATTGATAAATAAAGCTACATATAATCTATAATCTATATCTATATCTATATCTATATCTCTAGTATATATCTATATCTATATCTATATCTATATCTATAGTATATTAAAAGTGTGAAGACCCTTAGAAAAGTGATTTGAACTCTTTACCCTTCATTAAAGGTCTGTACTTTAGACAAAATCATCTTTTTATTATTTTTTTAATAATTATATCATTATATTATAATATTTAAATTAAGAATTTCTATAAAATATGGTAAAAGAAAAATATCCTTTGAAATTTTTTTCATAAAAAACACAAAAACCAACAATTATCCTAAAGTTCCAAAAACAAAAAACAATTATTTTAATTTTTTAAGCAAAAAAATGAAATCACGTTTAATTTTTTGAGGAAAAATTTAATTTGATACCATAGTTAACTTTTTTCTTTGAAAAATTTTCCATAAAAAACACAACCAACAATTACCCTAAAGTTCCAAAAAAAAAAAAAAAAAGAAGACAAGTTACTTTAATTTTTTAAGGAAAAAATGAAATCACGTTATTAAATTTTTGAGGAAAAAAAAATCAATTTCCTAAAGTTGTGTTGTAGTATTAATTTGATACCATAATGATTTTTTTTCTTTTCACAACATAAAAATAAAAATCTTTCATATTTTAGTTTGATACTATAATTAATCTTTTCTTTTTCCCAACATAAAAATAAAAATCTTTCATATTTATATAATTCTTTTTTATAGGAAAAGGTATTGGTGAAATCTTTTTTTCTACAATAATATAATAACATCCAAAATGTAAAATTTGTTGGCGGAGATATTCTAATAACTGTTTTTTTTTATGAGCTCTATAGGTGTCATCTACAATCACAAAAGGTTAGGTTTGATTGTATTGTTTTAATATTTCGATTATCGTATTATTTTGTTGTAGTTTCTGTTATGTTCAAGTTTATGTTGTAGATGAATGTTTGGTCGGACTTTGAAAATTTTGCATTAAGGTTATGTTTGATGATGTTGTTGTAATATTCTCGAATACAGTAGTTTCTATTCTGTTATTATTTGTTGTTTTATCAAGTGATAGATTAACGTGTGATCAGGCTTTGAGGATTTTTCTTAAGGTTAGGATTTAATCGCATTGGCTTGACATGAAGTACATGTTCAAAGCATGTACATTTGACTAGTATTAAGAGATAAGCATCCAGAACCTTCAAACTATGGCCAAAGTTATTACGACACACTCTAACTTTACGGGGTCCCTATTACCTCCAACTCAATTTTAATATATTTTTGTCACCCTTTTGTATTGGTGTATCACCTTTATTACATAAAATGAGATCTATATCAAAGGTGTCATGCCAGGTAAAAAGGTTGTGATTTTGCTATTACAGTCAATTTAATAGAACATACAAATCACAGTTACTTTAATCTTTATTTTTAATGAGATTTAGACAATATATAGGATTAAAGGGGAGGCTCAACCCTTTAGAAGAAAAGACGGCCGCCTAAGGCCCCCAAAATTTGAGGGGACTCATTTTTTTTATTCATAATAAGTTACAAATTTTAAGAAATATATTAAATACTATTTATAGAAAAAAAGAATTTTTTTATATAAGAAAATTTAGGAGTTTGATATAGTAAAAACCTTTTAATGCATTGATTATATTATTAATTAAAAATAAATTATTAAATACGATTACATAATTTTAAAAATAGACTTCATAAAAATAATTACTTTTTCTTAAAAACGTCTGACCTCTATTTGATTTTTGCCTTAGGCCACGAATTTACTTGAGCCGCCTCTATATAGGAATGGTCGTGGCCTAACATGTTATTATAGGTGATTAAAAGTCATTGTCTCATTGATAACGTAAAGGATCTTTATATTGGTATTGTATGTTTGTTTAATTTACTCCAGGATAATTTTAACGAATTGTTACTCGACTTTTATTGTAGAAGCATAATTAAAGTCACTAATCAATTTTGTAACAAAAAAGTCACTAGACTTTAGTATTACAGGAAGTAACTAAACTATTTTCTGTAACAACAAATTAAATCACTGAATTTTGCTTAAATATCACAAAAAGTCAAAAAAAAAAACTGTATATTGAAAGTCATTCAATTTTGGCTAAGTATATATTATAAACTGACTCTTATTTGCACCTGATGACTCTGTGACACCTAAACAAAATTGACTAACTATTTAATTGCAAAACATGACTTTGATAATACTTAAGTAAAATTGAATTAGATACTGTCCCAAAATATCAATCGCTGTTAGCAATATCCTTTCATTCTTTCCTTTAATTCCTCAATTTGCAGCAAGTTTCTCTTTATTTAATAATTTGGTTTTCAGTTTGGTGTCTGGTATCTGTATTGGAGTTCGATTAAATTTGATTGCTCATTGCAGGATTCATTTTGAAAGAATGCTCTTAACAAGACTTTCTTCATTCTTAAAACTCGAATCCAAGACCACTAATTAAAAGTGAAGAGATCCGAACTATTGCACCACAACCCAAATCAACCAGTTTCTTTTTATTTTCACTTCCAAATTCATGTCCTTTTCTAACTTTACCCTTTCCATTGGAAAAGAATCGAAAAGTATCATAGCATATGCATTTCCACTACTATAAGAAATAGAGTGTGCAAAAATCGAACCGACCGATAAATCGAACCGATAAAAATGTTATTGATTTATTGTTATTGGGTTATTGGGTTAACGATTTTTTATTGGTTTTACAAAAAAAAATTATTGGGTTATTGGTTTGGTTTGATTTTTTAATTGGGTTATTGGGTAAACCGATAACCCAATAATATATATATATATATTATATTTCTCTTTAATTTCTACAAATTAACAAACCTATTATTTCAATTATACAAACTCTTAATTTCTCCTAACAACATTTAGTTCAAACTTAAAGATTCTTGTAAATTAAAACACATCATGTAGGATTTTTGGTTGCAATTAAGATTCTGTTTTTTTTCGTATTAGTTACTACTATTTCTATTTTATGAGTATTTTCTTATCAGTTAAACCACAAATCGAACCGTTAAGGACTAAAAACCGATAAACCGAAAATGAATAAAAAATAGCTTATTGGTTTGCTTATTGTAATACCCCGATCGTTTCTTAAGCCTAAATCCGTCTTTTGAGTGGATATGTATGACTTTCAAAGTGATTGATGTTTAAACCATGTTATATTTCTCTAATTTCTACCTTTTGTCATGTAGAGCATTGAATAAGCTTTCCATCGATACCAATTTCATTGAAATACGACTTCGGACGAGGGAGTTATAGTCGTTTTACTCAGCGATATCGGATCGCTCAGGTCTGACGGTCGACCTGGCGGACCGTCAGGTCCTTGGTGGACCATCAAGTGTCCCGTCAAGCCAAGAAAGTGACCCCTCTTCCTGATCACCGTGTGACGGTCAAGATGGTGGACCATCAAAAAGTTGACGGACTGTCAAGGGGTCCGTCAGGTCGAGACAGAATGTCTCGTTTCTGGCCCTCGAGTAACGGACGACTTGGTGGTCCGTCAGTTTCCTGACGGACCGTCACTTCGACCGTCACGTCGAGGCAGAACGTTCTAGTTTTGGCACTCGAGTGACGGACGATCTGGTGGACCATCAGGAGACTTGACGGACCGTCAGATCAACCATCACAGGCCCCGATCAGCGAATTTCAGCTTTTTCAAAAGGGCATTTTGGTCATTTATGCTCCTTGTTGCCTTATATATACATCAAAGTAGTAAAGAGAAGATCATTTTCTCCTATTTCTCTCCAATTTCTCCAAGAATTTTCTAGAAAACTAGGGTTTTCTTTCAACCCAAAAATCAAAACTCCTTCCAAGAAATTTAAGGATCTTCCATAGATTTCTCCAAGTTGTCCAAGAATTAAGCTCCCCTTGTCAAAGGCATCAAGGATCTTAGCTCAAAAATGTAAGGAAGAAGTTTCAAACAAGTTTCTACATCTCTAAAATTATAATCCAAGGTATGTGGGGCTTGAACAAGAACACTCCTTTCGTTCTTGTGCCTAAAGATTTACTTTCTATTATTGATTTACACGATTTTGCAAGTGGGTTTACACCCAAATTTCTTTATTTATGATTTATGATATTTGAGTTGAATAAGTTTGATATTTATGATTATTTCACCATCATGTTTCTTAAATTGAGAATTTATTCCATGAGTTGTATATTGTCATTACGTATTGATGATTTATAAGCGATTTAAGACAAGTGTCATGAGTTATGCCTTTCCATGAGAAATTTGACTACTGAATATATATCGATATTTGAGATTGAAAGTCAAGAATGAGTCATATGATGTTTCCTTGAATCTTTTGATTTTTGACAATGATTCGAAAAGCAAATGTACTTGATGTTGAGAAAGATTGTGTTGAGTTGAGTCGGGTTAGGAATCCACAAGATGTTTATGATTTACAGATGAGATATATATTTATGTTTTGGTCTTTAAAATAGACCCATGAGTTGATATTGATTAAGGTGGATTTCCTAACGCGTTCTGAGCTGAGTCTGGGAGGAGTATTTAGCACCAGGAGAGAAATGTGGTAGTTCTCCGAAACTACGTGCCACCGTAGGATTGATATTGATAATTGTGGGACAGAGGCCGAGTATGGGATTGTGATAACGAGATTGAGGTTGTACTCCCTGGCAAGAGTACGACACCCCCGCCAAAGTGGGGTTCTCTCCTTAAGAAGGCAAAACGTTGGACTCCATGCGGCTCACATGGTGTAGTTATGTCGGTTATAAGAAACTCCCACGTCCATAATGATCTAAGTACCATGAGTTACCGAGTCACTCTAAGTCATGAGTCAAAGAGTTTGAGTTGAGTTAAATGATTTATGAGATTTATGAAGCATATGTTATTACTGATGACTTACGGAAATGATGTTTTAGATAATTTAAGCGAAGAGAGTTATTATTGTCAGCATGCATGATTTTCTTATACATTTATGATATTATTTAAAATGTTGCATCCACCCCCACATACTCAGTACATTTCCAAGTACTGACTCCCATACTCTTTTGTATTCTATATTTCCTCATGATATAGGTTCAGGTGCTCAGTCTCAGTAGCGACAGTGATCTTTGAGTACCTTCATCTACATTTCTGCGGTTGGTGAGTCCTCATGGTTCGAGGAACTGTGTCTCCGATTTTGTCTTGTTAATAGATGGTTGTTTACTTTCAGTTCAGTACAAGTCAGTTGGGGATCTGTCCCAATGGCTCCTCAGTCCTATGTAGTAGAGGCTTTGTCAGACTAGTGTACCAGTGTGTACAGAGATTTCAGTATTTTATTTGTACAGAACCGTATTACTTCGTATCTCAGTATGTTCATATCATGATTATTCTTCCCTACTTTATGATGATTCGTGTTGTAGAGAGTCCTGAAAGTGATGACAGGCTTAGAGGGTTAGCTTGAGGTCACGTGTGGCCTTGAGAACCATGTGATGTCTTGGGATAGGTTCTCGAGGCGTTACAGTTATTGGTTTAGAATATTTAAAAATTGAAAATCGATAAACCGAACCAATAATATGTAAAATCGAACTGACCGATGCACACCACTATCAAGAAAGAGAAGATAAAAAATAACTTCGACGTTGGATTGTAATGCCAAGTTGAAAAACTTGCATTTAGTAGGCGCTTGACCATCACAATTTTTTTTCACTTTTTTTGAAAAATTATATTACTTTAGCGAAAAAATAAAAAATAATTGTGTTTGGCCATAAGAATTATTTTACTTAGTGAAAATTAATTTTGGAAAAGTGAAAACAAAGCTTTTCACTTCTATTTCTCTCACAAAATTTCAGAAACAACTCCAATTTATATTCATGGTCAAACATATCACCAACTCCAACTTCAAAAAAATATAATTTTCATGACCAAACGAGGCCTTAGAGTTGAAATATTATTTTATTATAATAAAAAATTTAAGCGTGTTTCCTATTTATATATTTTATAACAAAGGATCAAGAAAAGTGAAAAAAGAATATATTATTAAATAGTTTTTAACTTTATATTAAACGAATAGAAAACTAGAAAGTGCATTTACACCTATTGCGAGAGATTGCATACATCTATTCCATCGCATCAGCCAAAGTTTATTCACTCCGTCCATTTTAACCTGCCTAATTCACCATTTAAAAGTCGGGTATAATACACTTTTTTCATTGAGAATTCCTCATTTCTTTTGCGTGATCAATACCCCCAACGGCGAATTAAAACTTGTTGGACTTAATTTGTATCCCAAATTGGCCTATCAGAAACCTGGGGGTTTGGACCACAGGTGACAAAAGAGTTTTAAAATGAGGTGTATGTGACACAAGTCTTAATTATTAGGTGGAGGTGACAATTACTTTATTATGGATTAATAAAGTTGGAGAAGTTTGAAAATAACCCACAAGTTTTTAAATTTACACTTTGATCCAAATGTTAGCCTATATAACGAAAAATGAAGGGAAAAAAAGGCGTCTTTCTCTCTCTTCTCACCCATTGTTGTTTTCTCTCTCTTAGTGATTTTTGTTGTTAATTATGTTGCTGCTTCATTCATCATCTTATGCTTCATTATCATCATCTTCTACTTCATTATCATCTTCATCTTGTTTTTGTTGACCATTTGTTGTTGTTGTTGTTTCCGCTACTGTTGCTATTTGACCAATTTCTTAGGTCAAATTTTATTTCTAACATCACTTTCCACTTTGGCATTACTTCATAGGAGACGTTGGTATGTCAAATTATGATTTTTAGTTGAATTTGTCATCTGGGTAACTGTTATTGTGTTGTTGTTTTCCAACAATGGATAGAACCCAATCATGAATCCAACATAAAATCCATCTGTTTAAACAAATAAATCATCTGTTGCGACAGATGAGACATCTGTTTCAAAGGAAGACTTATATGTTGGATTCATTTTTAAATAGATGGGTCATCTGTTGCAACATTTGACATATATGTTGCAACAGATTAGTTACCTGTTGCAACAGAACCTAAACACGATTCCAACATAGGTTACAACAGATTAATAACCTGTTGCAACAGGTAAGTCATCTGTCGCAACAGGTTAATTATCTGTTGCAACTGTTACTCATCTGTTGGAATCATCTTCAAAGGTGATTTAGTTATAACATCAATTCCAACAGGCGATTCATCTGTTACAACAGATATTCAGACCCGTAACATGAATCCCAACAGGTAAGAATCTGTTGCGACTCATCACTTACCTATTGCAACAGATAACACATCTGTTGGGATTCATTCACGGCACTATGAAATCACTATCAACTTTTTTAACAAATGACTTTATTTAGGTACCACTAATGGAGGGATTAATAACAATAGGGGTGGATTGTCATGGTCAATGGGTCGAGAAGAGCAATCGATATGTATGGCGTTGGAAGGAGGGTGAAATGCTAGAGACGATAGCTATGACAGTCTAAAGTGATGTTTCGTATGATGATTGTATGAACTTAATCATCATCTTTTGTGGACTGAATTGTCAACCGGAAGAATTCGCCATCAGCTACATGCACAGCTCCTTTGAAAATCAGAGGGTACTTCCTTTCAAGATAACCGATCAGGTTCGGTTGCGTTCTTATCTAAGTGATTCAACCAGGCCGGTGTTAAGGGTGTACATGGTTGAAAAGATGAGAGAGAATGAGAACCAGAACATAGAAGAAGGAGAATAAAAAGAAGACTTCTTTGATGATAGGTTGGATGATCTAGACATGAATATTCCAGATGATGATCAAACACCTACGCCCGTTGATGCGACCAATACGATGTGTAGTTCTTCTCAATCGACACAATCTAAAAATCTTTAAGACGACGGGATCGGCTTTTTTATTGTAATGTCATTCAAGGACAAGAATGAACTATCTAACACTTCGTTTATTTCTTGCTTGAAAAAAGATTTCAGAATAAAGCAGGTGATTAATTCGAGCAGTGTCTTTTGCTTCAAATGTGCTAATTCGAACTGCAAGTGGTGGTTGAGAGTGGTGAAGTACGCAAGTTCTGACAGATTCATCATTCATAAACATGAAAATCATCACACATGTGGTTCGGAGCACATCTCGGGCCAAAATTCTCACGCAACGGCAAAGGTCCTCGGTGAATATTTCAGGAGTAGTTTCCCCGATGGCAAAGGCCCTTCAACAAGGCTTATGGACAATCAACTCCTTACGAATTTGGGTGTCCTGGTCAGTTATTAGAAGGTATATACGACCATGGGGATTTCCAAGGACTTGGTTCGTGGGACACTCGAGCATGGGTATGAAGTCTTAGATGCTTACCGTTACATGATTGAGTCCACAAATCCTGGAAGTAAGACGGCATTGCATCTGGATGAAAACGGAAGGTTCAAGTACTTTTTTGTATCCTATGGTGTTTGGATTCAAGGTTTTTGACATTTGAGAAAAGGCATAGCCGTTGATGGTACCTTCTTGAGGAGCAGGTATAATGGAGTTCTGCTAGCGGCGGTGGTGCAGGATGCGGAGAATCATATCTTTCCTGTCACTTTTTGTGTAGCGGACAAGGAATGTGATGCCTCTTATAGATTTTTTTTTGAACAACTGTGACGCTGCGTCGAAGATACCGAAGAGTTGTGTTTTGTATTGGATAGGCATCCAAGTATTCCAAAGATGGGTTCACTTTTCTTCACTTCAGCTTACTTTGGTTGTTGCATCAGGCATCTTGGAGAGAACATTCGAAATAACTATCACAACGAAAGGGTCGTCACCCTTTTTTATAGAGAAGCTAAAGCATATAGTAGAGAGGAGTTTTTAGACCATTTCAATCAAATAGCGAATATGAATCCCAAGGTAGCAGAATTTCTCGCACGTGTCGGTTTTGAGAGATGGAGCCGTGCATTCTGTCCAGCAAATAGGTACATTCTTATGAATTTAATGTCTTGTTTGATTTACAAGTTTAGTTTGATGTCGTACTAAGTGATTCTTTTCTATAGGTACAATATTATGACATCAAACATAGCTGAATCGGTGAATTCATTGTTTGGCGATGAAAGAGAATTTCCCATCAAGGATATATTTGAAAAAATAAGCAAGAAATATAGCAATTTTTTAACGAAAGGCGTGTGCAGTTCAAGTGCCCAGAAAAAAGAACCCAATTTTTTCTCAAAATTGAAAAGAAAATATCAACGAACATCAGTTTAAGGAATAGGTTATTCTCTCATAAAATAGCAGATTATAAATTTTGTATCACCGGTCATGGTGATGCTGCCACGGTCGATCTTCAAATAAGATCTTGTACGTGTAGAGTTTTTGAATTGGACAAAATACCTTGTCCACATGTTATGGTAGCCCTTCGAGCTCAATACGGCCATAAATATGGACCTGAAGTTTTCGAGCACTCCTCTCAATATTATTCAGTGGAAAAATATCCAATGGCATATAGTGGGCATATTACTCTGGTGCCTCCCAAAGAATCTTGGGTTGTTCCAGTAGAGCTTATGGGGAGATTAATACCTCCTCTATATATTGATCCAAGCACTATCAAACCGGGAAGAAAGCCATATAAAAGAAAGCGTGGAGTTGGAGAATCATTTTCATCAAGAAGAAACAAGTGCTCCATATGTAAGTGAGTTGGCCACAAAAGAACTACATGCCCGAATCATAATCCACCATGATCGTTGTAATTGCAGAAACTTGTGTTGTTGTTTGTTTGTTTGTTGTGGACTTTTATGTATTTAACTCATTGTTGTGAACCTAATGTTATCATTTATTATATATAAAATGTCTTTTTTTAAATAACTTGTGCATCAATAAAATAAGGCAAAACATGAACTAAATAATACAGCAAACCACAATTATTCTCTACAGTTGCACAAACAACTGGAATGCTTTCCTCTAACAGATGAAAATTTATCGAAACAGATGGATAATCTGTTGAAACCCAACATATGACCAATCGGTTCCAACACATGGTCCATCTGTTGAAAGAACTCAAAAGCCAAAATTGCTAGTGCTACTGGATTCAACATTGTCTCCAACCGTCGACATGTTAACATGTATTAGTTTAGAAGAAATAGAAAGAATAAAAATTGAATAAGAATTAAAACGCCAAAGTCTGACTAAAAGTAAATTTTTCATTAAATGAAAAATAAAATACATTAGGTATAGATCTGATATAGAAAAATTAAAATACATACGCTAAAAGAAAAAACACATTCTAATTATTATTATCATCATCATTAATGACAGTCGTCCAATCAACTCGCAGCAGCAGGGCTCTCATCAGCCTCTGCATCTCTCTGAACATTGTCACTCTCACAGCGACCAACTCGCTCTGCAGGTCATTAACCTGCCTTTGAAGTTCCCGCACTGTGTTGCATAGAATAGCAATGTCCGGAAAAGGATCATCTATATCTAGAACACGCATGAATTGACAAATGTAAAGAAAAATGTTCACAATGTAATACAACGTATACGACCAACTGGTAAATTTACGCCAGAAAAAAACTTACCTTAACGAGAAAGGAATATGCTCTTTGAAGAGAAGTGGTTGAAGATGTCGCACAAAAAGAAAAAATGCAAGAAATAAATAGAGTTGAATGAAGATTAAGGAGGGACCTATAATATAATCTGGATGTGTCAAGACAAAAGGCAGGACTGTTCAGCTCCATCGTATTAATTAGATTCAAACTGGTGGCATTTTATTTTCTGTGAAAAATCACGACTTTTTCTTTTACACTAATTACTTCTTACCTTTTCATAGCGGTTTGAGACTCGATAAAAGACGTTATTATTGAGTTGTTGCAATAGATCGTCCAGCATTTCTAACAGATTTAGCATCTGTTGCAACAGATGGATAGATTGAATGTGCAACAGACGGCTGTCAAAACAGATTTACCATTTATTGCAATAGATGGTTTGAATATGCAACAAATAAGACATCTGATGCAACTTATGTATTATCTGTTGCAACAGATGGACGGTATGTATAAAGGAGATATTTTGATATCTTCTGACAGCTGATTCATCAGTTTCAGTTTCAACAGATGGAGTATTCGGTTCATTAGCTATTTTGAATGTGTTAGATAAAAAGTCTTCACCTCTTTTTAATAGTCCCTCAGTTACGTATTAGTTGGGCCCTATGGGCTTGGCACACCAATTAATAAAAATATAAATTAGGTGATTATTTTACCAAATTGGCCTTATTAATTATGATTAAAAAGTATAAATGTGAATAATATACTTTATGTAGTCATTTAATAATAGAGGTAATCTTGAAAGAATATAATAAAATTCTCTTGATTTTATAAATAGGAAAACTAAATTGAAACAAACATTTTTAGAAAGAAGTAATCACATGCGTGCAGATTAATTAAAAAAAAGTCAGGTCTATCGCAACAAATTTACCATCTGTTGCAACATATAGATTATCTATTGCGACAGATGGACCATATGTTGGAGGAGTTGTTTTGATTTCTTCCAACAGCTGATTCGTCAGTTGCAACAGATGGAGATTTCGATTTATCAGCTGTTTTGAATGTATTAAGATAAAAAATCACGACTCTTCACACCTCCATTTTAATAGTCATCACATTCATGCAGATGATCAAACAACACTGACATGTCCTGATGAGGTAGGAAGAATAAGATGTGTGCAATGGATCCTATTTTCATGCATGCGAGTTATGTATATTATTGATCAGGCTACCGTCAAGACACACATAAAGTGCAATGATTTTGTGAATGCAGTTTTTTACCGATGATTAGACACTGATCCTTCAAACAAGATCCTGAATTGTACAGTTTAGTTTGATAGGTGCGAACTGATAAGGCTGAAGGGTTCCAAGACGGTGGTGTCGATACCCCGTTACAATTTAATGACACGATTCATGCACATGTTTTTGTGTCAAGTTTGGGGAAGGGTTCAAATTTTTGGCGGCAGTATAAATATCCAATAGTGATTGGACCGATTTTAATGGCACAATGGACTTCTTAAAAGGCCTCTAAAGCCTCGCAATGTAGCAAACAATGATAGAACCAATAGAAATTCCCCTGGTCCAAATTTATATGGATGGATTGGTGGAGGAGACTTTTTTACAGCAGAAGGTGCTTCGGAGCATACCTATGCACGAAGGGGGAGGTGGAAAAGGCCATATATCATTTCAGACCTTGTTTAAGAGGAAACACAGGGTAGAAAGGAAAGTGTAGTGAAATTGGCCAATGAAATTCACATTAGAAACGAAAAAACTGGATGAGCTTCAAATGTGGAAGTGTATCAAAATATAAAAATTTGTCAGTCGATAAAAAAAAGAATGTTCAACAGGACTGGAGCTGGACAAAGCACTTTGCTCGAGAATGCAACTAGAGAGCGTGGCCTTAATGAAGACTCTCACAAAATGCAAGACAAGAACTCCAACGAAAAAGCTTCGCGAGCACGGAAGGTGGTAAGATTGTCGGTCAAAATTGAAACCTACATGTCAATTCAGACCGACAATCTTACCACTTTCCATGCTCGCGAAGCTGCTTCCTTAGAGTTCTAGTCCTGTATTTTGTGGGTCTTCGTTGAGGCCGCACTCGCTATTTGCAGTCTCTAGCAAAGTGACCAGCTCAATTCCTCTTGACCATTCTTCTTTTTCTTCAACGACTGATGGATTTTCATTTTTGGATAAACTTTCACATTCACATCTCATCCAGTTTTTTCATTTTTCATGTCAATTTCATAAGATAATTTCGCTACACTTTCCTTCCGACCCAGTGTATCCTCTTAAACAAGTACTAAGATAATATATGGCCTTCTCAACCTCCCTCTTCCCGCACAGGTTTTCTCCCAAACACCTTCTATTATATAATAGTCTCCTCCAACAACCCATCCATAAAAATTTGGACCAGAGAAATTTCTATTTGATCCATCGTTGTTTGTTGCAGTGCGAGGCTTCGAAGGCTTTTCAACAAGTCCATTGCGCCATTAAAACCGGTCCAATCACTATTGGATATTTACACTGCTGCCAAAAACTTGAACCCTTCCCCAAACTTGACACAAAAACATGAGCATAAACCGTCATTAAATTGTAACGTGATATCGACACCACCGTCTTGGTCCCTCAGCCTTACCAGTTCGAACCTAACAATCTTAACTGTAAAATGCCATATCTTGTTTGAAGAATTAATGCCTAATAGGTAAAGGACAAACATTCACAAAATCATTGTACTGGATGTGTGTTTTCATGATAGGTTGATCAGTAATACATACCTCCCACATATGAAGTGGTTCTATCTGCAAGCAGTTTATTCCTCTGAACCCATCTTTACTCTATCCTTTAATGTTGGCCGGGCAAAAGTGGATCCAATTTCACTTCCTTTTGTCTGCAAACAAGAGAAATACATTTGATGTCAAACAAGAGAAGAACAAAAAGAACATTACAAAAGGGTAACACAAAATTGAGTGAATCAACAGATGACCAATATGATGCAACAAATTATCCATCTGTTCAACCGATGAGGCATCGCTTGCAAAGGATGGATGACATGTTGCAACAGATGGGCCATCTATTAGAATAAATCAAACCAGCCTTTCTACTGGTTTGATTTCTTTAAAAAAATTTCTCAACTGTTGCAACACCACCACCAACAGCATCAACAACAAAAAAACAAACAAAACAATATCATATGCTCCAACACCATCCACAACACAAACATCACATGTTCCAACATAACCACCACCCCCAACAACAGCACCACCAAAGTACCAAATAAAAGACATATTAAAAAACTATACTGATAACAAGGCTTTTTGAGTTCTCCCAACAGATAACTTTTTTTCACATAATTTAATAAAAACAACGGTTCGTTCATTCAAGACTTAAAAGTGACCTTTCTTTTAATTTTCTCAATAAATAGCAAACTGGTAATGGGTAAATCATTAATAGCAACAGATGTAAATATCTAATTTAAATAACATACAAAGAAGAAGACGAGATGAAAAGAGCAACTTTGAACCAGACCTGCAATGTCAAAAAAGCAAACGAATCAGAACATCCAGTTCAGTTGAGAAAAGATAGTGATTGGTTGAGATCCCAAAGGATCCTCATCCGAAAGTAAAGAGAAAAGAGAGAAAAAAAGGAAACAACAAAGATAATTGAGAATAAAGAATAAAGAAGAGTTATGAGTTGAGTCTAGACTACTTTATGGCTGAAGGAGAGAGAGTTATAGATATGAGGGGTTTTAAATATTCATTAATAACTTTTAAGGGGCACGAGGAGACGGTTACATTGAAAAGACCAGATAACACTACTCACTCAGGAGATTTTTGAGTTATCCAAGTAGTACCGAGTAGTATTTTTTACCGCCTTAGTATTTTAACTATTTTATCTCAGACAGGAAATACCTAAATTGCTTTATAAAAAAAAAGATCTAAAAATATTCAAGTGTAACAGATGACTTAATATGTTTGATAGTTTACAACAGATTCGTGATCTGTCACAACAAATGACGTAATTTGTTTGATAGTTTACAACAGATGCATAATATGTTGCAACATATTACCTGATCTGTTTGATTTGATCTAACAAAAAAGACATCTGTTGCAACAGGTTGAACATTTTTTTATATATAATTTCAATTGAGTTCATATGTTAGACTAAAACCTTAATTGAATGTTAGTTCTTTTAGGGTCAAATACAACTTTAATTGAGTCTTTTGGCAATTTCATGATGAGACAGTACTGTGTTCCTCCGACCAGAGTCGTCGATCGATCACTCTGAGACGAGACGATTCTTACTGCCTCATATGTTAGACTAATACCTTAATTGATTAATCTAGGACTATGGTACTAATACCTTGATTGAATAATCTAGGACTAGGGGTGAGTTCTCATAGGGTCAACTATAACTTCAATTGAGTCTTTTGGAAATTGCATGATGAGACAGTACTGCGTTCCTCCCGACTAGAGTCGTCGATCGATAACTCTGAGTCGAACCGATTCTTACTACCTCATATGTTAGACTAATACCTTAATTGATTAATCTAGGACTAGGGTACTAATACCCTATTTGAATATAGGGTCAACTACAACTTCAATCTTTTGTCAATTGCATGATGAGACAGTACTGCGTTTCTCCCGACAAGAGTCGTCGATCGATCACTCTGAGCCGAACCGATTATTACTACCTCATATGTTCAACTAATACCTTAATTGATTGATCTAGGACTAGGGGTGAGTTCTCATAATGTCAACTTCAATAGATGACGGCGCCTATTTGATAATTTACAACAGATTGGTAATCTATTGCAACATATAACTCAATCTATTTGATAATTTACAACAAAAGGGTAATCTGTTGCAACAGATAACTTAATTTGTTTGATAGTTTACAACAGATTTGTGATCTGTCATAACAAATGAAGTAATTTGTTTGATAGTTTACAACAGATGCGTAATATGTTGCAACATATTACCTGATCTGTTTGATTTGATCCAACAAAAAAGACATTTGTTGCAACAGGTTGAATATTTGTTTTATATAATTTCAATTGAGTTCATATGTTAGACTAAAACCTTAATTGAATGTGAGTTCTCATAGGTTCAAATACAACTTTAATTGAATCTTTTGGCAATTTCATAATGAGATGGTACTGCGTTCCTCCGACCAGAGTCATCGATCGATCACTCTGAGCCGAGCTGATTCTTACTGCCTCATATGTTAGACTAATACCTTTATTGATTAATCTAGGACTAGGGTACTAATACCTTTATTGAATAATTTGGGACTAGGGGTGAGTTCTCATAGGGTCAAATACAACTTCAATTGAGTCTTTTGGCAATTGCATGATGAGACGGTACTGCGTTCCTCCCGACTAGAGTCGTCGATCGATAACTCTGAGTCGAACCGATTCTTACTACCTCATATGTTAGACTAATACCTTAATTGATTAATCTAGAACTAGGGTACTAATACCCTATTTGAATATAGGGGAAACTACAACTTCAACTGAGTCTTTTTTCAATTGCATAATGAGACGGTATTGCGTTCTTCCCAACAAGAGTCATCGATCGATCACTCTGAGATAAACCGATTCTTACTACCTCATATGTTCAACTAATACCTTAATTGATTGATCTAGGACTAGGGTGAGTTCTCATAATGTCAACTACAATAGATGACGGTGCCTATTTGATAATTTATAATAGATGGGTAATCTATTGCAACATATGACTCAATCCATTTGATAATTTACAACAGATGGGTAATCTGTTGCAACAGATAACTTAATCTGTTTGATATTTTACAACATATTCGTGATCTGTCGCAACAAATGGCTTAATCTGTTTGATAGTTTACAACAGATGCGTAGTATGTTACAACAGATTGCATAATCTGTTTGATTTGATCCAACAGAAAAGACATCTATTGCAATAGGTTGAACATTTGTTTATATATAATTCGATTGAGTTCATATGTTATACTAATACCTTAATTGAATGTGAGTTCTCATAGGGTCAACTACAACTTCAATTGAGTCTTTTGTCAATTGTATGATGAAACGGTACTGCATTCCTCCCGACCAGAGTCGGCGATCGATCACTCTGAGCCGAACCGATTCTTACTACCTCATATGTTAGACTAATACCTTAATTGATTAATCTAGGACTAGGGTACTAATACCTTAATTGAATAATCTAGGACTAGGGGTGATTTCTCATAGGGTAAACTATCGATTAATCTAGGACTAGAGGTGAGTTCTCATAGGGTCAGCCACAACAGATGGCAGTGCCTATTTGATAATTTACAACATATGGGTAATCTGTTGCGACATATGATAATCCATTTGATAATTTACAACAGATGGGTAATCTGTCGCAACAGATGACTTAATCTGTTTGATAATTTACATCAGATTCGTAATCTGTTGTTACCTAAATTGATTGATAATTTACAACAGATGAGAAATCTGACACAACATGTTTAACATTTGTTTTTTACAATTTCAATTAAGTTCATATGGTAGACTAATAGTACCTAAATTGATTAATCTAGGACCAGAGGTGAGTTTTCACAGAGTCCTCCTAGAGTACTCGATCAACTACAACTTCAATTGTTTTTATATGATTTTAAAAATTATGCATATATTTTATGATTTTAAAAATAATTAAGATCATTTCAGACCAAATTAACATTTTCAAAACTACTTGTCATTCTTTTCCATAATACAAATCAACCCATACAAAATATTTTATCATTTCAAATCTCGAGGTCTGGCTCTTTCTCTCTTATTCTCACTTAACAATACATTACAAAAAATAACTACTCAACAAATTTGCTCAACCCTCCACAACAGATCACTTTTCTTCTCATTTCCGACCACATAGGTGTTATTTTCGACATCATTCTTGCTTGTATCAGTCGTTATGTTTGTCTTTGTAGGCAACTGAGTTCGAGAAGAGCTCTATATTTGTTTATTTTTCTAAAAAATAAGGGTTTTTAAGTTAATGATGAAAAATAAAACTTTTAGTTGTATTATTTTTTAGAATGGGTTTACAATTTTGAGTTTTGATGGTAAAATCGTAGGAAGAACTCGAGAAATTCCTAGTTTCCATCACAGTGTTCCATTGACTGTCGTGTTATAGTTGGATGGTATTGGTGGTGGTGGTGGTGGTGGTGGTGTTTGTGGTGGTCGTGGTGGCACCAGTGGTGGCATTGGTTGGTGGTGTTTGTGGTGGTGTCGGTATTTGTGGTGTTTGTTCGTTTGTTGGCATTGGTTGGTGGTGTTTGTGGTAGTGGTTGTTGGTGTGTCGATATTCATGGTGTTTGTAATGTATTTTTTAAAATCTATACATACATCAACTGTAATGTAATTTTTGTTTTTCTTTGTCTGTAGGTAAAACATGTCTCCCAAAAGAAAAGAAAGTGAAAGTGGATCAACGCCTGACCACTCAAAAAAAAAGCTACAGTACAGAGGGATTCGGAGGAGTTTCCTAAACAATCTCAGTCAGGGAAAAGTGAAGCTGAGGAGAGATGTGAAAACAACATTGAGGGAGGTGGACAAGGGTCCGTAGATAGTGATGAATAAAATGAAAGTGAGAAAGAGGAGGAATTGGAGAGTCAGAAAGAGAGAGAAGATGATCATCAACATGATGATAATGGATCACTGATGGGGCGTGACTTAATATCGATATCCCAGCATGATCCTATCAAAACTTTTAGTATTGACAGGTTTCAAGTTGTGATGCCGATAAATGATCCAGAAGGAAAACAACTAACTGGTCAAATTGTACTTAAATGTCAGATGGGGAAAAAATTTGAACATTTTATGAAAATTATGAAGAACGAAAACATAGGCGGACTTTTTAAGAAGAGTTGCTTTGGACGTTTTATTGAGCTGCCTGAGGACCCCTTTACCCATATCCATTTCCCTATGACGATGGTATATGGTCTTCTCAAGCGCAGGATCAAGTACGCGGGGGATGATAAAGATCCGGAGGAGAGGGTAAAAAGAAGATGGATGAAATCTGGATCAACTACTGTGGCATGCCTATTTTTTTTTGGCTTGAAAGAGTTTGTCATAGTGACGGGCTTGAGATGCCATCGTCCAGAAGGACCACCACCCCGCAAAAGATCCAAGGCAAGAAAATGCAAGGGAAAAATAGATGGGTTGTTTGACATTGCTCAACGTGGCTACAAAGCATCGGATTTGTTGACAGATCTCGAGGATAAAGCCATACCAGTGTAGTACAGGGAGCAATTGTGCTTAGTTTGGTTTGCCCATTCGGTTATATTGGCAAGAGATGTCAACAAGGTCATAGAAGATGGTTTATTGGCGCATGCTGAGGATTTTGATAAATTCAACAATTATTCCTGGGGATATGACAGCTTCTACTTGACTGTCCAATATTTACTGACAAAGCTATCCTCAGGGACGACCACATTATACGGCTTTCCTTGGACTTTCATGGTATAATTAATCACTAATTTTACTCATCCATTAATTTATATTGAATATAGTTATTATGATTTTTTTTGCTTGCTTCCTGTTTACATTTTTTAGGCTTGGGCATTTAAAGTCATTCCTCCCCTCCGAAAGCAATTAATGGATTACCCGGATGAGGTTTCTCATCTAAGGATGTTTAGGTGGTTGGATGCAAAGAGCAACACCAATATTAAGGAGGCTGATCTCTTTAACCCTCTGGATGATGCAGTACGTCTTCTTCAAGTAAAATAATTCTACTCAAAGATAAGAAAGATATTGAACAGATGTTATATCTGGTGCAACAGATATTATATCTGATGCACCAGATGGGACATCTATTGTGACGGGGTATATCTTGCATCAAATTACCCATCTGTTTCTTTGGTTCTCTGAACTCGACTCCTAAAAGATTAACCATCTACTGCAAATTATGCAACAGATGTTTAATCTAATAACATATATTTCATCTGTTGTGACATATAGATCATCTGTTGTATAACAAATTACCCGTCTTGTGCAGCTGTTGCAACAGATGATTGATATTTTGCATCATATTATCCATGTGTTGCTTTGTTTTGCTGAACCAGACTCAAACGGATTTTAACCATATATTGCAAACTATGCAACAAATGGGTCTTTTTTTTTAAATGTAGCCCAACTGAGAAAATTATTATATTATATGATTTAAATGCATCTGTCTTTTTTTTCTTTTTTATAGGTTGTGCATCCATGGACTGTGCCTACTGAAGAGGAGTCGGTGATGACTTCTTATATTACTCTAGGTCATGTTGATACTATTGCAGACCCAACGATGGAGTTAATAAAGAAGGAATTGGCTGGAGCAACAGCCATAAGAAGAGCAGTTAGAAAAGGTCAGTCTAATGTTGAGGCTCTTCATGACGAACCTTTTACTAAGGCAGATCCGGGTGCTTCTTCTGGTGGAGTTGTTGGTGTTGGTGGCAGGCATACTGATGCTGCTACCACTCGTGATGATGAGCATGTTGATGCTCAAGAAAGAATAAATATATTTGAAAACACCCCTTTTCGCCCTTACACAGGTCCCTCTCACCCCTCTTCACCCTCGTGTTCTCGTTGTGAATGTAATGAGTGCAAGGACAGACAGGATAAACTCTTTGAAAAAGTAGAGGCTATCTCTAAAGAAATCAAAGAATTCAAATCCAAGAGTTTTTCATACCATCCAAGAAGGTGAGGGAGCCACACACTCCTACAGTGTTGGTTAGGAGAAAGAAAAGAGCAATTAGAGACGTACTCTCCGCTCGGAAATCAAAAGAAATTACAATTCCTCCCTCTCCAAAAGTTGTTGAAGTTCAGGGGCCAGTCAAGAAGGTGGACATATACGAGAAACTTGGCGACGAAGAGAAGAGAGATCTGCGACAGGCCAAGAATGCCAAGTCAGGCGCACCAGATTACCCCAGGCCTCCCTTTTCCCCCCAAGACTTCCAAACTATGACTGATATGTGTATGCCGTACGAGGACAAGGCAAGTTTACTTTTCCTAACCTAGACCCTCTAATCTACCCCATGAAGAAAAATCTACGCAACATATTTCACATCTATTACAATAGCTGGGTATACTAGTGCAACTGGTTGTGGTTCTGTTGCAACTTATTATCCATCTGTTGTATAAGTTGCGTTGGATTATTGATTCAGAGAACCCTATGAAATAGATGGACCATCCGTTACATCTTTACAATTACTAACCTATTTAAAAATTGACTTCTTATCTCACAGCATGTTGACATAATTCTCTGTCTCATGAGAAAAAGGCAATTAACGTACCGGGAAGCTATGACGCTGCCGATAGGATAATGGACCTCGACTTCTGCAAGAAGCTCAAGGATAGGTACGATCAACTCAATGGAGAGGCATCAGCCCTTGGCGTGGGAATTGATTTCCTAGTTCCTACGTTGGTCTTGGATGAAGAAGAAACGTTAAGATATGTTAGAGGGGGCAGGCCAAATCCATACAGCAAGAGCTGGACCAAGGAAAAAAGGATTTTTGCAGTCATTAGCGTGAATGACATGAATTATCGGGCTGTTGAGATACTACTCGAGGAGGGAAAGATCAATGTTTATGACTCCAACGTACCTCTCATTGACTATTTCAATCTTTTTCTCCTCATGGATCCACTGATGGTGTTGTTGCCCATCTTGTTGAGGGAGATTAAACTGATGAATCATTTGCCAAAGGAAGTGTTGATGAAGAAATCATAGGATTTTGAAGGTCGAAACAGGGAAATGATCCTTCCAAAAGATGATGCCGCTAAAGAGAGCGGCTCACACGCTCTTGCCCGCATCGAATGTTTATTGACTGGCACAGAAATGGACGAGCCAATTACTTTTCTATGCGACAACGCTGTGGAAAACCTGCAAGAGGTCTGGGCTTATGCGGTACTAACTGGATGCTTGAAGCCTGTGTATATAGAAGAGCCTGTGAAATAGAAATTTTTAATTTCAAGTCACCCTTCACTTTATTACATGTACATGTAGTGGCAATAATTTTTTTCTGATGAAAGTTGAGTTTTTTATAATGCAATAGATTAGATTGTCAATCTGTTGTAAAATATCTTTAATTCATTCTGGCGAATAGTTTATCTGTTGTAATAGGTTGGTCATCTATTGCATTACGCCGATGTTATTTCTATGAATAATCTAATAATCTAAGTCTAATCCGTTGCAACAGTGGGAAGACTTGTTTGATAATTTCCAACAGATGACCTAAATTTTACAACATATGCCTAAATCTTTTTGATATTTTCCAACAGTTACGCTTGAATATCCATGTGCCCGTCGACAACAAACCAGTAGCAAATACACACACCACCATGAAAATTTCAGCAATTAGGTTTCAATATCCACGTGCCCAACAACACCAAACCAATAGCAATAACGGCAAAAATGTAGTATCTTCTTTCTCGATTTTGTTTCTCTTCAGAAGCCTTGACTTTTTTCAACAAATCCCAGATTACACGATTTGCTTGTGAAGGGTGTCGTTCTTCATACCAATCAAAGTAATCGCATCCACCCAATTTCTATAAAAAAAAAAAAGAACACAATTATAAAACAATTACAAGTCAATAATTAATCAACTAATTAAATAAAAAAATATTACCTTTGAAATCTTACAAGTAAAATACCTACGACCTGGATTTTGTTGAGTCCAAGAAGTTTTTAACAGAGCTTCATGACCTCACTTACAATATCAAAAATCTTTATCACAAAAAACAGTGGAAGATGCGCTCGACATTGTCAAGGTCAGTTAGAAAAAATGAAAGTAATAATTTGAAGAATTTGGATAGATAAAAGAAGATGACGATGAAGAAGAAGATTTGAGAATTTAGGGTTAAATTTTAGGAGAAAGATGAATATATAAGACAATGGGGGGAAAAATGACCGTTGGGGGCCAAGTGACGGCAAGTCAGTGAAATGTGTCAGACTGACACTGACATATTTGATGCCTATTTTATTTTACATGTTTAAAATGAACATGTCTACTTGATGCCTATTTTATTTTAGGTGTTTGAACTGAACACCGTCGATGGGTTGTGCCTTTTTTATTTCAATTCAATTCACTTTAACCTTTTTACACGTAGTGGCAATTTTTTATGTCCAACGAAAGTTGAATTTTTATAATGCAACAGATTCTCCGTCTGTTGTAACAGTTATCCTACTTGTTTTGACATATAGTTTATCTGTTGCAATAGGTTGGTCATCTGTTGCATTATCTAGATGTTTTTGTCTAAAATCCATCTGTTGCAACAGTAGGAAGACCTGTTTGATAAATTCCAACAGATAACCTACCTATTGCAACATATGTATAAATTTGTTCGATTATTCCAATAGATGTGTCATCTGTTGCAACAGATAAAGTCCATCTGTTGCAACATATGTTTAAATCTGTTCTTTTATTCCCAATAGATGTGTCATCTGTTGCATTATCTTGATGTTTTTATCTAAAGTCCATCTGTTGCAACAGTGGAAAGACCTGTTTGATAAATTCCAACAGATTACCTACCTGTTGCAACATATGTCTAAATCCGTTCAATTTTTCCAATAGATGTGTCGTCTGTTGCAACAAATACATTATCTGTTGCAATATTTGAATCTAGTATTCATTTTCAATTAATAAGTTCAAATCTAAGAAATAAATAAAATTCGTAGACAAAATAAAATAAATCGAAGCCTTCATAAATTAGCTGAAATAAGCCAACGAATAAATGAAATGTAAAAAAATTGTTATGGGTATAGATCTCAAAAAATACATCAACAACAATTTAAGTATACTGCCAAGGATTGCTTTGACAGGCTCAAGCTATAAAGATCTACTCAGTATGGACAAGTTGTTCTTCATCCGGTGCTATGGAATTCGGCTTTGCTCGTCGTGGATCTTTATTGTCGCTTGCGTACGGTTTCTGCGCTTTCTATTCTCCGTATTTCTATAAAAAGAGTAGCATATTTTCAATGTTGTTCAGCAGTAGCTTCTTCTACATCCACCTGGAAAGCCAAAATTGGTCAATGCTAATCACGGAGATACAACAAAATGGAAAAGGATAACTCATCTCTTCTAGCAAATCAAATAGGTTTTCCTCCCATTTTAAATTGTCCAAACATATTATATTTTTTTTGCAATAATGAATCAACTATTGGGACAAATTTCTATATGAGAAAGATTCTGTGTGATAATTTCCAATGGATGAACCATCCGTTGCAACATATGAATCATATGTTGCAGCAGATAGGTCGTCTGTTGGTACAAATAAAAGTGGTACGAAGAGCTATTTGATTTGCTAAAATAGACGAGACATATGTTACACCAGATAAAGTATCTGGTGCAACTGTTGCAACAGATGTATATATCTGTTTGATAATTTTCAGCAGATGTGTCATCTGTTGAAACAGATATGTGTCTGTTTGTTTTGTCAGTTGGAAGACATATAATATAGTCACCTTCTTTAGCTCGTGCTGCTCTTCTTTGGACATTGTACGTTGCTCAGTGCAACACACAGACAGAGGAGTTGCAATTTTGCTTTTTTGGATGCCTGATAATGCCCTGAAAATCACTCTTTTTCTCCTCTTAGCCCTAATCTCTAATGGAGATGATGGAAATAAAATCCTCTTTGATGGAATGAGACCCCTCTTAGATGTCAATTCATTTACAGAAGCAGTTAATGCATTAATAGCATTAATCACTGCATCATGTTTCGCCCTGCAGTCTTGACATTTGCATGTAGAACATTCGCTGGGAGAGGCAAAATCTATATAACCAGTATGATCATACTCATAATGGTTTGCTTTAAATACTGTAAGAGGAGCATCATTAGCACCAACAGCAGTACCACTACCACCACTAACAACTTCATCAACAACAATAAGCCCACCCTCTAAAATTGTTTTTCTTGTAATGGATGTTGCTCCAAACAATTCCATTTTTATTTTGTCGATGACCTTAAGGTCCTATAAAGTTTGCACAGACCGTAAAGTAAGAAAAAATGGTATCTTCAACTCTCAATTGGTCGGAACTAGCGACGGATGCACATTCTAACATAAATCATTACATATATTAGAATGATAATTAGATCATTCAAAAAAAACATTAATTAAAAGAAAAATTAATTATAATTATACTTATTGCATCCTTCGGGGGTTGAAGAGATCAAGAAATTTTGCATTTTTATCAGTTTTGGCCGACAACCATCTCAAGATTCTTGGACAGGAAACTCCTTCCTGGTAGTTCACTTGTTGTCTCAAATAAGGAATGGCTTCAAACGCCCAAGCCTTTAAAATAACACCAATAAATCAAAACCATTATTGAGCGAAAAAATATGAATTATATCATAATAGAAGAAAGAAACATTTACCATGAAAGCCCATGGGAAGCCATATAAGTTGACTGTCTTTGGCGCTAACGGAGTCAACAAATATTTGACAGTCATGTTGAATCTTTCATACCCCCATGGATAGCTGTTAAATTCCTCAAGATCCTAGGAGAGCTTTATTAAACCGAGGCTTATGTTGTTGTTAACGTCTCTCTCCCAAAGAATATTATGTACAAACCAAACCAAGCACAATGACTGTTTGTGCTTCTTTGAAAGTCATTTACCTTTCAACGCTTCTATCAAATTTTTGTTTTTGAATCTTGGACCAACAATGGACACCAGGTCATCACGATCACACGACTTGCCTTTACCTTTTTTGGGTGTGCGGGGTACTTTTTTTTGGGTTAGAATAGGTATAACTTGAGAAGGAGGATAACATTTTAGTCCAGTAACTATGGCAAACTCCTTCCAACCAAAACAAACAGGCATGCCACAGTAATTTATCCACTCTTCATCCATCTTATCTTTGTTTTCATACATAAACCTACGCTTGAGAAGTTCATATACCATTTTCATTTGGAAACGAGCATTGTTGTCCTTCGGCAAATCAAGATATTTCCCAAAGCAGCTGTCCCTGAAATAAGCATCCAATTTTTGTTCTTGAAGTATTTTTTTGAAGGCGTCGAAAGATTTTCCCATGGCTGACTTAACCACAAAATCACCCGTTAAATCTGAGGCACCATCGCACTGCATTCTCACAGGATAACGATCAATGCTGAAGGCTTTGACCAGCTCTTCGGTGGAAGGGCTATTAGCATCTGCATCATCTCTTTTGAAATATTCCTCCTCCCCGTGTTCATCATATTCTGCTCCCGATTGAGATAACGCTTGTAAAGCAAGCTCATAGAGTGGTGGATGTAGCCTAGCTGCTTCACTTGTTCCTTTACTTAGACTTGATTCGGTTTCTGTTCTTTTGAGAACCATATTATCTAAAATTAACAGGAACATAAAATAATATATTATTGTTGATTAATGCATCGTTAAAAAAGGATAACAGTAAATCAAACAAGCAAAACAGTAAAATAACAGTTGCAACAGATCACCGATTTGTTGCTCCAGGTAGTATATTTGTTCAGCATATAACTAAACTATTGCAGCAGATGAGTAATCTGTTGCAACAATACAAAACAATCACTCAACTTTTAAGATAGATGAATGGTCTATTCAACAGATCACACAACTGTTGTGACATCATCTGTTGCAACATATGAGTGATCTGTTGGAACATTTAAATAATTCATAGCAAAGGCTGAGTAATCTGTTGCGACAATACAAAACATATCACTCATCTGTTGAGAAAGATGAATGGTATGTGCAACAGGTCACACATCTGTTGCAACACATGAGTGATCTGTTAGAACAGTTATCAACAGTTAATATTATTTAGATTTCTTCCAATATAGGGTCGTCTATCACGACAGGTGAATGATCAGTTGGAAAAATCAAGTCTTGGACTTTTCCTTTAGGAAGAGTTGGTAGGATTTTATCCAACAGGAGGTTCATCTGCTGCATCAGATCATTAATCTGATGGTTCTTCCATTGCACCAGATGGTTAATTAGTTGCATCAAATTTTTTATCCGATGCTTAATCTATTACAACATATGGTAAAGCTGTTGCATCAGATATTTAATCTGTTGCATCAGATATTTAATCTGTTGCATCAGATTATTAATCTGTTGCATCAGAATTGTAATCTGATGGTTCCTATGGTGCATCAGATGGTTGATCTGTTGCATCATATGATAAATTTGTTTCATCAGATGGTTAATATGTTGCACCAGATGGGTAATCTGTAGGAGAAAATAGTAGCACGATTTTGTTAAACAAAAAACAATAATTTCACCATTTTTACCAAGAACAAGAACAGAACAAATCAAACCAAATTGTCCTTTTGTTTTTATAAACACAAACAATAAAAATCAAACTTCAAAAAAATGCAACAAACAACAAAATATCATAATTCACTTCGAAAATAGAAGAGAAGAAATACCAGAAATTAGGGTTTTATTCAGATCGCATTTCAAATTATTGCAACAAATATTGAAATTGTTAACCAATACTATTAGAGAAGTTGGCTCAAGTTCCTCGTTTTCTTCAAAACTAAAAAGGCCATAAATTTTTACTTGTGATAGAAGAAAAGGACCGATGAAGAATTCGAAGTTGTGGCCGGAAAGCAAGGCTGTCACATCGATTGAATTCGAAAAGAAACTCGAATCTCAACTATTTGTAGTCGGATGTTGAAGTCGCCGGGGATTGAAATGAGAAATTTGCAGAACAGTTGGTTGGGAGAGAGTTGAGAGAAGCTGTCGAGAGAGGGATGAGAGACGGGTTGATTGAATTGAAGAGGGAAACTCGAAGATCAACTATTTGTCATCGGAGGTAGAAGTTGTCGGGAGTTGAAGGGAGAAATTTTGCAGAACTGTTGGTTGGGAGAGAGTTGAGAGAAGTTGTCAAGAGAGAGGAGAGAGTGGTTGATTTGGATTGAAGAGGGTGTGGGTTGGGTTGATTTGTATTTTTGAAAAGATTAGAAAGTTTTGAAAATATTAATCAAGTCCTCAATTAACTTGATCAGGTTTCTTAATAATGTTTGACCCTATCTGTTGGTCAATGTCACCAATCCTTCATTCAAGACTTAAAAGACACTTTTCCTTCAATTTTCTCCAGAAACCTTGTCAAGATATTTTCAACTCTTTTAGATGTTACTAGAGGAGCATGGCCCGTGTCAGCACGAGCCCAACATTAAGATATTTATTTATCTTTTCAATCTTGATATATTTAAATAAAAAATTTTAATAAAAGAATTGCACATGTTTTCTAGGATTCATCCGGAATTTAGCATGAGTTCAACATATGTTATTTTAATATGTATTTAGATAATTTAAGTTATTAACTATTGTAATTTATAATATTTTTTATGTAATTTTTAAATTAATATACGTTACTTTTCTTATCCAAATTTTTGTGGCATTGATAGTCAATTATATTTTAAAAATAATTTAAGTTTTTAATTATTGTGATTTATAATATTTTTCTTCTATTCCAATTTTAGTGACACTAATATAATTTTAAGAGTCGACCAAATATTTTATATCTTTTAAATTTTTTAGGTTGTTAATTATTGTGATTTCTAGTATTTTTCATGTAATTTTTTTGAAATATATAACATATTAAATTATTTTTAAATATTTTAATTTGTTAACTATTGTAATTTATAATACTTTTTATGTAATTTTTGAATAATATATGCTACTCTCCTTGTCCAGAGTTTTGTGTCGACGATAGCCAATTATATTTTTTTAAATAATTTAAATTTGTTATCATTGTGAGTTATAATATTTTTTCTATTTCAACTTGTGTGGCACAGTGCTTAAATGACCATAATAATTAAGGGGTGATATAGTAAAATATAATTATTATTATTTATTATTTTTATTATGTGTGTGTGTTGATTCAAGAAGAATTTGGAAACATTTAGAAATGTGTTGAATGTTACAAATGTTAATAATGCATTTGGTGCTTCTTGATTTCTCTACATTTATCTCTTGTGTGTTTTTACTCTTTTGCCCTTTGAGTATATGTAGTAATTTTTAGTTTTTAAAAAAAATATCAGGAAAATTTTTATTCATAGTATATATATATAGTAAAATCGTGGATTCAATATTATTAATTTTTCAATACATAAGTGACTTATAATAATTAATTGCGGGTGATACATTAAAATCACGATTGAAGCAGCAGAAATTAGTCAATTTTTAAATTTTTTGTTAATTATTGTTATTTACAGTACTTTTTATTTCATTTTTAAATAATATATGTTGCTTTATATCTTCTTCTATCCCGTCCCAATTTATGTGGCACTAATATAATTTTGATAGTCAATCAAATATTTTATGTTGACATATCATTTTGTTATTCTTATTTTTATAATACATAAATGACTTATAATAAGGAGTGATATAGTAAAATCATCGTTTGAAAGATGAAAATTTAATTTAAAACATTAAGAGTTAATTTCGCATTTTATGTCTATTTTATTTTTCATTAAATATTATTTATTTTCTTAATACCTAGATGACTCATAATAATTAATTAAGCGCGATTGATTATGTTATTACTATAAAAAATAATATAATTTTATCATATCCAATAGTAATCATCGATAATTCACCGAAATAGTATATTAATTAAATACGGGATGCTATATTTGCATATGCAAAATATGATATTATTAAATATTATTGGATAGTGCATTATATTTATCTTTCACAATATTAAAATTTTACTATATATTTTTCTTTATTTCTTTTTAACTTGATAAATATTGACCCAACACAAATTCTAAGAAAATATTCATTAGAAATTTATTTTATTAAATTTATTAATTTTGTACTTTAAAAATTTAAATTTAAGTTTGAATATTAGTATTTCTATATAAGAAAAAAAAATTAAATTTAAATTTACTAAAATAAATAAATAAATAAAAATATTAATTTTCTATATAAAAGTCAATTAAAATAATAAAATTGATTTACTTTAAATATTTAGTTGCAATTAATTAAGATAATTTTTTATTTTGTCATGATTTATGGTGCACCAATAAAATTTTGAGAGTTGAATAGAATTTTATCTATTTTTAAAAAAGTATTTTAACTTGTTAATTATTATGATTTATAATAATTTTTACGTAATTATCAAATAATATATTTACTCCTTGTGTCCCAATTTATGTGGCTTCGATACAATTTTGAGAATTAACTAAAAAAATTATATATCTTTTAAATATTTTAAGTTGTTAATTATTATGATTTGCAGTACTTTTTCTTTTATCTCAATTTATGTGGCATTGCTAAAATAATGAGAGTCAATAAAATTTCTATATGTCTGTTAAATATTTTAAGTTATTAATTATTGTGATTTGTGGTAATAAATTAGTTTTGAACATGATAGTCAATTAAATAAAAAAAAAACTACTTCCAATATGTAGTTATAGTTAATTAATATAAATCAATAAAATATGTTAAATATTTAAACTATTACGATGAAACAATGAAATTATTATATATTGGGGCATGGTATGTAATTAAGTGGGAGTGGGGGGGCTTTTTGATAATTGCATGTGAGGCGGTCGAAACCACCTCTAAAAATGTATTTTAACTTGTTAATTATTGTGATTTATAAAAAAATTTACATAATTATGAAATAATATATTTACTCCTTGTGTCCCAATTTATGTGGCTTCAATACAATTTTGAGAATCAACTAAAAATTTTATATATCTTTTAAATATTTAAGTTGTTAATTATTATGATTTGCAGTACTTTTTCTTTTATCTCAATTTATGTGGCATTGCTAAAATAATGAGAGTCAATAAAATTTCTCTATGGCTTTTAAATATTTTAAGTTTTAATTATTGTGATTCGTGATAACAAGTTAGTTTTGAAGATGATAGCCAATTAAATAAAAAAAAAATATTTACTTCCAATATGTAGTTATAGTTAATTAATATAAATTAATATAATATATTAAATATTTAAACCATTATGATGAAATAATGAAATTATTATATATTGAGACATAGTATATAATTAAGTGGGAGTGGAGGGACTTTTTGGTAATTGCATGTGAGGTGGTCGAAACCACCTCTTCTATATAATAGAAATATATAACTCTTGTAAAGAAACTTTACTTAGGTAATTAACCAAATTATAAGAAAATAAATAAAGAAATTAAAACTTTGTGCATGTGGCATTGACCTGTTGTTTAGACTGTCCAATTGTAGGGGGTGCGGATTAGGCGCGGTAACTTTACTAGATGATAAATAGTTATTAAGTACTAAGTATTTATTTTTTTAGTAAATTATTTCGTGTATATTATTGGTTGGTTTAATTTTTATTTTTATCTTCTTGACTTAAGATGTTTTATTAATTCATATTCTAAATTAGATATTATCGTAATTAAATAATCTAATGTTTTAGGATCTTCGTTAGTACTATGTAATCTTTTGTATTCTAGGTATAAACTATATAGTTTAGTTTCGATATCTTTTAATGATTTATTCTTTTCGTAAGATGTATTCATTAATTTGTGTAGTTTATTATTTTATCCTATTGAAATTTTAGCAATTTCTGTGTAGTATTTTATTCTAACTTTGCTATATTCAATGCGTAGGTTTATGTTCTTTATCTGATTAACTAGTATTTGTTGTTCATGTATAGGTAATTTTCCATCTGTATTAAATAATTTTTCGTATGTATTAAATAAATTATTATCTGTATCTTCTTTTTCTAAGGTTAATTTTATTTTAAGTAATTTTTCTTCTAGTTGTCTTTTTTCTATTTCAAGTTGATTTCTGTAATTAACTTCTTCATATATCCAATTTTGCCTTTCTCTAATTTTTTTTATATATTCTAACATTTATTTATTCTGAATAATATCCATCTGAATCTAAGTAATATTGATGTTCATAATATATGTGTAAGTTTTCTATGTTATTTAATAATTCTTCCTCTTCATAATCTTGTAATTTTTTCCATATTATTTTCTTTATGTCTATAATTTCTATATCTCTAAGTATATATAAAACAAGTATTTTAATATCATCTGTCATTTAAGTTCGATTAAATGCTTTTTCATAATATTTTCTAGTTGTTTGTTTTAGTCTAAGTAATTCTTGCATATTTTCATTAAGGAATTCTATATATTTTATATCTTTAGTTTCCATGTATTTGTTTTCATTTGTTTTTCTACTAATTGTATATTTTTCATATCGTTTTTCCAAAATTCTAGATATATGTGATTTATCATAGTTGATGTGTACGTAGGTATTTATAAGAGTAATTAGGTAAGTGTGGTATGTAATTTATTCTAGCTATATAATCTTTACCGAATATTTTTTCTAATATGATTTTCCTTATATCTATTATTCCTATATCCTTAATCACATACAAAATAAGTATTTTAAATTTATCTACCATTACATCAGATAAATAATTATTCATTTTCATAAAATTGATATTTTCAAAATATTCCCTTCAATCATATACATAACAAAATATGGTCATCTTAGATTACTATATACTAGATTATTCTTAAATAACATGTTCTTCGGTCACTATTAGCAAGGTAATCTGGATACTTTTCCCTTAAACAGCGCCTCTACTCTGGTTACTCCCCACCACGACTTCTTGCCTCATTGGTTTCACCTTTAGGATGGCATAGTTCTTAGGGATTTTTCTCCTTTTCCACTTTGCTAATAAACTTCTTAAGATATTATTCTTCGAATAATTCTACTATAAAGTAACTAACATGAATTTATTATATCATACCATGATTGTTGGGAATTATGAATTTAGCTATTCATAATCATAAATAAATTTACCTGTTCGGGTAGGTTTGATATTTCTAAGTTTTGTTCCTCCATAGCTTTTTCCATTGAAATATACCTTTTTTTTAATAACTAAGCAAAATATTTGTTGTGGACAAGAGAGAGTATTTGTGCTTCAACTCATGAAGGCTTGCTTTGCAATGCCTTCGGTTCATCTTATTTATAGACTGAAACTTTACAAGAGTATTCCTATTTTTACACGTTTCTAAAAAGTCTTTAAAAATTATCTACCTAATCTACTTTACTATGCTTTACAAAAGTCTCCTAATAAGACAAAAGTTATTAATTCCTAGACTAATAATAGTCAAAAACCTATACAAAAGATTCTAATAATTTATGTAAAGCAAATTGTGAAAGTTTACATGTCGCTTTCACAATTTAATAATTTGTCTTCTATTATTACTCCGTTGATATCTTCTCTTTGTCGTATCTGCTGCTTTTTCATATCTCCATTATTGTTTCTTATCTTGTATCTTTCAGCTGGCGTTCTTATCTTCTTGGTTGATTTTTCTTCTATTCTAGCTGAACTTCTGGGATATCATTATCTCCTCCATTACATTTTGAACATTTATGATCTGGGTATTTATGTCCAATTGTCTTGCAAGATCTGGTTAATAATTCTTCTGAAATAAATTTTTCTCTGATAGCTCTGGTGATAGGTTCCGTCTATGGTTTGAGCAACGTCAAAATCCATTGCCTAATAGTTTCCATATCTGTTTCTCGTAATTCCTTTGAATTTGAATATATTAGTACATGATTTCTTGAATAATAACTCCAGATGGGATTTTGGTTGCGGTATGTGTTTGCTAGCTCTTGCAAAATTGTAGATAGTCAGATAATCCTCTTATTCGCATAAAATTTTGGTATCTCAATTCTAGGTATTTCTGGTTGTGGAATAATATCTTGTGGTATAATCATATCTCGTGTCATTCCTATCTTTACAACTTGTATGGGTTTTTTAACTTCATCATATAATATCTCTGCTGGTGCCGTGTAAATTTTTATAAAAAAATAGGGTACCTTTGGTTATTCTTTTAAAAATGCTAAATGCTTCATATATTTCCGGTATAGTGGATATCTCATTTCCGTCAGAGGTATTTACAGTACTAAGTAGTCCATATTCATAACAAGTTTTAACTAGACTTGGTTTGGTTTTAGGTAAAGCAATTAGCTTATTGTATCCGGTCAATCTTTGGGTTATATAGTTTGTATCTGGTTCTTGGATGTTTATAGCTCTGGGGTTAGTATTTAAAAAGGTTTGTACATTGTAGATATTTTCTATATATGTTCGGGTTGTATAGTTGTAGGTCTTTTTGTCTTGGTTTAAACTATCTCGGTATGTGGTAATTTGTAGGGGTATAAACATGGGATCTTTTGATGTATTTGGAATATATGGTTTATCAAATAGCTTGTTTAGGTTCATATTTGTGTTTTTCCTAACTCCTTTGCTTGTACCTGCAAAAGTAGATTGATAAACGTTATGGGTTTTGAGGAGTGTCCCAACGTCTCCTTCTAGCTCTGGAATTTTAATGTCTTCCGATCGACATAGCTCTGCACACTGCTGAGTTATCTGAATTGTAGCTATAGACTTCAGTTTATCTTCATTAGTCTTTAGCTTTTCTATTTCATTACTCATACTGTCCACTTTCATTGAAAGCGTAGTTAGGGTTTAGAATATCTTTTCTAAAGCATCATCTTCTATTATATCAGTCTGTGTAGCTTTGTCTTGATATGTAGTCTGCAATAACATTTTTGTTAGTACTAATTACTTCAATTGTAAATGTAAAATTTAATATATTCAAGACTAGTCTCCGAATCTCTTTTGTTGTAACTGAATTTTGTATTTTCTTTGTTAACCACCAACGTACCTGTGTATTATCTGTTCGTACAATAAACTTGTTATATACAATATATGGCTCAAATGCTAATAAACATTTATATAATGAACATAATTCTTTCCTATTTATTTTCCATTTTATTTCTGTTTCATTGAACGTACCTGAGTAGTATCTACAATGGTGTTCTAATTTTTCTGCTTCATAGTTGTATTTAAGTACTCCTCCATAACTACATTCACTAGCATCTGCTTCTACTATATATATAAATTTTCTATTTTCATCTGGAAATTGTAGTTTTGGTAATTCTTTACAAAGTAATTTTATTTTCTGAACTTGTTTTTTATCTTCTTCATTATAGTTATATTCTACATCCTTTTTTAATTTTTTCTGTAATGGTTTTAGGTTTTCTGCTAATTTTGGAATATATTCCCTTACTTGGTTTACTAATCCTAAAAATGATTGTAATTTCTTTTTTGTATCTAATTCTTCTTTCGAATTTATTATTTTTTGTACTATATGTTGTTGCATTTTTACTCCACTTTTATCTATTTGTATTCCTAAAAATTCTATCTGATTTTTCATAATTTCAGCTTTCTTTTCACTTAGACTTATTCCCGATTTTTCTATTATATCTGTAAATTGTTCTAATAATTTTAAATGTTCTTCTTTGGTTTTTGTATATAATAGTATATCATCTATGTATACTATACAATTAGGTAATTGTTTAAAATAACTATCCATAAAATGTTGCTATCTACCTGGTGCATTTTTATATCCAAATGGTAATACGTTCCATTCATAAAATCCTTGTGGTACCGTAAATGCGGTCAATTCCTTAGATTCTTCTTCTAACTTTAGATGGTAAAATCTTGATTTACAATCGAATTTACTAAAATAATTATATCCTCGTATTTGTCTTATTTTTAATATCTTATTTGGTATTGGATAATTATATGTCATAGTCTTTGCATTTAAATTTCTATAATCAATAACCATTCTACTTTTTCCTCTTTTTTGTTCACTATGTTTATTTACTATAAATACTGGGCTATTATGTTTACTATTACTTTTTTGTATATATTGTTTTTCTAATAATTCATCTATATGCATTTTAAATTCTTTTAAATCGTCAAAATTATATGTTAATGGTTTCTGGGTTATTATGCTATTTTTATCTATTAATTCAATTTTTATAGTAGTTTTATATTTTTTCCATCCTTTTAATGGATCTTCACTATATAATTGTTCTAATTTTTTCTTAATTATTTCTATCTTATTTATTGAAAATATAGTTATTTCTATTTTATTTATCAAAAATACGACTAGTTCTATTGTATCTTCAGTATTTTTTATATTTTCTAACTTTTGTGTAATTTTTTCACTTCCTTTCATCCAATCAGTTTTCTTTCTTATTTTATTACTAACTCTTTTTGCTCTTACTTTCTGTTTACATGGTATTGTAAACCACCAATCTGTTCTAGTTATTATATGTGGGTATAATTTATCTAAAAACGGCATTCCTAAAAGTATATCTTTTGATGTTAGTTCATAATTATAAATTTCTTCTATTGTTAATATCTTATCCCATACTTGTATTTTTACATTCCTAGCTTTATAAGTAATTAAGCTTCCTTCATTATTAAATCCTTTAACTATTATTGGTGTTTTTAATTTATCTCATTTACTTTTTGGTAAACAATTATATCTACATAAATTAGCTTCTGCTCCTATATCTATCATAGGCGTATAATATCTACTGTAATATCCTTCTACTACTATCTTCATTAATACATATATTTTCATTTCATGTTAAAGCTCTTCTTAAGAATAATTTCTCTCTGTTATATGTTATGGTTAATTGTGTATATTCTATATTATATGGTTTTACTTGTTCTAGCCATTTTATTCCTAATATTATGTCTATTTTTTGCATTTCTTCCTTTACTTCAAATTCTATTTTTATTTTTCTAATTCCTATTATTATTTCTTTTTCTGCTATATTTTTAGTATTTATTAAACTTCTTGGTAGATCTGGGCATATATTATTATCAGTTTTTATTTCCTCATTTTTTACTAGATATTTTTCTATATAATTTTCTTCTTGTCCTGTATTTAAGAGTATTAAATATTCTTTTTCATTTATCTTTCCTATTATGTAATATTGGTTTAAATTATCTGTTGAACTTGTTTCATAACTTGTTCTTTTTTATGAGCTTGATGATTCTGGTTTTTCATAAGCTATTCTTTTCGTTGTACTTATTCTATCATTTATTATTTTTAAATTTTCTTCTATATCTATGTCTCTATAGCTATAATCATTATTATCTATTGTTTTTACAAATTGCTCGAATGGACTTTCTATTTGTATTTTGTTAATCTTATTTTTTCCTGTTATTTTATGTTTTGTTGTTAATACATATAAATTTTTACATCTTGCTGTAAATACTTTACTTCCTAGGGTTAATTCTATTCCTGATATTTTCCAATATAATACTAATGATTTATCTATATTTTTATCTGTTACTGCTACTGAATAATTCGCACTTATTATAAATTTAAATTTTTGGTATATTAAATTTTCTTTTATGGCAGTTATTATACTTTTTTCTATAGGTTTTATAATTCTATCATCTACCAAATATAATTCTATTGGTGTATCTATTCCTTCTCTAAAACATGCTTTTATTAATATTTCTGTACCTCCAAGGTGTACATATTTTATTGGGTCTCTACTTTTTATATCGTTTATCTCTTTATTAATTATTCTTTTTGTTACTAGTGGTATACTAGCTTTACCTTTTGCATATCTACAGTCTATTACATGTTCTTTTTGGCTTACTACATAATATTCTTCTTTTTTCCTAGTAAATATATTTTTTATTGTTGGTATTTTAAATATTTGTTCTACACTTAAGTCTAATTCTTTTCCTTTTATTTCATCAAATATGTTATTGTCAAATATTATTTTTTGGTCTGTTCCTTCATCATTTAAATATTCTTCCTTTGTTATTATTTTTATATCTTCTTCAGTCATTTGGTTCGTTTGTATATCTTCTTCAGTCATTTGATTCATCTATTTCACTATCTATTTCATTATCTGTTTCATTTTCTGAAATTTCATATATACTATCCCCACTCTCTAATTCATAATCTATATAATCTATCTGCATATATTCTGTATTTTCTATTTTTATTTCTGATATTTGTTTATTTTTTGGATTTTTAGGTAATTTACAATCTCTAGCTAAATGTCCTAATTTTCCACAATTATAACAAGTACATTCTTTTATAGATTTCTTTTTTCTATATGGTCTTTTGTGTTTATAATTTTTTACATAATATCTTTTGCTTGATTTCTTATATTTATATTTTGATTTTTATATTTCTTATATTTCTTATATCTTTTTCTTTTCTTATAATATCTTTCTTCACATCCGAATTGGGGTGCTATTTTATCTTTGCAACATGCTAAATTTCTTATCAATGTTTTTTCCATTTTTAATTCTTCTCTATATTTTTCTTATCAATATTTTTATTCTTGCTTCTTCCCAACTCTTTATTATTTTTGAACTAAATGGTTCGGGTAATTTATTAAAATATAATTTCCTTATTTCTTTACTTTCTTCTATATTATATGCTCCTTTATAATAATATTCTTTAAATGCACAAGTATATTCATCTATGTAACACATATTACATATTGTTAATTTTAGCATTAAATTCCTATTTGTATCTTTTTCTTCATTTTGTTCTTCTTCTATTGTTGTCATACTACCAAATTCATCTTTTATAGTTGTTTCATATTTTTTTAATAATTCTATAGGTGTTAGTTTAGCTGTTGTTGATGATGTTCCTTCTGTAGGTTTATCAGTTCTTCTTAATATTTTTTTGCTATTTTCAGTTAAATTTGAAAACCATAATTTCACTGATCCTATTAGTGTTCTCTCTATATATTCTGGTGCATCTGTTACGTTTATATTATTATCTAATAATTGTTTTTTCATATATCCTATCCATAATTGTATTATTTTTTCTGTATCTATTACACAGTCTAAGTCTAAAAAATTATAATTTTTATTAACTATTTGTTTTGGTGTCCATTTGTCATATTCTTTCTTTAGATTATATCTTTTAAACTTATTCTTATAATATGTAGGTTTTCTTATTTCTGATGTACTAGGTATTATATTTTGATCTTCTTTTTTATCAAGAGTATTTATTTCTGTGTTGATATTTTCTAAGTTTTCTTCATTAATTACTTCTTGTTTTTCATTGATTTCTAAATTTTTTGTATTTGTTAATATTTCTGTATATGTTTCACTATCTTCTGAATCATAATTATCTGTCTCTTCAACATCTATATTATTTATTTCTAATTCCTTGTTTTTTATTTCTTTATTGTTTATTTCTAATTTTTCTTTAAATTGATTTATTTCGTTTAGTAATTTTTGTTCTTTATCTTTTTCTTCCTTTTCTTTTTGTCTTTCTTCATACAAATCTTTTAACATTTGTAGTTCTTTTTCTAATTCAGCAATCCTACTATTTTTAGTTTCTTCTATTTTTCGTATTTCTTCTGTAGTTTGTTGTTTTATTTTTTCTATTTCCTTTTTTCTATCTATTTCTTCATTTTCCCTTTCTATTCTTACTATACCTGTCAATTTATCTTCTAATTTTAATTCTTCTTTTTCTAACATTAAATATAAATGTTCACCTATTTTCTTATATCTTCTTCCTAGATTAGAAAATACTATTTTTATTTTTAATCCTTCGTGATTTTCATATATTTTTTCATCTATTATAAATTCTTCTTTATTCATTTTATTGTAAATAGTTCATGTTGATATATATATTCTAAACTATCTATTTGTGATTCTAAATTTGATATTTCATCGTTCATTTATTGAGTTTTTACTAACTCCGGCAAATATATTATAATGTAGTCTTTCTATTCTTATTTTTAATTCTTTACGTTTTTCAGAAATAATTTATTTTAATTCTTTGTATTTTTGTACTTTATTCATTTAAAACATATTTATAATATTTTGGTGGATATCTAAATCTGATTTTATCATAATTAGGTGGTATGTGTCTCAGTCTTCTAGATTTTAAATGGATTATTAATTTTGCTTCAATACTAGATATTAAGGTAATTAGGTAGGCTAATCTTTGTGGGTTTTCTTTTTTTTTATTTAGACTTATATATTCTGAATAATTACTAATTAAAGATTCTTTAATTTTCTAAAAGTTTCTCTGTTTTTGAATGGTCTTCTCATAATTAATCAATATAAATTAATCTCAAGTAAATCCAATCTAAATTCAAACATATGTGCTACTTCTGTGTATTTTTTAAATAACTGTGTTCTGATACCAATTGTAGGGGGGTGCGGATTAGGCGCGATAACTTTACTAGATGATAAATAATTATTAAGTAATAAGTATTTATTTTTTAATAACTTATTTGGTATTGGATAATTATATGTCATAATCTTTGCATTTAAATTTCTATAATCAATAAACATTCTACTTTTTCCTCTTTTTTGCCTATTTATTAACTCAAACTATTTTAACCCCAATAAATTTTATATTATATATGCATGGTATATAGTCCAAAGAACCAGAGTAATGGTTGGTTCAGTGGTTATCACTTTCTAATACTTCAAATTTGACTATTTTCTGTGGTTTTCTTTGGGACTATTTTTGTGGTGCCAAAGTACTCTGAAATACTAATCTTCCTAGATAGCCATGAATCATTTGGAAGGAAATAAAACAAAAAACAATGTTTTATCTCTTTTTATCTACCAAATTCAGTGTTTTCCTTAAAAGAAAATTAGACCACAAAACCTACTACCAGTAATTATTGGGGCTCGTTGTTATTAATTATCAAAAATAATTTTCATGTGTTTTACTCATAAAAAAAAATAAAATCAAACCCCATGTGAGGGAGTATATTAAAAATATAGTTAAGTAATAAATGTATGATTTATATATGGGTAAATAACATAAATTTCTGAAAATTTCGACATTTTGCATAATTATTGAAGATCTCGATTTTTGGTCTGTCGAGATGTATAATTAACTGAATACATCCAATTAAAATATATTTTTTCTTTGTAAAAATATATAATTAGCTCCAAATACATTTTTTTATAATTTTAAGTCTGTCGAGATACATAATACATCCAACAAAGATACATTTTTCCTTGAAAAGATACATAGTTAGCTTCCGATATATTTTTTTGATTTTGGGTCTGTCGAGATATATAATTAGTTGAGATTTTTATAATTATTTTGTGAGGATAGAGATTTATGTAAATATGATAATTTAAGGTATAAAGTTAGGTTATTTTTCCTTAATTTTTTAAATGGGAAGGTAATTATTACACACTTAAAAAGGTATGCCTATATTATGTAGTGTAGGTAGTTAACACTATATCTTTTGAGTATCTTTATCACCCATTCACTTTTGTCAAATCAGTAAAAAGAAAAAAGTGTCGTAAGACAGGAGAGAGAATTAAAAAGGAATATGATTTCATGATTAATAAAACCTTGATTAAAAAGGTCACTTAGACTAAACAAAGATGATAAGGGAAAGCCAGGTGGCATGATTATATTGGGATAGCATATGAATATACAAAAAAATAAAACGAAACTAGTTACCAAATTTGTTGCTAATCTATCACTAAAGCTAGGTGACACAATTATAGTGGAATGGCATTATGAATATTCTAAAAATAAATGAAATTAGTTACGAAACTTGTTGCTAATTTATCACTAAAGCTAGGTGGTATGATTATATTTTGATGGCAGATGAATATACTAAAAGAATGAAACTAGTTACAAAATCTATTGTTAATTTATCATTAACTAATAGAATTTTATGATAATAGCGACGATCTTTTGTTTTTTAACCATAAAAGTCAATTTATATGTCACTAGTTCATATATTTCTTGTAATATATGTTGAGATATTTTCAAAGTCACAATAGTTAAATAGCTAATAATATAGATACCTTGTCTCAAAATCTAAGTGCTTTTAGATTCTACGAGTGTTATGTTTCCTACATGGCATAAATCTCAAAAGGTGCTCAATTGTTCAATAGCAATAATACAACATTCTTGTAGTAGTTTATTTTGGAGTGATAAGTACTTTTTATTTGTAATTTTTGATTCATGCTCTAAGAATGAATTTACCTTTGGCAGGAGGTATCTTTCTCCCAAAATAAAAAAAAAATTGCTACAAATTTGAATTAGTCAAGTTTCAAAATATATAGCTGACGCTAGTCCGGACAAAAAGAAAGTAATGCATATCTTTTTCTTTAATTTTTTCATTGGGAAAAAGAGAAAAGATACTAAGAGAAAGAGATTAGCATTCACGTATCTAAAACGCATAATACCTAACATATTTCCATTATTGAGGAGAGAAGATTCGAAATATGCCTTCAAAGTTGGAATGTAATGCCAAGTTGGAACACTTGCATTTATAGTCGATATATATTATCGAGTTAATGGTGAAAAATATATTTAAAGTATCTCAAATTTTTTGAGTTTCATACATAAATTATCAGGTGTGCGAATTTTCTACCTGAACAATCACCAACTATTTGACAAAACACACCTAAACTATTAATTTGTTTTGTTTTCTTACCTGAAGGTTTAAGACGAGACTCCAACAACTAATAGATTAGGTGTATTTTGCTAATTAATTTGTGAAAATTCACTTCAAAATTCGAAATACTTTAGGTGGGTTTTTCACCTTTATGCAATATTATAATGACTCAAGATTTTAAATGATGCTACTTTTTTATTGACAAAGGATCTAGGTTTAGAGACGAAAAAAAAAAAAGAATATACTTTTGAATAGTTTTAGGAAAAAGGCAGCGTTTCCACCCCAAACTATACAAGAAAAGTTTAAACCACATCTAAACTATACTAGTGACCTATTACACACCTAAACTATAAAAAAGTGATATTTTTTACACCCTGTAAAGCATTACATCACTTGCACGTGGTGCGGTGTTTCACACGCGCCTGCCACATTAGCACCACGTCAACAAAATCCGAAAAAATAGTAAATTTATTATTTTTATAAATTTTTAATTTTTTTCTTTTTAATTTAATTTTTATCCTTCTTCTTCAATGTTTGAAACCTCCATTGTTATGAAATCTATGTCCAAAACCTCCATTGTTATGAGGTCATGAACACCATATTCACCACCATAAACTTTATTCCACCTACAAAATTACCATAACTATGCAGCCAAATTAGAAATGAAAAGCTTTATTTGATTTTGTTACAAGGCTAATGGAGATTTATCCCACCAACAAAATTACCATAACTATGCAGCCAAAACCTCAATTCCAGCTTCTCAGTCTCCATTTAGCTGCCAGCATACTACAAATTGTTCTATTATTAACATTTTCACTAATTACACCTTACTACTCAGATATTCTCAGCGGGAACCGCAACACCGACACAAGAACCACAGATTGGAAAATGTTCTGTTGCGGCAAACTTGACAATTTCAGCACTCAGAGATTTAATTTCATCCAGGGACTTTCACATCTCAGAAACTTTGAATCTAATTTTTTCCAACAATGCCAAGTCTCTTACCATACATATGTTGGTACACGTTATATCAAACGTAAGTTACACAAGATAAACCTATAATATTCAAAGCACTTGTTCCTCTGAAAGCAGCCATAAGAGGAAGAAACAGCCAAAATCTCCATTGTTATGAGGTTAATGTCCATGACGCAAATTTTTTTTCTTACTTTTTGATACAGCAATTTTTTGGGAATTATTTTTCAGATTTTGAAGAGCTTTATAATTTTAGGGACCGGCTGATAATTGCTTGAAGGAACTAGCGTCGATTTGGTGGGGATGGATAGTGGGGTGTGAAGAAATTATGTTATTTGGTGGTGGGGTGATGAAGAAGATATGTTGGTTGGGGTGGGGTTGGAGTTCGATGGTGGGGTGATGAAGAAGATGATGGTTTGGGGGTGGGGGAGGGGAGATGGATGCAGGGGGTGGGTAGAGGAATATTTTATTTTTTTATTTTTTTGTATTAATTTTTAATGTAGACGCGCCTTTTTTTATTTAATTAATTATGTTTTTTCCACGTCAGATTTAGGGGGTAAAAAGTATCACTTTTTTATAGTTTAGATGTGTAATAGGTCACTTAGATAGTTTAAGTATAGCTTAGACTTTTCTTGTATAGTTTGGGGTGGAAATGATGTCATTTCTCATAGTTTTAACATGAAAAGTGCATTATACATCGACTTTAAATCCGTAAATTAAATATGGATTACTTTCTAGGAGTTTTAACTTTTAATACACCGGCTTTATCCTTTTTCAGCAGAAAGAATAGAAAAGAAAACAATACCAACATGGGTTGTGGTCAGGGGCGGACCCACTATGGTTCAAGAGAGTTCATATGAACCCACTTCGTCAAAAAATTATACCATATATATGTGTATATATAATCAGTCCTTATAAGTATAACAGTATATATTTAAATTTGAACCCACTTTAAACAAGTTAAGGCACTGGTCCAGTGGAAGCAGGTTCAAATTCGGAAGTCCACGTCGTGAGTTCGAACCTAGCTTGCAGCAGTTCTTTTTACTAGCTTGCAGCAATTTTTTTTATAAAACCTTTTAAGCAGACCTTTTTATAATACTTTTGAGCAGCATAAGTATACCCCTACTTTTGTTTGTGTCTTGTGTCGACGAAGTAATCACACTGCATTAGTGATTTTGTTTCTTTATTACAGGTATGTGAAGTTTATAATATTTTTTTTCATTTTATACTACTTAGTTTTTCTATGCTAATAAATATTATTGATTATATTTTTTTTGTGGGTATTGGCATGGTAACGTATTATCCCACTGCAGCCATTTTCGCTGCCTCCGAGCGAGGAAAATTCGGAGGTCCCAACTTGCAGACACTTCTTCATTAGGAAAATTTATTTTCCTATTTTTTTAGTCAAAGGACAAGATAAGTGGCGTCATTTATCTTGTAAGGTAAAATCGTAATTTTCTCGTAACGACCTAAAAATTTGATGAAATATGTAAAATTTGTGATTTTGTATGATTTGACTATTTATCCCTCCTCATAGTTGTATTATGGTATTTCTGGGGTGTGAGGGTGATTGACATGGTTGCTGATGCATTTTGGTACCATTTATGCGATATTGTGGTTTTTTATGGTTTCGAGAGCTTTATTTTGGACTTATATGGATATATTTTGATCCGTATGACGGATGGCTGAATGGACTGTGCCAGCAGCTTTGAAATATCGATTTTAGGTTGGGTAGACCTTTGTTCGGGTCCCGATGCATCCAAGCTCATTTCGACCTATTGGTCAGAAAGTTGAAAAATTGAAAATATGGGTGTGGGATCTACATTTGGTTGAAATGACCTCGGATGAAAAATTTAACTTCTCCAGCAGATTCGAAATATCAATTTTAGGGTGGTAACGTGTTTGGTGTAATTTTATTGCTTTTAAATCTCATTTCGATCTTTAATTTGGAAAATTATGATTTCGGGGATAAACTTTGTGAAAATGATATTTTTTTCAAAAACCTGACTTCACCAACGCGTCACATCGAATTTAATGTAGTTGCATAGTTCGTTTGTGTATATCTAACTCCAAACGAATCTCGGACACCCCGTCGAAGTCCGGATTGACTTAAAAAAATCAGCTTTTTAGCAAAAGTTGTGCACGAAAATCTGCAATAATAAATAGTAGTTTTGGCCTATTTTGCTCATTTTTCATCTTTTCTCTTGAGAGTTAAATTCTAAAATAGTTTGGAAGCTTAAAGTGAAGCTTGTGGGAACTTAGATAGCTAGATTAACATTTATTTCTTGATTCTATTATGGATTTAAGGTAAGAATTCACTCTTTTCTTAGTAATTTCTTGATTATAACAACAACAACAACATATATTCTCACATAGAGTGTACACACACCATACCACTACCTCAGGTGAAGTAGAGAGGCTGTTTCCGATAGACCATCGGCTTAGGACCAATAGCAGTATAACAAACATAAAACATAGATATATACAAACTAGTACAATATGCAAAATAAACTAACACCGCTAGTCACAAGATTATACTACAACCACAAGATAATACTAAAACTATCTATCTGAAATCATAGACATCACTTAGCACCACGAACAAGAAACTTCTAATACAAATAAAGAGTGCTCCCCTACTACTACCGACACACTCCTACCCCCTAATCCTCTACCCTAATATGTGTCCTCCACAACTTCCTATCAAGGGTCATGTCCTCCGTAAGCTGTAGCTGCTTCATATCATGCCTAATCACCTCTCTCTAATATTTCTTCGGTCTACCTCTACCCCGCCTAAAACCATCTATAGTCATTATCTCATACCTCACACTGGAGCATCAAAGCTCCTCCTCATCACGTGCCCGAACCAACGTAACCTCACTTCCCGCATCTTGTCCTCCACTGAAGTCACTCCCATCTTCTCCCGAATAATCTCATTCCCCGCCCTGTCTTTCCTGATATGGCCACACATCCATTGCAACATCCTCATCTCGGCCACCTTCAACTTTTGGATGTGGGAGTTCTGGTCAACACTCCGCTCCATACAACATAGCTGGTCGGACTGCCACTCTGTAGAACTTACCTTTAAGATTCAGGGGCACTTTCCTATCGCATAAAACTCCAGAAGCAAACCTCCATTTCAACTACCCTGCCCCAATACGATGTGTGACATCTTCGTCAATCTCGCCATAGCCCTGAATCATAGACCCCAGATACTTGAAACTCTCCCTCTTCTGAATGACTTGAGAGTCCAGCTTCACCACCATGTCAGTCTCCTGCGACACATCACTAAACTTACACTCTAAGTATTCTGTCTTGGTTCTGCTCAATCGAAAGCCTTTAGAATCCAGGGTCTATCTCCAAATCTCCAACTTATGATTAACTCCTCCCTATCTTGATTAATTTCTTAAAATCTCAAAAATCTTAGGGCTTGATTTTAAATCTCAATTTCACTTTTTTCACTTGAATAATATTTTTATCTTATAATTACTAGTTTTTCATCAATTTAACCTTCAAAACAACTCTGATTCTTAATTTTAACCTGAATTTTAAAGAGCTTACCCAGTAAAGCTTAAAAATAATTTTTCTTCAATTTGAACCTCATTTTAATCAATTTGACTTGGATTTTCAGCCGTAGATTTCTAAAATATAGTGAACATGTTTTTGAAGTAAATTTTTTATTTTGCCCTTCTTTTTCGAAAATCCATTCTGAGGGTCTGTTTTGATCCCAAATCAAAAGTAGTCAATATGAGTGTTGTTGGTTTTGTTTTGATGCGCAGATTTCATATTTGGTATTTTTAGTGGAGTTCGGAATTGTTCATGGAAAATAAGGTCGTGGATTCAAAGCGTAGCCGACCGGTTTCGACTTTTGAGGTATGTTATGGCTTAACTCTTTCAAACTGGGGTGGGTAGTAAATGATGGTACAAAATACATGTTAAGGGTAGAAAATAATCATAAAAAATTTCTATCTATGAGTTGTACCCGTGTGGGGGCCTATATGTGATGTAATTGTCGAAATTGAGATATTATGTGATATGTGTGACCGTGTAGGGTCCTATGTGACATTGATAGCCTTGAATACATGTGAATAATTGTATTGCATTGTTAAAATACTTTATGTGGTACTATTGGTGTATTGTGATTATATTCAAACTTTATTGGCATATGAGACATGAAAATTCATGGATGAAACGAAAATAATGAGTGAATAGTGGCTCATGTGGTTGTGGAAATGTGCCATTGTGGTTGATTGTGGAAATATATCATGTGGTTGGTTGAGAAAATATATCATGTGGTTGGTTGTGGAAATACTCATTATGATTAGTTGTGAGCATTACACCTTCATATCATACTCATTCATGAAACATTGATACCAACGTGGCTACATCTGAAAAACACTGGCAACACCTAATAACACCTTTTCGATGGATGTGCCGGAAAGAAGATATGATATATGTAGATTGTATACGGGTTGACGAACCACCCATGGGTCCTGCGTTGGGAGGCTTGCCTCCGTAGGTGTATACAGGAATTGTACGATGATTCGGAGGTTGTGCGACGACCTCGTGCATCATCATCATCATATATATATTGCACTTACTTTATTATGTTTATATGGTGTTGTATTGTCATATTAATTTATCATTTATGTAACTGTCTTATCTTCTTTTACTTGTATTTGATGATCTTGTATATGCATGTTCCCTCTTGTTCTACTTATATGTGATATAATGCATACTTGTGTTCTATTTTATTGTGATGTTGCAATATATGTGATATATTAAAACTGTTAGTGCAAGCAGTGTGGGCTACTATTGTGGGACATTTTCTAATTGCAGGTAACGTGCCCTTAGTGTATATTTTGTATACTTTATTTACTACTTTGCTTGGCCGGCCTATGATACCTATTGAGTACAAATTGATGGTACTTAAGCCTACTGCGCCCTTTCAGTGCAGGTCCTAGATCCACTGCACCTCAACTTGCTTGACTCTGGTGATTGTTGGAGCTTCCAAGGTAGAGGTTGGACATTCATGCGTCCGAAGTTCACCTCTATCTTTCTATAGTAATTATGTCTTTATTAGTATTCGGAGATAGATATTATTCCTTTGTGGTTATTTTTCTGATGTATTTGACTCTTGGATTGTATTAGAATTTCTTACACTATTGACACCTGATTTAGGCATGATTGGTATTTTGGGTAAGTTCTTTCCACATTGCTATGATTAATTGTATAGTTCGGCTTCGTTCTAGAAGCCTTACCTTGGGGTATTTTTATCTTTTTCTCTTTCTGTATCAGTTTGGGTGAAAGGCTTACTTGTCAAGGTACGCCGTGACAAGTGTCATCATGAACCTCGTTTTTGGGTCGTGACATTTACCTTGCACTTTACCAGGTAAACTAACGATATTAACTTTTAATGGACAAGGTAAACAGTGTCCGTTTTGAAATTTTTTTCATTTTGATATGCCCCTTTGAAATTTTGAAGGAAAAACCTTGCTCTTTAGGCTCCGAACTTTATATTCAGCACCTTAAAAATTGACTTCAAGGTAGTATTATGTTATTACTCCCTCCATTTCTTTTTATTTGCTCCATTTGAGTTGAGCACACCCCTTAATAAATCTCTTAATCCTAAAAAATTAAATATAATTTTACCAACATATCTTAATTAAATTTTATACCTCTTTCTAAATTAATAATGATTATATTTTTTGAACAAGGCATATTATTAAGATTTTATTCAAAATATTCTTAATAGATTCAAGAAGCAAATATTTAAGAATAAAAACACAATTCATAACTGCCGCAATTTCTATTCCTGCTTGAAACAAATAAAAAGAAATGTAGGAAGTAATAAAAATAAAAATTGCACAACAAAGCCATTTAGGAGCCAATTGTGTGTAACTTTCTATAACAATGAGCTAGCAACATGCACATGATGTTAAATGACTTGATTGTTGTAGAACTATACTAATCGTGTAGTGCATGTTATTTGTTGAAGCATGGCTAGGGGAGAATATTTTTGATAAACGTTGAATGGGTATATACAACACTGGTAGTGTAAAATTATTTTAAATTATCAGTAATAACAGTATAGTCAGCGTAATTTTATAAGTAGGATCTCAAAAAGGTAGAACGTACGCCAACCTTACTTATGTCTAGTAGAAATAGAGAGGCGATCTTCAATAGACCCTCGACTTAGATAAAACATTTCAAAATAGTTATTGAAAAAGAAAATACTAAAAAGAAATCAGAACTACAATTAAATAATAGGAAATTGAGAGCAACCTATGAACAACTTATGGAAGAAAAAGGAGTAATGCACATAAATTAAATCCTAATTCCCACATGAAGGAAGATCCCAAATCATTTGAAATCAGGAGCGAATATACTATGTTGGTTACTGATTCATGTGAACTCAATGATTTTTATTTAAATTCTATATATTGATTAACAAATTCATAAAATATCTGTAAAAATTAAATCATATTCAAAATTATTATTATAATTTCAATGTGATCATCATAGAAACTTAGAAATTTGCATTATGAATCCATATCTATCTCAAATTATCCTTTCAAACTAGAGGACACAATCTAAGGGCAATTTGTGGTCCCATTCCATAGGTTATCCAACTAGCATGACATATAAACCAAACAAAAAACAAGTTTAATGATTGCTAATTGGCTAGCTATTCATATTCACCAATTTCACCAAGGAACTAATAGCCTCATTTTTCTTGAGAGAACTTGAAATTTGACTAATTTTGTGGTTAAGTCCATCAGGTTCATTTATTTGTTTGTGGTGCAAAAGGCACTCTCAAAATCTTCCTGGCCATCAATGATTTGGTAGCTAGAAACAAGAAAAGAAACCACTTGCATTAATTAATAATATCATTATATACAAGCGGAGGAGATACATTTGTTTCACTTGGTGTCATCTGACATGCTTCGTCAAAAAAATCTATTATATTTATATACATATATACAATTCCTATGCATATACACATTCATAGTGGTAGAGTTAGATACATTAAAAAAGAAATTCGGACGTAAAGCAATTTATGAACATATAACTTTGCCTAATGAAAAAGTCCCTTACGTCAATCGGGATTCCAAAGTTTGGAAAAAAAAAAGACTATATTTTCCCTATTTACGCAATGCCGTTTTCCAATTAAGGGAATTTAATTAAACCTCTTTTCTTGATTGTGGCTTCGCTATCGAACACACAGATCAGTTTAAAAATAACATCTATACAAAAGCAACATTAGACAGAGATGGAATTAAAGTCCAATTAAACTCAATCATTAATGTCAAAAGCCAAACATATATATTACTACATTGCATAAAATTCTGCATTCGTTACTGATCGTACAAATCGTCATAAGGCTCCAAATGCATGTGTTATTCTTAGATTGGTTGGTTGAATTTGAATCACTTGTTGGGACGTGGTTTGCGTGGTCGAAATGAAAATGAAGATTTGCACTTACGTTAAATTCCTCAATTGGTCTTTGGACGGCTGAAAAGCAAAAAATAATAATAATATATATATATATATATATATATATATATATAAATAATAAAATTATGGTTAAAAACGTTACATTCAACTTCCCTTTTTGTTAAAAAAAAAAAATCAATTACAAGATAGGGACAACTGATATTTTCAAAAATTGAGGTAAGTACGTACTATAACAGATGTTCAGAGCAACTTATGGACCTTTATTAGTTTATACTGCGGTCTAAAGATTTATTTTGAGTAAATTAAAACTTTATGAGATAATATTTAATCAAACTCTAAAATTCCATAGGTTATTGGAATGTTAGAATAAAGTCTAATATTTTGTCAAACTTATGAAGGAAAATCTAATTGGATATTTTGAAACAAAAAATATAGAATATTTAGAATACCTTTAAAATAATATAGAAGAATTACAAAAACTAAGAGAAAAAAAATAAAGAATACTATAGTAAAGCATTTAACCAATTACCATATAATCACCCTCAAGATATGAATATCGATAAAACTAACATAAATAAACTCAAAATAAAAATAAAAATAAAAATAAAAATATTTAGAGAAGTTAAGAAATATCCAAGCACAAATAAAAATAGATCAATTCTATGCTACAATAGATCTATTTTACCACACAAGTTATCCGCACCCCCTACAATTGGTATCAGAGCCTATGTTGTTTAAAGTTACGAAAGTAGTATATATTTGGATTTATTTGATTAATTTATTATTTGATTAATTTATTAATTATGACTGACTTATTTGATAAAACTAAATTTAGATATTCCCTAAAATATTATTTAGATGAATAAAGTACAAAAATTACCAAAATATAAAGAATTAAAGCAAATAATATCTAAAAAACGTAAAGAATTAAAAATAAGGATAGAAAGACTACAATATAACATAATTGTCGGAGTTAGTAAAAACTCAATAAATGCACAAAAAGAAGAAATATCAAATTTAGAATCAACAATAGATAGTCTAGAATATACATACCAACATGATCTATTAACAATTAAATAAAAATGAACAAAGAAGAATTTATAATAGATGAAAAAATATATGAAAACCATGAAAGATTAAAAATAAAAATAGTATTTTCTAATCTAGGAAGAAGATATAAGAAAATAGGTGAACATTTATATTTAATGTTAGAAAAAGAAGAATTAAAATTAGAAGATAAATTGACAGCTATGGTGAGAATAGAAAAAGAAAATGATGAAATAGATAGAAAAAGGAAATAGAAAAAATAAAACAACAAACTACAGAAGAAATTAAAAATAGTAGGATTGCAGAATTAGAAAAAGAACTACAAATGCTAAAAGATTTGTATGAAAAAAGACAGGAAAAAAAAGAAGAAAAAGATATAGAACAAAAATTATTAAACGAGATAAATTAATTTAAAGAAAAATTAGAAATAAATACAATAGATATTAAAGAAACGGATAATTATGATTCAGAAGATAGTGAAACATATACAGAAATCTTAACAAATACAAAAAAATTAGAAATCAATGAAAAACAAGAAGTAATTAATGAAGAAAACTTAGGAAATAGAAACACAGAAATAAATACTCTTGATAAAAAAGAAGATGAAAATATAATACCTAGAACATCAGAAATAAGAAAACCTACATATTATAAGAAAAAGTTTAAAAGATATAATCTAAAGTATGAATATGACAAATGGACACCAAAACAAATAGTTAATAAAAATTATAATTTTTTAGACTTAGATTGTGTAATAGATACAGAAAAAATAATACAATTATGGATAGGATATATGACAAAACAACTATTAGATAATAATATAAATGTAACAGATGCAACAGAATATATAGAAAAAACACTAATAGGAACAGTGAAATTATGGTTTTTAAATCTAACTGGAAATAGTAAAAGGGTATTAAGAACTGACAAACCTACAGAAGAAACATCAACAACAACTACAACTAAATTAACACTTGTAGAATTATTAAAAAAATATGAAATAGCTATAAAAGACGAATTTAACAACATGACAACAACAGAAGAAGAACAAAATGAAGAGAAAGATACAAATAGAAATTTAATGTTAAAATTAGCAATATGTAATATGTGTTACATAGATGAATATACTTGCGCATTTAAAGAATATTATTATAAAGGAACATATAATACAGAAGAAAGTAAAGAAATAAGAAAATTATATTTTAGTAAATTACCTGAACCATTTAGTTCAAAAATAATAAAAAGTTGGGATGAAGCAAAAATAGTAGATACTCTAGGAGCAAGAATAAATTTTTTACAATAATGGTATTGAAACCTATGTGAAAAATATAGAGAAGAAATAAAAATGGAAAAAACATTAATAAGAAATTTAGCATGTTGCAAAGAGAAAATAGCACCTCAATTTGGATGCGAAGAAAGATATTATAAGAAAAGAAAAAGACATAAAAATATAAGAAATACAAAAAATTAAAATATAAATATAAGAAACCAAGAAAAAGATATTATGTAAAAAATTATCAACATAAAAGACCATATAGGAAAAAGAAATCTATAAAAGAATGTACTTGTTATAATTGCGAAAAATTAGGACATTTAGCTAGAGATTGTAAATTACCTAAAAACCCAAAAAATAAACAAATATCAGAAATAAAAATAGAAAACATAGAATATATGCAGATAGATTATATAGATTACGAATTAGAAAGTGAAGATGGTATTTATGAAATTTCAGCGAATGAAACAGATAATGAAATAGATAGTGAATTAGATGAATTAAATGATTGAAGAAGATATAAGAGTAAATCAAATAACTGAAGAAGATATAAAAATAATAACAAAGGAAGAATATTTAAATGAAGAAGGAACAGATCAAAAAATAATATTTGATAGTCATATATTTGATGAAATAAAAGAAAAAGAATTAGATTTAAGTGTAGAAAAAATATTTAAAATACCAACAATAAAAAATATATTTAGTAGAAGAAAAGAAGAATACTACGTAGTAAACCAAAAAGAACATGTAATAGACTGTAGATATGCAAAAGGTAAAGCTAGTATACCACTAGTAACAAAAAGGATAATTAATAAAGAAATAAACGATATAAAAAGTAGAGACCCAATAAAATATGTACACCTTGGAGGTACAGAGATATTAATAAAAACATGTTTTAAAGAAGGAATAGATATACCAATAGAATTATACCTAGCAAATGATAGAATTATAAAATCTATAGAACAAAGTATAATAACTGTCATAAAAGGAAATTTAATATACCAAAAATTTAAATTTATAATAAGTGTGAATTATTCAGTAGAAATAACAGATAAAAATATAGATAAATCATTAATATTATATTGGAAAATATCAGGAATAGAACTAACCCCAGGAAGTAAAATATTTACAGCAAGATGTAAAAATCTATATGTATTAACAACAAAACATAAAATAATGGGAAAAAATAAAATCAACAAAATACAAATAAAAAGTCCTTTCGAACAATTCGTAAAAACAATTGATAATAATGATTATAGTTATAGAGGCATAGATATAGAAGAAAATTTAGAAATAATAAATGATAGAATAAGCACAACAAAAAGAATAGCTTATAAAAAATCAGAATCATCAAGTTCATAAAAAAGAACAAGTTATGAAACTAGTTCAACAACTAATTTAAACCAATATTACATAACAGGAACAATAAATGAAAAAGAATATTTAATACTCTTAAATACAAGACAAGAAGAAAATTATATAGCAAGATATCTAATAAAAAATGAGGAAACAAAATCTGACAATAATATATGCTCAGCTCTACCAAGAAGCTTAATAAACACTAAAAATATAGCAGAAAAAAGAAATAACAATAGGAGTAAGAAAAATAAAAATAGAATTTGAAATAAAGGAAGAAATGCAAAAAACAGACATAATATTAGGAATAAAATGGCTAGAACAAGTAAAACCATATACTATAGAGCATACACAATTATCTATAACATATAACAGAGAGAAATTATTCTTAAGAAGAGCTTTAACATGATATGAAAATATATGTATTAATGAAGATAGTAGTAGAAGGGTATTACAGTAGATATTATACGTCTATGATAGATACAGGAGCAGAAGCTAATTTATGTAGATATAATTGTTTACCAAAAAGTAAATGGAATAAATTAAAAACACCAATAATAGTTAAAGGATTTAATAACGAAGGAAGTTTAATTACTTATAAAGCTAAGAATGTAAAAACACAAGTATGAGATAAAATAATAACAATAGAATAAATCTATAATTATGAGTTAACATCAAAAGATATACTTTTAGGAATGCCGTTTTTAGATAAATTATACCCACATATAATAACTAGAATGGATTGGTGGTTTACAACACCATGTAAACAGAAAGTAAGAGCAAAAAGAGTTACTAATAAAATAAGAAAGAAAACTGATTGGAAAAAAGGAAGTGAAAAAATTACACAAAAAATAGAAAATATAAAAAATACTGAAGATACAATAGAACTGGTCGTATTTTCAATAAATAAAAAGAAAATAACTATATTTTCAATAAGTAAGATAGAAATAATTAAGAAAAAATTAGAACAATTATATAGTGAAGATCCATTAAAAGGATGGGAAAAACATAAAATCACTATAAAAATTGAATTAATAGATAAAAATAGCATAATAACTCAAAAACCATTAACATATAATTTTGACGATTTAAAAGAATTTAAAATGCACATAGAAGAATTATTAGAAAAAAAATATATACAAAAAAATAATAGTAAACATAATAGCCCAGCATTTATAGTAAATAAACATAGTGAACAAAAAAGAGGAAAAAGTAGAATGGTTATTGATTATAGAAATTTAAATGCAAAAACTATGACATATAATTACTCAATACCAAATAAGATATTAAAAATAAGACAAATACAAGGATATAATTACTTTAGTAAATTTGATTGTAAATCAGGATTTTACCATTTAAAGTTAGAAAAAGAATCTAAGGAATTAACCGCATTTACGGTACCACGAGGATTTTATGAATGGAATGTACTACCATTTGGATATAAAAATGCACCAGGTAGATAACAACATTTTATGGATAGTTATTTTAAACAATTGTCTAATTGTATAGTATATATAAATGATATACTATTATATACAAAAACCAAAGAAGAACATTTAAAATTATTAGAACAATTTACGGATATAATAGAAAAATCGGGAATAAGTTTAAGTGAAAAGAAAACTGAAATTATGAAAAAACAGATAGAATTTTTAGGAATACAAATAGATAAAAGTGGAGTAAAAATGCAACAACATATAGTACAAAAAATAATAAATTCAAAAGAAGAATTAGATACAAAAAAGAAATTGCAATCATTTTTGGGATTAGTAAATCAAGTAAGGGAATATATACCAAAATTAGCAGAAAATCTAAAGCCTTTACAGAAAAAATTTAAAAAGGATGTAGAATATAATTATACCGAAGAAAATAAAAAACAAGTCAAGAAAATAAAAACACTTTGTAAAGAATTACCAAAATTATAATTTCCAGACGAAAATAGAAAATTTATATATATAGTAGAAGCAGATGCTAGTGAATGTAGTTATGGAGGAGTACTTAAATATAGGTATGAAAATGAAAAAATAGAACATCATTGTAGATATTATTTAGGAACGTTTAATGAAACAAAAATAAAATGGGAAACAAATAGAAAAGAATTATGTTCATTATATAAATGTTTATTAGCATTTGAGCCATATATTGTACATAACAAGTTTATTGTACGAACAAATAATACACAGGTACATTGGTGGCTAACAAAGAAAATACAAAATTCAGTTACAACAAAAGACATTCGGAGACTAGTATTGAATATATTAAATTTTACGTTTACAATTGAAGTAATTAGTACTAACAAAAACGTTATTGCAGATTACATATCAAGATAAAGCTACACAGACTGATATAATAGAAGATGATGCTTTAGAAAAGATATTCAAAACCCCAACTACGCTTTCAATGAAAGTGGACAGTATGGGTAATGAAATAGAAAAGCTAAAGACTAATGAAGATAAACTGAAGTCTGTAGCTACAAATCAGCTAACTCAGCAGTGTGCAGAGCTATGTCGATCGGAAGACATTAAAATTTCAGAGCTAGAAGGAGACGTTGGGACACTCCGTAAAACCCATAACGTTTATCAATCTACAATTGTAGGTACAAGCAAAGGAGTTATTGGACAAAGATACCAGAATATGAACTTAAATAAGATATTTGAAAAACCATTTACACCAAAAATACAAAAAGACCTCTTGAACATACCCCCATAAATTACCACATATCGAGACAGTCTGAACCAAGATAAAAAAATTTATAACTATACAACCCAAAAATACATAAAAAATATCTACCGAGTACAAACTTTTCTAAACCTTAAGAACAAACTTTTCTAAACCTTAACCCCAGAGCTACAGATATCAAAGAACCCAACACAAACTATATAACCCAAAGATTACAAGGTCACAACAAGCTAATTGCACTACCCAAAACTAACCCAAGCCTAATAAAAACTTATTTCGACTATGGATTATTAAATACCATATATACCCAAGATGGAGAAGAACTATTAGCTATGGAAGAATTACAAAAACTATTCAACACCTATAAAAGAGTAACCAAAGGAAATCTATTTTATATAAAGTGTTATACTGCACCAGCAGATATATTATACGACGAGATAAAATCAGTTATACAAGTTGTAAAAATAGGATTAACCAGAGATATGATTATACCAGAAGATATTGTGCAGCAGCCAGAGATACCCAGAATCGAGATACCTAATTTTTATGCAAATAAATGACTTATTGGACTAGCTACAATTATTCAAGAACTAGCAAACAATTATACCAATGGAAACCGAATATGGAGCTATTATTCAAGAGACCATCAGATGATTTATTCAAATTCAAAAGAACTACGACAAGCAGATATGGAAGATATTAGACAATGGATAATGACATTACTTAACCCAGAAAAATAATCTACTGCAAGGTCAATTAAGAGAGGATTTATTTCAGACGGATTATTGACAAGATATTGCAAGATAATTGGACACAAATATCCAAATCATCAATGTTCGAGATGTAATGGAGAAGATAATATTGTCCCAGAAGTTCAACTGGAATAGAAAAAAGATAAAAACGACAGCTGAAAGATGCAAGATATGAAGCAATAATGGAGATACGGAGCAATAAAAAGAAGATAACTACGGATAAAGAAAGAAGACAAAGAAAGTAATTCAAGTTATTAAAGGTGAAAAAGACATATGGAAGATTTAAAATAGCTAGATAGATTTACGTAAATTATCATGTAAGTAGCCTTAGGCTTTTTGACTTTTCTTAGTCTTTTTTGGCAAGTAGTGCCATTATTAGATTAGACATTAGCTTTAGGACTTTGCAGAAACATTTTTTTTTTACTTTTGTAAAATAGCTGATAGATGTAAAGAAAAACAGTGTATGCATTTTCATTTTTAAGAATATAAATAAACGAGCACTTGCTCAGATGAAGGTAAGCCTTCATGCGTTGAAGCAAAAAACTCTCTCTTGTCTACAACAAATAATTTGATTATTTAAAAAACATGTATATTTTAATGGAAAAATCTATGGAGGAACAAAGATTAGAATTATCAAAACTACCAGAACAGGTATATTCATTTACTATTATGAATAGTTAAATTCATAACGTCCTAACAATCATGATATGATAAAATAAGTTCATGTTAGTTGCTTTATAGTAGAATTATTCGAAAAATAGCATGTTAAGAAGTTTATTAGCAAAGTGGAAAAGGAGAAAAATCCCTAAGAACTATGTCATCCTAAAGGTGAAACCGGTGAGGCAAGAAAGCCGTAATAGGGGAATAACCAGAGTAGAGGCGTCGTTTAAGGGAAAAGAATCCAGATTACCATGCTAATAGTGACCGAAGAATATGTTATTTAAGAATAATCTAGTATATAGCAATCTACAGTGATCATATTTTGTTATGTGCATGATTGAAGGGAATATTCTGAAAATAGCAATTTTATGAAAAATGGATAATTATTTATCTGACGAAATGGTAGATAAATTTAAAATACTCGTTTTATATATACTTAAGGATATAGAAATAGTAGATATAAGAAAAATCATATTGAAAAAAATATTTGATAGATATTTTATGACTAGAATTAATTATATACCACACCTACCGAACTACTCTTATAAATACTTACATACCAAACCCACACACTAACTATGATAAATTATGTATATTTAGAATTTTGGAAAATAGATATAAAATATATACAATTTCTTAGTGAAAATATAGAAGAATTAATGAGATTAAAACAAACAACTACAAACTATTATAATAAAGTATTTAACCAATTTTAAATGATAGATAATCTTAAAATATTAATCTTATATATACTTAAAGATATAGAAATTATAGATATTAAGAGAATAATATTAGAAAAAGTATTAGACTATGAAATTGAAACTATAAATTGGATAGAACAGTTATACCTGGATAATTACCCAGATGGATATTATTCAGATTAAGAAATGTTAGAATATATTAGAAAAACTAGAGAAAATCAAGATAATCTAAATGAAGAAATTAAATATAGAAATTGAATTAGAAAAATAATGGAGAATCTAAAAGAAAAATTAATATGGATAGAAGAAACCATAGAAAATTTAGGAAAAAGTACATGTGATAGTTTATATAATTTTAAAAACTCGCTACGAGAAGAACAACACAAGATAATAAATAGCATTGAAAATCTAGAATTAGATATACATTACAGTACAATTAGGATAAATTATTATACAGAAATTTGTAAATCTACAATTACTACAGGATAAAATGATAGACTATGAATATTTAAAATATTGGAGAGAAAATATAGAAGAAATAATATTATTAGAAAAACTTATGAAGGACAATCTATTTGGATATTTTGAAACAAAAAATATAGAATATTTAGAATACCTTCAAAATAATATAGAAGAATTACAAAAACTAAGAGAAAAAAATAAAGAATACTATAGTAAAGCATTTAACCAATTACCATATAATCACTCCCCAAGATATGAATATCCATAAAACTAACATAAATAAACTCAAAATAAAAATAAAAATAAAAATATTTAGAGAAGTTAAGAAATATCCACGCACAAATAAAAATAGATCCATTCTATGCTACAATAGATCTATTTTACCACACAAGTTATCCGCACCCCCCCTACAATTAGTATCAAAGCCTATGTTGTTTAAAGTTACGAAAATAGTATATATTTGGATTTATTTGATTAATTTATTATTTGATTAAATAAAAAGGAAATAACTATATTTTCAAAAGGATAATCTCTTAAGGATAATGTGTGCACAACTTTTTAAAAGTCATGAAATTAGGAGCATGTAAGGGGGTTCGCATCCCAATCTTTTTGCCGAAAAAATATACTATATATATCACATCTGTTGGAATTTTTAGTACGTTACTTTGACCTAGTCTTTAGGAGTTGTGATATTTTAAGTTGAGTCAATAGAATGTTTTACTGATTTCTAATCATTAGTGGAGTCATGTGTTATGTTTTTGTTAGGACTCATGTGTTCTATTTTTTAGAAGTTGTTTCATGCTTAACGTGGACTGATATGTGTCTGGTTTTAGTGGAAGTACTTTGTTAAGTGTTTGCCTATATATAGGCTTGAAGTGCGGCAATAAATTTATTAGGTTTTCAACTATTGTTTTCTCTTTTACGTATCTTATATTTTTCTCTAACAGTGGTATCTGAGCTAGGTTATCATAAGAGGAAAAACAAATGAATAGCTACATATAATTTTTCCTTCTCCAATGGCTACTGAAAATAATTTCGTGCAAGCAGTAATTCCCCACTTTGATGGTCATTATGACCATTGGAGCATGCTGATGGAGAATTTCTTACGATCAAAGGAGTATTGGCTAATTGTTGAGGACGACATTGAAATTCCGACAAAAGGAGAAACTTTGACGAATGCTCAAAAGGCTGAGTTGGAAGCGAGAAAGATGAAAGATTTGAAAGCGAAGAATTATCTCTTTCAGGCTATCGATCATCCCATCATAGAAACTATTCTTTGCAAAGAAGCTTCTAAGGATATTTGAGATTTCATGAAGAAAAAGTATCAAGGCACTGTTTGAGTGAAGCGTGCACAACTTCAAGCCTTGAGAAGAGATTTCGAGACTTTACAAATGAAGGAAGGAGAATCTGTATTGAGTTACTACGCTAGAACAATGAAGATCAACAACAAAATGCGCTTCCATAGTGAGAAGATGAATGGCGTAGCCATTGTGGAGAAGATTTTGCATTCTCTGACATTAAAATATAATTATGTTGTCTTCTCAATTAAAGAGTCAAAAGATATAAATGAACAATGATCTTTTGATGAATTGTAAAGGTTTTTGCTAGTTCATGAACAGAAGATGACCAAAAGTTTCGGAGTACAGGAGCAAGCGTTGAAGGCTTCTACTGATACATATTCGAGCAATAATAGAGGAAGAGGTAGAGGTCGAGGAAGAGGAAGAAGAGATCGTGGAGGCAGAGATATCAGCAAAAATTTCAAAGCCAATACTAATCAATCTCAAGATAGAGATCGAGACCATGACAAATTCAAGGTAGAGTGTTATAGATGTCACAAATTTGGTCATCATGCATCAAATTGTTACACTAGACTACCTAATGACAAAGAAAAAGAATAGAGTACCAATTTTGTTGAAAATAAGGAAGTAAAAACTTTGTTGATGACTGTCCATAATTGAACAAAATACGAGCCTAATATTTGGTATGTAGATTCCAAATGCAGTAACCATATGTGTGGATGCAAATTTTGTTTTTCATCTCTAAATGAAAATTTGCATTTTACAGTATCATTTGGAGATTGTTCAACTGTGGAATTGATGGGAAAAGGTGATATCAGGATTAAAATCAAGAATGATTTTGTGGAAACAATCTCTGATGTATTGTATGTTCCTGACTTGAAAACTTACTTAGTGCTGGTCAGTTGCAAAAAAAGGGTTATATCATCACCATGAAGAAGGGTGAGTGTGAAATTTATGATCCCATGAGATGAGCTATTGCGGTAGTTCAAATGAGCTCCAAGCCTCCAACGAATTATTTGCACTAAAGATTGATAGCATTAAATCTTGTTTGATGGTTGAAACAAAAGATTCCTCAAGGATGTGGCATTTCTATTATGGTCACTTGAGTTTTAGAGGGTTGAATACACTACAACAGAAAAACATCGTCATTGGTCTTCCTCAAATGGCTACTTCTTCCAAAATTTGTGAAGAATGTGTTGTTAGAAAACAACTACGCTCGTAATTTCTAAAAGGGAAGTCATGGAGAGCCAAGGATGTCTTGGTGTTGGTTTATTCAGATCTTTATAGTCTGATAAGCCTAACGTCTAATGGAGGTAAGCGATATTTAATTACATTTATTGATGGTTTTTCAAGAAAAACATGGATCGATTATTTGCAAGAAAAATCTGAAGCTTTTTCGATATTTAAAAGCTTCAAAGTTCGTGTGGAAAATGAATCAGGAAAAGCCATTAAGGCTCTTCAAACTGATTGTGGTGGTGAATATTGTTCAAAAAATTTGATTTTTTTATGTAGAGAATGACATTTGGAGAGAGCTTACAGCTGCGTATACACCATAATAGAATGGTATATTGAAAAGAAAAATAGAACCATCCTCAACATGTTGAGAAGTTTGTTAGTAAGAGGAAATAATTCAAAAACTTTCTAGCCAGAGTTGCTAAATTGGAGTGCTCATATTTTAAATAGAAGCCCAACTTTTTCTATTAAAAATATGACACTGGAGGAAGTATGAAGCGTGAGAAAACCAACAGTGGATTATTTTAGATTTTTTGGATGTATAGCATATGCTCATGTCCCAGATGAGAAGAGGAAAAAACTTCATGACGAGGCTTAAAAATGTGTTTTTCTTAGTGTAAGTAAGTCTTCCAAAGCATACAAACTGTTTAATCCATTGAAAAAAGGGATTATTATCAGTAGGGACATTACGTTTGATAAGGAAAAGACTTGGAATTGGAATAGGTAGCAACCTACCCAGATCCTTTAAGACTGTGAAGCTAAACATGAGCAATTTTCAGCACCCTACACACTGGAAAATTCTTCAGATTCAACTCGAACAACACTACCAATAGTTATTGAAGTAAATGAAGAAGTAAGTCAAATTATTGGTCGTGTTAGAATAAGGCCAAATTGGATGAAAAATTATAAGGTAACTGGAATTGAAGATCCAATAACTCACTTTGCTTTGTTTTCAGATTGCGATCCCACCTCTTTTGAGAGTGCTGTGAAGGAAAAAAATTGGAGAAAAATAATGGACGATAATATTGATTCCATTGAATGAAATGATACTTGAGAGTTATCTGATATTTCAAATGGACAGAAAATTATTGGAGTGAAATGGGTATTCAAAATGAAGTTGAAGGAAGAGGGCGAAGTGGACAAGTACAAGGCACGTTTAGTGGCTAAGGGATACAGGCAACAATATAAGATCAATTATACCGAAGTATTTTTCTCCCGTTGCTAGGAATGATACAATCAGATTAGTTATAGAATTGGCAGCTCAGAAGTCTTGGCCTATTTTTCTGCTAGATGTCATGTCGACATTCCTACATGGATATTGGAGGAACAGGTATTTGTTGAACAACCCCCTGGTTGTGTAAATTATAAATGAGCATAAGGTTTACAGATTGAAAAGGGCCCTTTATGGTCTAAAACAAGTTCCTCGGATTTGGTATAGTCGTATAAAGGGGTATTTTCTAAAAGTTAATTTTTCAAAATGTCCTTATGAGCATACGTTATTTGTTAAGATTGGGGATGAAGGAAAGATGCTCATTATTTGCTTGTATGTTGATCATCTTATTTTTACTGAAAATTGTGATGTTATGTTTGAAGAATTTAAGAAGTCGATGATGAATGTGTTTGAAATATCCAACCTCGAATTGATGCATTACTTTCTTGACATAGAGGTGGTGCAATCTGATAAAGAAATTTTTATTTCTCAGAAATATAAAAGAGGAAGTCAAAGAGAATTTCAAGAAAATATGAGTGCAAGAACTTCCTTTCAAGATTTCATTCTTTAGTTGGTGGATTTGGAATAATAGAGTTCCAGTTGTTGTTGTTATGGTTACTTGGAACCCTAATCAGTCTTACCTTTGCATATGTTGTACTGTTCCAGCAAGAGAAATGATGGAACATTTATTTTTAAAAGGTGAAGTTGCAAACAAAGTGTGGCAGTATTTCTCTTCTGGAACTAGAATTTTAGGACCCTGGATTTAGTTGAAGCAATCTATTTAAAAATGGTGAAATGTTTAAGGAAATGCTAGGAAAAAAGTGATTTTTCAAACTATTTCTAATCTAATTTTGTGGTTCTTATGGAAAAGGAGAAATACTATACTTCATGGTGTTAATTATACCACAAGTAAAGTAATCCTGGACATCAATAGTACAGTGCAGAAATTCATGAAGTTGAAGTTTAGATACAGTGACATCCCCTCCACTTGGCCGCACATGGTTGCTCTATTGGATGAATCTAGTCCTAGGTTTATCTCCAAGTGGGTTAAATGATACCCTCCACCAAGTGGATGGTGGAAATGTAATATAGATGGGGCTTCTAGGGGTAATCCTGGACCTAGTGTTGTTGCTTTTTGTATCAGAAATCATGAAGAGGATCTGGTTGTTGCTAAAGGGATGAAGATACCTGATTCTACTAATCTAGTTTCTGAAGCTATTGCTATTAGAGAAGGTCTTCAATATTATTTTGAATACAATTTTTCTAACATTATAATTGAAGCGGACTCTTTAGAATTAGTACGTATTCTTAATGGAGATTGAAAAATATCTTGAAATATGACAATGGAGATCAATTCCATCAACAGATTAAGGAATTCTATGTCAGTAAAAGTACAACATTCCTTAAGGGAGGGAAATACTCTTGCTGACTTTTGTGCTAACTTGGTTTTTCTTTTTACAGGTACATATAAATTTAGATCTTTTCAGGAGGTTCCAGATACAGGCAAACGAATTATCAATTTAGATAAACAAATCATACCACAAATGAGGATAAGGCAATCAAAATCTACAAGTACATAGTTGATGTTTTCTAACACAATTTACAAGTGATATTATTTAATAATAAAGCTATATTAGATAATAAAAATTGTTTCTCATTCAATGATATCTGAATAAAATTTGGTTGGTTGATATATCATGCACCTGGTGAGAGATTGGGGTGTTACATATGGTATAAAATCAGAACTCATAGATTATATCAGTTAACTCTCATCTACAATAGATTTTTTATTTCACAATTAATTTTAAATCCATGGTAAAATAATTTCAAGATTTATTTTGATGGTTCAGTCCAGCAGAGAAGAGAGTTTAGAAATTATTTTTGATTCAACAGTGTATCTAAAAGGTTATTCAAAGTCATAATTCCATTGCATAGATGAACAGTTGCCCCATGGAACAGTCAGAAAGCCTTTCACAAATTCAACCTCACAAAACACACCCGAAATTAGTAACTTTGTAAGGATTTAAGATTTGATGGCGATGTTAATCCTAGTTTTGGGGTTCAACCCACTAAAGTTTAGATCTAAAAAGAGGAACTGATTTCACTAACCTGAGGTCAAATCGATGGATTGTCAGCAATGCTTTAAGCTTCAGAAATGCAGATTTTACAAGTGGTTGGATTCATATCAAATCTATGAGAAGGGAACGCAATAAGATTGAAATCATTTCACACATATAAATCGAGATGTTGTCTAAATGAAAGCTATTAAGCAGAAGAACAAGATGTATCAAGGTTGGAGAGATTTACATGTAGCTGAATAGAGCTTCAACATCGATTTGGTAGAAGAATAAGATTGAATTAATATAGAGAAGATGAAGTGCTTTCTTCTAGATTTATCTCCAGCTTTTACTTTCCTTTTTTGATTTTTTTCTTTTTTTTTGCTACTTATTTTGTCTTTATGTTGATATTTTTCATTTTGATGTTTTTTATTTCTTGGTGGGCTATGCACTTTTAGCTAGGCTGCTAACTTTGTACATATATTGACTTTTGATTGAAGAAAATACGACCTATGTGGTCTTTGATTTAAAAAAAAAAGTAGGAAAAATTCTTGACGGATTTCAAATGATGGATTGCAATCCAGTTAACACTCCTGCTGAACTTGGTCTGAAGCTACACAAAGATCATACTAGAAAGAAGGTTGATAGGACACTTTACAAACAAATCGTGGACAGCTTGACATATCTCACTTCTACAAGGCCTGACATAATGTACTCTGTGAGTTTAATCAGTAGGTACATGGAGAATCCCACAGAAATGCATTAGTCGGCAACCAAGAGAATTCTTCGTTGCTTGCAAGGAATGAGAGTTTTTGGGTTATTTTATAAGAAGAGTGAAAAGTTTAATCTTTTTGAATTTACTGATAGTGATTATAATGGTGATCAAGATGACAGAAAAAGCACTTCAAGTTTTATTTTTATATTTGGGTCTAGTGCTATTTCATGATCAGCTAAGAAGCAACCAATCATCACTTTGTCTACTATGGAAGTCGAGGTTGTTGTTGAACTGCTTGTACTTGTCAAGTTATTTGGTTGAGAAGACTTATGGAGGAGTTGAAATTTAAGTAATCAGAAGCTACCAAGATCTATTGTGACAACAATTCAATAATTCAACTATCCGAGAATTCAGTGCTATATGAAAGAAGCAAGAACATTATGTGAAGTTTTACTTCTTATGAGATCTTAAAAATAATGGAACAATTAATCTGATTTTGTGCATAAGTGAAGATCAAGTTGTCGATATTTTCACCAAGGCCCTAAAGGCGGAGTCATTTATGAAACATAAAAAGTTGCTAGGCGTCGGCACAATCAAAGATGTAAACTGACTGTTAGCAAACATCAGTTTAAGAGGAAAATGTTGGAATTCTTAGTCCATTACTTTGACCTAGTATTTAGGAGCTGTGATATTTTAAGTTGTGTCAATTGAATATTTTATTGATTTCTAGTAATTAGTGGAGTCATGTGTTATGTTTCTGTTAGAAGTCATGTGTTCTATTTTTTAGGAGTAAGTTATTTCATGCTTAACGTGGACTAATATGTGACCTGTTTTAGTAAAAGTACTCTGTTAAGTGTTTTCCTATATATAGACTTGAAATTCAAAAATAAATTTATCAAGTTTCCAGCTATTGTTTTCTCTTTTACGTATCTTATATTTTTCTCTAACATGATCAAAATTATTTTTTATGTATATATAAATGTTGAATTCTCTTAGCTTTTTCTTGTATTTACTTCTTTAAGTTCATTGCCATAAAGATCACCCAACTATTGAAAATTATTTATCAAAGTTATGTTTCTTTTATTTTTGATAACAAGGTCACCCAACTTTGCTTATTTCACTTTAAAAACCACCCTATCAAAATTAGGCTCAAAATACACGGCATTATTATGAATAAGTGGCTAGTGGCTGCCCATGTGGACCATTTACTGTAGCTTACCCACATCTCCAAGACATATAATGCCTATATATATCCCCCCACTTTACATAAAAAAAGACATACAATCAATGAAATTCAACTACTGAAATTACTCATTCTATTCTCTTCATCATATATATTTAAATCTCTTTCTATTTCTCTTTATTTCCTTCTAATTTTATTCGGTCTTTACATTACAATATGTTATCAGCACGAGACTTTTCTTCAGGTATATTCTTTTCACTATCACCTTTAGACAATTTTTTTATTTTTAACTAAATAATTATCTTAAGCTAAATATTTCTAAAGAATCAATTACATCATTTAGATTAAGTATATTTGTGAAAAAATTATAAAAAAAGGGAAATAATTAGTAACTCAATTTGAATTGATATGATAATTGTTCACATAAAGCTGTGTTGATTACTAGATACTATAAGGATAACCAAACTACTTAATCAACTATTCATACCTTTTCACAAGTTTAAAAAAAAATGCTCTTACCTATTAGTTAAAGTTTCTTGTCCCTTTGTTCATTAACTCCATAATACTGATATTTAAAGGACATACTGATTGTACTATTTATGTTAAGTTTGGAATTAAAATAATCATTATTATTATATAACTTTGTTTTAACAATTTATGTACAAGTACTTGTGATCAATATTACATATTATTTTTTTATGATTAAAATTCTTTGGACCGCATCATTAACACTTCTGGATTACAATAATTTATAATTCTATTTAAATCTCTTTGAGATAGTTATTCTGTTTCCAAAAGTATCATTATATCTAACTAATCAAATCTTTTTATGATAGTTTTAATATGTCAAATTTATCAAAACTTGAGTTTGTGGCACTGGACATCATCGGAAAGAATTATTTATCATGGGTCCTTGATGCTGAAATTCACCTTGACGCTAGAGGTCTTGGGGATACTATTAAACAAGAAAACAACGCATCAAGTCAAGATAAGGCAAAAACTATGATTTTTCTTCGTTATCACTTCCGCAAAGGATTAAAAACTAAATATTTAACTGTGAAAGATCCACTAGAATTATGGACCAACTTGAAGGACCGATATCACCGTTGTTTCGGGTACACAAAAATCTGTATTTTGGCAAAACAACTTCAACACAAGTTTAAGAATATATCAAGTACACTACTGAAGTTTTCAACACCTTCAACAAAAGATAAAAAATGACCTTTCAAAGAAGTATGTTTTTAGTATTTTAAAGAAAATTAGATGAAGCAGAAAAAGCCAAGTCCTCCAAATTCACGGAGTGTCAACCGAATTCCCTCAAATACTCAAGGTTGTAGAATTTTCCTCCCAGGATAAAATGTCTTAACAATCCAACTGTAGTGGTACCTCAAATGATCGAATTCTCTTCGAACTCACTCAACAGTTAGATGATCACACGGAGTATTTTAGAAGACAAAAAATGTTTTTAAGTGCAGAAAAATTCGTACTAAACCTATGGAAAAATACAAGTTTATATAGTTATTAAGTGCCCCTTTCGAAAGATGACAATGATTCACCGAAAAGGTGTATCCTTTCTGAAAAGTCATGTCTGTCCATTCGAAAGAATGTGTTTTTTTCGAACAGCCACAACCATCCAAACAGTCATACCTTTTCCCGAACTAGTGTGTCTTTTACTCGAAGAGTTGTGTCCCTTCCAAGCTACTTTTCATTTTTATTCACACCAATTGAACCCAACAATCCCCTACGTGAATGGGGAATGGATACTTTTTGTAAAACTTTACGGACAGGTATGTGATCATCAAGAAAAGATTGATTGCATCAGTTTTCCTTTGAACTTTCCGTAGTGAACATGCATTAGATGTACTCGGTCAATCAGTAGATTTGATATCTTTGAACCGTCGAGATTTAATGTACACCTAGACAACATATGTCACAAAACCAGTCGTTTACCGTTTATGATTTTTATATTTTTAATCATTTCAGCCATGAACACGTCTTGGTCTCATAAGAGCTTAGAGAATAGGACTTTTCTAACATTCTCCTTGAAGCGGCTTCCACTTCGCCCTCACATAGTTGATTTCTAAATTTTCAGTCCTATAGATTAAACTATTTGGTCAAATCTGCCAAATTTAGATAATCATTAAAAGACTTCACACCATAAGTCTTATCCTTGTTTACTAAACATTGTCTACATCATGAGAATGGGTTGGGTATATTGATAATGTTGAACCTATCAGACACAACTTTGTTTGATCTCCTTGAACCTAGCTCTTGAGATCTGTAGTCTGCTAGATAGAGTTACCGTCATGCTGACTTGTCCTAGGTCGTAAATCCATTCCCTTGGATGTCCTCTCAACTCCTTCTCTAGTTAGACCTTTTGTAAGTGAATCCAACATATTATCCTTTGACTTCATATAGTCAATAGTGATAATTCCATTAGAGAAAAGTTCTCTAACGGTATTATGTCTCCGTCTTATATGACGAGATTTACCATTGTACATCATGCTTTTTGCCCTACCTATTTCCGCTTGACTATCACATTGTATGCATATCGGTGCCAATGGTTTCGGCCAATAAGAAATATCGTCCAAGAAATTTCAAAGCCATTTTACTTTTTCACTACCTTTATCTAATGAGATAAATTCTGATTCCATCGTAAAGCGAGCAATACATGTCTGTTTGTATGAATTCTAAGAGACTGCTCCTCCACCTATTGTAAATATATATCCACTCATAGATTTTACTTCATTTGATCCGATAATCCAATTTGCATCACTATATCCTTCAAGTACCATGGGATATTTATTATAATGCAAAACATAGTCTTGAGTGTATTTAAGATACCCAAAAACTCTTTTCATTGCCATCCAATTAGTTTTGTTGGTATTACTCGTGTACCGACTTAAATTACTAATAGCACATGCTATGTCCAGTCGTGTACAATCATTATATACATTAAACATCCCAACACTCTTGCGTACTCCAATTGTGAGTCACTTTCACCTTCATTCTTTTGAAGTGTGAAGCTCACATCCAATGGAGTCTTGGCAATTCCAAATTTGAAATACTTGAATTTATTAGGTACCTTTTCAATGTAATGAGACTGTGACAATGCTAACCCTTGTTGAGTTCTATGGATTCTTATTCCTAAGATCACATCCGCAACTCCAAGGTTTTTCATATCAAACTTGCTCTCGAGCATTCGTTTTGTAGCATTTATGTCAGAAATGTCTCTACTGATGATCAACGTATCATCCACATATAAACAAATAATGACTTGGTGATTTGTAGTGTCTTTAATGTATACACATTTATCACATTCATTTATCTTGAATCCATTTGCCAACATGATTTGGTCAAATTTTGCATGCCATTGTTTAGGTTCTTGTTTTAGTCCATACAACAACTTAACAAGTTTACAGACCTTATTTTCCTTTCCTGGAACCACAAAACTCTCGGGTTGGTCCATATAGATTTCTTCCTCCAATTCTCCATTCAGAAATGTTGTTTTCACATCCATTTGATGGATTTCAATACCATACACCGCCGCCAAGGCAATTAACATCCGACTTGACGTTATCCTTGCTACTGACAAATATGTATCAAAGTAATCAAGGCCTTCTTTCTATTTGAAGTCTTTTACTACAAGTCTTGCCTTGTATTTATCAATAGTACCATCCGCTTTTATTTTCCTTTTGAAAATCCATTTTGAACCTAAAGATTTATTTCCTGGAAGAAGATCAACCGATTTCCATGTATGATAGATTAAGATTGAATCAATCTCACTATTGACTGCCTCTTTTCAAAAGGATGAGTCTGACGATGACATCGCTTCTTTAAATGTTTGAGGCTCATTTTCTAAGAGAAATGTTACAAAATTTGATCCAAACGAAATTGACGTTATTTGACATTTTACTACGTTTTGGATTCTCATTATTATGTACATCCTCAGTTGGTTCATCTCGAGGTCGTTTAGACCCCCAACTAGACTATTCATGTCTAGTTTTATACGGATAAATATGTTTAAACAATTCAGCATTATCTGATTCAATTACCGTATTTTCATTAATATCCGGATGTTCTAATTTATGAACCCAAAACCAAAATGGTTTACAAATTTTAGCATATCCTATGAACACGCAATCCACCGTCTTAGGTCCTATTTTTACCCTTTTAGGCATTGAAACTTGGACCTTCGCTAGACACCCCCACACTTTGAAATATTTCAAGTTGAGTTTTCTTTCTTTCCATTTTTCATATGGAATTAATTGTGTCTTAATATGGGGCACTCTATTGAGTATTCGGTTAGCTGTAAGGATAGCTTCTGCCCACAATTTTTACGGTAAACCTGAAATTATAAGTAAGACATTCATCATTTCCTTCAAGGTTCGATTTTTTCTTTCCACAATTCCATTAGATTGAGGTGAATACGGGGCCGTAGTTTGATGGAAAATTCCATTCTCTACATATATTTCCACAAAGGAAGATTCATATTCTCCACCCCTATCACTTCTTATCATTTTGATCCTTTTCTCTAACTAATTTTCAACTTCTGCTTTATTTTGCCTGAATGCATCTATTGCTTCATCCTTACTGTTTAGCAAATAGACATAACAATATCTAGTGCAATCTTCAATAAAAGTTATAAAATGCTTTTTTCCTCCACGAGATGGCGTTGACTTCATATCACAAACATCAGTGTGTATTAAGTCTAAGGGATTGGAATTCCTTTCAACAGACTTATACAGATGCTTAGCATACTTTGATTCCACACACGTTTGACATTTTGATTTATTGCACTCAAAGTTTGGCAAAACTTCTAAGTTAATCAGTTTTCACAATATTTTATAATTGACATATCCTAATCGTTCATGCCATAAATTATTAGACTCAAGCAAGTAAGAAGAAACTGAACTTTTATTGATTTCAACATTCATTACATTCATTTTGAATAGGCCCTCGGTGAGGTAGCCTTTTCCTACATACACTACTCCTTTACTAAGTATAATTTTTTCGAAAACAAATACTCATTTGAATTTATTTTTGTCAAGAAATGATATAGAAATCAAGTTCTTTCATAACTCTGGTACATACAAGACATTGTTCAAAGTCAACACTTTGCCTGATGTCATTTTCAGGCAGACTTTTCCTGTTTCTTCAACTTTTGCAGTTGCAGAGTTGGCTATAAATATCTTTTGTTCGCCTTGAGCCGGAGAAAAAGCAGCAAACAACTCCTTATTTGCACAAACGTGGCGGGTGGCACCAGAATCCATCCACCATTCTAGAGGATTTTCCATCAAGTTGCATTCAGACAGCACGGCACACAGATCATCCATTTTTTTCTTGGATTCAACCATATTTGCTTGGTTCTTCTTTTTGCCTTTCTTTTGGGCATGACAATCCGTTGACTTGTGGCCAATCTTGTCATAGTTAAAGCATTTTCCCTTGAATTTCTTCTTAGGTTGATTGTTTTCATGTCCAGCTTTGTTTCGCTTTATAAAGTTGTTGTGATCGTCTTCTACAATATTTATTCCACTTATTACAAAATTTTCTTTCAACCTTCTTTTCGCGGATTTGTTGTCTTTTTTAATGCACAGTCTTACTATGAGATCTTTGACGGTCATCTTCTTTCGCTTATTTTTCAAGTAGTTCTTGAAGTCCTTCCACATAGGTGGTAACTTCTCTATTATTGTCGCAACTTGAAATGCCTCGTTCACAACCATACCTACAATTAAGTTCATGTGAACATTAAGAACATTTTTAATATGTTCAACATAGGTATTCATCAAACTCATGCCTTCTGCGAGGAGATCATGGATGATAACTTGCAGCTCCTGGACTTGAGATACAACAGACTTGCTGTCAATCATTTTAAACTCAAGGAATCTTGCAATGAAGAACTTTTTGGTTCCAGCATCCTCAGTCTTGTATTTTCTTTCTAGCGCCCCCTACAACATATTTTTCCATCTTCATTCCACTATACACATTGTATAGTTCATCTTGAAGGCCATTTAGAATGTAATTTTGCATAGGAAATCGAAGTATTTTCACGCCCCCATAACGACAAATTTCTCCTGGTTCGAAGTTCCCTTGGGCACCTCTAGAGCTTCTTCAGATGTGAATCTTTGAAGAAATAAAGTTGTAAGGTAGAACACCATCTTCTATTGCCACCTTTAGAAATTGACACTCGTGAATTTTTCAGGTTTCTCCGCTGGTGCCATTGCCGACAGAGCACTCGTGCGACTCGTTGTGGCAACATTAGTGGCTGCCATAGTCGTTGTCGTTTCAGTCACTTGACTGTCAGTAGTCATCTTCCTCTCACAACAAGGAAGTAAATTTTAGTATATCAAAATACTACTTATAAAGTTGCAGCAACTTTAAATACCCCTTGTTTCTAGTTTAATGATAAAGTTTTTATGACTTTCAATCGTCAACCGAATGACCTCTAACTTGTGATGAAGATTTTTATTTCTTCAAATCACTTGTTAAGTTCAAACGGAGTAGAAAGCTTAAAACTTTAATCTCCAGAAACCAAATAATACAGATTATGGAAAAATAAAAACTTTAGTGAAAAGAAAATTTCACCAAACAAGAAAAAAAATTTCCACTTATTTCCTTAAGATAGTTGTTTCGGTACACAAAAATCTGTATTTTGGCAAAACAACTTCAACACAAGTTCAAGAATAAATCAAGAACACTTATGAAGTTTCCAACACCTTCATCACAAGATAAAAAATGACCTTTCAAAGAAGTGTTTTTCAGTATTTTAAAGAAAATTAGATGAAGCAGAAAAAACCAAGTCCTCCGAATTCACAGAGTGTCCTTAAGGAAATAATTCTCCTCAAGTACCCGAGGTTGTGGAATTTCCTCCCAGGATAAAATGTCTTAACAATCTGACTATAGTGGTACCTCAAACGATCCGATTCTCTTCGAACTCCCTCAACAATTAGATGATCACATAGAGTATTTTAGAAGACAAGAAATATTTTCAAGTGCAGAAAAAATCATACTAAACCTGTGAAAAAATGTAGGTTTATATAGCCATTAAGTGCCCTTTCCGAAAGGTGGTAATGGTTCACCAAAAAGGTGTATCCTTTCTAAGCACTCATGTTTGTTCATTCGAAAGAGTGTGTCTTTTTCGAACAGCCACAACCATCCAAACAGTCATACCTTTTTCCGAAATAGTGTGTGTTTTACTCGAAGAGTTGTGTCTCTTTCAAGTAACTTTTCATTTTTCATTCACACCAATTGAACCCAACAATAACCACCTAAAATTGACGATATTATCGAAAGCTAAATATGACTGGATACACCTTTAATTTCAAGATTTTAAAATCTTAGCTGAGTATAATTCTGTTATTCATAAAGTAAGTTCAATATTAAGATTATGTGGAGAAACCATCATTGATGAGGACTTAATAGAGAAAGTTTTTTCCACTTTTCGTGCTTCTAATGTATTGTTACAACAACAATATTGTGAAAAGGTATTTAAAAAATATTCTGAATTAATTACATGCCTACTTTTGGCAGAGCAAAATAATACTTTGTTAATGAAAAATCATGAAGCTCGTCCCACTGGATCTGCTCCGTTCCCTAAAGCGAATGTTGTATCAGCGCATAAACAACCTAAAATAAGGCAAAATTATTATCATGGTCGTGGTCGAGGCCATGATCGTGGACGTGGGCGAGGACATAACAGAGGACAAAACAATTATCGTCATAATGGTGAAAATAAACAAGAGAAATAATAAAGTTCTCAAAATAATTCTTCAAAGAGTAAAGTTAATATTTGTTACTGATGTGGTATGAAAGGTCATTGGACACGTGCTTGTCATTCCTGATCATTTAGTCAGAATTTATCAATCTTCCCTTAAAAAGAAAAAAAAATATTGTGGAAGTGCATTTGACCTTTCGAGGTGATGATGATGATGAAGAAGCAGCTTCATCAAATGCATATAACTATATTAAGGCAAATCTTGCTTACAAAGATGAAGACTTTAAGGGCCTTTTAGATATTACTCATTTGAAAGATGAAGATTTCTATGAGGATATAGATTGAAGAACTGATTACCGTAATGGAGAATAAATTATAAAGAAATATTGGGTTATTGGGTCTTTTTCCCTTTCTATGTGGATAAATAAAGCCCAATTTAGACCAACCCACTTTTGTCCATAGGTACAATACTATGGGAAATATATATTGATCTTTTTAGGTCTTATTTCATCATCCACAAAAGAGTTTTTCAGCAGCCAAAGTTAGAAAACTAAGCTGATTTTCGCACCTAAAATTTCAGCCACAACAGCCAACTTCAAATTGCGATTTCCACTTCGTTTCTTGTCTAATTGAGCTGATTTTTGGATAGATTGTTCCTATCATCTCAATATTTGATTAGGAACTGACGGAGGTGGATTTGGTGGTCTGTATCTCCTGTTCTTTATTCCTAAATAGTAGCTGCATTTTGGTACTTTCATTCCTTTTATTCTCTAGTTTTTGGTGTTTGTGCTTATTTTTATTCTCTAGTTTGGTGCTATCTTTGTTGTGTTATTGCTCGTTGTTTGGAATTTATTTGGTGTCCATTTTGGATAACAATATTGTAACTCTTTGGTGATTATAGTGGAGATTTTTATCCCGTGGTTTTTTACTCTTCACACCAAAGGGTGTTCTCTGTGATTGCCTTTATTCTTATCCTATTATATTTGTTTGATTGCTTATTTTCTACCATATTGCTTTATTTTGCTTGGGTTTTCTTGTCTCCTCTTAGTTCAAATTGAAAGGGAAAATTTAAACTTGGGTATTCTTCTGTTGCTACCTTGTCGGGCTCTTTCATAGTGCCCCTGTCTTTCTCAACAAAGTGGTATCAGAGTGTTGGTTATTGTTGATTGTCGATTTTAATTATAGAGGAAAATATGAGCAAAATGGTGTGTTTTAATGGTAGTAACTATCATACTTGGAAAGACAAGATGAAAGATCTTCTCTTTGTCAAGAAAATGCATTTACCTGTGTTTGCATCTACTAAACCTCAATCCATGACAGATGAAGATTGGGAATTTGAGAACTTATAGGTTTGTGGTTATATCAGATAATGGGTTAAAGATAGTGTTATAAATCATATTGTGAATGAGACACATGCCAGAAGTTTGTGGGACATGCTCGAGAGACTTTATGCTTCGAAGACTGGCAATAACAAGTTGTTCCTGCTTAAGCAATTGATGAGTATCGGGTATAAAGAGGGCAATACTATTTCTGATCATATAAATAATTTTCAGGGTGTCCTTGGCAAGCTATCCGGAATGGGTGTAAAGTTCGATAAAGAAATTCAGGGACTTTGGCTTCTTAATACTCTACCAGACTCTTGGGAGACTCTTCGAGTTTCTTTGAATAATTATGCTTCCGGCGTTGTTGTAACTATGGAATATGTTAAGAGTGGTGTCTTGAATAAAGATATGAGAAAAAGATCTCAGGCCTCATCTTCTTCATCTTCACACTCTGATGTTTTGGTTACTGAAGGGAGGGGGAGAAACAAGTCTAGAGGTTTGAATGATAAAGATAAAAGTAGAAGCAAGTCAAGGTCCAAACTGAAGAATGTTACATATGACTATTGCAACAAAAGGGGCATATCATGAAATATTGCTACAAGCATAAGAGAGATATGAGACGATAAAAGAAAGAAAGAAATAATGAAAATCGTGTTGCAGTTATTGCTAATGATGATCATCTTGTTGCTTGTGGTGAGAATGCCATTAATCTTGTTCGTAATGAGTCTAGCTGGTTTGTGGATTCTAGTGCCACTTCTCATGTTGTGCCAAAGAAGGAATTATTTTATTCTTATATTCCAGGTAATTTTGGGATGTTGAAAATGGGCAATAATGATGAAGTTAAAGTACTTGGAATTGACACTGTTTGTTTGGAAAGTAACAATGGTTCTAAACTAGTTCTCAATAATGTCAAGCATGCTCCAGATGTTCGCCTAAATTTGATTTTTGTAGGGAACCTTGATGATGAGGGTTATGTTAACACTCTTGGTGCTGGCTAGTGGAAGCTTACTAGAGGTTCGATAATTGTGGCTCGAGGTGACAAGTTGTATAACTTATATGTATTGTAAGGCTCTACTTTTAGAGGCTTGATAAACTTGGTGGAGAATGATACTTCATCAGAGTTATGGCATAGAAGGTTGAGTCATATGAGTGAGAAGGGGATTGATAGTTTGGCTAAGAAACATTTTCTTTCTGGAGTGAAACAAGCAAAGTTGAAGAAGTGTGTTTATTGATTAGCCAGTAAACAGAAAAGAGTTTCTTTTCAGAGTCATTCGCCTTCAAGAAAGCTTGATTTACTGGAGTTGGTACATTCTGATTTGTGTGGTCCTTTTAAAGTAAGGTCTCAGGGTGGTGCACTTTATTTTGTGACTTTTATTAATGATCATTCTCGCAAACTCTAGGTATTTTCTTTGAAGTCCAAGGATCAAGTACTTGATGTGTTCAAGGATTTTCAGGCCTTGGTTAAGAGACAGATAGGGAAGAAATTGAAATACATCCGCTCTAGAAATGGTGGTAAGTATATTGGTCCTTTTGATAGATATTGCAGAGAGCAGGGTATTCGGTATCAGAAAACTCCTTCAAAAACTCCTCAGTTGAATGATTTAGCAGAGAGGATGAACAGAACTCTAGTCAAGAGGGTTAGATGTATGCTTTCAGATGCTAAGCTGTCAGATTCCTTTTGGGCAGAAGAACTTAATACCGCTACTTATGTTATCAATTTATCTCTTGTTGTTACTTTGGATGGTGATTTCCCTGATAGAGTTTGGTCTGGTAAGAATATTTCTTATGATCATCTTAGAGTCTTTGGTTGTAAAGCATTTGTGCATGTTCCTAAAGATGAAATGTCAAAGTTGGATGTTAAAACTAGACAGTGTATCTTCATTGGTTATAGTCAAGATGAATTTGGCTATCGCTTTTATGATCCAGTCGAGAAGAAACTTGTTAGAAGCCGTGATATTGTGTTCTTTGAAGACCAAACAATTGAAGATTTTGATAAAGCTGAGAAGGTTGATTCTCATAGTAGTAAGATCCTAGTTAATGTTGATCCAGTTCCTTTGAATATTGCTCCTGAAGAAAATTTTCATGATGATGAAAATCAAGTTGATAATGAAGATGATGCTAATGTTCAGAATGACCAGCCTGATGTTGTTGATGCTCCAATGCAAATTGATATGGTTAATCAGCAACCAGTTGTTGATGCTCCAGAGAGTTCTCTCATATGATCTACTAGAGAGAGAATACCTTCATCTCGTTATTCTCCCAGTGAGTATGTACTCTTAACTGACGGGGGAGAACCTGAAAGTCTTGATGAGGCCATAAAAAGTAAAGAAAAATAAAAGTAGTTTAATGTTATAGAAGATGAGATTAAATCTTTGCATAATAATCATACCTTTGATTTGGTTAAGCTGCCTAAAGACAAAAAAACTTTGAAAAATAGGTGGTTTTTTCGGGTGAAGCATAAAGATGGTAACCCAATTCCATGGTACAAGGCTAGATTGGTTGTGAAGGGATTTAACCAGAAAAAAAAGAGTTGATTTTGATGATATATTCTCTCCAGTTGTGAAGATGTTATCCATTCGTATGGTTCTAGGCTTAGATGAAGAAATTTTTATGGAGCAGCCCGAAGGTTTTAAAGACAGGGGAAAAGAGAATTATGTTTGCAAATTAAAGAAGAGCTTTTATGGTTTGAAACAAACTCCTAGGCAGTGGTACAGGAAGTTTGGTTCCTTTACGAGTCAGCAGGGTTTCAAGAAAAGTACTTCAGACCATTGTGTTTTTGTGCAAAAAATCTCTAAAGGTGACTTTATTATTGTGTTGCTTTATGTTGATGACATGCTTGTTGTTGGTCATAATACCTGCAGGATTCAAAAGTTGAAGCAAGAGTTGAGTAAGTCTTTTTCTATGAAAGACTTAGGACCAGCAAAGCAGATTCTTGGCATGCAGATTATCCGTGACAGAAAAGCTAAGAAGTTGTGGTTATCACAAGAGAAGTACATTCAAAAAGTACTTTGAAGGTTCAACATGGATAAGGCTAAGGTTGTCAGTACACCTTTAGCTATACACTTTAAATTGAGCACGAAGAAGCGTTTTTCCAATGATGATGAGAAGGAAGATATGAAGAAAGTTCCTTATGCTTCAGCCATTGGTAGTTTGATGTATTCAATGGTTTGTAAAAGACCAGATATTGCTCATGACATTGGTGTTGTTATCCGTTTTCCTTCTAATCCAGGAAAAGAATATTGGAATGTTGTGAAGTGGATTATGAGATATCTTTGTGGCACTTCTAGTCTGAGTTTGTGTTTTGGAACAGGGAAACCTATTCTTTATGGTTATATTGATTCAGATATGGCTGGTGATATTGATACTCACAAGTCTACTTCAGGGTATTTGGTTAGTTTTGCAGGGGGAGCTGTGTCTTGGCAATCTAGGTTACAAAAATGTATTGCACTATCTGCTATAGAAGTTGAGTTCATTGTTGTTGTTGAAACTTGTAAAGAATTTCTTTGGATAAAGAGATTCTTGGGGGAACTTGGTTGTTATCAAGAGAGGTATGTGCTTCATTGCGACAGTCAAAGTGCCATATATCTTGGAAAGAATTCTATATTTCATGGTCGGTCTAAACACATTGATGTGAGATACCATTGGATTCAGGATGTGTTGGATTCTAAGTTGCTTGAACTTGAGAAGATTCATATAGATGATAATGGTTCCGACATGATGACTAAAGATTTTCTAAGAGGGAAGTTTGAAGATTGTTGCATGATTGCCGGGATGGCGTTCTCCTCCACATAGTTGGGAGGGGGAGAATTGTTGGGTTATTGGGTCTTTTTCCCTTTCTATGTGGATAAATAAAGCTCAATTTGAACCAACCCACTTTTTTTCATAGGCCCAATACTATGGGGAATATATATTGCTCTTTTGGGTCTTATTTCATCATCTACAAAAGAGTTTTTCAGCAGCCAAAGTGAGAAAACAAAGCTGATTTTCGCACCTAAAATTCCAGTCACAGCAGTTAACTTCAAATTGTGATTCCCACTTTGTTTCTTGTCCGATTGAGCTGATTTTTGGATAACTTGTTTCTCTTATCTCAATCTTTGATTAGGAACTAATGGAGGTGGATTTGGGGGCCTGCAGCTCCTGTTCTCATTCCCGAACAGTAGCTGCATTTTGGTGCTTTCACTCCTTTTATTCTCTAGTTTTTAGTGTTTGTGCTTATTTTTATTCTCTAATTTGGTGCTATCTTTATTGTGTTGTTGCTCGTTGTTTGGCACTTTTTTGGTGGCCATTTTGGAGAATAATATTGTAACTCTTTGGTGATTATAGTGGAGATTTTGGTCTCGTGGTTTTTTACTCTTCACACCGAAGTGTTTTTCACGTAAATTTGGTGTTCTCTGTGATTGCCTTTATTCTTATCTTATCGTATTTGTGTGATTGGTTATTTTCTATCATATTACTTTATTTTTCTTGGGTTTGCTTGTCTCCTCTTAGTTCAAATTGAAAGAGAAAGTTTAAACTTGGGTATTCTTCCGTTGCTACCTTGTCGGGCTCTTTCATAGTGCCCCTATCTTTCCCAACAAGAAAGTTATTGTTTCCTTTCGTTTGCAATTATTTTTTTTGGTTTTATTAAGGTACTATGTATCTCTAATTTCTACATTTCTAATGCAATTTCTTATGTTAGTTTTTCAAATTTCTTATTGTATGTTTTTCTTTTTGAAGAACATGGAAATTTCTCAATCATCAGTTGGATCTAAAATTAGTTATGATGATATATGTCTCATAGATAGTGCTACCACACATACTATTTTAGAAGATAAGAAATATTAATACATAAATATGACCCTAAACTTGACACCAAATTATAACATTGACCTTAAACTTTGACAGTGCACAAATATGACCTTTAACTATACAAAACCTGAACAAATAAACACTCATATTTTGCAACTTAGGTGCGTGTATCTCACTTGCGCCTACGTGGATTAGTCAGCCAATCATACGGTGCCACATCATTAAAAAGGCTGACATAAAACTTTGACAGTGCTCAAATATAACCTTTAACTGTACAAAATCTGAACAAATAAACACTCATTATTATTATTATTATTATTATTATTATTATTATTATTATTATTATTATTATTATTATTATTATTATTATTATTATTATTATTCTACTACTACTTCTACATATTACGTATTACTATTGTTTCTATCAATATACTACTACTACTACTTCTACATATTACGTATTACTATTGTTTCTATCAATATACTACTACTACTACGACTAATAATAATTATTAACGTTAATTCAATAACGTTAATTTAATATACTACAATATTTTAATAAAATTTTCATCTTAATAACGTTAATTTAATAAAATTTTAATAGCGTTAATTTAATCTACTACTACTGTCATTAATAACGTTTTAATAACGTTAATTTAATATACTACTGTTGCCCTTAATAACGTTTTATTAATAATATTTTAATAACGTTAATTTAATAATGTTTTATTAAAACTATAAAAAAATTTATTATTAGTATAGTTTCATCTTTAATTTAATATTTAAATAATTATATTTAGATATATAATATAACTTAAATTCATCCTCTGCCTTATAATATATATAGATACCTGCGCGATATTTCCGTATGAGGCTGATTCACCTAATTAAGAAATCTTCAATATTGCTCTTTTTCCGCAATGACAAAAGAAATTAGATGTCATTTTCATCAATGAGCTGAAAATAATAAAAAAAATCACCTAAATAAATAAAAAGGAATTAGTAAGGGTATAATAGTCATTTTACCTTCTTCTTTTTTTACTATTGGGACGCTCAAATTTTAGGCATGACGCGCTCATATTTGTGTGTACAACACGTGTTTTGCCACATAGGATCGGGGTGTTTATTTGTTTAGATTTTGAATAGTTAAAGGCCATATTTGTGCACTGTCAAAGTTTAAGGTCAAATGTTATAATTTGGTGTCAAGTTTAGGGTCATATTTATGTATTATGCCTTTCTCTTATTTGGTGATGAAAGAAGCCAATATTAATACTATATCTGGTAGTACAAGATTAATTGAAGGCTCCGAAAAATCTAACTTATTACTTACCGGAGGAACAAATTTGATAATTGATGAAGCCTTATATTGTAGTAAGTCTCAAAAAAACTTATCAAGTTTCAAACACATTTGCCAAAATGGCAATCATATTGAGACTACAAAGGATGAAAAAATTAAATATCTTTATATTACTACAATAATATCGGGTAACAAATATATACTTGAAAAATTACCCGCTCTTTCTTTCGGCTTATACTACATAAGTATTAGCACTGTTGAAACACATGCCATAGTAAATCAGAAGTTTACTAATTCAAATAATTTTTTTATTTGGCATGAACGGTTGGGCCATCCCAGTTCTAATATGATGCGCAAAATAATTGAGAATTCATATGGACACTCATTGATGAACCAAAAGATTCTTAAATTTAAAGATTTCTCTTGTGCTACATGTTCTCAAGGCAAATTAATTACTAGACCATCAATAATTAAAATGGGAATTGAATTCCCTGCATTTTTTGAACGTATACAGGGTGATATATGTGGAGTCATTCACCCTCCATGTGGACCATTTAAGTATTATATGGTTTTAATAGATACATCTATAAGATGGTTACATGTATGTTTATTATATACTCGTAATTTGGCATTTGCGAGATTACTTGCTCAAATAATAAAGTTAAGAGCATAATTTCTAGATCATACAATAAAAATAAGTCGTCTTGATAATGCTGGTGAATTTACATCCCAAGATTTTAATAATTATTATACATCAACTGGAATAACAGTTGAACATCTGGTTGTCCATATTCATACTCAAAATGGTCTAGCAGAATCATTGATTAAACGCCTCCAATTAATCGCTAGACCAATGCTTATGAGAACAAAACTTCCTATTTCGATGTGGGGTCGTGCTATTTTGCATGCAACAACTCTTATGCAGATAAAGCCCACAAGTTATTATAAAATCTCCCTATTAGAGTTGATTTTTGGTTAAGAGCCAAATATTTCCCATCTAAGAATTTTTAGATGTGCGGTATAAGTTTCAATTGCTCCATCACAACGCACAAAAATGGATCCCCATAGAAGATTTGATATATATGTTGAATATGAATCTCCTTCTATTATAAAATATTTGGAACCTATAACTGGAGATTATTTATGACAAGATTTGTTGATTGTCATTTTGATGAAACAATATATCCAATATTAGGGAAAGAAAATAAGCAGCTGAAAAAGGAGATAGACTGAAATGCATTATCACTATCTCACTTAGATCCTCGTATAAATAAATGTGAACTAGAAGTTCAAAAGATATTTTATTTGCAAAACATTACAAATCAACTGTCAGATGCATTCACTGACCTATCAAGAGTTACAAAATCTCAGCTGCTAATGTTTCCATTCAAGTTGATGTCCCGGAAGAACAATTGACTAATGCAAATGAGTCTAAACCACACTTACAATATGGTAGACCAATCGGTTCCAAAGATAAAAATCCTTGAAAAAAAAGGAGCAAATTATCAAAATAATCATAATATGGAGGAAGCTACTCAAGAAGAACATCAAGACGTAACAATTGATAAAACCTCAGAAGAGGTTCAGGTACCTGAAAATAATGAAAATAAAGAGATCTCGATCAGTTATGTCTCATCAAGAAAAATATGGAATCAAAATGATATAATTGTCGATAATATTTTGCTTATAATGTTGCTAATGAAATAATGCAACAAGATGAGGATTTTGAATCAAAATTTATCGAAGAATGTAGACAGAGAAATGATTGGTCAAAATGAAAAGATGCAATCAAAATTGAATTGGTTTGTACTGAAAAACGCAAAGTTTTTGGACCTATAGTCCAAACACCTGAAGGTATAAAGTCAGTGGGGTATAAATAAGTTTTTGTGCGAAAATAAAATGAGAAAAATGAAGTCGTAAGATATAAAGCACGACTTGTGGCACAAGAATTTTCTCAAATACCTGGCATTGATTATGTAGAGACATATTCTCCGGTGGTGAATGCAATCACCTTCACATATCTTATAAATTTGGCAGTTCATGAACGACTTGATATGCATCTGATGAACGTTGGCACGGTCTATTTATATGGATCATTAGACAGTGATATTTATATAAAAATTCCTGAAGAATTCAAAATGCCTGATGCGTATAAAAATTCTCGAGAAAATTGTCCAATCAAGCTTCAGAAATTCTTATACGGATTAAAACAACCAGGACACATGTGGTATAATCGCCTTAGCGAATACCTATTGAAAGAAAGGTATAAAAATGACCCAATATGTTCTCGTGTCTTTATTAAATGGTGTGGATCTGAATTTGTCATAATAGTTGTATGTGTTGATGACTTGAATATCATTGGAACTCCTGAAGAGCTTTCAAAGACAGTAGAATGTTTGAAAAGAAAAATTAAAATGAAAGACCTCGAAAAGACAAAATTTTGTCTTGGTCTACAAATTGAATATTTTACGAATGAAATCTTTATCCATCAATCCACATATACTGAAAATGTTTTAAAGAGACTTTATATGGATAAAGCACATTCGTTAAGTACCCCGAAGATTGTGCGGTCATTTGATATTAATAAAGATTCATTTCGACCTCATGAAAATGATGAAGAACTTGTTGATCTTGAAATATCATATCTTAGTGCAATTGGGACATTAATGTATCTTGCTAGTAATTCACAACCAGATATATCTTTGCTGTAAATTTGTTAGCAAGATTTAGTTCTTTCCCAATATGAAGACATTGGAATGGTATTAAGCATATATTCAAATACCCCCGAGAAACTATTGATATGGGACTATTTTATTCAAATGAGTTCGATTAGCAATTAATTGGTTATGCAGATGCAGGATATTTGTTTGACTCACATAAAGGTCAATCTCAGATAGGTTATTTGTTTACATATGGAGGTACAACTATATCATGGCGTTCAACAAAATAAACCATGATTGCAATATCTTTAAGAGATAAGAGTCATTCATAAAACAAGTCGAGAATACATTTGGTTGCGGTCAATAACTCAACAGATCCAAGAAATATGTGACCTTCCTTTGAAAAAGAATATTCCAACAATATTGTATGAAGACAATGTCGCATGCATAGCTCAATTAAGAGGAGGATACATCAAAAGGAGATAGAACAAAACACATTTCACCAAAACTATTCTTTACACATGATCTTCAAAAGACGGGTGAAATAGATGTTCAACAAGTTCGTTCAAGCGATAATCTAGCAGATATGTTCACTAAAATATTGCCAATATCAACCTTTGAGAAGTTGAGACACAAGATTGGAATGCGTCGTCTTCAAGATATTAAGTGATGTTTTTATCAGGGAGAGTAAATACGCGTTGCACTCTTTTTCCCTTAACCAAGGTTTTATCCCACTGAGTTTTCCTGGTAAGGTTTTTAATGAAGCAACAAACAATGCGTATTACAAACAACTATGTACATCCTATTCTTTTAGTTTTTCTTATACATGGACATCCAAGGGAGATATTGTGAATAAGTGGCTAGTGGCTGCCCATGTGGACCATTTACTGTAGCCTACCCACATCTCCAAGGCATATAATGCCTATATATATCCCCCACTTTACATGAAAAAGACATTCAATCAATGAAATACTACTACTAAAATTACTCATTCTGTTCTCTTCGTTATATATATTTAAATCTCTTTCTATTTCTCTTTCTTTCCTTGTAATAAATTTTATTCGATCTTTATATTACAATAAGCATGACATTTTATCTAGTCCCTATAATTATTTTTTGAGTAATAAGTCAAATTCAGATTTTTAAGGCTGGTTCCGTAATACCATTGCAAAACGGTTTCAAATACATAGATGATTTCTTTGAAGAAGACACACCTAAAATCGATAAGAGATTATAAAACATAAAACCCAGAAAAATATTCATGCACAATGATGGCAAATATATTTATTTATGTCAATTAATGATATTTATTTATGTCAATTTGCCTCAAGAACCAATTCTAGCTCAATTGGTTTTGTTGAGGGTACACATTTTAATCAAATAATTTGACGAAGCAAGGGCTAGGTAACTCCACTCCAACTCTTATCAAACATACTATTAGAAATTATTAGTGAATACAATGATACTCATTACGAAATGTTCGGTGATTATATTCTCACAAATATTTTGATCGAACCAATGAAAAAATAAAAAATAATAATGTTTTCACACAGAAAAATTAGGAAGCTTCTCAGTGTTACAATGAGTATTTGTTTCTCACCACGTGTATATTTTTCCAGTGAGCTGATTCTATATGAAATGAATGAGAAAATCATGTCTTATAATATACATATCCTACTAATTCACGATGAAAAACAAACTATTTCTAGTAGTGACTGTTCAATAAGTACGTTATTGATTTAAAATTCTAGATTCGTCTCCAATATGTGCCAAATAATGGTTGGAAAATAGGTAATTTGCAAATTTCTCATTGATTTGCTATGAAAAAGTCTCTCTTTCTAGTAGTGACTACTCAATAACTACGTTACCAACTTAAAATTCTAAATTCGTCTCTGATCCATGCCGATTAACGGCTGGAAGATAGCAAACAAAATTGATGAAGTTAATATCGGAGATGAACATACCATATAAAACTTGTCATAACTAGTGCTCAATAATGCAGCCATTTTTTGCTTTAGGTAGCCAACTATGCACTACTTATAATAGGCACAATTTTTGGACGAAGCAACTGCGTGCTATGCACTACTCCCTTATATTTAATGTGTGTTCACTGTACATGAATGAAAATGTTTTCAAAATATAATTGATTTCTTATTTATTTTTTTGTGTTTGACACGTATATAAAAAAATATTATTCTAAGAATATTTGTAAATACAAAGACTATGTGGGGTGGTGGGGGATGGTCTAGGGGTTTCGGGATGAGATGAGATGCATTGGAGGATGGGAGGACACAATCAATGTGAAATGTCACTTGTGAAACTTGTTTTCTCTCCTTGAATTAGAAAAGTTATTTTAAGGACTTGTTTACCAAAAGAAAATGTTCACAAAAACTTTGACCAACCAAATCAAACATGAGAAAATTGAAAAATATTTTCTAAAATATGTTTATCTTTATGCCAAACTCACCCTTAATCACTTTCTAACATCCAAATATATATAGTACATTTGAGATCCGCAAAATTCAAAAAGTGAATTTTGATAAATTATACACATCTTAATAAAGAATTCAAACTCTCCCTAATTATTTTCCTAAACTATATGAACATTCAAACAAAAGCACATAAAATGAAACAAAGTAGTATATTCAATTATAGTGGAACTACTAAAAAAAGAGAAGGAATTAGTGGTGTACAAATGATGTAGGCAGATAAATTTATCGTTAATCTTATTTAGCAACGAATTAACAATTAATTATCAAAAAAAATTAGAATTTGGTTTATGATAGATTAACGATGAAATGCGTACCTAATTTTAGTTTTTCTTTTTGGTAGAATTCTCCAAAAGAAGAAAAGGTAGTGGGTGGGGGTATAATAGATATTTTTGGTAAACTGCCATAGCCCGTAATGTGGCTACTTCCAGAATTTCTAAAGATAGCATTATACATGTGTCATATGTGCTATAATTAGTAGAAGGGACCCCAGTACAGTGCTTATGGGTCTGGGAGCGGTATAGCGATGACAGAATCAGAATTTTTATTAAAGAAATTCACAATATGAACAAGTAAATACGTAAAGAAGCCAAAGAAAGTTTCAGCATGCATCTTTTATATACACATTAAAAATAATTTTATAATATTTCATTGAAAAAGGATCAAATGAACCCCTCGATCATACCTTACTCCGCCCAGAATATAAGGAATACCCAGACAAAAAACTTTTGGCCAAGATAAAGGAAAAGGTAATATGACTATGCATATAATTGACCAAGCAATAAATATGGTGGACCAAAAATCATCCAAAAATCTGCAACATAATCAGTTTTCTTTTAGAGATTCATTGTTTATGATAAAGTTGCATTTTCAAGATATATTTAGTCGGCATAACGCCCCAAGCTCAACAGCATACACGCTTTTGTATACGTTGAGGCATTTCATTAGTCGGCATAATTTACAACTATAGATGCGGTTTCACCAGGCAAATTCAAGATTTAAAATTTAGGTGTTTTTATATCGACTTCATGCATATATATACACGTGATATGACAAAAGTTATTGGGTTCATGTGAATCGTAGCTAAGCCTCTAGATCCCCTCCCCCCCTCTGGTTTTACCATTCCAAGTATCAGTAGAACCAGAATTTTCACTCCTTCAAAATATAAATGAGTAAACACACAGAAGCAGAATGAAATTCAATATTTTTAACTATATATAAATAGTATAGTTTGCCGTTGAGGGGGTTTCGGATGAACCCTTGGCCCTGCCTAGCTCCGCTCCTGCCATCTATAGCACTTAGTTCAAGTGGCAAGGTTGAGGGACTTGTGACTTAGGTCCCATGTTCGAACTCCTAAACTAAGTGTGACACTTGAGTGAAAGAGGATAGAGAGACAAACCTGTTATCCTTGAGTTTCAAAGGCTATTGTTGATCCTATGGATTAAGTTCAAATGAATTTCTCGATCATCCAAAATAAAACATTAGTCGACATACCATTTAGAGGAATACTACACGAAAAAAACCATGATTGATGCTTCATATATCCCTCCACACACATTTGTTTTGTAGAATTGAGGTGTGACATATTTATTTGTTGTTGTGTAATTTTATCTTGCATAACTTAACCGTTTTAGTTCCATCAAAGACCTTACCTTTATTTTACTTTGCATTCCTCAAATTGTTGACAAGTACAATCCAACAATAATAACTACGTCTTAGTTTCAAATAAGTTTGATCAACAATCTCATCAATTATAATTTCAAAAGAGTCAACTTAAAAGGAGGATTTTATAGTATTGGGATTCAAGAATTTCCCCCTTTTAAGTAAAGTTCGATAATTTGTCCACTTTCCTCATGTTATTACCTATTTGAGATCATATATATTAGAGCCTCAAACTCACTAGATGATAAGGAAAAAAGATTCTCAATTTCTTAGTGTTTATGATAAAGTTACATTCAAGCTTGGTCGGCGTAACGCCTGAGGACTTAGTTCAAGTGGCAAAGATCGAGGGACTTGTGACTTAGTTCACATGTTTAATCCTTATGTCATGCGGACTAAGCCTGATATCTAATTGGAGAAGGATAGTTTCAAGGGTACGATTGGCCCCAAGTGGTTGGCCACAAAATTTACCACAAAATGATCAGTAAAGTTTGTAATTTGTCCACTTTCCAATTTACACATGTTATAACTTATTTAAGATAACACCAAATCCAAAACTCACAAGATGTGTAAATTTTGTAAAAGGAATAAGTAGGGATAACCAAGAGACTCTAGCAACTTGGTCCCAATAGTGTTGTTCTGTGGAGATAAGAAGCACTTTCAGATCAAAGAGAAATGACATTTTTTCAATCTTATTCCTTTGTGGGGTTTACTAACTTTTTGACCACATAATCATCTTGCAATCAGTCAGTCAGTCAGTTACCCTCCTGATCTAGAAAGATATTTAACATGAAATTCTGTTGTGTTAATGCCTACCTTTTCCAACTTTTTGCCTAATCATTCGTTCAATTTTTCTCTTCTTTTTTTGGCCTTATATATACATCTTCCTTCCTTCATTCCTTATTCATCATATTAACTATATTCTCTTCTATCTCATTTCTCCCTTGTTAAGACAAATATTCCACTACAATGGTAATATGCTAAACTTAACTAAATTCACTTCATTTTAAGAAGGTGAATGTTTTCATGCTTATGTATCTTATGTGTGCTTTGTTTCAATCATTCATTCACAGGTTTCGGTTCATAATCATGCTGAAAAAGATGGCTCAACTGATGGAACTCTAGTTGATTTTCGTGGAAATCCGGTTGATAAATCGCGTACCGGAGGATGGCTTGGTGCAGGGCTCATTCTATGTAGGCTTTAACTACCATGAAGTAAATTTTGTTTTTCTTGAGCATCAAAAATGTTTGTCATGGTCTAAAACTTAGTTGTTCTGTTTCAGGTACAGAGTTATCAGAAAGAATATGTGTCATGGGGATATCGATGAATTTGGTGACGTACTTGGTTGGAGATTTACATCTTCCATCTTCTGATTCTGCCAACATTGTTACTAATTTCATGGGGACACTCAATCTTCTTGCCCTGCTTGGTGGTTTCTTGGCTGATGCTAAACTAGGCCGTTATGCAACTATTGCAATCTTTGGTTGCATCGCTGCTGTGGTAAGCTTAAACTGTTAGAAAGAGCACGCCTTTATTTTACTGCATGATGTTGTCAAAGTAACTCCTCACTTGTGGTTTTGATTCGTTTCCTTTGAAACAAACATGAGGAAGTTCTTTTTGCTAATGAGTGGCGGTAAGACTGAACACAGAACCTCTGCCTGCTCTAATAGCATGTTGAATTGTCTGACCATCTCGGCTAGATGTTGAAGTTGATAAAGACAGCACACTTTCAATTCTGTTTGAACTTCTGAAAGCGTGAAGCTTGCTTAAATGAAGTAATTAGACGGTTAAAGTGTCAGAGAAAGCACGCTTCTGGAAGCGTAAAGCTGCCTTATTAAGTAACAAAGCAAGAAACTTGTTTAAAACATACAGCTAACGTGATGTGTTTGTCTATAACCAGGGAGTAACACTATTGACACTTGCAACATCCATCCCAAGTATGAAGCCTCCCGTGTGCGACTCAAGATCGAAAGGCCACTGCATCGAAGCCAGCGGGCAGCAGCTCATTCTCCTCTTCGCAGCATTATACACCATAGCGCTCGGTTGTGGAGGGATCAAGTCCAGCGTATCCGGTTTTGGATCGGACCAATTTGATTCATCAAATCCTAAAGAGAACAAGGCCATGATATACTTCTTCAACAGATTCTACTTCTGCATAAGCCTTGGATCTTTGTTTGCTGTGACTGTATTAGTGTATATACAAGACAATGTTGGAAGGGGGTGGGGGTATGGTATATCAGCAGGCACAATGGTACTAGCGGTGGCTGTTTTGCTTGGTGGAACATCATTGTACAGATTCAAGAAGCCAGAGGGAAGTCCTTTGACTATTATATGGAGAGTTTTGATCTTGGCTTGGAGAAAGAGAAAGCTTTCTCACCCTTCTGATCCTGGATTCTTGAATGAATATCATAACGCAAAAGTGCCACATACAAAAATGCTAGGGTGAGATTTATATTTAACTCAAAAGTTTTCTAACTTTACTTTTAAACATTTTAAGAAGGATGGGCCAGTGAGTAGGGAAAGGGAAAGACGCAAAATGCATAATAGGCATATTCCGTTGGGCTAAACTTGCCCAAAGATACTCTTATATGGTGTGATATTGTCTGTCTTGGACCAAACACACATCTTTTTCCCCCAAAAAACTAACATTTAGAGTATCTGACACTTTAAGAAACTTCTTTTGTACTTTTCACATGGGACTTTGTTTGGTAAAATTTGGCATCTTCAACTAGATTTTAACTGAATGAACTTTTATAGGATGAAAGCAAGAAACAAATGAATCACAATGGCAAATTAGAAGCATCTATTCTTGATTTTCATATAGAAGCTAATCAGTGTGTTCCTGTCATCGACAGGGGTCTCGACAAGGCAGCGATTCTTGATGATTATGCAGCTGCAGATGAAAATAGAAACAATCCATGGATAGTATCAACAGTTACTCAAGTCGAAGAAGTGAAAATGGTTCTTAAGTTGATTCCGATATGGTCCACGTGCATACTTTTTTGGACAGTTTATTCTCAAATGAATACCTTTAGCATCGAGCAAGCTACCTTCATGAATCGAAACGTTGGCAAATTTGGCATCCCAGCAGGCTCCTTTGCCTTTTTTCTCTTTATTTCTATACTCTTGTTTACTTCCATAAATGAAAGGGTCACCGTACCAATTGCTAGAAAAATCACTGGCAATAGACAAGGACTCACAAGCCTTCAAAGAGTTGGAATTGGACTAATGCTATCCGTTATTGGTATGGTAGCAGCAGCTGTTGTAGAAAAGCAACGAAGGGAAAATGCAACAAAACACAATTATAGCATGAGTGCATTTTGGTTAGTCCCTCAGTTCTTCATTGTTGGTGCTGGTGAAGCTTTTGCCTACGTAGGACAACTCGAATTTTTCATCAGGGAAGCACCAGAAGGGATGAAATCAATGAGCACAGGCCTATTCCTTAGCACGCTCTCAATGGGATTTTTTATGAGTAGCTTGCTAGTGTCAATCGTACATAAGGTAACAAATGGAAGCTGGCTTAAAAGCAATTTGAACAACGGTAGGCTAGAGGACTTCTACTGGATGCTAGCAGTGCTAGGAGTACTCAACTACTTGGTTTTCCTCGTTTTCTCATGTAGACATCAATACAAAGCGCAAAACCTTAGTACTACTCTTGAAGACTCAGAAGAAGAACTCAAGAATTGGAACAATACGAGCATCAATGACAACGCGAAAAAGAATCCTAATGCTGCAGAGAAGGAGGAAGTCTAAATGTTCGGCCATGATCTTAGATAGGAGGTTCGAGGCCTCATTCTTTTCTATAGTTTGTATTATAATATATGGTATTCATTTCGTAGTGGCGATGTGTAGTATGTCTGTTTAGACATTAAGGTTTGTGTATTAGTTAAAGAATGAGAGCTGATATATGATAATTTGCATAATCACAAAATGTGATTTTTGGCATAGTAATACAAGAACAATTGTGGTTTTTGAAGATCATTTGAACTTGGTTACTTTTCTTTTCTTTGATTATAAGCATAACTAGAAACTCAGCTAGAGCTAGGGGCATTACTGAATTCTAAGTAAACCACCTTTGTTTCTCATCCGTAACATTCAGCTCGAATTCAAAATCTCTAATTAAAAAGAGTGCCTATGACTGCAATACAATCTTTGATGATTGTTACTTGTTACTTGTTAATGTGATATTAGAGATATGAAAAGTAGGCACGTGCAAGAATCAATTCGAATCGAATTTAGCCATTATCGAATTGAAATTTCAAATTTCGATTTGTTAAAATTCTTATCATAACTCGATTCATTCTAGGTTCAATTAGATTCATTTTTAATTATTTCAATTCGATTTTACGAATCGATTTGTTCGAATTTGAGATTTCAACAAGCAATTATTTTCATTTCAATCTTAGAGCAAACATAATCAAAAACAACAAAATTTTAAAATTAAACCTTAAATAACCTAAAGTAACACACAATTGGAAGTTTAAAGTAGAATTAAAATACAATAATAATAATAATAATAATAATTTAAAACTCAAAAATAATATCAGTTAATAATATAAGAATAGTAGTAACAAAAGCAAAAAAAAAAAAAAAAAGGAGCATAGCAATAGATCGCAACCATCTTCTTTTCAACCAACAAGCAATCTTATCATCAATCATGGACTAAAAGTTAAAACTTAAAAGAATAAATAGACATTAACATTACAAATACAAGAAAACAAACTCTACAAAAATTTTCTAGTATCAATATATGTGTAAATTTTGAATTTCGAATCGATTAGTGTTGTAAACACCCAAAACCAAATTCGATTCGTAAAATCGAAATATTCTAAAACTAAATTTGTAAATTGTTTCAAATTATGTAATTCAAATCGAATTATTCAAATTTCTTCGAATCAATCGGAATACTCGAATTGATTTGATTTGTGCACAACCATAATAAAAAATACTTAAATTAAGTAGATAAATTATTTAATTATTATTCTTAATTTAGAAAATTATTTTTTTATATATACATAGCAATTTTTTATTTCTTATATGTATATCTTAAGGGGCACCTTGAAGTAACTGGAGATTACGGGTTCTCGTCTTGAAGACAGCCTCTTGTAAAAAATATAAAATAAAATTGTATTTATAAGACCCTTATGATTGAATCCTTCTCTAAATTCTATGCATAGCGAAAATTTTAGTTCATCATACTATCTTTTTAATATATACATGTTAACTAAATTCTAAATTTTATTTTGTCAGAAAAGGGAAAAATGGCAAAGAACAAAAGCGAAAAAGCCAGTAAAATATTTTCGACTGTAAAATGGTCACGTGTTCTCCCTCCACCACACAATCCCAGAAGGACCAAAATTGAAAAGGGTTAAAATTGTAACTGAACTCTGGCAAAAAGTTTAAAATATTTCTTATCCATCTATATTTCGTTATAAAAATAATCCTCTGAGTATATTTTTGATCTACTTATGTTCTTTGACAAACAGTTGATATTGAATTTAAATTTTTTATTTAAATTTCATATGACATTTTATTGCTGATTTAATTTTAACTCGTGACCCTAATAATTATATAATATTATAATTATCTCGCTTATCAAATTTTCTGGCTTGTCTAATCCAAATATTAACTCTCTTGAAAAACGTCAAAACCACTACTAAAAATAGTTTTTAAAAAAAACAATCATAAAAGAGATTGATTTTTAGTGCTAAAAATTGAAAATTACAAGATAATCCCCGAAGGTCGATTAATTGTTTTAAAGATCAATAAGAATTGGATCAGATAAATTACAAATTTAGGTGAGTGAGTTATATAATTGAGGTCCACATTTAAAATTGAATAATGAAATGGCACCTGAAATTTAAATAATTTTTGTAATTCAATATTGAAATAAAAAACAAGAAAGAAATACTAAACATACTTTTATCGAACTGAGCGGATAAATGATACACCCTTTGTAATTTGTACCATTTTATGTGATAGCTTTTCTCTATCTCAAAATAGAAACTTTAAAGCAACTAATATAATTGTTGTTATCCACAATCAATAATCTATATATTTATATTTTATAATCTATAATCTACATTTATATTTATCTATATCTATAATCTATCTATTCTATAATATATTAAAAGTATGAAAACCTTAGAAATATTGTTTGAACTTTTTGTTCAAATTAAAAGTAAATATATATGTGTATATATTTATGTTTACATTATTATATTAAAGTGAGATTTTTTTTTGAACTTTTAAACTTTATTAAAAATCTCCGCAATAGATAAAATTATTTAATTTAAATAATCAAACATTATACACGCGAGACACGTATGGTCAAACTAGTATATTAAAAGATTATGAGTTCAAGTTTTGAAAACAGACTTTAACGTAAATATAAGGTAAAATTAAATACAAAAATGCTTTGTGGCTCTTTAAATCCGACAAATAACGCAAATTTTAGTACATCAGATCGTCTTTACACGTTTCTCTATTTCTCTTAAGCTAATAAATGAAAAGAAAAAGTTAATAAAGTCTTTACAAAAGTCAAAAAAGTAGGCTATTATATACATATGGCTACCTAACATATATATCTTTTCTGAAAGTTATTCTTCGAATAATTCTACTATAAAGTAACTAACATGAATTTATTTTATCATACCATGATTGTTGGGAATTATGAATTTAGCTATTCATAATCATAAATAAATATACCTGTTCGGGTAGGTTTGATATTTCTGAGCTTTGTTCAATATAAAAGATTACATATTACTAACGAGGATCCTAAAACACTAGATAATTTAATCACGATAATATCTAATCTAGAATATAAATTAATAAAACATCTTAAGTCAAGAAGATAAAAATAAAAATTATTTCAATCAATAATATTCATTATAAAAATAAATACCTACGTATTTATTATCTAGTTAAATTATCACATAAATTATCACACCTAATCCGCACCCCCCTGCAAATGGTATCAGAGCCCAGTTATTTAAAAAAATACAGAAGTAGCATACATGTTTAAATTTACGTGTTTATGAAAGTGGATTGGATTTACTTGACAATAATTAATCAATATTAATTATGAGAAGACCATTTAGAAACAGAGAAGCTTTTAGAAAAATAAAAGAATCTTTAATTAGTAATTATTCAGAATATATAAGTCTAAATAAAACAAAAGAAAACCCACAAAGATTAGCTTACCTAATTACCTTAATATCTAGTATTGAAGCAAAATTAATAATCCATTTAAAATCTAGAAGAATGAGACATATACCACCTAATTATGATAAAATTAGATTTAGATATCCGCCAAAATACTATAAATACGGTTAAAATGAATAAAATACAAAAATACAAAGAACTAAAACAAACTATTTCTGAAAAACGTAAAGAATTAAGAATAAGAATAGAAAGATTAAATTATAATATATTTGCCGGAGTTAGTAAAAACTCAATAAATGCACAAAAAGATGAAATATCAAATTTAGAATCACAAATAGATAGTTTAGAATATATATATCAACATGAACTATTTACAATAAAATGAACAAAGAAGAATTTATAATAGACGAAAAAATATATGAAAATCACGAAGGATTAAAAATAAGAATAGTATTTTCTAATCTAGGAAAAAGATATAAGAAAATAGGCGAACATTTATATTTAATGTTAGAAAAAGAAGAATTAAAATTAGAAGATAAATTGACAACTATAGTAAGAATAGGAAGAGAAAACGAAGAAATAGATAGAAAAAAAGGAAATAGAAAAAATAAAACAACAAACTACAGAAGAAATACGAAAAATAGAAGAAACTAAAAATAGTAGGATTGCTGAATTAGAAAAAGAATTACAAATGTTAAAAGACCTGTATGAAAAAAGACAGAAAGAAAAAGAAGAAAAAGATAAAGAACAAAAATTATTAAACGAGATAAATCAATTTAAAGAAAAACTAGAACTAGACAATAAAGAAATAAAAAACAAGGAATTAGAAATAAATAATATAGATGTTGAAGAGACAGACAATTATGATTCAGAAGATAGTGAAACATATACAGAAATATTAACAAATACAAAAAATTTAGAAATCAATGAAAAACAAGAAGTAATTAATGAAGAAAATTTAGAAAATATCAACACAGAAATAAATACTCTTGATAAAAAAAGAGATCAAAATATAATACCTAGTACATCAGAAATAAAGAAACCTACATATTATAAGAATAAGTTTAAAAGATATAATCTAAAGAATGAATATGACAAATGGACACCAAAACAAATAGTTAATAAAAATTATAACTTTTTAGACTTAGATTGTGTAATAGATACAGAAAAAACGATACAATTATGGATAGGATATATGACAAAACAATTATTAGATAATAATATAAGTGTAACAGATGCACCAGAATATATAGAAAGAACACTAATAGGAACAGTGAAATTATGGTTTTTAAATCTAACTGAAAATAGTAAAAGAATATTAAGAACTGACAAACTCACAGAAGGAACAATATTAACAAAATTAACACCTATAGAATTATTAAAAAAATATGAAACAGCTATAAAAGACGAATTTAGTAGCATGACAACAACAGAAGAAGAACAAAATGAAGAGAAAGATATAAATAGAAATTTAATGTTAAAATTAGCAATATGTAATATGTGCTACATAGATGAATATACTTCCGCATTTAAAGAATATTATTATAAAGGAGCATATAATATAGGAGAAAGTAAAGAAATAAGAAAATTATAATTTAATAAATTACCTGAACCATTTAGTTCGAAAATAATAAAAAGTTGGGATGAAACAAAAATAGTAGATACTCTAGGAGCAAGAATAATTTTTTTACAACAATGGTATAGAAACCTATGTGAAAAATACAGAGAAGAAATAAAAATGGAAAAAACATTAATAAGAAATTTAGCATGTTGCAAAGACAAGATAGCACCTCAATTTGGATGCGAAGAAAGATATTATAAGAAAAGAAAAAGATATAAGAAATATAAGAAATACAAAAAATCAAAATATAAGTATAAGAAACCAAGAAAAAGATATTATGTAAAAAACTATAAACATAAAAGACCATATAGGAAAAAGAAATCTATAAAGGAATGTACTTGTTATAATTGCGGAAAAATAGGACATTTAGCTAGAGATTGTAAATTACCTAAAAACCCTAAAAATAAACAAATATCAGAAATAAAAATAGAAAACACAGAATATATGCAGATAGATTACATAGATTACGAATTAGAAAGTGAAGACAGTATATATGAAATTTCAGAGAATGAAACAGATAACGAAATAGATAGTGAATTAGACGAATTAAATGACTGAAGAAGATATAAAAATATTAACAAAAGAAGAATATTTAAATGACGAAGGAACAGATCAAAAAATAATATTTGATAACAATGTATTTGATGAAATAAAAGGAAAAGAGTTAGACTTAAGTGTAGAAAAAATATTTAAAATACCAACAATAAAAAATATATTTACTAGAAAAAAGGAAGAATATTATGTAGTAAGCCAAAAGGAACATGTAATAGACTGTAGATATGCAAAAGGTAAAGCTAGTATACCACTAGTAACAAAAAGAATAATTAATAAAGAGATAAACGATATAAAAAGTAGAGACCCAATAAAATATGTACACCTTGGAGGTACAAAAATATTAATAAAAGCATGTTTTAGAGAAGGAATAGATACACCAATAGAATTATATTTAGCAGATGATAGAATTATAAAACCTATAGAAAAAAGTATAATAACTGTCATAAAAGGAAATTTAATATACCAAAAATTTAAATTTATAATAAGTGTGAATTATTCAGTAGCAGTAACGGATAGAAATATAGATAAATCACTAGTATTATATTGGAAGATATCAGGAATAGAATTAACCCCAGGAAGTAAAATATTTACAGCAAGATGCAAAAATTTATATGTATTAACAACAAAACATAAAATAACAGGAAAAAATAAGATTAACAAGATACAAATAGATAGCCCATTCGAACAATTTGTAAAAACAATAGATTATAATGATTATAGCTATAGAGACATAGATGTAGAAGAAAATCTAGAAATAATAAATGACGGAATAAGTACAACAAAAAGAACAGCTTATGATAAACCGGAATCATCAAGCTCATAAAAAAAAATAAGTTATGAAACGAGTTCAATGGATAATTCAAACCAATATTACATAACAGGAAAGGTAAATGAAAAAGAATATTTAATACTCTTAAATACAGGACAAGAAGAAAATTATATAGCAAAATATCTAGTAAAAAATGAGGAAATAAAAATCGACAATAATATATGCCCAGATCTACCAAGAAGTTTAATAAATACTAAAAATATAGCAGAAAAAGAAATAATAATAGGAATAAGAAAAATAAAAATAGAATTTGAAGTAAAAGAAGAAATGCAAAAAACAGACATAATATTAGGAATAAAATGGCTAGAACAAGTAAAACCATATAATATAGAACATACACAATTAACTATAACATATAACAGAGAGAAATTATTCTTAAGAAGAGCTTTAACATAAAATGAAAATATATGTATTAATGAAGATAGTAGTAGAAGGATATTACAGTAGATATTATACGCCTATGATAGATACAGGAGCAGAAGCTAATTTATGTAGATATAATTGCTTACCAGAAAGTAAATGGGATAAATTAAAAACACCAATAATAGTTAAAGGATTTAATAACGAAGAAAGCTTAATTACTTATAAAGCTAAGAATGTAAAAACACAAGTATGGGATAAAATATTAACAATAGAAGAAATTTATAATTATGAACTAACATCAAAAGATATACTTTTAGGAATGTTGTTTTTTGATAAATTATACCCACATATAATAACTAGAACAGATTGGTGGTTTACAACACCATGTAAGCAGAAAGTAAGAGCAAAAAGAGTTAATAATAAAATAAGAAAGAAAACTGATTGGATAAAAGGAAATGAAAAAATTACACAAAAGTTAGAAAATATAAAAAATACTGAAGATACAATAGAACTAGTCGTATTTTCGATAAATAAAACAGAAATAACTATATTTTCAATAAATAAGGTAGAAATAATTAAGAAAAAATTAGAACAATTATATAGTGAAGATCCATTAAAAGGATGGGAAAAACATAAAACCATTATAAAAATTGAATTAATAGATAAAAATAGCATAATAACCCAGAAACCATTAACATATAATTTTGATGATTTAAAAGAATTTAAAATGCATATAGAAGAATTATTAGAAAAACAATATATACAAAAAAGTAATCGTAAACATAATAGCCCAGCATTTATAGTAAATAAACATAGTGAACAAAAAAGAGGAAAAAGTAGAATGGTTATTGATTATAGAAATTTAAATGCAAAAACAATAACTTATAATTACCCAATACCAAATAAGATATTAAAAATAAGACAGATACAAGGATATAATTATTTTAGTAAATTTGATTGTAAATCAGGATTTTACCATCTAAAGTTAGAAGAAGAATCTAAGGAATTAACCGCATTTACGGTACCACAAGGATTTTATGAATGAAATGTATTACCATTTGGATATAAAAATGCACCAGGTAGATATCAACATTTTATGGATAGTTATTTTAAACAACTACTTAATTGTATAGTATATATAGACGATATACTATTATATACAAAGACCAAAGAAGAACATTTAAAATTATTGGAACAATTTACGGATATAATAGAAAAATCGGGAATAAGTTTAAGTAAAAAGAAAGCTGAAATTATGAAAAATCAGATAGAATTTTTAGGAATACAAATAGATAAAAGTGGAGTAAAAATGCAACAACATATAGTACAAAAAATAATAAATTCGAAAGAAGAATTAGATACAAAAAAGAAATTACAATCATTTTTAGGATTAGTAAACCAAGTTAGAGAATATATACCAAAATTAGCAGAAAATCTAAAGCCCTTACAGAAAAAATTAAAAAAGGATGTAGAATATAATTATAACGAAGAAGATAAAAAACAAGTTCAAAAAATAAAAATACTTTGTAAAGAATTACCAAAGTTACAATTTCCAGATGAAAATAGAAAATTTATATATATAGTAGAAGCAGATGCTAGTGAATGTAGTTACGGAGGAGTACTTAAATATAAATATGGAGAGGAAAAAATAGAACACCACTGCAGATACTACTCAGGTACATTTAATGAAATAGAAATAAAATGGGAAATAAATAGAAAAGAATTATGCTCATTATATAAATGTTTATTAGCATTTGAGCCATATATTGTATATAACAAGTTTATTGTACGAACAGATAATACACAGGTACGTTGGTGGCTAACAAAGAAAATACAAAATTCAGTTACAACAAAAGAAATTCGGAGACTAGTATTGAATATATTAAATTTTACATTTACAATTGAAGTAATTAGTACTAACAAAAATATTATTGCAGATTACATATCAAGACAAAGCTACACAGACTGATATCATAGAAGAAGATACTCTAGAAAAAATACTCAACACCCTAACTACGCTTTCAATAAAAGTGGACAGTATGGGTAATGAGATAGAAAAGCTAAAGACTAATGAAGATAAACTGAAGTCTATAGCTACAAATCAGCTAACTCAGCAGTGTGCATAGCTATGTCGATCGGAAGACATTACAATTCCAGATCTAGAAGGAGACGTTGGGACACTCCATAAAACCCATAATGTTAATCAATCTACAATTGCAGGTACAAGCAGAGGAGTTAGTAGACAACGATATCAGAATATAAATATGAATAAGATATTTGAGAAACATTTATACCAAAAACACAAAAAGACCCCTTGTTCATACCCCCACAAATTACCACATACCGAGATAGTCTGAACTAAGATAAAAAAGTTTATAACTACACAACCCAAAAATACATAGAAAATATTTATAGAGTACAAGCTTTCCTAAACCTTAACCCCAGAGCCACAGATATCAAAGAACCAAACGCAAACTATATAACCCAAAAATTACAAGGTTACAACAAGCTAATTGCACTACCCAAAACCAATCCAAGCTTAGTAAAAACTTGTTTTAGCTATGGATTATTAATTTTAACAAGTCCTAAACCTATAGGGTCATGAAACTGAAAATTTTATACAACTTCATACATAAAACGGTCATTTTATTCTTCTTTATTTCTGAGTCCTTTTATTTTATTTTTACTTAGGGAATATTGTCTTCAAACATATAGATAAAATTGTCTAGAAGTCTGTTATAGCAAAATTTTTGATAGGGTCAATTTAAATAAAAAAAAAATAAAAAAATAAGATTACCAATCTTGTTTCTCTCGCTTCAATTTTTGATAAAATTGTTCTTTGTAACTAAGTTTAAATAATGGTCGCACTAAGTTTTACAAGTTAAGTTATAAATTCTTTTCAAAATTAATAAATTAAGTTTTGTCTAAATCTAGATATTTATTAATCTTATGTCCCTGTCAATAGGTATAAAATGTCTCCCCCTGTTCGTGGAAAGCGTTCAAAGAGAAAGAGAGATGGGAGTGTACCACTTCAGGTTGTGGATTGTACCCCTCTGCAACTTTGGTTATGGTGGAATGCAATTGATACTTTCGATTATGACGAGATACATAAGTATTTGGGTTTTTTGACGAGTATCATGAGAATCAACCCTAATAGGGAGGTGATTGATGCATTACTGAATTTCTGGGACCCGAAGAATAATGTATTCCGCTTTTCAGATTTTGAGTTGACACCTACTTTAGAAGAGATAGCAGGCTATGTTGGATATGGTGATATGCATCGGAAGAAACTTATAGCCCCAAGACTTATTTCGATAAACAAATTTTGCAAGCTCATGAACATAAAGAACACAAAAGAAGAATCAATGAAAAAAGGTTGGGTTTCCTTGCAGTTTTTGTATGACAGATACGGAAGGCAAGAGGGGTTTCAGAAGTACGGTAAAGAACTTTGTAATAAGGGAAGTTTTGAGACTTGGAAAGTTCACAGACGATTTGCATTCATGGTAGCCTTTTTGGGCACTATGGTCTTCCCAAGAAGAGAAGAAAAAATTAATATTCGTTTAGCGGGAGTGGTACAGATACTGATTAAGAAAGATTACACCATGATACCAATGATCCTAGCTAATATTTACCGTGCTCTGACTGTTTGTCAGAAAGGAAAAAGTTTTTTCGAGGGATGTAATATCTTGTTACAGATGTGGATTGTAGAGCATCTTTATCAACGTCCTACATTGACAAGGTTCAATCCCGAGCGATTCAATCGAATCAACGATTACGAGGAAAGGATGAAGAAATATAAATGTCCAAAAGAAATTGGAGATTGGGTTAAACTTTTTCGTTCTTTGACAACAGATAAAATCACTTGGAATCTCCATTGGTTCCCTTGGAGGCAAGTCATATATAGTTCTGTCATCCGTCCGTTCTTGTTATTAATGGGTATTAGAGGTGTTCAACCGTATGTTCCATTGAGAGTTCTACGTCAGCTAGGCAGGCGTCAAATAATTCCCGTAACGGAAGACATGGCTGAGTTCGTATTTGAGGTCAGACCAGAGATTTCACTTCCAGAAGATTTGGCCCAGCAGATTTGGGAGGGTCGCCGTATTATGGGAGTCGAAACGATAGTCATAGAGCGTGAGAAAGGAGAAGTGCACCCAGATTATCGGGAATGGTTTGAAGAACAGTCGAGTCCTCCAGTCAGACCAGAAAAATTGGTTAAAGGACCTATAGATCAGGAAGCTGCAATCAGGATAGGAATTGAAAGAGCCATGCGAGAACATCATGAAGCCAACCAAATTTTGAGAGAAGAATTAGAGCATGCCAGGGCAAAAATATACGAACAACAAAGGGAATTCTCTGAAGAGAAAGCTAAATCAGCAGCTATTGAGGTTGCACTTCGAGGACAAATCAAGTTTGCTACCACTAGAGGGTCACACGTTGCAGAACTTGCCGCATCTCGCCGACAACAACTTCAAGAAGTTGAAAAGAATATGCAAGAAGAATTTGATCGAGAGAGATCTCAATGGATTCGTGAAAGAGGAATATTGCGAGAACAGTTGGAGGTTGTTTCCACTCGTGAACAACGTGCAAGTGAGATGGTTGATTTCCGAGATCGACAGGCTCAGGAATGGGATCAGGCTTTCAGTTCTCTTCAAGGGAAGGTCCACCGTGTAGCACAAGATACTGCCAGAATGGGCTTAGATTATCAGCAGCTGGATTGTGAGGATTTTTTGGCACAAGTACCTGCTTTCGCACAGCGACTCACTACTTCATTGGAGGACATTTATCTGAGTTTGGGAGGACATATTAAATCGAAATCTCCTTGAAAGGATCGTTGTTTTCTTTGTCATAGTTTTTTTCATTTTCAGTTTTAATTTTTTTTTTTTTTTCTTGTTTAGATATTATGTCTTTAGTTTTCAGATGTCAGTTAGTAGGTTTTATTTTAGGAGTTGGGTCAGTTATTTTATCGTAGAATGTAATGAAGTTGAACGTTTATTTCTATATATATTACATATGTTTTACTTCACTTTATTTATTTTCTTCAATAATAATATTAAAAAAATATATATATATTAAATTACACCCGAACTACGCAAGATCTGATTCATGTCCTAACATGATACGTAGGCAACCCTCCAAAGGGTTCGATCATAACTTTTGAAAATATGCCTAGAAAAGCCGGGATGAAACACAAAGCTTCCATGATAGGTTGGGAAATGCATATAGAAACATGACATATAATGTGGAATTATAATGTGTTAAATATATAACACTCACCTGTTTGCTACTTGATCGCAGAAAGATAAAATAATTGGTGGTTGGTTTGTGGTTTAAACTGGCATCACATCCGTATAATACCAGATACAAGGGTAAAAGAAGAATGACTCGCAGAGAAAATATAGAGTCTGATAGTGAAGAAGAGCAGAATCAGTTGACTTCGCAGGAAGTAGCATCAATGGAAGAAATAAAGTCATTAAAACAACAGATGGCGGAGATGTACAAAGCTTGGTTGAATGGACAAGCCCCGCCTTCTTCAATCCCTGGACTTTCAACTTCAAATGATCCAAATTCTGACCCAGCTCAAACTAGTGATCCATTTTACCCACCAGGATTTGGCCCATTTGCTAATATGTCTGGAGTTGCTGGTACTTCTACCGTGCACCCACCAAATCCATCGGTTGCAAATAACCCACTCTTTACTTCTGTAGCGCCAGCTACTGCGGGTGTTCAACCGACAATACCAAAAGATATGGGAAAACCAAATCATGATATGTTATATCCTCCTGAAATGACTTTTAAGTCACAAAATCCACATTATCATGTTCATCCACGCGATACTCCTATCGTGATTGAGAAGATTGCTAAGAATGAGGAACAAGAGGAGATGGCTAGAAAAGTTAGAAGCCTGGAACAAAGTATGAGAAATATGCAAGGAGTAGGTGGACCAAAAAGTGTTTCGTACAAGGATTTATGTATGTTTCCTGATGTCCATTTACCGATAGGGTTCAAAATGCCAAAATTTGACAAATATGAAGGACACGGCGATCCTGTAGCTCATTTGAAAAAGTTCTGCAATCAATTAAGGGGAGCAGGAGGAAAAGAAGAATTATTGATGGCGTACTTTGGAGAAAGCCTTACAGGGATAGCTTCTGAATGGTTCATTGACCAAGACATTTCCCGTTGGCACGTGTGGGATGACATGGCTCGAGATTTCGTTCAACAATTTCAGTATAACATTGAGATAGTTCCAGATCGCACTACGCTTGCCAACATGCGAAAAAAGATGACTGAAAATTTTCGAGAATATGCCGTCAGATGGAGAGAGCAGGCTTCAAGAGTTAGACCATCGATAAAAGAATCTGAAATGATTGATATTTTTCTGCAAGCACAAGAACCTGATTATTTTCATCATTTGCTTTCTACTATCGGAAGCACATTTGCAGAAGTTATCAAAGTTGGAGAGATGGTAGAAAACGAAATCAAATCAGGAAAGATCATCAGCCAGGCCGCTTTGAAAGCAACAACACAGGCAATTCAAAGTGGTACAGGAAGCTTTGGGGGAAAGAAAAGAAAAGAGGATGTAGCAACTGTCATGGCAGGTCCACGACAAAATTGGAGAGGTGCGCGTCAACCATACGAGCAGAATCCATTATATTTTGTTCCATCTCCCCAATATCCTATTTACAATACACAATCATATGTTCGAGGTCCTTCTTACCCGCAGTGGCGTACACCAGCAATCCAAAATCATCCAATGGCCCCGCAAGTTCAAAGAGGTCCTTCGAGGTCTAATTTTCGGCCTAGAGCAGAATTCAAAAGGGATAACATGGTAAAAGATAATTTCACTCCTATTGGAATATCTTACACCAGTTTATTTCATAGACTGAGAAAAATGAATGTTCTAAACCTAATTGAGAGAAGGATCCCGAATCCTCCTCCGAAGAATTTGGACTATTCTAGAAGATGTGAATACTGTTCTGATGCCCCAGGGCACGACACAGAGAAATGTTGGTATCTGAAAAGAGCCATTCAAGAGTTGATTAATACCCAACAGATTATGGTAGAAAGTCCAGGCGCTCCAAATGTCAATCAAAATCCACTGCCAGATCATAATGAAACAAACATGCTCGATGTGATACTCAGTGGTGAAGACACTATGATTCCCTTTAAACCGATCATTAAAATTAAAACTGATTCGGAAAAATCAGCAAATGTTGTAGATTTAACGAAAGAAAAACCTGCAGAAGCAGAGGTGGTGATAGCAAAACCCGAATCATCGAATGATCCCTTGGCGATGGGGAAAGAGATTTCAGAAAATATTGGGTCAAGTAAAATAAAGCCGAAACTCATTATTCCTGGAAGATCCAATAAGCCTCTTTTAATCATAAAAGGAGCTCCTGTAGTTCCTATTGTTATTAAACCAGTGTCACAGCTGCCTATGGTTGATACCAAGGCAGTCCCTTGGAATTATAATCGCGTTGTGGTGATGCACAAGGGGAAAGAAGTGATTGAAGATGTAGATGAAGTAGGGGGATTAACTCGATCTGGAAGATGTTATGTTCCCGTAGAGTTAAGAAAGAATAAACAAGGCGGTGAAGAACGAATGACAGTCAAGAAGCCTGTCACTGATGAAGAAGCTGAAGAATTCTTAAAGAAAATAAAATTGCCAGAATATTCTGTTATAGAACAGTTTAAGAAGACACCAGCACAGATTTCTTTGTTGTCTTTATTGATACATTCAGAGGAACACCGCAAGGCTGTAATGAAGATTCTTAATGAAGCATGTGTTCCTAGTGAGATTAGAGTAAATAAGTTGGAAAAAGTTGTTGGAAGGATCGTTGAAGCAAATAAAATTACTTTTTCAGATGATGAACTGCCCATAGAAGGTACGGAGCATAACAAAGGTCTGTACATTTCTGTGAAATGCGAACATTCCATCATCACTCGAGTGTTAATTGATGGAGGATCAGGCGCTAACATTTTTCCTATGTCAACTTTACAAAAGTTGAATGTTAATGTGGAAAGAATCCGACCTAACAATATGTGCGTCAAAGGTTTTGACGGATCGAAAACTGATGCCATTGGTGAAATAGAACTTATATTGACAATTGGGCCTGTGGATTTTGCTATGGATTTTCAAGTACTGAACCTTGATGCTTCATATAATATGTTATTGGGAAGGCCATGGATTCATAGGGCTAAAGCAGTCGCATCAACGTTGCATCAAATGGTCAAATTTGAATATGACAGGCAAGAGATAGTAGTTCATGGTGAAGGAGACTTATCAATGTATAAAGACTACTCTGTTTCTTCCATCGAAACAAATACTGCCAATGTGTTAATTCATCAAGCTTCTGAGGTAGTGGCTGTTGAGCATATCCTCGAGGGGAATCTCATCGCAAGACCACAATTGTTCTCTGCATCTGTTATGGTAGTGAATGAAATGTTGAAGCATGGTTTTGAACCAGGAAAAGGTCTAGGGATGTTTTTGCAAGGCATAGTTCATCCGGTAAACCTCTATGAGAACTTTGGTACTTTTGGTCTGGGATACGAGCCTACTGCTGAAGATATAAAGAAGGCTAAAAAGCATAAGAAAGAGTCATGGTCACTTACCAAGCCGATACCGCCACTTCACGAGTCTTTCATCAAATTCAGTGTTGTTGGATCCTCCAAGTTACCTGATGCAAAATCAATGAATGATGATGATACAGAGTTGATTGACCTTTTTCGGAATATGTTCATTGAAGCAGATATGGTTGAAATTGGGGAAGGTACCAGTAATGCAGATGTGCAGTTTGTCGGCCCTGATGTCCAGCTTAACAATTGGGAGGCCACTCCTCTCCCTATTATAAAAGAGTCTTGGTAGTTTGTTTGTTTTCTTACAGTCTTAGTAGTTTGTTTGTTTTCTTACAGTCTTAGTAGTTTGCTTGTTTTTACTTCTGTAATTTAAATTATTCTAGGATTATAATTCAGAACTTTAAATCTGGTATGTTAGGTTAAAACTCTTTCTATCTATGTTTCTAATTAAGTGCAGTTTCCCTTTGTTTTATTTTAAGTCTAATTTTTATTTATTTATTTTTTATCATACAGTTCTTTCTATGCCGATTCTAATGATATGACATGCATGAAGAATTGTTCACCAGAGTTAAAAAATCAATCTAATTTTGAAATAATGAATAAGGAGGTTGAATACGATGAAGAAGAAGCATTTGAGGATATAAACAAAGATTTCAAACAGTTTGAGAATAAGATAAATCCCAATTTGGAAGAAACTGAGGCGATCAATCTGGGAGATCATGAAAATATTAGGGAGACTAAGATAAGTGTACATGTTCAACCACAACAAAAGAAAGCTATAATTGAAGCGTTGCATGAGTATAAAGATATCTTTGCGTGGTCTTATGATGATATGCCCGGTTTAAGCACTGATTTGGTAGTTCACAAGTTGCCAATTGATCCTGCTTTTCCTCCTGTCAAGCAGAAGCTAAGAAAGTTCAAAACTGACATGAGTGTAAAAATTAAAGAGGAAATCACGAAGCAACTTGAGGCTAAAGTCATTCGAGTGGCCCAGTATCCTACTTGGTTGGCAAACATTGTCCCTGTTTCAAAGAAGGATGGCAAAGTTCGGATGTGTGTTGATTATCGCGATTTAAACAAAGCAAGTCCGAAAGATAATTTTCCACTTCCTAATATTCATATTTTATTGGACAATTGTGCCAAACATGATCTTGCTTCTTTTGTGGATTGTTATGCGGGGTATCACCAGATCATTATGGATCCAAAGGATGCGGAAAAGACATCATTTATTACTCCATGGGGAACGTATTGTTATAGAGTTATGCCTTTTGGATTAAAGAATGCTGGGGCAACTTACATGAGGGCAATGACCACAATGTTTCATGACATGATGCACAAAGAAATTGAAGTTTATGTGGATGATGTGATCATTAAGTCGAGAGAGCAATCTGATCATATCAAAGATTTGATAAAATTCTTTGAAAGGCTTCGGAGGTATGATCTCAAACTTAATCCAGCAAAATGTGTATTTGGAGTTCCGTCAGGGAAACTTTTGGGTTTTATAGTCAGTCGACGTGGCATTGAGTTAGATCCTTCAAAAATAAAAGCTATCCAAGATTTACCTCCACCGAAAAATAAAACGGAGGTGATGAGTTTACTTGGAAGGTTGAATTATATCAGTAGATTCATTGCTCAGCTTACGACAACTTGCGAGCCAATATTCAAGTTGTTGAAGAAGAATGTTAAAGTTGAATGGACTGAAGAATGTCAAGAGGCATTTGACAGAATTAAGAGACACTTGTCGAATCCGCCTATTTTGGTTCCTCCAGAGCCAGGCCGACCTTTGATATTGTACATGTCTATTTTAGATAATTCTTTTGGCTGTGTATTGGGTCAATATGATGTCACAGGAAGAAAAGAACAAGCCATCTACTACCTCAGCAAAAAGTTTACCACTCATGAGGCTAAGTACACTCTTCTTGAGAAAACGTGCTGCGCGTTAACTTGGGTAGCTCAAAAGCTGAAACATTACTTGTCATCTTATACTACTTACCTTATCTCTCGTATGGATCCTTTAAAGTACATCTTTCAGAAGCCTATGCCCACAGGCAGACTCGCGAAATGGCAGATGTTGCTCACAGAGTTTGATATTGTTTATGTGACACGAACTGCAATGAAAGCTCAAGCCTTGGCGGATCATTTGGCTGAAAATCCTATTGATGAGGAGTATGAGCCATTGAAGACTTATTTTCCAGATGAAGAGGTATTGTATGTTGATGAGTTTGTTTCAGAAGATTGCCATTCAGGCTGGAAATTGTTCTTTGATGGAGCTGCTAATATAAAAGGAGTGGGGATAGGAGCAGTTCTTATTTCTGAATCAGGACAATATTATCCCATAACTGCCCAACTTCGATTCTACTGTACCAATAATATGGCAGAATACGAAGCTTGCATTCTGGGATTGAGATTAGCCATTGACATGGGGGTCCAAGAATTGTTGGTATTAGGAGATTCAGATTTATTAGTCCATCAAATCCAAGGAGATTGGGAGACTCGTGATTCGAAACTCCTACCATATAGAAGTTGTTTGCAAGATCTTTGTCAACGATTTGTATTAGTGAAGTTCAAACACATTCCCAGAGCTCATAATGAGATTGCTGATGCTTTGGCAACCTTATCTTCGATGCTTCAACATCCCGATAAAACTTATATTGACCCTTTGCATATACAGATTCATGATCAACATGCATATTGTAATGTGGTTGAAGAAGAATTTGATGGGGAGCCTTGGTTCTATGATATCAAAGAATATATTCAAACTGGGAAGTATCCTGTACATGCTGATGGTAATCAAAAGAGAACCATTCGACGTTTGTCTAGTGGATTTTTCTTAAGTGGAGGAATCTTGTATAAGAGAACTCCTGATTTGGGACTTTTGAGATGTGTAAATGCTAAAGAAGCTTCAAAAATCATGACTGAAGTACATTCTGGTATTTGTGGACCACACATGAGTGGATATGTTTTGGCAAAGAAAATACTCCGAGCCGGTTATTATTGGCTCACCATGGAGCGAGATTCCATAAACTTCGTTCGTAAATGTCATAAATGCCAGGTACATGGAGACTTGATACATTCCCCTCCATCCGAGTTGCATACAATGACTGCTCCATGGCCTTTTATGGCTTGGGGAATGGATGTAATTGGACCAATTGAACCAAAGGCCTCGAATGGACATAGGTTCATCTTGGTAGCCATTGATTATTTCACGAAATGGGTAGAAGCAGTGACTTTCAAGTCAGTGACCAAGAAAGTTGTGGTTGATTTTATTCACTCCAACATCATTTGTCGTTTCGGCATTCCAAAGATAATTGTCACGGATAATGCCGCGAATCTCAATAGTCATCTGATGCAAGAAGTGTGCCAGCAATTTAAGATTATGCATCGAAATTCAACTCCTTATCGTCCAAAGGCGAATGGAGCTGTAGAAGCTGCCAACAAGAACTTAAAGAAAATACTCCGTAAGATGGTACAAGGTTCCCGACAATGGCATGAAAAGTTACCGTTTGCTTTGTTGGGTTATCGTACTACAGTTCGGACTTCAATTGGTGCAACTCCTTACTTGTTAGTGTATGGAACTGAAGCAGTTATACCTGCGGAAATTGAGATTCCATCTCTTCGAGTAGTTGTGGAAGCTGAAATTGATGAAGACCAATGGGTCAAGACTCGTTTGGAGCAATTAAGCTTGATTGATGAAAAAAGATTGGCGTCAGTATGTCACGGACAACTATATCAGAAGAGAATGGCACGAGCATATAATAAAAAGGTGCGCCACAGACATTTTGAAGTTGGTCAGTTTGTACTAAGACGTATCCTTCCTCATCAGATTGAGGCCAAAGGTAAATTTTCTCCTAATTGGCATGGGCCATTCATAGTAAAGAAAGTGTTACCTAATGGCGTGTTATATCTGACTGATGTAGAAAGAAAAATGGAAGGAATTCCGGTCAATGCTGATGCAGTTAAAAGATATTATGTATGATATTCCTATACAATTATGTTATGTATGTTTTGTACTTATATTTTTAAAGATTGAAATGATGAAGGCATTTTGTTCTGCTATCTGAATAATATATAAACCTTTGCTTACCCCTTTGAGCCTTTATTTTTCTTCGAACCCCTCTTTTTGGAATCAAAATAAAAGGTGTGTTAAAAAAAAAAAAAAAAAAGAGAGAGAGAATGATGTTTCATGAACTACGTTTGACCTGATTCTTGCTATGACAAGATACGTAGGCAGCCCTACTCCGGGGTTCGGTCTAACCAGAAGAAAATTTAAATTACCCAGAATGAAATGAAACTGGGGCAAAATTTATTTTCTTAAAAAGGATAGATTCCAAAAGTTGTATGTTTCACCCAATGTTATAAATTTTTTGAGACTCATGCCTACCTTTCTTTCTAACCCTATCCAAAAGCCAAGTTACAACCAAAGAAAGACCTTCGGATTAATCTTTGAGAATGTCAAGGCTAAACATATTATGAGTGCATGATATTTCATATTTTGGATGTTTATTAAATAAAAAAAAGTGATGAAAAATAAAAATGAGAGAGTCTTATTGGTGAAAACCCTTTCGGGCACCGTAAGACGACTGTGAGCTAAGGCAGGAATAAAAGGAGATAGACTCGTTGGCAAAACCCATTGAGGTTCCACTAGTTTAAGAAAGATTGTTATCAAGAAGGAACAAATTCAAGATTGGCTTAATTTAAAGCTCAATATGTGGAAAAAAGTTATAATGATTGGTGTGGGTAGATCTGGTTGTTTTATTCAAAATGCATGTCATAATCACCAGAATCGACGTCCACATTCAGATAAGTTTTCTCTTTGTTTTGGAAAAGAGATATCTATTGTCTTTTTTATTTTGTTTTATTTTTATTTTTGATTGTTGTGTCTTTGTCATCAAACAAAAATCTTTGTTGTCTTTTGAGTCAAGTTCACATCAGGTCGAGTCAGAAAAGATTTCAAACTCGCTACCAACTCCTTTAAGGGTGCAAAGTAAGACAAAGGGTCGATCTACAGAGACAACATTTCAAAGTAAAAGTAAGAAATATGATTCGAGTCAAGGATCTCAGTAGTCAGAATCCTGATTCAGAAATATGACAATTCAAAGAAGATTATCATGGATTGGAAAGGAGTCGAGCATGGCAAGTGCGAGAGCGGCCACTTCAAAAGCCAAATGCCACAAACTAACCACCACATGTTTTAAAACTCACAATTTTTCTTTGTTTGAAACAGAGATGAAATAATGTTTTCAGCTAGAGGATGCAATTTTGACACTTCATTCAATGCAAGAAGCACGATTACAACGTCTGATACTGGATCTCGATCATGATAAACTTTATTCTTTGCGAGATATATTAAGATCCAGTAACACATAAATTTTTTCAGTACAAACTGGGGCAAAATTTTATGTGTGTTATATGGAATTTATTTTATGCTCAGGACCCTCCTGAAAAGTGGGAATTTATTTGATGCTCAGGACCCTCCTGAAGAATGGGAATTTATTTTTTGCTCAGGACCCTCCTGAAGAATGGGAATTTATTTTATGCTCAGGACCCTCCTGAAGAATGGGAATTTATTTTTATGCTCAGGACCCTCCTAAAAAATGGGAATTTATTTTATGCACAGGACCCTCCTGAAGAATGGGAATCTGTTTTATGCTCAGGATCCTCCTGAAGAAGGGGAATCTGTTTTATGCTCAGGACCCTCCTGAAGAAGGGGAATCTGTTTTATGCTCAGGACCCTCCTGAATAATGGGAATCTATTTTATGCTCAGGACCCTCCTGAATAATGGGAATTTATTTTATGCTCAGGACTCTCCTGAAGAATGGAAATTTATTTTTATGCTCAAGACCCCCCCTAAAGAATGGGAATTTATTTTATATACAGAACCCTCTTGAAGAATAGGATGTTATTTTTCTGTTTCACTATTTGCTTTGAGTTTAGGAGCCCGCCTGAAGAATAGGGTGAAAAAGTTGCAAGTCAGGAGCCCGCCTGAAGAACAGGGTGAAAAAGTTGCAAGTCAGGAGCCCGCCTGAAGAACAGGGTGAAGAATTGTAAGTCCAGGAGCCCACCTGAAGAACAGGGTGAAGAATTGTAAATCCAGGAGCCCACCTGAAGAACAGGGTGAAGAATTGTAAGTCCAGGAGCCCACCTGAAGAACAGGGCGAAGAATTGTAAGTCCAGGAGCCCACCTGAAGAACAGGGTGAAGAATTGTAAGTCCAGGAGCCCACCTGAAGAACAGGGTGAAGAAATTATAAATCCAGGAGCCCACCTGAAGAACAGGGTGAAGAAATTATAAATTCAGGAGCCCACCTGAAGAACAGGGTGAAGAAAAAGAAAGTTCAGGAGCCCGCCTGAAGAATAGGGTAAATTTTCAAGTTCAAATCATGAAGATTTGAATCAAGAGATTACAATTTTTACTTGTATTTTTCCATTTTTGATTTTTATTAGTCAGTTGAATGTAAAAGCAGAAGTTGTCATCCGAAAACTCGACGGAATCTTACTCGACTTTCACCTTTTCTCTCACCAAAATACCTTTTGAACTACTCATGACCTGATTCCCTTGTAACCCGGGATAAGTAGGATGTCCAAAAACAGGACTCGGTCATATTTGTCTTTTTATTTTTATTTTTATTTTTATTTTTATTCTTACCTTTCAAATAATTGGAGAGTCAAAAATCATATCTTGTCTACTTCTTTGTATGAAAACTCTTCGAGATTTCACACAAAGAGGGGCAAAAATGTAGACACGTGATTTTTGCTCCTCCCTAAATTTTAACTTGTTTATCAGTACTAAATATTTATATTTATATTTAGTCATATATTATTTTGACTATTATTTTATTTTAATATAATATAAATAATTAAATGAATTTAATTTTAGGATATTATTCTGTTTTTAAAAAGATAAAAAAAAGTTTTGTACTATCTTAATTACATAATTTATTTTGACTATTTTTAGATTGTTATTGTATTTTTTTATTTTTTTTAATATAAAAATTAATTAATTATTATTATTATTATTATTATTTTATTTGTTACTATTATCTATTTATTTATTTATTTATTTATTAATTATTTTTCGTTATTTAAAAAAAAATAAAAAAAATGATGAAAAATCTTAAAACCTACCCTAACCCCCCACATTCCCCACACTTCCCTCAACCTCCCCCCACTATTCCACAACTACACACCCACTCCCACTACAACTCACACAACACTACACATGCACAATATATTTACACACACACGTAAGAAAGAAAAGGAGGAGGTACTTTTTCTGCCAAAAAAAAAAAACCAGAACAAAAAAAACAAAAACAAAAAACAGAAGCAATCAGAGAGGAAAGGCAGTGAAGTTGAATTTGGATTCGTGTTCAAGATTCCGGTGACGATTGTTGCTAGCTTCATTATTTTGTTCGAGTCAAGCTTGTTTCTTTATTCCGTTCGAGTCAATCGCAGGTTTATTTTTATATTCTGTATCACTCATATTATGAATTTATTTTATAAATGCATGAATAAAAATTATCGTTAAGTTGTTTTATGCAATATTTAGTAAGTATAGTTAATTGATTATATGGATCTCTTATTATTGCATGCTATCTGATTAAGTTATAATATATTTATTTATGTTTTGAGTGTAAGTAAAATAAATAAAAAACTGTGTTGTGTTAATTTTGTTAAAGTTAAAATTTGAAACGAAAAAGAGAAATAGATGAAAGAAATTAATATTGTTTGATGTACAACAATACACTGAGCGTATCGAAAATTGCGATGAAATTCGGATTAAAAAATAATAATAATAATAAAAAAAAATTCCGTAAAATCAGATGATTTAATGAGATGAGACAGATCAGAAAATAGAAGATTAACCGGAGAATATTTTATTTCTTGCGTTTTCCGGCGAGTCTATATCGGAAACTCGTCGCAAAAATGCCAAAATCAGTAACCAAAACTTCTCCGCAATCCATTAAACTAACGACCAAATGGCCGGCGAAGCCTAGCACCACCGATCTCCCATTTCCCTTTTCCGCTCCGTCACTCCCTTTCCCCAAATTTGGACGGAATCTTCCTCAACGGCGAAGTCCAGCCGCGCCGCCCCTTTTCCCTTATCCAGATGCTGTCAGCCATCATTGGCCAAAAAAAAAAAAAAAAAAAACGCCTTCAACCGACGTAGTCTTCCCTCCTTCGGCGCCGTCATCTTCCCGTCAGCCAAACCAGTGTCCCCTTGCTCACTTCCACCGGTGAATCTCAACCTAAATCGCCAAAAATGGTTGAAACAATGGTGAGACAGTGAATCTGGTGTGAATTTCTCTTCAACATATATACATATATATATATATATATATATATATATATATATATATATATATATATATATATATATATATTTTATTTTATTTTTTTTGGTTTAAACAGATCTATAGATTTTTCTTTTTTATCTGTCTATCCATGCGGATAATTTTCATGAAAAGAACAAAAAAAAAAAAAAGGATAATAGTTAATGATTCTTAGTCAGAATAGGATTTATTCTCATGATTTCAATATTTCTCTTTTTAGTGTTAGTGGTCAAGTCCTTTTAGTACAATATATAATATAATAAGTAGCACTCATTTATTGGAATATTTCTTTATTTAGCTTATAAAAGTGAAATATGAAAGAGTTTTAAAATAATTTTCATTAATTGTTTTTAATTCATGTGGGGTCATAGGTAATATTTAAGTATGGTAAGATTATGTATCTGCACTGTATATTCATTATAGGAGATGTAATGTTTAATAAGCTTTACCATTTTATTATCCAAAGTAAATATTTTAATCTTACCTTAAATTTTAGTTACTTAATGTTATACATATATATATATATATATATATATATATATATATATATATATATTGTTATTTATTTATTTATTTTAAATTTTTTGAATCACAGATAGGTACGTTTTCCATGCTAATTAATTTTCCTCTTTGAATTTAGACTAATTTGATATGTGATTTGGGTTTATTTAAAGAGAATAATTTTAGGAATATAAATTTTGCATAATATAAGAAAATATCGCTTAAAATGAATTTCTCTCCAATTTACAGTTAAGATTAATTAATGCTTCGAGTAACCAAAGATTTTAATACTTGACAAATTTTAAACATTTTTTTTTTATATATATATAGATATTCATCTTAATTAAGAATACGGAGTACGTATCTTTTTGAGATATTTAAATTTCAAGGATGCAATAATGCACCTTGATAAATATTTTCTAAAATTAATTTTTCATCGATTTATTTAATATAAGATAATAGATAAATATTAGGAATTAAAATGAGCGAATTTAGGCCTTGACATAATAGTTTAAGACAAGACAAGTCAATAAAAGCAACCGTGCTAGAACCACGGGACTCGAGGGGTGCCTCACACCTTCCCTTCGGTCAACAGAATTCCTTACCCGGTCATCTGTTTTCGCAGACCAACAAAGAGTCATTTCTTTTTTATTAGAGATTCAATAAGGTGACTTGGAACACCATAACTCAATTCCAAGTGGCGACTCTGAAAAATGACAAAAACTAATCCCTATTCAATACCGTCACTTTAATTGGAAAAACCCTTCGACTCGATCCCTTTCGAGCGAAGAAAAGGGGTGTGACATCTCTGGCGACTCTGCTGGGGACTAAATAAGAATTCGAGCTTTGATATTGACTTTACTTGCTTTAATTATTTTATAATGCGTTTATTGGTCTTATGTGCTACTTGTCGCTCATTTACCGCTTTGATATTATTTGAATTGTATTATAAATTGTCTTCTCTCGCGTACCCCCTCTGAGTCTCTGAAATAGGATAGAGGGAATGCAGCATATGCATCCCACTTTCTTTTTGAGATAACCGGAGTGTCAAGGCACCTGGTGAAGGATATAGTCACACATGTTAGGCGGGGTTTGGATCGACAACGAAGGCGGTGTTGCCCTGCTACCGACCAGGTTGTCCCTCCTCGGCTCGAGTGTCCGCTCGAGTAAGCCAGTCTAGACACTTATCCCTATTAGGTTTTAACTTAGAAGAACTGAAAACTCAGAATCTGGTTATCCCTATTAGGTACCGCATTATTTGCATCATATGCATTCGACTTAGCGGGACTCGGCACAGGGGCCGGGTCCGTCTAGGACAGGTCACCTACTTAATAAAGACCAACATGTGCATCCTATGTGCTCTTTGATATTTGTCTGGAAGGCTATTTGTGTGTTGACCAGCTTTAGGCAATTTTAAAATACGAGAGATTAATTTATTCTCAAATTTAGTTGATCATTTTGAAAGAAAAAATTTATTTTTAAAATAAAGATTTTTTTTTTTTTAAAATATACATCAACACAATTTTACAATCTTTATGAATTACGAGGGTCTGATTCTCACATTTTAGTGGGATACGTAGGAAGTCCTTCCCAGGATACGACCCTATCTTTTGAAAAATTATTCATAGATTTATTGGGGAATATTTTGAAAATATGATTACTTTCATAATTATTTTTCTGATTCTCAAGTCCAATTTTTATATATATATTTAAACAGCCCAGAATCTTTAGGGATCATGAGGCTAAGATCTTACAAAAAATAAAAAAATAAAATAAAAATAATAAAAAATAATAATAATAATAATAATTATAATAATAATAACAATAAAATAAAAATATATTTCAAAAGCCCGGAATCTTTAGGGATCATGAGGCTAAGGTGTTACAAAATATGTATATATATATATATATATATATATATATATATATATATATTAATTTTAACAAGTCCTAAACCTTTAGGGTCATGAAACTGAAAATTTTATACAATTTCATACATAAAACGGTCATTCTATTCTTCTTTATTTCTGAGTCCTTTTATTTTATTTTATTTTATTTTTACTTAGGGAATATTGTCTTCAAACATATAGATAAAATTGTCTAGAAGTCTGTTATAGCAAAATTTTTGATAGGGTCAATTTAAATAAAAAAAAAATAAAAAAATAAGATTACCAATCTTGTTTCTCTCGCTTCAATTTTTGATAAAATTGTTCTTTGTAACTAAGTTTAAATAATGGTCGCACTAAGTTTTACAAGTTAAGTTATAAATTCTTTTCAAAATTAATAAATTAAGTTTTGTCTAAATCTAGATATTTATTAATCTTATGTCCCTGTCAATAGGTATAAAATGTCTCCCCCTGTTCGTGGAAAGCGTTCAAAGAGAAAGAGAGATGGGAGTGTACCACTTCAGGTTGTGGATTGTACCCCTCTGCAACTTTGGTTATGGTGGAATGCAATTGATACTTTCGATTATGACGAGATACATAAGTATTTGGGTTTTTTGACGAGTATCATGAGAATCAACCCTAATAGGGAGGTGATTGATGCATTACTGAATTTCTGGGACCCGAAGAATAATGTATTCCGCTTTTCAGATTTTGAGTTGACACCTACTTTAGAAGAGATAGCAGGCTATGTTGGATATGGTGATATGCATCGGAAGAAACTTATAGCCCCAAGACTTATTTCGATAAACAAATTTTGCAAGCTCATGAACATAAAGAACACAAAAGAAGAATCAATGAAAAAAGGTTGGGTTTCCTTGCAGTTTTTGTATGACAGATACGGAAGGCAAGAGGGGTTTCAGAAGTACGGTAAAGAACTTTGTAATAAGGGAAGTTTTGAGACTTGGAAAGTTCACAGACGATTTGCATTCATGGTAGCCTTTTTGGGCACTATGGTCTTCCCAAGAAGAGAAGAAAAAATTAATATTCGTTTAGCGGGAGTGGTACAGATACTGATTAAGAAAGATTACACCATGATACCAATGATCCTAACTGATATTTACCGTGCTCTGACTGTTTGTCAGAAAGGAAAAAGTTTTTTTCGAGGGATGTAATATCTTGTTACAGATGTGGATTGTAGAGCATCTTTATCAACGTCCTACATTGACAAGGTTCAATCCCGAGCGATTCAATCGAATCAACGATTACGAGGAAAGGATGAAGAAATATAAATGTCCAAAAGAAATTGGAGATTGGGTTAAACTTTTTCGTTCTTTGACAACAGATAAAATCACTTGGAATCTCCATTGGTTCCCTTGGAGGCAAGTCATATATAGTTCTGTCATCCGTCCGTTCTTGTTATTAATGGGTATTAGAGGTGTTCAACCGTATGTTCCATTGAGAGTTCTACGTCAGCTAGGCAGGCGTCAAATAATTCCCGTAACGGAAGACATGGCTGAGTTCGTATTTGAGGTCAGACCAGAGATTTCACTTCCAGAAGATTTGGCCCAGCAGATTTGGGAGGGTCGCCGTATTATGGGAGTCGAAACGATAGTCATAGAGCGTGAGAAAGGAGAAGTGCACCCAGATTATCGGGAATGGTTTGAAGAACAGTCGAGTCCTCCAGTCAGACCAGAAAAATTGGTTAAAGGACCTATAGATCAGGAAGCTGCAATCAGGATAGGAATTGAAAGAGCCATGCGAGAACATCATGAAGCCAACCAAATTTTGAGAGAAGAATTAGAGCATGCCAGGGCAAAAATATACGAACAACAAAGGGAATTCTCTGAAGAGAAAGCTAAATCAGCAGCTATTGAGGTTGCACTTCGAGGACAAATCAAGTTTGCTACCACTAGAGGGTCACACGTTGCAGAACTTGCCGCATCTCGCCGACAACAACTTCAAGAAGTTGAAAAGAATATGCAAGAAGAATTTGATCGAGAGAGATCTCAATGGATTCGTGAAAGAGGAATATTGCGAGAACAGTTGGAGGTTGTTTCCACTCGTGAACAACGTGCAAGTGAGATGGTTGATTTCCGAGATCGACAGGCTCAGGAATGGGATCAGGCTTTCAGTTCTCTTCAAGGGAAGGTCCACCGTGTAGCACAAGATACTGCCAGAATGGGCTTAGATTATCAGCAGCTGGATTGTGAGGATTTTTTGGCACAAGTACCTGCTTTCGCACAGCGACTCACTACTTCATTGGAGGACATTTATCTGAGTTTGGGAGGACATATTAAATCGAAATCTCCTTGAAAGGATCGTTGTTTTCTTTGTCATAGTTTTTTTCATTTTCAGTTTTTTTTTTTTTTTTTTTTTCTTGTTTAGATATTATGTCTTTAGTTTTCAGATGTCAGTTAGTAGGTTTTATTTTAGGAGTTGGGTCAGTTATTTTATCGTAGAATGTAATGAAGTTGAACGTTTATTTCTATATATATTAGACACGTGATTTTTGCTCCTCCCTAAGAGGGGTGTGACAAGAACCAAGAAGATAAGCATGCCAGCTGGAAAGAAGATAAAAAAATCAACAGATACGACAAAAAGATAAAGGAAGACGGAACAACAAAAGTAGACAGAACAATAAAGGAAGAAAGAAACATGTAAAAAGTTAACTTTCAGAAAAGATATATATGTTAGGTAGTCATATGTATATAGTAGCCTACTTTTTTGACTTTTGTAAAGACTTTATTAATTTTTTCTTTTCATTTATTAGCTTAAGAGAAATAGAAAAACGTGTAAAGTTTTTTTGTTTATTTTAAAATCATGTAAATGCTCTCATTATAAATAGAGGCATAGAAGGCAGCAGAGGAGGCAGACCTTCATGCGTTGAAGCAAATACTCTCTCAAATCCACAACAAATATTTTGCTCAGTTAATTAAAAAACAGATTTATTTCAATGGAAAAATCTATGGAGGAACAAAGCTCAGAAATATCAAACCTACCCGAACAGGTATATTTATTTATGATTATGAATAGCTAAATTCATAATTCCCAACAATCATGGTATGATAAAATAAATTCATGTTAGTTACTTTATAGTAGAATTATTCGAAGAATAATATGTTAAGAAGTTTATTAGCAAAGTGGAAACGGAGAAAAATCTCTAAGAACTATGCCATCCTAAAGGTGAAACCAATAAGGCAAGAAGCCGTGGTGGGGAGTAATCAGAGTAGAGGCGCTGTTCAAGGGAAAATATCCAGATTACCATGCTAATAGTGACCGAAGAACATGTTATTTAAGAATAATCTAGTATATAGTAATCTAAGATGACCATATTTTGTTATGTACATGGTTGAAGGGAATATTTTGAAAAAAGCAATTTTATGAAAATGAATAATTATTTATCTGATGTGATGGTAGATAAATTTAAAATACTTATTTTGTATGCATTTAAAGATATAAAAGTAGTAGATATAAGAAAAATCATATTAGAAAAAACATTTGGTAAATATTACATGACTAGAATAAATTATATACCATACCTACCTAACTACTCCTACAAATACTTAGCATGATAAATTACATAGAATTTTTAGAAAAAGATATGAGAAACATACAGTTACTAGAAAAACAGATGAAAATAAATATAGACAAATACATGGAAAATAAAGATATAAAATATATAGAATTCCTTAATAAAAATATGCAAGAACTACTAAGGCTAAAACGACTACAAAATATTCTAATAAAATATTTAGTCAATTTTAAATGATAGATAATCTTAAAATCTTAATCTTATATATACTTAGAGATTTAGAAATAGATATTAAGAGAATAATATTAGAAAAAAATATTAGACTATGAAATTGAAATTATGGATTGGATAGCACAGTTATACCTAGATAATTACCCAGAAGGGTATTATTCAGATTAAAAGATGTTAGAATATATAAAGAAAATTAGAGAAAGGCAAAATTGGATATATGAAGAAGTTAATTACAGAAATCAACTTGAAATAGAAAAAAGACAACTAGAAGAAAAATTACTTAAAATAAAATTAACCTTAGAAAAGGAAGATACAAGTAACAATTTATTTAATACATACGAAAAATTATTTAATACAGATGGAAAATTAGTTATACATGAACACCAAATACTAATTAGCCAGATAAAAAATATAAACCTACGCATTGAATATAACAAAGTTAGAATAAAATACTACACAGAAATTGCTAAAATATCAATAGAATAAAATAATAAACTATACAAATTAATGGATGCATCTTACGAAAAGAATAAATCATTAAAAGAAATAGAAACCCAACTATATAGTCTATACCAAGAATATAAAAGATTACATATTACTAACGAGGATCCTAAAACACTAGATAATTTAATCACGATAATATCTAATCTAGGATATAAATTAATAAAATATCTTAAGTCAAGAAGATAAAAATGAAAATTATTCCAATCAATAATATTCATTATAAAAATAAATACCTACGTATTTATTATCTAGTTAAATTATCATACCTAATCTGCACCCCCTGACCCTTTTCTTTATAAAAAATAAATAGAAAAGTTATTTCTTCCTTTCCATTTTAGTTGGTCATTTAAAAAAAATAAATGTTTTATATTAATCGATCACTTATTAAACCATGATAGAATTAATTATTCCCTCCTTTTAAAAAAGAATGACCTACTTTGACTTGACACAAAATTTTAAAAAAATAAAGAAGACTTTTGAATCTTGTGGTCTTAAATTAAAGTTGTGTCAAATATACAAAAATATCCTTTAATCTTGTGGTTCTAAACATGTCATGTAGAAAGTTAAAATTAAAATATTGCCAAAAAAAGAGAAAGGGGTCATTCTTTTTTAAACAGACTAAAAAGAAAAGTAGGTAATTCTTTTTTAAACAGAGGAAATAATATTTTCTCATTTTACCTGTACAATTAATTGTATATATTAAATGTGAACAATTACAATTTTAATATCCATTCATATGCCTAACTAATATCATTGATATTGTTAGGGCTGTTTATCAGATGGATCGGATAGATAAATATGCTTAACGATTTGACTTGTCGAATATCGACTTTCAAATATACTAATCCACTAGCCAACCAATAAAATATCGATTGGTTCGGTGTCAGGTTAATAATTATCGGATGATTATCAAGCGGTGTATTGACTCAATCATTCTCCATTATTTCACTTTCACAGTTTCATTCACCCATTGATCTCCATCAAACAAAATTATTTTTTCTGGCTTTACTTACACTTATAATTTTATAATTAGTCACTATAAGAAATCATGAAAGCTTAGACTTTCACGATGAATGCACAGAAGTATTTATTTAACATATATTAACTTAAATGTACTTGAATTATAAATTTTTGTGTACAAAAAGTAAGAAATGCAACACATAAATATGTATTCAATATAGATATATGTGAGCTAGCTAATCAAACATGTAGCTATTTTGTCATATCAAAAGTCCAAAATCGAGAGCAAGAAGACTTGCTTTGGTCTGATCAACTTAAAGAGCGGTGTTTTGATTTCATCAACTTTAAGGAGCGGTGGAATATTAAATGAGGTTTTAGAATTACTAATGTTTATTTTCTATATCTAATTGAAAATATAAGTATAATAATTCTTAATGGGTTAACGATTTATATAACATAAAAAAATCGAGTAATCCACTTCCACACTCATAAGCCATTAATTATAATTGATTAATCTGTATTTTAAATATTAATATGATAATTCAATACCAATAAGTCAGTAAATTAATTTTTCAGTTAGTTTATCTGTTATGGTTCGAGTTTCAACAATCCTAGATATTGTAAAGGGTAAAATAATAAAATTTTATTTAATTTATAATTTTTTAATATCTATATAAAATGAAATGTGCCCAACTAAAATAGGACGAAAATAGTACTATTATTTAAAGTTGTGGGGAGATACGATTCTTAAATCAAAATTTGGGAGTAAAAACAATTTTTTACCTTTTTATATTATCGAGGAAAATTGACCTTTACCCAAAAAAAGAAAATAAAAACAGAAAAGGCTACGTAGACTACCATCACCACTCCTGCTGACATTTCCCAGCTCATCAACCACACTATAAATTCCATTTTCCCAGTACACTCTCCTTCTCCACCCTATAAATTTAAATATACCCAAACACACTCGAATCTTCCAGAACATTCTTCACCGGAAAATGAAAAAGTCCGCCGGAAAACCGTTGAAATACGATTTAGAGTACCGGAACAGAGGCGACGATGCCTGGTACGGCGTACTAGTCATACTTACCGGTGAAACAATGACGGTGAAATTCGAAGGTTATCCGGATACTTTTGACGTGAAATTCGATGCGAAGGAGTTCAAATCGAAGGAGGAAATCGACGATTTTTTTGGAAGGTTTAGGAATATCTCGCCGCAGATGCAGGATAGCGAATGTGGTAGTATTAAAGAAGGGATGTTTGTTTGTGCGGCTTGTAGTGCTTTCGGTGGAGATGATATGCTCTTCTACGATGCCGTTGTTGAAGCGGTGAGTTTTTTGTTCTGTTTCAAGTCTAAAAGTTTTGAATTTTTATTTGTGAAAAATTGTAATTTTTAGAACTTTTGTTGTAGTTTTTGAATATACAAATTTTGTATTTAAAATAGTGCGAAAGGTGAAAACAAACCTGAAATATCCAATTTTTTGAAGTTTCATACCTTGACTATCACCAACTACGCCGGAAAATGAAAAAATCCGCCGGAAAACCGTCGAAATACGATTTAGACTACCGGTACAAAGGCGGCGATGTCTGGTACGGCGTACTAGTCATACTTACCAGTGAAACAATGACGGTGAAATTCGAGGGTTATCCGGATACTTTTGACGTGAAATTCGACGCGAAGGAGTTCAAATCGAAGGAGGAAATTGACGCGAAGTAGGAAGGTTTAGGAATATCTTGCTGCAAATGCAGGATAACGAATGTAATAGTATTAAAGAAGGGATGATTGTTTGTGCGGCTTGTAGTGCTTTCGGCGGTGATGATATGCTCTTCTACGATGCCGTTGTTGAAGCGGTGAGTTTTTCTTTTTTGTTTTGTTTGAAGTCTAAAAGTTTGAATTTATATTTCAGTATTTATATTTCTTGAAAAATTGTAATTTGTATGACTTTTGTTAGTTTTTGAATATTCAAATTTTATATTTAAAATAGTGTGAATGGTGAAAACATACCTAAAATATCCAATTTTATAGAGTTTCATATCTGAACTATCGCCAAATATCACCGGAAAATGAAAAAACCTGCCGGAAAACCGCCGAAATACGATTTAGAGTACTGGTACAAAGGCGACGACGCCGTAAAAGGCGTACTAGTCATACTTTAGGGCGAAACAATGATGGTGAAATTCGAGGGTTCTCCGGATACTTTTGACGTGAAATTCGATGCGAAGGAGTTCAAATCGAAGAAGGAAATCGGCGATTTTGTAGGATGGTTTAGGAATATCTCGCTGCAAATGCAGGATAACGAATGTGGTAGTATTAGAGAAGGGATGAGTGTTTGTGCGGCTTGTAGTACTTTCGGTGGAGATGATATGCTCTTCTACGATGCCGTTGTTGAAGCGGTGAGTTGTGTTCTGTTTCAAGTCTAAAAATTTTGAATTTATATTTTCAAAAAAATTGTAATTTGTAGAACTTTTGTTATAGTTTTTGAATATCCAAATTTTATATTTAAAATAGTGCTAAAGGTGAAAACACACCTAAAATATCCAATTTTTTAAAGTTTCGTACCTATGCTATTAATTGTTTGAGTTTCGTATCTAAACTTTCAGGTAGGAAAAGTGAACAATTAATACTTAATAGTTCAGGTGTGTTTTGATAATAAATTGTTGTAGTTCAGCTAGAAACTTCTCACACCTAGTAGTTCAGGTATGGAACTCAAAAAATCAGAATACATTGGAAAATAGTCAAATTAACTCTCGAGAGGCGAAACGTGACAACTATTTTGGATAGGAGGGAGTATGTGAGAAAACAATTTCAGATGTATAATGAAGGTAACTATTTCTATTGCATTCTAATGCTGTCAAATCGTCAAATTCGCAGTTCCAGATGTTGAGTATGAGCGTAGGTTTTCAGAAGGTTTAATACATAGTCAGCTCCAAACTTGACAAAGTATTCCATTTAGACACTTGACTAAGCCATGTTCCAATTGAATATCTTACCTCCTAATTGGTTGTTCCAATTAGACACTTCCTATTCAAATTCTGGAATTTTTTTTGCGCGTGTTTTCATTCATCTATTAGATATGTAAACTATCTCTTAAAATATCTCATCTTTTTAAGTATACACATCAAATTCAAGTAGAAAATATATGGGGATTTACTGCTTATTAAGGAAAATGCATATAATTGAAAGAAATGACATATTTTATGCGGTTAATTTAACTACTTAAATAGGCGAATGTACAACACACAAAAATATTTCCAAAATTTAAACTGAAAGTTTATATTTGGAATACTTTATTAGGAGTTGAGGTGTTTAATTGAAACATGACTTAGTTCGAGTGTCTACATGGAATATCCTGGCAAGTTTAAGGGCCTTGTTATGTATTAAGCATTTTCAGAAATTTATCTAAATATTCTTTAAGCGTAGAGGTCCTAGTCATGGAATTAAAGGAGGAAGGTGAGGTGTGGTAGGTTGACATAGTCTAACTATGATAAACCTTTGAATTCATGGATATTGACGATTCTGTGATTGATCACAACTAATTCAGGATTGAGACACCTTGATTAATATTACTTGGTATTAAACTTCCTTACAGTGATAATGAAATAATCAACTCGCATATGTTGTCTTTTAGCATTGCAGGTCCTAAGCATGGATAAGGGAGGAAGGTAGAGGTAGGTTGGCATAGTCTAACTATGATGAATCCTTTGAAATCAAGGATATAGAGGATTCATGTGGTTGATCACAACTAATTTGGGGTTCAGGCAGTATTTTAAGTCGTATAGTGTAAAGATATGGATCTCGGGTCCAACACAACCCCAAGCGTTAACTCATGTAGGGAGAATTATCCAAGACCGTATAAGGAGACCAAATTCCCATCCCGTGAATGATGTGAGATTCCAACGTCTTGGCACGCTCAAGACTGGACATCTGAAACATGAACAGTATAAGACAAGGGGCCCAACATCGGAAATAATGAATCGGGATGGGACTGTCTATGATACCATGTAAATAAATAGATCTTGAGCCTAATTCAAACCCCAAAAGCTAGCTCAGAGGGGAGGCTTGCCCAAGACTATATAAGGAGACTAAATTCCCATTTTGTGAATGATGTGGGACTCCAACATATAGAATTATAAGCTCACTAGAGCAAAATTTAAAAAGTACTATATGTTCATGGCCCATATAATTTTCTTTTGATATGCTTCAGCTGTAAATCGAGTGTTTATTTCATTGTTATCAACAATTGCAAGTAATCTTCTTTGCCTTTTCAAATATCAAAAGAAGCAAGAAAGAAGAATGCTTTAACTTTATGTGATTGACGAGTTACAACAAAAATTACTGAAGGATATGTATGAATGAGCCTTTACTAGTGTGAGAACAGTATTTGGAGATACAGAGGAATCTTCCATAACTATGGGTTGCGTACTTTAGTTAAAGGAGTTAAGTAAAGATATATAGGGTGTGATCCACTGTATATGCTACACGCAGATGATAATGTGTTAATAGATGAATCTAGCGAGGGTGTTAACCAAATTCTTGAATTATGGAGAAGCACCATAGAGAATAAGGGTCTTACGATAAGAATAAAACTGAAATATATGCCCTGATAGTATTGTATACTGCGCAGTGTCCTAACATGTTATATGTTGTTAGTGTGGTGAGTAGCGGAGATGGATCCATGATCTGGCGATTGTAGGTTATGGACGATCTCAAGTGCTAGTAATGAGTTCTGAGTTTAATTTTTCTCCATATTTAGTGAATTTCTTAGCACATATACAGGGTACGGGCCAAAACTACGAGGTTCTGGTGAACCCATATCTTAAAGCCTACATCCACCCCAGGTGAGTAGATATATGGCATGTCCTTGAAAAGTGCAATAGAGAAAAGTGAAATGAATTTTGAGCTGTAGTAAACAGTGAAATGGATTTTGAGATATTTGAAGAGTAGTACAGATATTGGTCTGACATTCAACAAAAGCAAGATAACACATTCAGTCTTTGTTGTGGACTTGTATAGAGGAGATCTTTAACAGGCTACTTGTTTACTCATTGTGGCGGTGACTGGTGATATTCATTGGAATGCAACTTTGCAAACTAAAGCTGCATTTTCTATCACAGAGTCTGAATAAGTGACTCTCTTACAGATGCAATAAAAACATTATTTGGCCACAGGTTGATGAATGAATTTAGGCTGATAAGCAGCTGTTGTGGCCAGGTGACTAAACTCAGGCTAAAAAAGAACGAGGTACCAATACTTTGTTACCACCGGAGTGTCATTCATCTCACAAAGAATTGAGTGTGTCATGAGTGTACAGCACTTATTGATGTTAAATATCACTTCAGTAGAGAGATTGTATCCAGGGGTATTGTAGTTGTCAATAGGTTTCTATAAATTTCTATCTACTTGATATTATGATCAAGACAGTTTTGGTTAGTAAGAATAGGCATTGCCAAGAGGTGGCAGTACTAGGTGAGATGCCTTGTGAGTGTAATTTGGCAAGACGGTATGCTGAGATAATTCCTTGTTGATAATGGAGAAATTCAAGTAACAACAACAAAGTGAGGTCTGGGAAAGGTAGAGTGTACGACGTGTTAGAGATATATCTTAGAGGGATTGTGAATAATTTTCTCTCCTTATTTGTAGATTTAGTTTTCCCATTTTAGCATATTCATAACTGTATAGATTCTCATTTATTTTGATTGATTGTACAAATTTCTTTCCCTCTTCTATAAATACCTTACTCATTATTAATAAAAGAATCAACAATCTCTTCAATCTCTTCTGTAAATTGCTTTATGGTATTAGGATTTAGGGTTATTGTGCTTCACAACCAACAAGTTTTTTGGCCAGTAATTCCTTTTTTTCCCCTCAAGTAGCACTTCTGATTCTCACACAACCCCAACAAACCAAACGTCGACACCCGAAAACCAAACTACTCCATCGACTAACCATCAAACCTTTCTGTCTTCGCAAAATATTGTGGCATCCTCTAACATCATCTCCTTGAACAACAATGACCAACTTATTTCAATCAATGCTATCGTCTAAGCCCAATTGGAACTCACCACCACCAATTACCAATCTTGGCAATATTAGTGTCTGCTTACTACCTATGATTTTCATCCGTTCATAAATGAACCACCATCCACCACAACTTCCTCTAACAATAAATGACAACATCATCTAATTAGAAGTGCTTTGGTAACATCCCCTTTAACCAGAAATTATACCCTTTGTTACAGATGATAAAACTTGTTATGCACTTTGGCAAAACCTTGCCACGACTTATGCCAAGCCGTTGCGTGCTTGTATAATGAGCCTGAAAGAAGACTTGAATATTATTCAAAAGGGAATTCCCTCCGTCACTGTGTATTTGTAGAAAATCAAAGAGATATGTGCCAAGCTCGCTTCAGTTACTTTTTATATATCTGCTGATGAAGTTTTCATCATGGCGTACATGGCCTTCCTTCCGAGTATGATAGTATTTCCTCTGCACTTTGTGCTCGTGAAACAACCATAACCTTTCAAGAGCTTCTTGAAAAATTGACAGACTTTGAAGCTTATTTGACTCGTCGTTCATCACAAACCATGGCGCCAATCATGGCGAACTTTGTTGCTAAACCTCCTGCATCCACTAACCGGAATTACAATCGAAATACCAATAACTCACGTTCCAATCAAAGGAATTTCCCTCCTTCCAATAGGAATGGAAATGGCAACAATCGAAGGGGCCATTCTGGTGGACAAAACAATCGACCTAGGGTCACTTGTTAATTATGCGACAAACCTGGCTATCATGTCAAGCAATGCAGAAAATTACTTTCCATTCTTTCTGCTGTCAAAGGTACCAAATCTAGTGGTTCTTCCAGCAACTTCAACCGATCCAGCTATCAGCAGCCCAAAGCCAACTTTGCTTCACAGTCCACCAATGCGGATCCAAATTGGCTTGTTGATTCTGGTGCCTCGCACCATGTTACACAAGACTGATAAAACCTTTCTCTTCACTCTGAATGTGATAGTACTGAGGATGCCATGCTTGCGTACGGTAAGACACAAAATTACCCATATAGGATCTACTCTTCTACCCTCTTCCTCTACCCCTCTCAATTTAACTAATGTTTTATGTGTGCCTCATATGAAAAAGAATCTCATCTCTGTTTATAAATAGTGTAGTGATAATTATGTCTTGGTTAACTTCTTACCTTACACGTTTGTTGTGAAGTTCTATTGTACGGGGACACCACTGGTAGCAGGGAAGCCTAAGGGCGGTGTATACCTATGGCCATACAATTTTTCCCTCCAAGCTATATCTAATGCTTAAGTCAACACCACTTCCATCACCACTGCTCCCAACTGGCATCGACATCTCGGGCATCCCTTCACTCCTCTTCATCATATTTTGAAGCTTTTGAATATTTCATCTTTAGAGAAGATTTTTTTTACAATGCTTGTAAATGCAATAAAATGCATAAGACTTCGTTTTATAAATCCTTGATACAAAGTTCTCCTTAAGAATATATTTATTCGGATGTTTGGGGTGCTGCACCAGAAGTTTCTATTGATGGTTTGCAATATTATTTAATATTTGTAGATCATTATACAAAATATATCTGGCTATTTCCTTTAAAGAGAAAATCTGATGTTTCAATTGTGTTTCCAAAAGTCAAACGAACTGTTGAGAAATTGTTTCAAAAGCCCATAATATGCTTTTACTCTGACAATGGCAAAAAATTTCGTCATCTCCATCCATTCTTTGAAGAGAATGGGATTTCCCATTTTCTTCCTCCCCCCTACACACTTGAACACAATGCCACTACCGAGCGTCGTCATCGCCATTTTGTGGAGATAGGTATCACATTATTACATAAATGCCAATCTTCCTCTAAAGTTCTGGTCTTATGCCTTCACTACAATGGCGGAGAATTTTGTCATCTCCGTTCATTCTTTGAAGAGAATGGGATATCCTATTTTCTCACTCCCCTTTACACACTTGAACACAATGCCACTACCGAGCGTTGTCATCGCTATGTTGTGGAGATAGGTATCACATTATTACACAATTGCCAATGTTCCTCTAAAGTTCTGGTCTTATGCCTTCATTACTGCTGCCTACTTAATCAACAGGTTGCTCACCCGGGGTTTAAATTGAAGAAATATCAAATTTGGGCTTTTCGGGCCAAAATTCCCAAATTTCACTTTTGAAATCGAGTTTTTAACAAGCTTTAAATGACAGGAATTGAAGAAACATAATTGAAATAGAGATTTGGAATTTACCAAACTTGAAAATGGAAGAAATCACCTAAAAATTTTAAAACTCGAAGTCCCAAGTTTCAAAAATGGTGAAAAATTGAGAAAAACGGATGTATATATCACCAGGCATCGCTTAAGCGACCAAGTGTCGCTTTCGCGATACTCGCTGGGCTGCACAAGTGTCGCGTAACTGATCCCCTTGCCGCTTAAGCCGCAGTCGCTTACGCGATAAGGTACTCGCTTACGCGATACCCACTTCTGGCAGTCAGTCCGCTTAAGCGGCTGCACCAGCTGGAGAATATGCTACCCTATCAAATTCGATGCTCCAGACTCAATGACGATATAAGATTTTCAAAAAAATGTCGTTTTCACAAAATTGATCCCCGTGACCCAATTTCACAACTCTCTAAATCGAGGGTCAAAATGAGATACAAAAGCTGTAAAACCACACCAACTATGTTACCAACCTAAAATCGATGTTCTGGATCTGCTGGCGCTGTCCATTTTGCCATTCGATCCACAGAACAATAAAAGTTGACCGAAGTCAACTATGAAGCTTTTATAACCTCCAAAAACTACAAACTCGCACAAATCACATCGAAATGCATTGGAACCATGCCAAACATCCCACACCCAGAAATACCACAAAGCAACCACGGGGAGGGGTAAATGGTCAAATCATACAGAAATGAATAATTCACAAAAATCAAGTCGTTACAAGCTGTCCCATGACAACTCATTGGACCATGGTAAAATGTGTCTTGCGCTATCTAGCTGGGACTTCAGACCGTAGTCTGTTTCTTCGGAAAGACTCTCCTCTCTTGCTTCATGCATTTTTGGACTCTGATTGTGCTGGTGATGGCGATGATCGCTCGTCTACTATAGGCTATGTTGTGTTTCTTGGCAGTCCTCTAGCCTTATGGAGTTCTAAGAAACAACGAGTTGTAGCTCGATCTTCGACAAAGGCATAATACAATACAGGGCCGTTGCCTCTACCACTGACGAACAAAAACTTTGTTGGGTGCGTAATCTTCTCAAGGAGTTATCGATTACTCCCGCTCAGCCACCGGTCATCTACTGCGATAATCTTAGTGCTACATATGTTTGTGCTAACCCTGTGTTCCACTCTCGCATGAAGCACATTGATCTTTACTATCATTTTGTCCGTAAATTAGTCCAGCAAGGTCTCCTACGGGTTTCACATGTATCATCGAAGGACCAACTAGCTGATATGCTCACAAAATCTCGTCTCACCAGTTCTTTTGAGTTGATACGTTTCAAGATTGGTATCTCTAATCGACCTACCATCTTGCGGGGCATATTAGAGATATATCTTTGAAGGATTGTGAATGATTTTCTCTCCTTATTTACAAATGTAGTTTTCCCGTTTTAGCATATTCATAATGGTAAAGATTCTCATTTATTTTGATTGATTGTGCAGATTTCTTTCCTGATCCATAAGGATCCACCCTCTTGTATAAATACCTTACTCATTATTAATCAAAGAATCAACAATCTCTTCTGTAAATTGCTTTACGACGTGTTGCTACCTCAGAGATGAGGTGGAGAGGTTGTTTCCGATACACCCTTAGTGGAAGACAAAAACAATCTAGAAAAAGACGTAATATAAATGCAAAAAACAATAGGTAGTAACAAAACAACAGGATAGTAACAAGAACAAGACTACCACAAAATAATGGAGGAATGCAAGTAAAGGAAAAGAGGGAAAAATTGCTGATGTGGGTTGAATTTTGTGGTAATTGGTGTATATAAGATATTGCAGGCTCTTTGCTCAGTATTTCCTTATTGTGATTATATACATTTTTTTTTCTTTAAAGGGCAATATTTTCGTTCTAGCGTCAAGGAGTGTTTCTTTAAAGTTTAGGGTGTGAAAGGAAGAGAAAAAGAAAGAGGAAGAGTGTGAGACAATTTAGCAGGTGGGTTTGTGAACATATTGGGGACTAAGGTTTCGAAGAATTTGGAAAAAAGACTCTTGCTGTTGTTCTTTTCAGCGTAGTGTAGTTTTCTTACCGTCTTTCTTGAGGATGCTGACATATTTGCTGAACCTCATTAAAGTTTGTTCTTTTACTTTCTTTTTTCCGTATTTACTTTTATTTTGTTGCTCTAAATGTGGGTTTGTCATAACATATAAAGAAAAGTAGCAAGGCTCAAAGAGGAAAGAAGAGGGATACTAATTCATTTTAGTTCATTGGCTAGATTCACTTGCTTCTAATTTTTTTCTTCTGCTCTTTGGTAGATCCACAACGAGAACCATTCATTTCACAACGGAGTGGAGGAGTGTTTATGTACCTTTGTATTAGCCTGGCTTCATGGCCCAAAAAAGGATGACTTGACTAATTCTGGAATTGAAGGCATATGCATCATCAAAGGCACATCCCAAGTTGATCCGAGACTAGCCTCTTTCATGGAATTGGCAGACCAGAAACTCAGAAAATCCTCTGGGGAGTCAACTTCTACATCTGAGCAAGACAATTCAGCATCCCAAGGATTGTCACGTACTAAAAGAGTCAGATACTTGTCTTCTGCACAAAAGTCAGATTCGTCCTTTAAGGCAAGTTATCACCTAATAAGTCATTAATTTGAGTGATGATGCATGTGCCTAAATCATTCTCCTCTTCCTTTCCCTGTAGGGGATTAGCAGTGCCAAGAATGTGGTTAACGTGAGCTGTACAACAGAAGGTGTGCTGCTGAACTCCATCACCTGTTACAATGTGGTTATTGCACTTTTTTAAGTTCTTCGTTCTGAACTGCAGCAACAGACTATAGCAGGCACCGGGATCATGATAAAGATCTAGGAGGGCAATTTTCAAATTACCATGTCATGCTAGTCGAGAACTTGGAGAGAAACTTGTTGCCTTCAGCATTGAGAGATTTCATACATGAGCATACTTCTGTTTGGTCACAAGCATATATTTCTCCCTGCCCGTCATATATGCCCTATGCACAAGGCATTATCGTGGTAGATTGTGAAGAGAAGCTTCAGAAAATAAATCTGTTTTTGGACAATCCATCCCACCTTGTTGTGTCCTCAAAGGGAAGGTATATTTCCATAGTTTCTTTGCTAAAGTGGTTGTTGATCCTTTTGTAATCTCTCCTTTCGTTCTAATGTCTTCACTGAAAAAAAGTTGTATCTTTTTATATGTATTTAGGCTACGCTCATGTGTTCTACACTATTCCCACATGTATTAGACTTGTATTGATTAGAATCTATCTACCGTTAGAGTTATGTTTTTTGTGTGTATCAAAATATTTGGTTTCCTGCCTCAATACAGTTTATGAACTAAAAAACATTTTCATTCGGCTAAGGATCGTGTTTAGCGTGGATCAACGTTACTAAAATAACTTTTTGTGTATTTTTCTTAGAAGAGCTCCTGTGCCACAATTACCCAGCTACTCGAACTATTTTAGATATGTAGATAGCGTCGACATGTGTTCATGATGTACGTTTTATCAAGGCATGCTTGTCTTGTCATTTTTTTCCTTAGCTTGTGATTTACTAAAACACCATAGTTCAGTTCTGCCGCACTACTTGTTTTGAGGCCTGCTCTGTGGTTGAATCAATAGCATAAGCCTTGGTCCTGAATTTACTTTGGTGGAAGTGATAACCTGCTCAATTGCATCTGCGATTTAGAAGTCTGAATTGCTGATATCTCTTCCGAAACTGAACTAGAGGTTCTAGAATGGTATCTATCGTTAATAAGAAAAAGAAGAGCACAAAATTTGACATGGTTGAGTCCCTGTAAATGCCCTATAGATGGTAATTATCAGTCTGAACTTCCATGCTAGGTACTACACTTTTGGTGATTAGTTGGGATCGTTTTTGAAAAATCTCTCTAGACTAAATATATAGTTTCACATGCCATTTCCCCAATTACTTTCGGGGATTGCTTGAAGTTCTATGCATTCTGCGCCGTTGTGTTTTTCCTTATTTCTTTATTTATGTAGTTGAAAACTTTGTTTTACTCTGCAGTTCAGCTTCAAAGAAATGCTACTTTTGGCCTCAACTTCTGTTTAATGCTACTTCCCTTTTTGCCTTTTTTAAATGGGGAATCTTACACTTGGTTTGGATGGTGGTTTCCCATGATTTCATAATGAAATCATGTACGGTACTGTACGATTTGGTACCGTACATTATAGTACAATACAGTACTTTGTTGTTTGGTTTGACGGTGTGGTACTGTATTGTAACTAGTAAGTTTACTAAAATGCCCTTAATTATTATAAATGTTATATTTATTAATAATTATTAATAGAATAATTTAATATAATTTTCATCATGCTAATTTGTCACAATTATGCAATGTAAATATATTAAGTTTGTTTAATTCAAGTAAATTCTAACAAAATCAATATAAGAGTAGATAAAAATAAATGTAATCTTTAATTTTTTGATAGTAACAAATTTGATTTCTTTTTGGTGTTTTGAGACGTGACCACCAATGACAAGTACAATGTTGGAATGCATCTTTTGTGTATTGCTATGGGTGTGTTTGGTATGGTGGAACATTTTCCAAGGAAATGTTTTCTAGGAAAACAAGATGTTTCTTACTTATTTTCTTGTGTTCGTTACGCAAGTGGAAAAATATTTTGTAAAAGCATTTGTATAAATTGAACATACCATACCATACATTTTAAAAAACATTTGTGGTAGGAAAAAATTTTGAAATACTTTTTTTAAAAAAAATTGGTGGGGGGAGGGGGGCTGGTAGGTGGTGGGGGCCAAGTTAGGGAGGTGAGGGTTAAGAAAAAAGTTTTGAAAGTTTTTTAAAAAACAAATCGGAGTGGGGGTTTGGGAGGGGGTGGGGTCAGGTCGGGGTAGGGGGTGGGATAAGAATTTTCTTTTGAAATTTTCAAAGAAAGTAAATTTAAAAAATAAAATAAAATAATTTTTTTGGGGGTAGGGGTAGAGGTAGAGTTCAATAATATAGGGTAAAGGATAAAATAGAATTATGTAATATCAAGTAAGGGCATATTTGGAAAAAAAATAGAAAATCATGGGATATCACCAAATCGGTGGTTACATAAATGAGGGTTTTCATAGTTACCAAACTATGAAATCAAACCATACCATATCATATAATACATTTTAAGAAATAATCAAAAGAAAATTGATTCTCTTACACTCTATTTGGATGGTTGTTTCCCATGATATGGTATGGTATAATTACTAGAAGAATCATGTTTGTTTTGATTGTTCCTTAAAATATATGGTATGTTATGGTTTAATTTCAATTGTTTGATAGCCATGAAAAGTCTCACTTTATGTAACCACAAATTTGGTGGTATCCCATGATTTACTTTTTTTTTTTTCAATCATGTCCTTATTTAATATTATATTATCCTATTTTACCCTCTACCCTATATTTATTTAATTTCACCTCCGACCCCCCGACCCCCCTCCAATTTTTTTTTTTTAAATTTCTTTTTTAGAAAATTTCAAACTTTGTTCTTATCCCACCCAAAAATTCAAAACTTTTTCTTACCCTACCCTACCCCCAACCTACACCCCCCACCCCCTTATTTTATTCGTTCTCAGTGTTTTGTGTTAAATATATACAAATGCTTTTAGAAAATATTTGTCTACTTGCATACCGAACACAAGAAAATAAGTGAAAGAACAATTTGTTTTCCTAGGAAATATTTTTTGGATTTCATGCCGAACATACCATAGCATACACAAAAGATGCATTTAAAATTTGTACTTGTAGTTGGTGGTCACGTCTCAAAAATAAAAAAAAATGAAATTTGTTACTATAAAAGATGAATCCTATTACATTTATTTTGATCTACTCTTTTATTGATTTTGTACGAATTTAACAACATAATATATTTACATAGACATAATTTGTGACAAATTAGCAGGAAAAAAATTATATTAAATTATTTTATTAACAATTATTGATAAATTTAACATTTATAATAATTAAGAGCATTTTAGTAAACTTACCTGTCACAATGCAATACCATATCGTCAAATCAAACAATATAACTATTATTAAAATGACAGTATGATATAATCCATCCAAACATTGTGTTATACTATTCTGTACAGTATAATACCATACCATATAATACTGTAGATTATGAAACCATGATAAACCACCATCCAAACGAAGTGTTTTTGGTAACCATACCACATCATGGGAAACCACCATCCAAACGAAGTGTTTTAGTAACCATACCATACCATATCATGGGAAACCACCATCGAAATAGTGTGTTGGTAGCACAGTTGATTGGCTACTTGAACTCCCACCTTATTGGTGAGGGTACGATTCCCCATAGTGTAATCCCCTCCCCATTCTTTCCCTACCCCCAATTTTCGGTTATCAAATAAAAAAGCTACTTCCTTTCTTGTTCAAATGCTGTTTAATGCGCTTCCCTTTCACATTCAATGTTGTTTACTGTTTAGAGTTCTTGTGATATCATTTCAAGCTCCTCTATGTTCTGAACTGTCGTTTTATAGTGGATTTAAAGAAAGAACAGACTCAAAAGAATATTCCCCATAAAAAATGATGAATGTAAACTTGATATGCCAATCAGTTTGAGGGAACAGACTTTTTGTGAAGTGTCAAGTTGTTTCTTAAAATTTTATGTTCTAGAAGGAACTAGCTGTAATCTTTGGGAAACAGGTGTCCACAACTGATATGTACAAATGAAGTTGTACATAATATTTTCCCAGTTTTCTGCTAGTGGTTTCTTAAAAAATGTCATGTACATTGAGGCGCTATTGGTTTTTCTATTTCTTTCTCATTTGTAGAAGTTGAAATGTTTTTTCATCCCTCACTATATACTTTAAAAGTGTGAGTGCTGGAGAGACAGTGCAACACTCTGGTTTTGTGTGCCTTGGGTCTTTATCATTTAATGCAATTTAACATACTTCTCTAATTCAGATATCCTTGCTCTATACTTTTTGCTAAATATGTACATTTTTAATTTTTCTTTTTGTTGCTAAACGTGTAGATCCTATTCCATTTTAACCTTTAAGAGTCGAATTTTCATGCATGTTCATAGATCTTGTAGATTGACGAATGCCTATGGGGTCATTTACTTTTTTCCTTTTGCCTTTTACAGACCGGTGGTTATAAGTGAAAGAGATATGAGATACTCAACGATTAAGACATCGCTTGGGAGCTTAGTGTGCAGTTCCCAGGTAAGATTCATTTATTGGTTAGATTTGAAAATGGTTGTAAAACAACTAATGAGCCATAATTGTTAGATATGCAACATGGCATATTGTACTGTCCCTGCTACTTCACAAATGAGTTTGGTAGACAGCATATTGGAAAATATCATATACAATATGAGGTTTCTTGATAATCTAGAAGCAGGCATAACTGATAGTTTCTCGTAACTAGTGATAAACTGGATGCCCAGTTGTCACTAGTCAAACATAGATCGACATGTAACTGTAGGATAATAGGAGAGCTGAGAATATGATTTAAGAATCAAATTGATCAGTAGTTTGTATACTCATGGCCTTGAGGAATTGTGCTTTTATACATAATTGTGAAAGTGCTTAAACAACCACATACACAGTGAAATCCCACAAGTGGGGTGTGGGGATGGTGGTGTGTACGCAGCATTACCCCTAACTTCCGAAGGTAGTTTGAAGGTAGAGAGATTGTTTCAGATAGAACCTCGATCAAGTAAAGTATATCAAAATCAGGTATGGAAAGAATGGGAATGTTGATGCCATCTAAAATACAGGAGAAAGAGAATATAGCAACAACAAATAACATGGTAACAGAAGCAATTAAGCAAAGGACCGGAGCAAAACAACATATAGTGGTGAAGTCAAAGACTAAGATATTATGAGAGTAATAATGATAATGCTGATAAGGGAAACTAAACAATGCTCGACTGCCTACTAACTTTCTACCCAAATCGTCAACCTCCATAACACCCTATCTATGGTCACGCCCTCTGTGAGCTGCATCTGTGTCATGTCCTGTCTGATCACCTCTCCTAATAATTCTTTGGTCTACCTCCACCTCTCCTCACATCCATAATAGCCAATCTCTCACAACTCCTCATTGGGACATTTGTGCATCTCTATATGCTCGAACCATCTCAGTATTCCTTATGCCGAATATCATGGTTCTCCCCTTTCTCTTGAGCTCTAGAAGCAATCAAGCGACCCAATTTAATCCTTGGTAGGTCATACAGAGCCCTCTTCTTCTTCTTAATCTCTAAATCCACTGCCAAGAGCTTATGTTGAGGTGTAAGATACTCGGGATAACCGTGGCATCCTCACAGACTTCTATCGTACCTTCAAAAGATTAAGTAATCTATCTGTCTCTTAGCCTCCGTACTACAAAAGGTCACAAAGTGATCCTCCTTTGGGAAACTTGAATTATCTATCACCAAATCAATGGCTTTAGCGAAGTCCAAAAGCGAAATGCCGCCTTCTTTTCTAACCCCAAAACCAAAACCATCATGTACATCGGCGTAACCGCTCGGAGTTCCCTTGAAGTTGACACGATGTGGCCATTAAAATCACCTCCTATGAATTGCTTTTCGGTGTTCAGGATACACCTCACAACCTTGTCCAAATCCTCCCAGAAATGCTCTTTAACCTCCTCATCCGAGCCTCGCACATGGAGTGTATGCACTAATTATGTTCAAGGTATGTCCTCCAATAACTAGCTTAATCATCATCATCCTATCGTTTGACCTCCTAACCTCTACCAGTAGCTCCCTAAATATCAACTTAAATTCCTACTCCATTTCTACCTCTCAAGGCTCCTGAGTACCACAGTTTATACCCATCAATATCCCATGTCATGGACGCAAGCTATATTGATCCTCCTCCCGTGGAGAATCTTCACTAGCTCTAGATTTCCCGGTCAATCACCCTATGTTCCAAGACCTAACTCTTTTAAGTCTTAACCTATCGCCTCCCTTGTTACCCTTGACCCCCTGTCCCCAACCCCAGCCGAGGACAAGACCATAATTTACTATCATTCACCAACGCCACTACTAGGTTTTTACCAAAACTAAATTGAAATCTGAGAAAACAGAAAGCCAACCACCACTACATTGGTGAAAACAGAACAAAAACACTAGAGAAAAAGTGATCACTAAACGAAGTCTGACAGAAACTGTAGGAAGAATAGAATAGAATAGAAGCACAGAGCACAAGGTGAAAACTGCTTAGACATTGAAAATGTATGTCTCGTGACAACCTTGTGGGTTTGGTCACCTGACCCCTAAACATAAATTACAAGTGATGAACAACATAAGAAAAGAAAGAAGAAGGACGCCTTTACAATAAAGAAAAAGAAAGTGAAATAATAAGTCGATGAGATGAAATTGGTTCCATTCAATATATTGCCAGTATATACTGCCCTTTGTTATGTGTGGTGGAGTCTTGATTGGACAGACTAGTCTAGATACTAGGTAAAAATAAGCAAATACTTCGAAGTATTACAGGAAATAGTTCTTTAGAATTTTAAACTTATCGAGGGGCAAGCCCTGAACATGTTTTTTTTTGGTCTTTCATTTATATCTCATTTTTTATTTCAGTTTATTTAAGGCTAATTGCTCTCTCGGGCCCTTACGTCTTCACATTTCTGTGTAGGATACATGTAAGGCAAAAAGTATCTGCCGAGACTTGATAGTGGTTCGTTCAGGAAGCGATGCATACAGAAGAGCTAACGAGGCAAAAGATTTGTTTTTAGAGTTTATAAGTCATCAACAGAGACTTTATAAGAAGTTGGCTTTGGAAGAGAGGTTACTTTTGAATACGCTGCAATTACAACCAAGTGTAGACACGTGTTTGTGTTAAAACAACTTCAGATGATTTAGTTCGTGTATATCTCGTGTTCTGTAATGTTTCAAGATTTCTTTTCTGTAACCAACCCAGCGATCTTGCTTAGTAGCAATCTCACTGTGCGCGTAGTTTTTCAGTCTTTCCTACTCTGGGTAAGTGTCACTGGAAACAAATGCAGCGCCTGTGTTACATTCTGGTTTTCACATTCAAATAATGTGAAGACCTGGTGTTGTTTCTTGTAAAAACCTAGTTAATATGTATGGAATTGCCAGTGTACTGTTAGTTGCATTCTTGGCATTTGGTGGTTAAATGGTGTTAGTTGCACCTTCTGGTTGGTCAAAGAGGAGGAAACAATGGTTTAGAGGTCCTAATTAGAGTTGCAATGTTTATTGAGTTTGAATTTTGGTCAAATACGTTGATGTTGATGGTTTCTCGTTGAATTCTTGATGTATTTAAACAAATGGCTTAATAAAAAGAATTTTATAGGACACAAATGAGAGAAAAAAATTGAATCTTTGAGAAATGGACTCACACTTTAAATAATGTATAATAAGTAACATATCCCAATCTTATCAGAAGTATTTATACTCTCACTTAATTACTTTACTCTTTCTCCCAATTCATATACGTAACGTGGTGGACATATACATTAGTTACTTTGTATATGAGAATCTTCAAACGGCTTTTGAAAAGGAAAAATAACGGCTTCCTCCTTTAATTAAGGATGCAACTAATATAAGAACATTAAAAAGTGGATTGCTGAATTCCTTAAATTATGTAACAACTATTGTAATTCAGATTTTGAAAACAATAAATACATAAAAATCAAACCAATCGAAAAACATAAATAAAAAACTTTACAAATACATAAAAATCAAATCAATTACAACATACTCAGTGTATTCCCATCTAGTGTATTCCCACATAGTGGAGTCTGGGGAGGGTCAAGTGTACAAGAGAAGTAGAGAGGCTGTTTCCGATAGACCCCCGGCTTAGGACCAAAAAAATCAAATCAACTAAAAAATATAAATCAAAAACTTTCTGATCACTGATTTTTGTTTTATTTGAAAAAAAAAAACGATATTATTTTAAATCAAGAAGATGAATATTGCAATTCTATTGAGGCACTCTAGTGCATGGAGAATGGAAACAAATTATGTTAAGTACAAAAGTGAAGGGATTGTTGTCACGGAATCGGTAACTTTTTTGAGGTTGATTTCGTCAATTTTTTCAGACAAAAAGAGGTATTGTTTTCAACGAAAATATTTTTTTCAGACAAAAAGAGGTATTGTTTTCAACGAAAATATTTTTTTCAGACAAAAAGAGGTATTGTTTTTAGTCCTGTTACGAAATTTGTTTACTTAAATCTACGTGAATATTAGTATGCCGTTAAATTTTGTTTTGCAGAGATTGTTTTCATGCTGAGCACATGAAATTGTCTGAGTTTTTTTTTTGAATTGGATTAATTGATGTCCTAAATTTGTAAATTGCAGCGAAACATATTACATAGCAATGTCGTCTATTATTCACATATACATTCACTGTGTTTTGTATATATGTAGAATAACATTTTGGTATTGTGTTGTTTGTATTCACAAATTGATTAACTGGCAGAAACATATATACTTTATTGAGTTGTAATGTATATTTTATATCTTATGTTGTATATGAATTTTTTTCTCTATATAATCGATTTGTAACACCCAAAATGAAAAAAATTTATAAATTGTTATTACTACTAATCATATTATTATTGACTATTTCAGTTATGTCCTCCAATGTTATAATGGGGATTGTAAATGGACGTTGGAAGCATCTAGTTACAAAAAAACTTAATCTTTTTTATTAAGGTCAAGGCATCCGCAACCTATATCTATCTAGTTTATGATTCTGAAAGAAGATACATCGTTGACCTCGAAAGCAGAACGTGCAACTGTGGGAGGTTCCAAAATAAATGAGATTCCTTGTCCTCACGCTATTGCCGTCTTGAAGTCAAAACATGTGAAAAATTTAGGACATACTGCTGCGTTAATAAGTGTATTCAATTTATAACCAAAGTATAGTACCGTCTACATAATTTACTATTGAAACTGGTGTTAATATGTATTTATATACATATCGATTATGCATTTGTCCAACTACAAAATGTTGTTGTGAAAATACATGTTCATTATCGAAAGTTCACATACAATTGAGCTCACAAAACAATTGCTTGTAAAACTTATGTATATTATAATATTTAGCTATGTATATATGATTTGTGGTTGCTAATGTGTATTCTATATGAATTTGTCATTCATTCACGTATGTTACCATGTGTTCATTAGCATACGTTAATTCCGACAAAAAATAGTAGTTAACCTTCCTTATAATATATATGTATATTTATTCATAAATTCTATATATATGTAGACATATACATATGTTTAGTTTGTATTGTTGCTAATTAACGATGAAAATCGTTTCTATGTATATGTAAATTTATACACGTATATAAAATTATAAGCAGTGTATTCGAAGGTAAAAATATTACATATTATTAAGAACAAAAAAGTTAGTCTAATTAACGATCTCCAAGTGAATAAATGTGTTTTGTTAGTTTATGTATATGAATATATATGCATTCTATAAAACACTAATATGTATGTATTATCTTCAAAATGAATTTATATACTAACTTTATGCATTTGTTCAATTCAAAAAGTTTATTATCAACATATTTGTTGTTTATGAACATATTTATTGTTAGACTATATCGGTTTGTAATACTTATGTATATTGTACTTGTAGCTTATTAATATAAGATTTGTGGTTGACTTTGTGGTCATTGATGTGTATTCTATATGAATTTGTTATTCATTAACGTATGTACTTATGTGTTGATAAGCATTCATTAATTACGACAAACAATAAATAGTTAACATTCCTTTAAAAAATCTATGTATACTGGAAATTACCCCTATGGCAACGAACTTTTTGGCGACGGTTAAAAAGGTGTTGCAATAGGTGGTCTATTGCAACAGTTTCAGGCGTTGCCACAAATAATTATTCTATTAGCTATAATTTAACACTATAACCGTTGCTTTTGACACTAAGTGTTGCAATAGATAAATAAAATAAGCTATAGCAACGCTTATTTTATTTCCTCCATTTTCATGAAATTTTTTATCAAGTTTGCCAAAAAATACATTTTAATAAAACATTTCAACGCTTAAACTGCTAATAGCTAGTGTTCTTCAGAAAACTCTCCACTGCTAAATCGCTACAGAAAACCCTCCACTGCTAAATCGCTACAGAAAATCCTCCACTGCTAAATTGGAGATCTTCCACGTCGTGAGCTGCCGGTGTCGGTGGTGAGCTTGCTTCCACATCATGAGCTGTCGGTATTTTTTGTGGGAAAAGAAAAAGAGGGGAAACAACATATTTGCGATTAGGTGAGTTGCATCAACGTGATAGATAAATCATATTTGCGATTAGGCCTAATTTTGTACTTCAATTGCTTCAATTTGAGAATTTTTAGGTTAGTGTATTCTTCTATTTGACCTAATTTTTGAGAATTTTGGGTTTTACTTTATGTCTTCTGAATTATGTGACGATTTTAAGCTTATTTCTTTTACTTTATGTCTTCTGAATTATGTGACGATAAATGATTAGATATTGATTATTGCTTATGTGGATTTAATACACTGGCGATCTTTTAATCGATTATAGTTAGTGAATTTTATTCCTGTTGATGATTTATTGGGGAAAGTGACACGATAATTTGGTGGTTAATTTAGCTGGGTTTTAATTAATTTGGATATTGGTATTGATTTGTTTATTTATTTTTGTGTTGGAAAGTGGAGTTGAGGAAACCATAAAAAATGGTTAGTGATATTTTCTAATTAGAACTTCAAATACACAGATTCCTGGATGTGATAGTGATACTATGATGATTGAAAGAGTTAAAGGAGGTTATGGAGAAAAGTCTAGAAAAATCTTATATCTCACAATTTCATGTTGATTTAGCTAAGAACATAAGACAATGGATGTAAGAACCTACATAGGTGATAACAACTAGACGAGCTTAAGGTTATGATATCGATATTATACTTGCATTAGATCCTAAGTTGACTGGAACTTTTTTCATGGTCGACTGATACATTAATGTAGGGATAAGTGTAAGACTCATAAAGACTTTGATTTTAGAAAGTTTATCTTTCTTAAATGACAAATTATTTAATATTGGAATGAAATGACTTGAATAAACTAAAATGAGTATAGCAAATTCATATAGCCACACCAACTAATCTAGAATTCAAGTGTAGTTGATTGATTGATTGGTTATAACCACTCTCAATCATTTTATCAGTATGTGAAATATTAATAGAGAAGTCTAGAGTAAAATTACCTTGGAGAAATTAAGGTTAGTGAGACCAGCACACTTCCATCAAACAGTTTATTGCAGCTTGATTCCAGAAATATATTTTGAATTATTCCCTCTTTCCATCATTACTTATTCATGTTTGAATTGACACACCTGTTAAGAAGAAATAAATAAAAAGGTAATTTTACTATATCACCCTTTGAAAATAATAAATTTAATACTTTGGGAAATGCATTTGGTAATATGACTATACTTAATAACAAGGATAAAATAGACACAACATGATGAACTATCTCTTGATTTTTCAAACTGGACAAGTCAAATTGGACAATTATGTTTAGTATAGTGAAAAAGTAAAGATGACCGGAGTGAGTACTAAGCTTGTTATTCTACAAGGTTGCCATATAATGAAATTATTAGTTTCTACCTTTTGAAAATGAACTGTAGAATTTTGCTTCAGTGAGATTGTTAACATTTTCTGTTGAAGCTGAAATAAAATATTCCTTTTAAAGTTTCAGGAATGTTTGAACTTTAATTAACTGACTGGTTGTGGTGATGATAATAGTTTTTTCCATTTAAAGATGTAATTTGAGCAAGTATTGGAAGACTCTTTTGCTTCCTTTGTGAACTCCTTTGTGGATGGACTCACTCTCTTTCTTTTCTAGCGTAGATAATTTACATGAGGAAAGAAAAAGTTTCTTCTGGACAAGTGCAAAATTGTATTTAGGTTCGGAGGACCTTATGATGAAATTGTAGATTTCATAACAACAACAACATATCTAGTATAATCCCAACAGTGGGGTCTTGGGAGGGTGATGAGTGTGCTGCTGTAAGACCCCGCAAAATTTCTAAGCTTAAGTCATCCTTTTAGGCTTGTCAAGGGGTCTCAAACTTAGAAAATTCTAGCGAAGTTCCTAGACTTAGTTTATTTTTGGACTTCGAAAGTTGGCAATATCATTTCGTGACATTAATGTCTCTTAATGGTCCATATTTTTGTTAATTCATGATCAGAGAGGTCAATAGGTGTTCTCGGATAAGTTTCAGATTTTTCAGAACTCGTTTAGACCACGTTTAGTGTCCCAAAATAGTGGACCAACGCGATCTTGGAGCGCCGCATCGGCTATCGCATTGGTTAACATTGTTGCAAGGACTGTCAGTAAAAACAACAGAGGCTTGGCACGATCATGGCGCGACGCGTCGGGTATCGTATCGATGTCATCGATGCGCCGCGTTGCCAATTGCGTCGATGCCCAGTTTTCAGTCATTAAATGTCCGCATCTTTAAGGGCAAAAAGGTCATTTTACCACCCCTATATAAGCCTATGACATGAGATTCAACTAGGTTTTCACCAAAATATAGTTGTTTCTCTCAAATTCCCTCAAGAACAAGTCTAGGGTTTTCAATTGAAGGTTCTAATCCAGGAGATTCCACCGTTAATCTTCAAGAAACTTCCATCTAAGGTATGTAAAGTGTTGATTCGTGGGTTCCTTTCACCCATGAAGCTCAAGAAACCCTTTTAAAAATATAAATTTTGAATTACATGTTATGAATTGAATCATATCCATGTTTATGTTGTTGTATGATTACCAAGTTAAAATCTTTAATACATATAATGAAATTATGTTAGCATGTGATTGGAATTCTTGTATTTAAAGTGAAAAATATTGTCATGATGTATTATTTTAATGTTCATGCCTAAGCCTCAAGTTAGGCATGCAAGGTGGTTGATAAAATGCCTAAGAGAATAAGAATTATGCTTTATGACTCAATTGTGACCTAATTGATGAATCCATGCTTTACCCTTATGTTCACAATGACCTCCATATTATTGTTATACATTGTAATGGTTTGGTGGAATGATCATGAGATTAGACTTACGAAATTATGACATGTTTATATGTATTCCTATTCATGTGTAAGCTTATGACATACAAATACTTCATGAAAATCCCCAACATTTGTACTATGAATTGTTGACTATGGTCATGTGTTCAAGAAGTGACATGTCTTGTCAGTATCATGCTATCGAGTCCTGGGGGTACTTGTACCCGATAATTTAGCTGTGTGCCTAGAGCCAGTGTTAGTTTCAAGATAATCTCAGTCACGCCATGATCAGTAGTATTCTCAGTCAGTTTCAGAACTCAATAGAATTCAGTCAGTTACATGACTCAGGAAAACTCAATAATCTCATGAACTCAGTCAGTTAACAGAATTCAATAATATTCTATCAGTCCACTAAACTCAGTGAACTCAGTCCAGTTCATCTCAGTATAATTAGTTCAGTGTCTATTCAGTTGAGAGTAGGATTTAGCACCGAGCAAACCCAAGGATGGGGGCACACACTGACAGTAGAGGGTGTGACCCTTAGAAACAATACTTGCGTTCCAGAACTATGTAGCCTTCATAGGTTGAGACATCAACACTGACAGTTGAGGGTTGACGAGGTGGATTAACACAGCCAGTTGAGGTTCCCACCATTCTCCTTTGGGGACACTGCCAGATGAGGGTCACTCACAGCTTGTCCGTACCAGTGGCGCGGTATTGATACCCTTCCAATTGGGGTTATAGATTGGACCCTAACTCTATACAGAAAAGGGGCATGTCGGTTAGATGACTACTTCCCACAATCTCAGTCTTAGTCTCAGTAAAAGAACTTAGAGAGTTCTTCAGATTCAGGACTGTCAGATACAATCACTCAGTTCAGTACGGAACTCAGCTAGTTCCATCAAAATCAGGACTGTTAGACACAGTCACTCAGTTAACAGTATATTAGTTATACAAAACTCATGTTATCAGTATTCAGACTCAGTAGTCAGTATTATCACGATCTCATTTATAGTTACGTATTCATGCATGTATTCTCACATTCATGTTTTTCAGTCGGCTAGTATTGTTCATGCATATGAACCCATGCATTCAGCCTACCTCACTTTACATACCAGTACATTCAGACGTACTGACGCATACTTTTCTTTTGCGCTATGGTGTTTTATACCATAGGTTCAAATGCTCAAGTTCCCGATCGCACTTAACTTCAGATTCAGCCAGCAACGGTAGATTTATAGTGAGTCCTCATCATTCGAGGATCGCATAATTATTTCATTACTTCATTATTTCAGTTTTAGTAGACAAAGTTAGTTGGGGACATGTCCGATCAACTCCACAGTTTTCAGACAGTTTAGAGGTTTTCAGACTAGCATGTTCAGACAATTTATTTTAGTTTTGGTATTGATATACTGTATTTCCAGATGTTATGTTTTATCAGATATTTGAACCTTATGGCCTTTCATCTTTTTTATTCCATATTTATACAGTATATTATGCAGTGCTCAGTTACAGATATCAGTCATGGGTTAACTTGTGGTCCTTCGAGATTGTTAGCACCGTGTAGCATTTTGGGTATCAGATTCGAGCATTACAAACTTGGTATCAGATCCTAAGGTTCAACAGTGTCCTAGGAAGTCTGAAAATCCACATCTAGTAGAGTCTTGTGCATGGGTGTGTTGCGCGCCATATTTATGTACGGAAGGCTATAAGATGTTTTAGGAACAGTTTCCCTTCTTTCAATATTCATGTCGTGTTAGTGAACATGAGCTTAAATTTAACTCTCAGTCTAATCCGTTTCTCCCTTTTCGCTTACAGAACTTGCCTCCTAAAAGAAGAAACTAAAATCAGTCAGCCCCTCAGCCCGTCCAAGCAGATCCCTTGGACAAACATATTTCTCATGTAGAGTTTACAGCTATATTCACTACTCTTGCTAATTCAGTTGTTGCCCAGAATGAATGACCAACCGTCGTTCCGTCCAACCCAGTAGCCAATTCAGTTGCGACTAGGATTCGGGACTTCACCCGAATAAATCCTCCATCCTTCTTCGGGTCTAAGTCAGATGAGGACCCTCAGGAAGTCCTTGATCAGGTTTAGAAAGTTACAAATATCATGGGGGGTTATCGCTTATGAGAGTGTTGAGCTAGCTGCATATCAATTACAGGATATGGCTCACACATGGTTCAAATAGTGGAAGGCAGACAGGGCTATAGATGCAGGGCCTATTAAGTGGGAGGAGTTTGCCACTGCATTTCTAGATAGATTCTTTCCCATAGAGCTGAGAGAAGCTAAGGTGTTAGAATTTATCAACCTCGGACTGGGCAACATGACAGTGAAAGAGTATTCTCTTAAGTTTACTCAATTGTCTAGATACGCTCCTCATGTAGTGGCAGACAACAAGGCTAAGATGAGTAAGTTTGTTTTTGGAATAAATGATAGTGTGGTTAATGAGTGCAAGTCCGCTATGTTAATTAGTGAGATGGACATAGCCAGGCTTATGATCCATGCTCAACAGATAGAAGAGCAGAAGATTAAGATGAGAGAGAAGAAAAATAACAGAGCAAGGACAGGTAGTTTCAACTTTGCTCAGCCTAAGTCAGAGGGTGGGAATCGTTCTCAGTTCCGCCCAAAGTCATCCATTCCAGCTCTTTCCTTAGCCAGTGCTCCTGTGCTGAAATTTAGAGATAGCAGCAGGGATAGGGCGTCAGGCCCTAAACCTAAGGGCAGTGTTAGTAGTTCCCGCACTCATCCTTTTTGTCAGACTTGTGGCAAGAACCATTAGGGTATTTGCAGAGTTGGCAGCGACGTCTATTTTGGATATGGCAAGCCAGTCCACAGGGTCAGAGATTGTCCCCAGTCAGGCTTTCAGGGTCAGCGTAATTGTTCCTTAGCTCAGTCCGATCGCCCGAACCAGCAGGGTGCCACTTTCAGTGCCTCCAGTGGGAAACACCCAAATAGACTATATGCTCTTTAGTCCTGAAAAGATCAAGAAAAGTCTTCTGATGTGGTCACTGGTACGTTACATATCTTTCATATACATGTTTACGCTTTGCTAGATCCAAGAGCTTCTTTGTCTTTTGTTACTCCTTATATAACAGTTGATTTCGGAGTCAGTTCCAAAATTCTAGCAGAGCCCTTTTCAGTCTCTACCCAGTGGGTAAAACTATCATTGATCGACGGGTATACAAGAGCTGTCCGATTATGGTATCTCAGAAAGTTACATCAGCAGACTTAGTCAAATTAGAGATGGCTAATTTTGATGTCATTCTCGGCATGGATTGGCTTCATTCCTGCTATGCCACAGTTGAATGCAGAAACAGAGTTGTCCAGTTTTTATTTCCGAATGAACCTGTCCCAGAGTGGAGGGGTAGTACTTCATCTTTTAGAGGTCAGCTTGTTTTCTACTTTTGGGCACGGAAAATGATATCTAACGGATGTGTCTATCATCCTGTTCGAGTTAAGGACACTAGTTCTGAAACTCCCAGTCTTGAATCAGTCCCAGTAGTGAATGAATACTCATATGTCTTTCCCAAACATCTTCCAAAAATTTCTCCTGAAAGGGAAATAGACTTCGACATTGATCTTCTTCCAGATACTCAGCCTATATCTATTCTTCCATACAGAATGGCACCAGTAGAACTCAGAGAATTGAAAGAATAGTTGAAGGATCTCCTAAGGGATTCATCAGATCTAGTGTGTCCCCGTGGGGCACACCAGTCTTATTTGTATGAAAGAAAGACGGTTCTCTCAGAATGTGCATTGATTACCGTCAGCTCAATAAAGCCACGGTCAAGAACAAGTATCCACTTCCCAGAATTAATGACTTGTTTGACCAACTTCAGGGCACCAGTTACTTCTCTAAGATAGACCTCAGATCAGGTTATCATCATCTCAGAGTCAGAGAATGTGACATTTTGAAAATAGCTTTCCGAACTCGATATGGTTACTTTTAATTCTTAGTCATGTCCTTTGGTCTTACCAATGCCCCAACGACCTTCATGGACTTGATGAACCAAGTGTTCAAGCAGTACTTGGATATTTTCATCATAGTCTTCATAGATGACATCCTTATTTACTCCCGCAGTGAGCGTGATCATGCAGAACATCTCAGAATAGTATTGCAGACTCTCAGAAATCATCAGATGTTCGCAAAATTCAGTAAGTGCAAATTTTGGCTAAGGTCAGTAGACTTTCTTGGTCATATCATTTTTGGTGATGGCATTAGAGTTGATTCTCAAAAGACCGAAGTAGTAAAAAACTGGCCTCGCCCTGTCTCTCCATCAGATATCAGGAGTTTCTTGGGTTTAGCTGGATATTACAGATGGCTTGTTAAAGGATTTTCTTCTATTGCATCCCCTATGTCCAGACTGGCTCAGAAGAAAGTCAAGTTTCAGTGGTAAAATTATTACGAGAAAAGTTTTCAGGAGTTGAAGACTCGACTCACCTCAGCTCCAGTTTTAGATCTTCCAGATGGTTTAGATAGGTTCATTGTGTACCGTGTTGCGTCTAGAGTGGTTTTGGGTTGTGTCCTCATTTAGCATGGTAAGGTCATAGCCTACGCCTCCAGACAACTTAAACCCCATGAGAAGAATTATCCGACTCATGTTCTTGAGTTAGCAGCCATAGTTTTTGCCTTAAGGATTTGGAGGCATTACTTGTATGGGGTGCATGTAAATGTGTTCACTGATCACAAAAGCCTTTAGAACGTATTCTCTCAAAAATATCTTAACCTCCGTCAAAGAAGGTGATTAGAGTTTTTGAAAGACTACAACATGAGTGTCCTTTACCATCCGAGCAAGGCCAATATAGTGGCTGACGCTCTCAGTAGACTGTCTATGGGTAGTGTTGCATGTTGGGGACAGTAAGAATAAGTTATCTTAGGAATTCCATCATCTTGCCCGACTAGGTGTTCGCTTAGTCGATTTAGCGGAACGTAGTATATGGGTTCAGAACAGCTCAGAATCATCTCTAGTTTTCGAGGTGAAAGAAAAACATGATAGAGATTCCAGTATAGTCAAGTTGAAAAAGTCAGTTAGAGATCAGAAGGTTGAGGTGTTATCCCAAGGGGGAGATGGTGTATTGTGTTGTCAGGGTCGTCTGTGTGTGCCAGGTATAGATGACTTGAGGCAATAAATTCTTGCAGAAGCGCATGGTGCACGATACTCTATTCATCTAGGGGCCACTAAGATGTACCGCGACTTGCGGGAGATCTATTGGTGGAGTGGTATGAAGAGATATATTTTAGAGTTTGTAGATAAGTGCTCTATATGTCAACAGGTTAAGATAGAGCATCAGAAGCCTAATGGGTCCATGCAAGAGTTTAATATTACCACTTGGAAGTGGGAAGAAGTGAACATGGACTTTGTGATGGGTTTGCCCCGTACTCGTAATCAAAATGATTTAGTTTGGGTCATTGTAGACAGAATAACCAAATCAGCTTATTTTCTTCCAGTACATACCTCTTATTCAGCCGAGGATTACGCCAAACTCTTTATTAGGGAGTTGGTCAGATTACACGGTGTTCCGTTGTCTATTGTTTCAGATAGAGGTACCTAGTTCACCTCTCATTTTTGGAAAGCATTCCAAAAGAGTCTAGGTACCCGAGTTCACCTTAGTATAGCCTTCCATCCCCAGACAGATGGTCAAGCAGAAAGGACCATCCAGACTTTAGAAGATATGCTGTGAGCGTGTGCAATTGATTTCAAGGGTAGATGGGATGACCACTTTCCTTTGATTGAGTTTGCATACAACAACAACTATCATTCCAGTATTAAGATGGCTCCATTCGAAGCTCTCTACGGTAGGAGATGCATATCTCTAATTGGTTGGTTCGAAGTGGGTGAGGCTGCAGTAGTAGGGCCTGACTTAGTATTCGATACCTTAGAGAAAGTCCAGTTGATCATAGAAAGGCTCAAGACTGCTCAGAGCCGATAAAAATCGTATGCAGATGTGCGCAGGAAAGATCTTAAGTTTAAGATTGGTAATCATATTTATTTGAAAATCTCTCCCATGAAGGAAGTGAAGCGGTTTGATAAGAAGGTAAAGCTCAATCCTCGATATATCGTTCCCTTTAAAATTCTCAGTCGCTTCGGCAAGGTAGCTTATAAGCTCGAATTGCCTTCAGATCTAGCCTCAGTCCATCCAGTGTTTCTTGTCTCCTTGCTTAAGAAGTGCATAGGTGACCCAACAGTTGTAGTCCCTATAGAGGGTATAGACATTCAGAACAACCTCTCTTATAAAGAGATTCCAGTCAAAATCCTTGACTACCAGACTCGCAGACTGAGGAACAAAGAAGTTTCTCTAGTCAAAGTTCTTTGGTGGAATCAGTCCGTTGAGGGAGCTACTTGGGAAGAAAAAGCAGACAGCGGACCAAATACCCTCACCTTTTCTCTGCAATCTCAGACTCAACCCAAGGTAATAACTTTCCTTAAAGCTTATTCATTTTTATGTTCAAATTTCATTTACAACTAGGTATTCAGTTTCATGCTCCAGATTTTCTTTATAAACTTGGTATCAACTACCATTGCATATTCAGTCAAGTGTTCATGCATCATGTCAGTTATTTATTCGTGCATCAGATATGCATGAACAAGTGAATCAGTACTCCCAGTCATGCATCCATGTATCAGCTCAGTCATGAAATCATGCATCAGATATGCATGCTCAGTATGAATCTCAGTAAATCAATAATGTCAGTCATGTACTCATGTTTCATTTGTTCATGATCAATATATACTTCAACTCATCATTTCTCCCATCTCAGTTAGTTTCATTCGAGAATGAATGTTCCCAAGAGGGAGATATGGTAAGAACCCGCAAAATTTCTAATCTTAATTCATCCTTTTAGGTTTGTCAAGGGGTCTCAGACTTAGAAAATTCTAGCTAAGTTCCCAGACTTAGTTTACTTTTGGCCTTCAAAAGTTGGAAATCTCATTTCGTGACCTTAATGTTCCTTAATGGTCCATATCTTTTTGATTCATAATCAAAGAGGTCGATAGGTATTTCCGGACAAGTTTTAGATTTTTTGGAACTCATTTAGACCACATTTGGTGTCTCAAAATAGTGGATCAATGCAATCTTGGCGCGCCGCGTCACCTATCGCGTTGGTTAACATTGTTGCAAGGACTGCCAGTAAAAACAACTGAGGCTTGGCGCGACCATGGCGCGACACGTCGGGTATCGCGTCGATACCATCGATGCGCCGCATCGCCAATCGCATCGATGCCTAATTTTTAGTCATTAAATGTTCGCATTTTTAAGGGCAAAAGAGTCAATTTCCTACCCCTATATAAGCCTATAACACGAGATTCAGCTAGGTTTTCACAAAAATATAGTTGTTTCTCTCAAATTCCCTCAAGAACAAGTCTAGGGTTTTCAATTAAAAGTTCTAATCCAGGAGATTCGACCGTTAATCTTCAAGAAACTTCCATCTAAGGTATGTAAAGTGTGGATTCATGGGTTCCTTTCCCCATGAAGCTCAAGAAACCCTTTTAAAAATATAAATTTTGAATTACATGTTATGAATTGAATCATATCCATGTTTATGTTGTTGTATGATTATCAAGTTGAAATCTTTAATACATATAATGAAGTTATGTTAGTATGTGGTTGGAATTTTTGTATTTGAAGTGAAAAATATTGTCATGATGTATTATTTTAATGTCCATGCCTAAGCCTCAAGTTATGCATGCAAGGTGGTTGCTAAAATGCCTAAGAGAATAAGAATTATGCTTTATGACTCAATTGTGACCAAATTGATGAATCCATGCTTTACCCTTATGTTCACAATGACCTCCATGTTATTGTTATGCATTGTAATAGTTTGGTGGAATGCTCATGATATTAGACTTACAAAATTATGACATGTTTATATGCATTACTATTCATGTGTAAGCTTATGACATACAAATACTTCATAAAAATCCCCAGCGTTTGTACTATGAATTGTTGACTATTGTCATGTGTTCAAGAATTATCATGTCTTGTCAGTATTATGCTATCGAGTCCTGGGGGTACTTGTACCCGACAATTTAGCTGTGTGCCTAGAGCCAGTGTTAGTTTCAAGATAATCTCAGTCACGCCATGATCAGTAGTATTCTCAGTCAGTTTCAGAACTCAGTAGAATTCAGTCAGTTACATGACTCAGGAAAACTCAGTAATCTCATGAACTTAGTTAGTTAACAGAATTCAGTAACATTCCATCAGTCCATGAAACTCAGTGAATTCAGTCCAGTTCATCTCTTTATAATTAGTTCAGTGTTTATTCAGTTGGGAGTAGGATTCAGCAACGAGCGAACCCAAGGATGGGGGTACACACTAACAATAAAGGGTGTGACCCTTAGAAACAATCCTTGCATTCCAGAACTAGGTAGCTAGCATAGGTTAAGACATCAACCCTGACAGTTGATGGTTGATGAGATATATTAACACTGCTAGTTGAGGGTCCCACCATTCTCCTTTGGGGACACTTCCAGATGAGGGTCACTCACAGCTTGTACTTACCAGTGGCACGATATTGAAACCCTTCTAATTGAGGTTACAAATTGGACCCCAACTCTATACAAAAAAGGGGCATGTCGGTTAGATGACTACTTCCCACAGTCTCTGTAAATGAACTCAGATAGTTCTTTAGATTCAGGACCGTCAGATACAGTCACTCAGTTCAACACGAAACTCAGCTAGTTCCATTAGAATCAGGACTGTCAGACACAGTCACTCAGTTAACAGTATAGCTGTTATACGAAACTCATGTTATCAGTATTCAGACTTAGTAGTCAGTATTATCATGATCTCATTTACAGCTACGTATTCATGCATATATTCTCACGTTCATGTTATTCAGCCAGTTAGTATTGTTCATGCATATGAATCCCATGCATTCAGACTACCTCACTTTGTATACCAGTACATTCAGATGTACTGATGCATACTTTTCTTCTGTGCTATGGTGTTTTATACCATAGGTTTGGATGCTTAAGTTTTCGATTGCACTTAGCTTCAGATTCAACCAGCAGTAGTAGATTTGCAGTGAGTCCTCATCTTTCAAGGATCGCATGATTATTTCATTACTTCATTATTTCAGTTTTAGTAGACGGAGTTAGTCGGGGACATGTCCCATCAACTCCACAGTTTTCAAACAGTTTAGAGGCTTTCAGACTAGCAAGTTCAGATAGTTTATTTCAGTTTTGGTATTGATATATGGTATTTCTAGATGCTATGTTTTATCAGATATTTGAACCTTATGGACTTTCAGCCCTTTTATTCTGCATTTATACAGTATATTATGCAGTGCTTAGTTATAAATATCAGTCATGGGTTAGCTTGTGGTCCTTCGGAATTGCTAGCACCAGGTAGTATTTTGGGTATCAGATTCGAGGCGTTACAACTGCATTACGTTACCCCTTCGTTAGACCCTCGACTCAAATTGTAAATTTTATTTCATATATAATTAAAATCAGGAGACTATTTTCCTTTGAAAAGAATGCTTGTTTTCTCAAGTGAATAGGCAATTAGAAACAGTTGGTTTGTGTGCATATGCGTTGAACTGAGTAATTCTTTTTTACCTTTCTAATTCACATTTATTACATGATTTTGTGAAGAAAAATATGAACTTGAGGTTGCTGAATGCCTTTATGAATGTGGTTAGTGTAGAGAGATTGAGTGACTTGTATTAATTTATTTCTCCTTTAGGCAAATTACTTTGACTCCTATACGGAGGTTAGCAAAACAAAAATTAGAATGTAGATGATAGATATAGCACAATAATAAATGTTAAAATGGTGTCTGGAATGCAACAAGAGTGTAAATGTCTTGTCAACTGGAAAATATTGTAAGATCTGTTCAAATTTTTGTCATATGTCAAGAAACCTTAAATTGCTGTAAGATTTGACATTTATAACTTTCATTGGGAAACAATTATTTCTAAAGATTTTTAAAAAACTATCTTTTTCTCAACTTTTTCAACTCTACCATAATCTTTTTCATGCTCTGGTGTTATTTTTGCGGTAAGCTGAAGATGAGAGGTCAAGAGGTAAGGCATTTTCTTACCATTTTGTATAAAATTATTTGTTAGCCTCTCCACCAAGTTTATAAACTACTAACAAACTGTAGAAAATAACACACATTAAGTTTTTGTTATTCTATAGATACAAACTGTAGAAAACGACATATAAGTTTTTGATATCTGAAGTAGTTCATGTGCCATTTTCTGTTTTACACTACAATCGATAGAACAATTAAACTCCTTTATTATAGCATATGTAGTCTGATCCTCAACCCACTTAAGGAATTGGAGTGGGAAGTTTAGTACATGTAACATTTCTCTAACAAGTTTTCATTTAACTGTATCATATGCTTTCTTGAGATCCACCTTCATTAAGCAACTTTTCTAAGTTTGCTTCCTATTGTACAATCTCATCACTAAATCCTAGCAAATTAAGTCATTTTGTGCAATACTTCTTCCTGGTACAAATTCACTTTGATTCCCTGAGATTACTTTAGGTAGCACCAAGCTTAGCTTATTGCATAACACCTTCAAATGACTTTGTAGATTGTATTGCAAATTGTCTTTGTCCCTTTGATACATGTTACAACTTTTTTCTCCTTGTACAGCATGCTACTTTGTTAAGCTCATATAGTGACTTATATTAGAGCATTTTTTAATTCTGAATGGCAACATTATCAGACTAGAGTTTGTCACATTTTCAATATGATAACAACATCATGTAAACTTTAAACAATATAATTTCAAGTCCAACATTAATGCATGCACAAATGGTGAAGGAATCTCCCATGATGAAAGTTCTAGTTACACTGCTTGGATTCATTTATGTTGTTATTGTTGGTTCACATTTTTGAAGAGTCCAAGCAACCTAGATAAGAGATATTGTTAAGTTTGTAATCTCACAAACCTAATAATTTTGTTCTTCTATTCAGTGAAGTGTTCTTAGTATGGATTGCTTATGTCTATTAAACTTGCTAAAATTTTTGTGCAAGTTTCTTGGTTGCCTGTTTCACGTGATTGGAAATGTTCATATTTTAGCTTAGCATGAATCATAATTTTAGTAATTTCATTATGTTATGTAGGATTTTAATGGATAGTAAAGATAAAAGTTGGATGAATTGTTTAAAATGGTCTGATGAGTTTGAGCGTGGAGTGAAATATTTTCTTGAAAAGTCATTTGAATGAGCTGCTCAAGGAAATGAGATATTATGTCCTTATAGAGACTGCAAGAATTAACATTGGCATTATAGAGATGTGGTGGAGGATCACTTGCTTTCTAGAGGGTTTCTTCCTAGTTACACCAAATGGACTTTCCATGGAGAAAATGCTTCCTCGAGAAAGATACATCATCCAATCAATGATGATGAAGGTTCTAATTTGCGTGATGATATTGATGGACTAATTCACGATACGTTTAGAAATATAGATACTGAATCGAGGCATGGAGAAGGAGTTGGAGAGCGATTACCTGAAGATGCAACTAAATTTTTTAAATTATTGGAGGAAAAAAAATAACAATTATATTTGGGGTGTGAGAATCTTAGTAAGCTGAGTTTCACTATTTGGTTGTTCTTGTTTAAATCATTGCATGGGTTGAGTAATGCATCATTTTCAGATCTCTTAGTATTGATAAAAGAGGCCTTTTCCTTTGCTCATATACCAGAGTCTTTCAATAAGGCTAGAAATGTGATAAGAGATTTGGTCCTTGATTATGAAAAAATACATGAATGCCCTAATGATTGCATGTTATTCTGGAAGGACAATAAGAAAACTGAGATTTGCTTTGTATGTGGGAATTCTAGATGGAAGAGTGTTGGTGGTGCCTCAACCAATGCAAACTCTAAAATTCCTACAAAGGTTTTAAGATACTTTCCCTTAAAGCCTAGGCTTTAGAGGATGTTCATGTATCCTGAAACAACTATTGCAATGGAATGGCATGCTAATGAATGACCGAATGACGGAAATCTAAGGCATCCTGCTGATGGCCAAGCATGGAAGGATTTTAATCATTTGTATCCAGACTTCTCTAGAGATCCTCGTAATGTTAGGTTAGGTCTCTCGAGTGATGGTTTCAATCCATTTCTAACCATGCGTATTTCTTATAGCACATGGCCTATTATGCTGATGAACTATAATTTATCACCATGAATTTGCATAAAGCTAGAGTATCTTATGTTGTCAGTGATTATTCCAGGCCCATCTTCTCCTGGAAATGATATTGATGTGTATTTGCAACAACTACTTGATGAATTAAACGAACTATGGGAATCTAGAACATATACATATGATGTTGAAACCAAACAAATATTCAAAATGTGTGCAACCTTAATGTGGTCAGTTGGTGATTTTCCAACATTAGCAATGCTTTCAGGAAGGAGTACTAAGGGAAAATTGGCATGCCCTACTTGCAATCATAACACATGCTCTCAATATCTCAAACATAGTCAAAAGATGTGTTATTTGGGTCATCGGAGATTTTTGCCACTTGATCATCTACTACGAAAGATAGAAAGTCATTTGATAGTAAGGAGGAACATAGACCCGCACCCATTCCTTTGTCGGGTATAGAAGTGCTTGAAGAGTTGCGCGAATTCAACAATATTTTTAGAAAGGGAAAAAAGAAAAGGTCTCGAGATAATAAGGGTCGTCCTTAAAAGAAAAGATCTATTTTTTTGAATTATCATATTGGCTGGATAACAAATTGAGTCACAATCTTGATTCAATGCACATAGAAAAGAATATATGTGATAGTTTGCTTGGAACTTTATTGGAGATAGATGGAAAGTCAAAGGATCATGTAAATTATCAATATAACTTACAAGAAATGGGAATATGAGAGGAGCTACAACTGGTAGAAGATAGTAACAAAAATGTAAGTTTGGCTCAATCTTCATTCTCCATGGAACCGGAACAGAAAAAATTATTTTGCAGCGTCTTGAAAAATATCAAATTACCTAAAAGGTGTGCTTTAAATATATTAGATCGCGTGCATATAAATGAGATGAATATATCATGGTACAAGAGGTCATGATGCTCATTTTATAATACATCACTTGCTACAGGTTGTTGTTAAAAAAGTGCTACCTAAGAATGTTGCATTGACATTGATTAGGTTGTGCAATATTTTAGAGCCATATGTAGTAAGGTAATTAGGCCGAGAGATCTTGAAAAACTAGAGTCTGAAATTGGTGAAATTACATCTAACCTTGAAATGATTTTTCATCCAGCATTTTTTGATATAATGTTACATTTGCCTGTTTATTTAGTAAATGAAATTAACCTTGGGGGTACTATTCATCTTCATTGGATGTATTCCATTGAGAGGGCCCTATGTAACCTTAAGGGGCTCGTTCGTAATCGATCATATCCAGAAGCATCAATAGCAGAAAGTTATTTGGTTGAAGAGTACTTGACTTTTTGTTCAAGATACCTACATGATGGTGTGAAGAAGCGATTTAGTAGGTACCAAACTGAAGATGAGGAATCCATTCTGAATTTGTCCCCTATATTCCCTAAGAATGGCCATCCAATTGGAAGTGAGAAGAAAAAAAATTGCACTTTTTTTACGGATGCAAAGTTACATTATGAAGCACATCGATATGTACTTTTTAATACGGAAGATGAAGAAGTGGAAAAGTTCATCGAGTAAGATATTTACATATTAAACTTCATTTATTTATTTATGATAAGCTACATAAACATCTATTTATAACGGCCTAGTAATTATATTTTCAATATTCTTGATTTCAGGGAACATAAAAATTCATTGAGTAATCATACTAGATCCAATGCATGGGTAAGAGCAAGGAATCATAGTCGTGAATTCAGCAGTTGGTTTGAAGAGAAAGTTATAAATGTTGAAGTATCCCATCATTTAAAATGGCTATCTAAGAGGCCTAATATGGTGGCCAAGAGATGTAGCGCATATTTCATCAATGGATATCGATTTCATACAAAAGATCGGGATGCCCCATGCAAGACTCAGAATAGTAGAGTGACTTTATCAGCAACAACTGATAGTTTTGCCAGTGCTAGGGACCAAAATCCCATAGATGGAGTGGTGGTTTATTATGGAGTCATTTGAGATATCATTGAGATTGATTACTATGGTTATTTTAGTATTGTATTGTTTAGATGTGATTGTCATTAGAATAAACTAGATGAGTATGGGTTAACTCGGGTATATTTTAACAGTTATGCAGTCAAGATGATCCTTTTGTGTTGGCATCACAAGTTTATCAAGTTTTTTATGTTGCGGATCCAATTGAGAAAAATATTTATTATGCAAGGAATAAAGTTCCTATTGATTTGTATGATCTAGAGGAAGAAAATTGCCCTAATATATGAGAAACATTTTGGAGAAAGCCTAATGATGACATTGGTCCCTCAACTAGATTAGATGAGGGTGTCTTTAGATGGGCAAGAGAAGATGGAGCCGTTGTTGTTGTTGATATTCCATCTACTGAAGAACATTCAGAAGATATAGTTGTAGAAACATCGGGAGACGAGAATGAGTTTGACGATACTGATTGGGATTGGATGGAGGAAGATGATTAGACAAGAAAGTTCTTTTAAATATATTCTCATCATTAGTTTCATTTTTTTTTGTGAGTGTTAAATTTTCTTTTCGTACATATTTTATATCCATGCTTGTTTAGAAAGTTGATCACTTTAATTTTCAATATAGAGAGAACATTACGTCTCAGTATTTACTCTTTCATTTCTTTCACAGGATTCAATTGACTATGCAACACTAGGAGCTTCTTCTAAGCTAGCAACCGTTCTTTCAAGATATCCATTTCAGGTACGTTAGGGGTGTGATAAGTTTGTTTTATCGTTATTCAGAACAAACACTGAGCTTTGGTTCTTATTGTGTTATAGTTGTACACTTTTATGTAATGCTTTGGGTCTAGGAAATGGTACACTTTTAGTAACTGTTTGGGATTCTGTTAAGCAGTGATGGTGATCTTTGGTTATTTGTTTATTTGTTTTGTGTTTTGTTAATATCTTTTCCTTTTTCGATGAACTGAACTTACAATATGTGAAAATAATTAGTGTATCTATCTTTTTTTTCAATATTCTATTTTTAATTGTTCATTTCCATTTGGGTATGCATATGTGTTCATTAAGTCAATAAAAGTTGCTTCGTTTTCATAGTTTTTAAAGCGTAGGAAACTAATGTTATGGAAGGTTCAAATTCTGATGGAGTCAAAATACTATAGGTGATTTTTTTTCTCTCTGCTTGTGGTTAATGGGTAGAGTGTTACCATATACTTGTTCTGTTGGGAGGTAGAAAAATAAGATACTCAAAATTGTCAATCTGACTTGGGCAATACTAGCAGGGTAAATATGCTAATTTCAAAATCTGGAACTAAAAACAATGAACCGCACGAGATCTCGGATCTGTCTAATTTAGTGCTGAAGGAAGCTACATTAACTACCAATATCAGGTAAGAAGCATTAACTGGTGTAGCATATAAATTATCTCCTGTTCTAGTGATGGATTCACACTGATAAAAAATAGGTGTGCCATCAAGGTCTGCACCCTTCTTATCAGTTAACAATAGTACTACTGTTGATCATGTTTACACTCCCTTCTTCTTGTATTGTTCTTTTTCCTACCAACTGTACACTATAATTAAATGAGGTTGAGAATCTAGGTAAATTCTTATAATGGAAAAGTCAGATAAACTTACTAATTCGTGTTAGACTTAACATCTCTATGTTAATATAGGAAAATATTAATGCCTAGAGGGATTTATATGGCCAGTTTGGCTGTGAAGCATGAATTTAGTCTGTTTAACAAAGAATTTCCACTCTACCACCTTTTTACTGAGCTTAATACCTCACTTTGCTTAAGTTCATTTAGGGCTATACCGTCAGTGCCAAACACTGAATCTGGTTCACTTAGTGAAGATTTTCTTTGTACTACCTTTTGCTGAGCTTAATACCTCATTCTTTTTAAGTTAGTTGAGGGCTAGAACTGCAGTGTTGGGCCCTCTGAATTGGCTTGGAATTTAAAATATTGTGCCTAAAACTGAAGACCATCCTACCTAGTTTAGACATTATAGGAAATGAACAAAAGCAGAAAAATAGAGTTAGGACAGAAAATAGAAAAGGAACTCAAGTAAATTAGTCCAAAGAAGGTGATACATTTGACTGAGCTCCAAGCGGGATGAAAGTACTTGCAGATGAAGTTTTGACCAATCAAGAAATGATGAATGTGAGTTTTAGTAAGCTATTACAATTTGTAACACACCTATGGTGCACCACAAATCAACGTTTTTTGAGCTGTGTTCTTAGCATTAAGGGAAAGTATGACAATTGGTGGCATATAAATTGTCTCCTATTCTAGTGATGGATTCACACTGATCAAAAATAGGTGTGCCATCAAGATCTGCACCCTTTTTATCAGTTAACAATAGTACTACTGCTGATCATGTTTACACTTTCTTCTTCTTGTGTTGTTCCTTTTCCTTCCAACTGTACACTGTAAATTAGAACGTATCTAGTTTTTTTAATAGCTGCTTATGAATAAAACCATGGTTGTTGTGCCAGCTACAAGTGCCTTTTCTTGAATGAAGCTACTAAGAAATTGTTATCTAGAATATTGCCCAATTCTTAAGTCTTGATCAATTTTGGTTCTTGGAGTATTGCGGATAATGATAGTCGGTGTGTTCAGTAAGAAATAAGGTAACATTCTTGATTTTCTTAATTCTCCATTATTGATGATGAATTTTGATTCTCAGAAGATTTTAAATTATTGTTGTAAATAAAGACTAGATCCATATTCAGTCTTGGAAGTTGTTTTGAATATTCTTGAAAGCAATTGAATTTGTTTGATGATAATATAGGTGTATCGTACTCTCTTCTGGGCCGTGTTGTGCTCTACTGTTAGATCCTACCTGGACTAGTTCTAGGAAATGGGAGGGTTGTTCACAGTCCTATCTTCTATAGCAAGTTTACTCTATCTTTGTTTTACATCACCATCGAGCGTGGTATGTTTGATCAATGACTCGTAGATTTTTTTCCATGTTCTTGAATTATTCTTGAGGTTGCTTCTTATGTCGTAAATCTACTGATTCCTCTTCTTCCTGATTCAATGTTGGGACACCTAATGCTAAGATACATGGCCTTATGCCAGAAACACCAATTACTATCAAAATAAAGCCACTTAGTAAAAATGTCATTTTCCCTGGGGTTGGACCAACACATGATGCAGGTTCTTAATTTCCACATTCAGGTGGATGCAACTTTAAGATTACTGTTGTTAAAGTCAGAACTATTATTCCTTGTAAATTACAAGAACTTTTAAAGAATGGTTAGGGTAGTGTACGTTTAATACGATAGAAGTGACTCTTAGTAATTATATTTTTTTATGCTAAGTGGATGGTTATGTTAAGAATAACTTGCAAAACTCCGGAAACTTTGCAAACCTAAAGCGGTGGTGTTGATCTTTGGTTTCCTTTAGGTGATATTTGCTTTTCGTTTTTGGGTCTGCTTGGGTCATTACAATCATCTGCTTGGTGTTTGCGTGTTCTTGATAAGATTTTATGGTTTAACCAGCTTGACATTACATTTTTGCTCTTGATCTTACAGAGACTTTAAAAATCATGAATCAACAAGGGTGTTCGAGAAATTATCAGAAAGCAAAAAACTTTCTTTCAGCTGGATCACTAGCAGCTCTACAAAATGAACAAATACTAGAACACAAGAAGAAGAAGAACACAAGCTACATAAATGCAAAGGAAAAGAATCAAAAGCAGAAGGAGAAGTCAAACAATGTTCCACCTATATCTCAAGTACCAGAACAAGTGCAACAGGTGCCAGCTATATCTCAAGTATCAGAATAAGTGCAACAGGTATCTCCGAATTTCACCTCTCTTGCAGCACCAGTAGAGGAGCAAGTGCGACAAGAATTGCTAGACTCCACTATTCATGCATCACAACCCACAGTTGGACGAGAGTGAAGCAAGATCAGTCACAACTTTCTAATTTACAATAAAATGAACAATCTGGAAAAGGCAAGAATATATATATTTTAGTTCATGCTATTTAAAAAATTGTCTGTATTTCAGTAATTTTGTTGTTGATATTATTGTAGGCCCTTCAACTAATAAAAGAAAAAGAGGCACTACACAAATGCAAGCAGTACATGGATGGACTGATCGTCAACTAATAGTGCTAAATGAGTTGAACCAGCCTATTAGTCCAACTAAACCAGTGGTCACTGAATTTTCCAGCTTTCTTGGCACATTGGCAAGGAATGGAACATTTAGTCCTCTTAATCTCGGTTAGACAAATTTGAAGACACACGATGATATGTGGAGCTATATTCAGGTTCTAAGTTCTTAATATTTTGATTTCTACTTGAATGCTTTTCAAAGTTTTTACACTAACCCAATTCAACCAAATTATAGGAGAAATATGACATTCCCAATAATGGGAAAGATTGGGCTTTGAGATCAATTGATGCTGCGTTTAGTGGGTATAAGTCCAGATTCAAGAAAGATCACTTTTATGCCTACACTAATGATGAAATTCGAAGGGCAAAAAGGCCTAGCACTGTTCCAGAACCTGTATTTGAGGATCTCCTTAAGTATTAGAATTCCGAAGAAGCTGAGGTATGATATCAATATGGACAACTGTTATATTATTGTTAGCATGCATTTATTATTGAATTTATCATGCCTGATTTTCATTTTTACGTTGTTCTTTCTTTAGATATAAGGCATCAAATTCTGTGTGTTTAAACCTTCACTGCTTTGATCTTTTTATTAAAAACTTATTCATAAATATTGACTTGCAGGATACATCCAAGACTAACAAAGAAAATAGAAAAAAATTTAAGTATCCACACACTATGGGCAAAATAAGTTTTGCTCTAATCCACGAGGTTTAGTGTTTTCTCATATTGTTACTACAAACTTGTTGACTTTACTTGATAATATTTTAATGCTGACTTGCATGTAACTAGAAAAAAAAAGGAAAATTCTGGTACTTTGTCAAATAAGGAATTCTTTGTGGCTACTAGAAAAAGGAAACTTGATCGAGTATATAAGGACACATCTGAAGAGATTACCAACAAAATAGTATGAAATTTTCTATTTCAAAATTGATCAAGATCATTATTTTCTTAAATATTGAATCAACTAAATTTACTTGCTCTTGAATTTGATGTGAGGGTTGAAATAAAGAGAGTATAGACTCAAGAAAGTGAATATGGTACTCAATCAATTGATGTATTCATAATAGTTATGGGGCCTGATCATCCTGGTTGAGTAAGACTATTGGGATGCGGCGTTACTAAGTCTCTTTTAAAATAAAAAGCAAGTGATTTTGGATCCTCTTCAAAAGCTGATGAACTATTGGAGAAGATATTGGATGAGCTAGAAGAGAGGATGCAACAAAAAATGTAGGAAAAATTCAATGGTCAAAGAGATGTCATTGAGAGAGATGGTACAATGAAAATCATTGCACAACTTCAGCATCTAAATTCAGGATTAACACTTTATCCTAATATTCTAGTATTTAATGTTCATTCATCAGGAGAAGTGGTTGCTAATCAACCAATAAACTATCCATCTGTTGGTAGTAACAATCACGGTCAGTCTCCGTTTCTTGATCTGTTGGTAGTAACAATGGTTGTTCTATATAAGTATTTCTCACACAAGTATTGTATAATAGTTATGTTAGTATATCTATTGCTTAAAAAATATGGAAGCATAGAAAAATAATCATTCTGAAGCAATAGAGTAAATAAGCCTGGTAAACTTAAACAATTACTAAAAGTTATTGCATAAAGGTAAAAGATTAGACTTTGGATTTTTGCTTATATTTGATAGTTTTGTTGTGAAAATTATTTCATTTGGTTAGGGATGAAAGGTGTTGTGTTTCTAAATGTTATTAATAAACTAGGTACATCCACCACTTCTAGGCAGTTACGTTGTATTCAAAATTAAAACTAATGGATTCCCTCAAATATGTTGTAGTCAATCAATGCTCGAAGAGGATCCATTTTCAGTTAAGAAATTTGCTTGTAAAATAGATATCGGTGATACTAGTGATGTTGACACGAAAGGAAGTGGTTGTACTGAAAATTTTGATTGTAATATTGAACCTTGAAATCTCTCATTAACTATAGATAGTCCTTCTCCTTTTGGCCTACGTTGTTGATAACTGCTTCTAGCTTGATTCCTCTCCATCCTTGGAGGTGGAAATGATCTTGAACCAGTGGAATGCGATTTAATTGTTCATCCTGATGGAATATTTAGAGTCACATTATTTTCGGGCATATGGAACCTCAAAAATCCAAATTCTACTATATCTTGTTCAGTGATCTCGCGTACTTCTCTGGAATTTAATCTTGGTGGTTCTCTACAATATGCAACCTCATAGTTTTCCTCGACATGATCAGCCAATACATCAAATGTGTTGGTAGATTTTTCAAGCAATACAATTACTACATATCCTTTAACTGAAGTAATAGTACCAGTTGCTCCTTCCTTACCACCAGAAATAACTTTAACATACTCACCAAGTTCAAATATCTTGGACAAATCTTTGCTGTGTATTGTAACACTCTGAGGCAGACCTTCACTCTCCGGTTTAAGGTAAACAACATCATCATCAACTCTCAGAACTCATCCTTGTATGATTTTTAGTTCTTCATTCAGAACAACAACTCGATCCCCTTCCTTGAAGTGTTTCTTCCTCTGATTTTTCACAGGCAATGTGGAAAAATACAATCTTTCTGCACGCTCATTGTAATCACCCTTAGCTCCGCAAAATTTCTCAATATCATCCAAAGTTGGTTGAACCTTGTAATCGATTGACCTAATGGACACTGTCTTATACAAAAACCCATCTTTGAATTTCAAAAACTTCATACCATTCACTGTATCAAAGTAATCACCAGTAACTGAATCTTTCTGCCGTGTTACTGGAATCCCCAATGCATTAGCTTTATTATTAATCCAGAATCTCGCAGGAGGGCAGAACTTCTCCTCTTTTGGTATTTCTATACCATCAAACATGTTAACCAGAGCCCAAAAATCAATCCTGGGAATCAACTTCACTGTAACTCTTCGACGTATATCATCTCCATTCATAATTTATGCAATATCTCCTTTGCAAGTCCTGCTCTTCATCCTCACCCACGAACCATTCAAAAATTCTCTCTCTCTTCTTTACAGTAAGCACATTGGACATCTCCTTGAAGGTCAGAATTAATAGACAAGCTGGGAGTACGATGCACATGATGATTAGGATAGCATAAATGTTCATCCCCGCTCGTCTTCTCCTGTGAGGATGAATCAAAATGTGACGGATCACCTGATAAGTTCCGTAGAGAAGGAGAAACAATAGACTTCAAGATTGCATTTTTGTCTATTTTATATAATGGTTCATCATCTTCCGACGAAGATGAACTTGCCCTATTGCTAATGTTTTCCACTAGTACTGACTTTATCTGTACTTCACTGCTATCTTTTTCTTCCTGGGTATTACCCAGGGCTTCCTATTATGTTGTAGGTAATAGAGATGTTGTACAAGATTTGTAGTGGTAAGAATGCTCCAGGTAGCATTAGGAGATTCAAGTTTTAAACTAAATTCAATTTAGCAATGTAGAGCTGTAATTTTTTTCTGATATTGCCCGGTATAGACCAGATAGGTTTACTGTGTCACAGTGCCTTTACGTATGCGTATTTGGGTTCAGTTATCCTTGAAAGAGTAGTTGGTTTTAAGACCCCGTATAAATTTTGATCATTTTATTTTTAACCCTTTCGTATGTGTAATGTAATTTTTAACTTTAATTATTATAAGGAATGTTAAAAGGGTGTTCTGGTGAAGTTCTAGAATTATTAAAAGTCATTCAGGGTCATTTTAGGACCCCAAAGTAGTAATTGGATGGGATTTACCCATGTTGCTGCCACAAGCCCACTTTGGCAGTTCACAACCTTGGTGATTTTAATATTTTTATGTCGTCATTTAAGTGCTAATTTATATTATTTTGTTCTCTTTTTATAGGTGTCCAAAATGAAGAAAGAGATGAAGAAAGTGATGAAGACATTGACGTTACTTGAGAAGATTTTTGGGTTGTGGATAAATGCTCTAATATCAATAGTTTTGTGTTGACTTTTTTGAAACTTATCGTGACTCGAACTTGCTAGTATGTAAAAACTTAACTAATCATTTGGACTTGATTATATTTTGCTTTTTGGGTTTAAATTACTAGTTTGTTGCATATTTTGAATTATGAGATTATTAATGAATGATTTTATTTTGTGATGTGTATATATTGTGTTATAATTTATTATGTATGTAAATAAGAATTTACATTAATACGAGTGACTATTTATATAAATCGTTTCAATTTAATAATCTGTGACAATAATTATTGCAATAGATCAATAAACCATTGCAATAGGTAGTTAAAAAGTGTTGCAACAGAATAACAAAAGCGTCACAATAGATGCTATTGCAATGGTTTAATGTCGTTGCAATAGAATCTATTGCAATGGTTTCATATAATTGCAATAGAATCTATTGCAACGGTTAGTAACCGTTGTAATAGATGAAAATAGGCGTCCCAATAAGTAATGAAATAGTTGTAATAGGTATTCAAAAAGCGTTGCAACAGAATAATAAAAGCGTCGCAATAGATGTTGTTGCAACGGTTTAATGTTGTTGCAATAGCTTCTATTGCAACGGTTAGTAACCGTTACAATAGATGAAAATAGGCATCTCAATAAGTCAAAAAATAACCGTCGCCATAGCTATGGCGACGGTTGTCTGAAACCGTCTCCATAGCTTGACCTATGGCGACGGTTCAGACAACCGTCGCATAAACCGTTGCCATAGACCTATCACAACGCCCACCTATAGGACGCTTGCTGAACCGTTGCGGTAGAGTTATGGCAATGGTTTTTCTGTTTATTGCAACGATTTTGCAACCGTCACCATAGGGATAATTTCTAGTAGTATATATGTAATCAACTATTCTATGTATATGTAGACATATGCACGATAATACAAATGTTCATAATATACAATATAATGTAGAAAACAGATTAAACTATAATCCAGAAACATATGTCAAATGTGTTTCATAACAAACAACTAATATTAGTTTCAAATTCTAGATTCCTAAAAAATCCACTGAAATATAAAGTCTTCACCATAATGATCTTAAATACTACTCAATGCTAACTATTTTAGTTTCATCGGGTAGGAAGATATTTTTTGTCCTTGGTCTTGGAGGGTCGTCATTGTCACTGGCATAACCTTTCTTCGCTTTCTGAAAACTGTAATTTCGAAGGAGTGTCGCGTATCGCATACGATGGTACTCTGCTTCAAAACCCACTGAAGACCCGTTCATTCCTTCACTTAGGTATTCCGCATACCCAACAATGAACACTCCACAGTCCCTAATATGCATACAAAGAGCAGTGTTAATTAAATAACACATCATTAGTAATACTTGATAAAAAAAATAAAAGATTACTTACAAGCTGCCACATTCTTATTGTGTAATGTTTTGTATATTATTAGCACATACATAACAATATGATGTATATTAAACTGGGCATTTAATTACAAATCAAACATCATATCAAAACTTATGTACGTCTAACATATACATATGTAATTTGCATTGCCTCAAACACACATAACAATACATAATCCAAACCCATTCATGTATATGTTCAACAACATATAAATAGTAATGTATGTTCATAACAACATATAACAAAATTGGGCATTTAATTGCACATCAAACAACATATCAAAACTTATGTATATGTCTAACATATACATATGTAATGTGCATTGCCTCAAACACACATAAAAAAACATAATTCAAAATCCACTTATGTATATTTTCAACAACATATAATAAATAATGTATATTGTTAACACATACATAGATACTAATATATAAACATATAGGCATCACATATGTATATGAATTATAGATTAAATGTATTTCAAATTAAAAAAGTAGCACGTATGTATTATACAAACAAGTGTTATGTATATACACGAAAAAATTCTAAAAGATAGACCAAATTGAAGAAAACTCCCAAAATCTACAGCTAAACTAACAACCATCTCTAAGTAATTAAAAATTTAAAAATCTCACATTATTGAAAATAACATAAATATCCCAGTATAAATTAACAATGAAATTCAAAATCGAAAAAACAGAAAAATCTTTAGTAGACTACTAACATAACTACAAACTGATGAAAAAACCCACAATCTACATAATAACTAACAACTATTCCCTATTAATTAACGGTTTTAAAACCTCAGATTACTGAAAAAAAACAGAAAATACTCAGAACAAAATTAGCAAAAAAAACCAAAATTGAAAAATCAGAAATACCTTGGGTAGACGTGTCCGTGCAGTATTATATTTTTGGATTTTCTTAAGGATTCTCCAATTGTTTTTTTTCGACTTTCCATCAGCATCTTTGTTAATTTTTTTCATCTTGATGGGATCGTTATGATTTTTTGATCTGTTTTCAATAAAGTTAGGTTCCTCGTAATCAAATACTTCGGGAATGAACCCAACTACCGAATTTATTGGTTCATTATACTCTAACTGAGTTAATCTTAAACTAAAAGAAGGAGAATCATACATTACTAAGTACTATGTAATTAGTACTTGAAATAGAGGATTTTGAAAAGAAAAAAAGAAAATTCAGATAGACAAACTATATTTTGGTAAAGTAGAAACCCAAAAAATTACTTAATCAAAAAATGCAGTAATTTGTTCATTCGAAATCACCAAATTTCGATAATGTAAAAAAAAAATAAAAAAATTACAAACCTCAAAATCGAAAAAATCAGAATGATAAAAAGAGATTATGTTAAAATTGCATGTCAGTGAGTTGCAGTCAAACACGGTTGATTTCAAACATGGAAACAGGCCCTTGATTGTAGCCTTTTTTTAAGGGAAAAAATCTTGAGAGAAAAGGGGATATGTATGTATATGTACTTTAAGAGAGAAATTTTAAAAGTGGGATTTATGTAATCATATGTTTAGGGAGATGAGATTTTTGTAATAAGTGAAATATAAATTGTGAGTTTGTGTAATTTTTAGATAAATAATTGGCACATTTAGAAGAGCACTTAGAATTTGGGGTAATTTCATCAGTAGCCAGTCGATTTTTACTTTATCCCACGAAAGATACTAAACATTTGTGTTGAAAAAGTCGCTAATTACTAAACTTAGGAAAAGTTGAGTGGCTTTTTGGCCAGAAAAAAATAGCTAAGTATGTTCATGATACTTGGTCTAAATTGAATGATTTTTACTACCAAAATTAGGTAGTAACTTTGATGTAATAATATAAAATTTGAATAATAATCCATGAAATTAACCCCTTTGAAGTCTGGTTTATAAGCATGTCACCATAAAGATATTTCGTTAAAGGTAGAATAAAAAACTTATGGTATGGTAGAGTAGTACGACATAAAGAAATGCTCTGTCTAACATCAATATCAAAAGGAGAAGAAAGAAAAGGGTAACCTTAATAAAAGTGGTGCGAGAAATGGATTTACTCGATAAATAGTGTAAAACTTATAAAATCCTAAGTTTACTTCTAAATTCTAATTACTTTTTCTATCTCTAGTCTTTACTAAATTACAAATAATTTCTTATTTTGCAATTTTCGAATACATAGTTAGCATCTGGATACATAATTTTGAAGTTGAGATACATAATTTTGATTACTGAGATACATGCATTTCTGAAACTATTTGGCCGAGATACACAATACATTAACTAGACCAAATGAAGATACACAATTAAAATTATGTATTCGGAAATTTATGAGTTTGTGAATGTATCCAACTGTTTTAAGAAAAAAAAAAAAACGGGATTTAGATAATTAATAGAAGAGATAGAAATTTTATATAATTTAATAAAAGTAAGTTGTGGTGTTATGTAATTTTTTTCATAAATGTTTATATAAATTTCAATAAAAAAGTGCCAGGTAAAATTTCTGAGTACTTACATTTATATACTATACTATTCAAGTTACATTTTTATATTTTCATTTCGTTATGCATTTTAAAATTTCCTCTAAAAATGATGATTGCTTGTTACATTCATATATATTTCAACAAACTTGTTAAACATGTTTCAAAGAAATCAAATTCGATATTGGTTAATTATAAAATACATTGAAAGTTGAATTTTTGTTTTTGTATTTTACTAAAACACTTACCTATTCAAGTTGATTTTTATTTTTATATTTCATTAAAACATAAGAAGGATTTGATGTTGCTATAAAATTCCAAAGTTTTGGTATGCAATAGATTTATATCACTTCTATGTTTAATCAGTTATTAACTATTGCCTACCTAAACTAGGTAAGATAAGCACATTAAGATATTTTTATATTTTAGGTCAAATATTAATTCATAATATTTTTCTATTTGAGGTTAAATTTCAATGAGATTTTGCTTACATGACATTTGATAATATTTGGTATGTGGTTTTGGTGTTCCTTCAAATTATGGTCATATTAACTAGCAACTTGATAAATATCATGAGTATATATAGTAAAATATTTACTATTTTAACTTAACATTCCAAAATTTTATTGATGTGGTTGACATGTAAAATATATTTTAAGCATAAAATTGATTGCATTCCCTATTTTTACTTTGATGGAAATATTATTTTTCATCTTAATATTTGGAAAGAAATTTAATCTGATAAAATCTTGATGTGTATAAATAGTTGTGATTGTAGACACGTGATTTCGTCCTCTTGAAGTTCCATTTTTATTCACTTTACCCATTTTATGTTATCTTACCGTGTACTCTACCCCGTGTAATTATCCCTCCACAAAATACAAAAATAAACAAAAAAAAAAAAATACCTCTAACTAATTTATCTTATCCTAACAACCTACCCAATCAAAAGCTTCCACCTACCCTAACTACCCATATGATCCCCCCTCCGTTTTCTTGTCCACAAAGAAAGAATATATGGGGGACCCACCAAAATTCCCACATCATAACAAATCCATGCCCATTATAAAAGAAAAATTCTAAGAGGAGAAGGCTTTGATCATCATCTTCTCCACAATAACAACAATGACAAAATAATCTTCCTCACAAAAAAAAAAAAAAAAAAAGCACCGGTGAACAGTAACCGGTGAATAGTAACCAGTGAACAGTACCCGGCGTGAAAAGTGACGGTGAACAGATCTTTATTTGTCGAGTTGGATTGTTGGTGTTAAGGTTCGGCTCGAGGTTTCCGGGTGCGGACTCTCTTTATTCGAATAACATTGAGTTTGAAAGCTTCAAATTTAAGGTCCAACTCTATCTCTTCTAATTTTACTTTACTATACGTGTTTGATTTGCCTGATGTGTGGTTGAATTTTGGTGACATTAATTCGGTGTTCGATTTCATTGAATAGATGGTTGTGGATTGTTGAGATGGCTGTCTTGAATCATTGGAATTTGGTATAAAAAAATGGAATGTGGGGTTGGATGGTAGGAATTGATAAAGAATGAATATTGTTTTGATTTATTGTCGTTGGTTATTTTGAAGCAAATACGAGTGTTTGATTGGGTAGTATCATGATGCGCCGATTGGTTTAGGCAAACGTAGTTTGGGTAGGCAAAATTTAGGATTCGTGGCTTCGGTTGAATGTTGGAAATTTTGTGGAGTGTTTGAAATTTTGTTGAATAGTTTTATTTTTTCCGCACTAAGAAATGTATTCATTTGACCGGGGAATGCCCCGAAGCACTTGTATTATTTTATCCGGGGAATGCCCCGAGGTATCTTGTACTCGGAGGACGCTCGTTATCAAGGCCCGAGGCATCGGGTAAAGCTTTGGAGCATAGTTTAGGATTAATATAGGTTAGTGTAGGTTTATATTTTTGCATTTTTCTATTTCGGGATTGTATAATTGGACTGGACACTAATTTTGGATTTGTTTTGTCTCATGTGTTTGGATGGATTGTTTTATGTGTTTTTGTGTGGTTTATACATTTGTAATGCCAAATTAGTCGATACCCTCCACCAGGCGACTGTGGTCAAACCACGGGATCGAGGGGTGCCTAACACCTTCCCCTTGGTCAACAGAATTTCTTAACCGGAATCTTTGTTCGCAAAACCAGTTTAAGAGTCAAACGATTTCGAAAAGGATTTTCTAAAGGTGACTTGGCACACCGGATTATGCCAAGTGGCGACTCTGAATAAAAAATGCAAATAATCCTTTTTCCGAAATAAATTTTCATTTCTCGTCACTTAAATAATAAAACCCTTTCGAACTTTAAAAATGTATTCCAATGTTTTGGAGTACGCGTTGAAAAAAAGGGGTGTGACAGTGATATCTCCCTTCTTGCAAGTATCATTTCTCATACAACATTTCATCATTAATTTTTTAATCATCTTTCTTATAAATTTAGCCATGGAGAATAAGAAAGGTAAAGGACGTCGAAAGATATCAATGAAAAAAATAGAAAAACGAGATGACCTATATGCTAGCTTCTCAAAGCGTGGCTGGGGTTTATACAAAAAGGCTAGTGAACTTGTTAGAGAATGTGATGTTGATGTCGGAATGATAATGTTTTCCCCTACTGGTAAGCCTTACTCGTTTTTTCACCCTACAGTTGATGCAATCGTTTCTCGTTTTCAGAATCCTGATTTACAATTAAGTATAAGTACTCAACTTGTCGCGGCTCATGCTCGACATAGAGTGAATGAACTCAATAGCAGGCTTGAAGAACTTGATACCATAAAAAGGGATGCAGTTTTTCAAAAAAATATGTATGATGAAGTGATGGAAACTGGGCAGAAAAGTCGGTGGGAGTCTGTTGAGGAGCTTAGTGCAGAGGAATTGACCAAGTTTGAAGCTTGGTTAAACACCGTTGGTTCTGATTTGCAAAATCGTTTGAATCAATTGGAAAATGGAGCTTCATCCTCACGGGGATGAATCTTTTGGGATATGAAGTTCAAATCCAAAATCTAGATGAAGCATTTTAAGTTATCACTAATAGGAATACTGTTGAAAAATTCTAGAAAGTTCAAATTTATATATTATTGAGATGTTGATTTTTATTTTTAGTCTTTTTTATTTCATTGATGCTACATCCTTGTAATCTTTTATATGATTACCATAATAATATTTGATACTACTGCTGGAATTATTATCTCATAGGTGTATAAGCTAGCAAGCCTCGTATACATGTCGATTTAAGATTTAAACTTTATGAATTTAAGTTTGAGATTATATTGCGTTCCGTTTTTTTGTGGGTGTGAAATATAGTGCGTATTACTTTTTATTGATTTAGTGATTTTTAACATATACAAGATCTGAGCTAAAATTACCACATTCAAATGTACTTCTAACATACACTCTACATCCGCCCAAATCTTTGATAATGCATCCAAGATATATGTAGCTCTTAATCTTTATTATGTATTGCATATGAAATGCAACCTAGTCAATTGCTTTCTTATACATACACATAGATGTGGAATTATAATATGCGTATAACTTGATACTGATTAATAAATTGTATTTTAATATATGAAAGCGCGTGTTGTAAAATAGTCCATATGAGATATATAATACTCGTCTATGAAAACACAATCATATAATATCATTCTTCGTTCTATCGTCAATCAATTTGTCACTAAATAACAGGTCATTCTATCACTATCTGATTGTTGGTTGTTTGATCACACATGAACTTTTATATATGAACCATGCCAATTGTCACTATCCGCTATCACGGACCACATGAAACTGATGTGACTGTGACCACCCAGCTCGCTCTCGTAAAACCATGATAATAGCAAACAAGTCCATTACGATTGTGGTAAGGTTAAATACTACTAAAGCAGGTCTTTTCCGAAGAAGCAAATTGACCTTTCAATCAGTACAGTTCACCGATAACATAATCGTATGGAGATGCATAAAAAAACACAAATAACTTTTTCTTTTTCAATTTATTATGAAGGAACCAATAGAATTTATTGATTATTTTTGCACAAAAAGGGGACTGGATGAATACAAATATAAATAAGAAATTGTTATGATATATATCAATTATAGTGAATGTCTATCAAGATCTATTTTATGTCTGTCAGGATTTGATGTATTTGTCTTTTAGTGTGAAACTAAGGGCAAATTCTCCGGGTTTCCTTCATTGTAAATCATAGAAGAAATAAAACTCACTCTCTCTATTCTCTCTACTCTTCTTCTTGTTCTTTATTGTTTTACAACACGTTATCAGCACGAGACTCTACCGTCTCAAATTTGAAGGCTAAGGATAAGATATGGATAATTTTCAAAATAAGCTGTCAAATTGTGAAGATATATGTTTGATTGATTCTGGCACTACACATACGATATTCAAAGACGAGAAATATTTCTCTTATCTAAACATGGGCAAGATTAATGTCACTACAATTTCTGGTAGTGCTAATTTGATTGAAGGCTTCGAAAAAGCCATTATAATCTTGCCCAAGGGAACTAAACTCATCATAAATAATGCCATGTTTTCTCCCAAGTCTCAGAGAAACTTGATAAATTTTAAAGATATCCGTGAAAATGGTTATCATATCAAGACAATTGATGAGATGAATCTTGAATATCTTGGTATCACCAAGAATGTCTTTCGAATGGTGAATTTTCATGCAATGTTTGTTATCAAGGCAAGCTGATTGTGATGCCATCGCCAACAAAAGTTGGGATTGACCCACCCAGTGGGTCATTTAGATACTTTATGGTCCTAATAGATGCTTCATCTAGATGGTCTCATGTGTGCCTTTTGTCATCTCACAACTTAGCATTTGTAAAATTATTGGCACAAATAATATGATTACGGGCACAATTTCCCGATAATCAAATCAAGTTTATTCGCCTTGATAATGCTGCAGAATTTTCATTCCAAGCATTTAATGACTTTTTCTTATCGATTGGAATAAGAATGGAACATCCTGTACCCCATGTTCACACTCAAAATTGCGTTGATGAGTCATTAATTAAATGTCTGCAGTTGATAGCAAGACCATTGCTTATGAAAACTAAGTTGCCCACTTCTGTTTGGGGTCATGCAATTTTGCATGCTGCAACACTTGTTCGTCTTAGACCGATAAATTATCATAAATTTTCTCTGTTGCAATTGATTTTGGGTCAAGAGCCTAATATATCTCATTTGAGAATTTTTGGGTACGGTGTATATGTGCCTATAGCACCACCAAACCGCACCAAAATGAGCCCCTAAAGAAGATTAGGAATTTATGTTGAGTTTGAATTACCCTCCATTATTTGCTATCATGAACCATTAATGGGAGATATATTTACTGCTCGATTTACAGATTGTTGATTTGATGAGATAGTTTTTCCAAAATTAGGGGGAGAAGATAGTGACATCAAAAGAAAAATTTTGTGGAAAAATCCATCACTATCTTATCTTGATTCACGTGCTTCTATTTGTGAGCAAGAAGTACAAAAGAATATTCATCTGCAGAAAATTACAAATCAAATGCCGAACGCATTTACTAATTTGAAAAGGATCACCAAATCACACATTCCTGCAGAGAATGACCCAATTTGAATTGATGTCTCTAAAGGACCATCCACTAGTTTCATAGCTAATGAATCTAAAGCACGCTTGAAGCGCGGCAGACCATTAGGTTCTAAGGATCGAAATCCTAGAAAAATAAATAAATGGTCAATATGACACTACGAAAGATCCTCATATGGAAGCTCAAGATTTGAGCAATGTTGATATTCCTGAAGGAATCAATAAGCCTGAGACTCAAGAAAATGAGGAACTATCCATAAATTCAAGTGATGTTGAAACTAATTTGAATCGATCTGAAATAGTAGTGGATCATGTCTTTGCATACAATGTTGCAACGAAAATCATGCAAGATAGAGAGGATCTTGAACCTTGATCTATTACAGAATGTCGACAAAGAAATGACTGGTCAAAATGACAAGAAGCAATTCAATCTGAATTGAATCCACTTGCCAAACGTGAAGTTTTTGGATCTATAACTCAAACACCTAATGGTGTTAAGCATGTTGGCTATAAATGGGTCTTTGTGCGAAAAAGAAATGAGAAAAATAAAATACAAAGGTATAAAGCACTCCTTGTTGCACAAGGATTTTCACAACGGTCTGGTGTCGATTATGATGAGACACATTCACCAGTTATGAACGCAATAACATTGTGTTATATTATTAGTGTCACTATCCATGAGAGACTTGAAATGCATTTGATGGATGTGGTAGCAGCTTATCTAAATGGATCACTTGATAATGTGATATACATGAAAATTTTTGAAGGATTTAAAATACCAAAAGCATATAGTTCAAAGCCTCGGGAAATGTATTCCATTAGATTGCAAAGATCATTGTATGGTTTGAAGAAATCTGGACACATGTGGTATAACCGTCTTAGTGAATATTTATCTAAAGAAGGTTATACGAATAATGAAATTTGCCCATGTGTTTTCATAAAGAAAACAACGTCGGAGTTTGTTATACTTGTTGTTTATGTCGATGACATAAACCTTATTGGAACGCCAATAGAGCTTCAAAAGGTAACTGATTACCTAAATAAAGAATTTGAGATGAAAGATTTCGAAAAGACAAAGTTATGCCTTGGTTTGGAAATTGAGCATTTGACAAACAGTATCTTTGTCCATCAATCTGCCTATACAGAAAAGGTGTTGAAATGATTCTCTATAGATGGAGAACATCCATTAAGTACTCCGATGGTTATTCGATCACTTGATGTGAATAAGGATCCATTCCAACCTCAAAAAAAGAACGAGGAACTCCTTGGTCCTGAAATACCATATCTTAGTGCAATTGGTGCACTAATGTATCTTGCAAATACTACAAGGCCTGATATTGCCTTTTCAGTAAATTTACAAGAAAGGTATAGTTCTGCTCCTACTAGGAGACATTGGAATGGGATCAAACACATATTACGGTATCTAAAAGGGACTACCGATATGGGCTTATTTTATTCTAAAGATTGCAGTTCCGATCTTGTTAGTTATGCTGATGCTAGGTACTTATTTGACCTGCATAAAGCTCGGTCTCAAACAGGCTATGTATTTATATGTGGGGGTACTTCCATATCTTGGAGATCAACAACGCAGTCTATTGTAGCCACTTCATCGAATCACGCTGAGATTATATCTATTCATGAAACAAATCGAGAGTGTGTGTGGTTGAGGTCCATAATATATCTCATTCGATAAAAATATGGCTTGAAATGTGACAAAGTACCCATAATTTTATATGAATAGCATGCATAGCATAACTGAAAGATGGATTCATAAAAGAAGATAGAACGAAGCATATTTCGCCAAAGCTCTTCTATACACATGAGCTCCAAAAGAATGGTGATATTGACGTACAACAGACTTGTTCAAGTGACAATGTTGCTGATTTATTCACTAAGTCTCTTCCAACTGCAACTTTCAAGAAGATGGTGCACAAGATCGGAATGCAAAGATTCAAGGATGTTCTTATTAGGGGGAGTTAATACACGATGTACTCTTTTTCCCTTACGAGGTTTTATCCCACTGGGTTTTCCTTGTAAGGTTTTTAATGAGGTAGCCTATATACGTATTGTTAGACATTCAAGGGGGAGTGTTATGATATATATCAATTATAGTGAATGTCTATCAAGATCTATTTTATGTCTATCAGAATTTGATGTATTTTTCTTTTAGTGTGAAACTAAGGACAAATTCTCCCTATAAATAGAAGGGTTTCCTTCATTGTAAATCATACCTCAAGACAAGAAATAAGAATTACTTTCTCTATTCGATCTACTCTTCTTCTTGTTCTTTATTGTTTTATAACAGAAATATAAAAGTCTTAGACCAACAAACCCCTGTGGTAGAGTAGTACCATGCCACAATACATAGCTTGGTTCGATTCTTGGCTTGTGCATTTAATAGTTGCATAATTAAATAAAATCAATGATAGTTTCACCAAGAGATTTTATCAATTTGTAATACCAGCATGCTTCTTTTCTATAGCCATATGTTGGTTGATTTTATTTGAAAATCCACTTTTCGACCTCTGTCAATATCGTAGAAGTGTGATTGATTTTGTGATATTTATTAAATTCAAATTTCTGCAATCACGGTCCTAATGCTCGTGAACCTAAGACACAAAGGCTTTCATGCCAAAAGACTCTTTTCAAAACTTATTTTGTCATTTAGACAAAAGTCTTAAATTTGCCATATACCCACTTTAATCCACCTCATCATCCAATTTTTCCAACTTAACAAATTCACCCACAAGTTTTTAATAATACACTTCAACCCACTCCATCATTCATAATTATATAATATAAAAATATCTTGGTTTCCAAAAAGCTTTGATTCAGGCCACTTTTCTGGCATTATTTTCCTTCGATCAGCTCTAAATCAGTCCACAAACATCATAAGTTTGTCCATTGCATCCATTGTTACCCTATTTTTTTGCTATCTTCTCAAACACACTTTCCACCATTTTTAAAAAGCTTTAAATCACTCATATTACTCAAAGAGACTCCAAGTTCATTTCTCTATTCCATAAACCCAACGATCGTTGATTAGAAATAATATTTACAATTTCAAGGTTGTTGTAGGATATCTGCCCAGTCATCGACCAGTCATTGTCAGTCATCGACTGTGCATATATCCCGACATAGACTATCTGCATAATTGTTCATCGACCAAAGCTTAATTCTAGGATGTCTATTGCAGAATTTGTTTTGATTTCTGGTGGTTTCATGGGAGAATGGGAGGAAACTCTCAAATGTTGGAAATAAAAATCTTTTATCAAGGTGACACTGCCCGTTGTTCTCTGCAATAGTTCATATGACGACTTTGTTGTAAGCATAATGAAGAGCGGGGATCTAGATTGCGCGTTGAGCGATGTGGTGATTAGTTATCTAATGCATTCGAGGAAAAAGATGCATCCTACGATCATAAATAATGATATATATGTGTTTTTGTACATGATGAATATTGATATAGATGGATTTAGGTCTATTTTTAGGATAAATATAGCTGAGAGGCCCTTTGAAGGACCGCTGAATTCATCACCACCCCGTATCAATGCTCGGCAGTCGATGATAATTTGATGATTATGAGAACGATGGCAATCATCCAATTAATATGGAAGATGATTCTATGCATATGGAAGACATTTCATTGGAATCGTAAGATGCAGAAGAAGATTGTGGAATGGGATCACAATCAAGACATTCCTTCACCGATAGAACCAATTTTTATTATGATTAAACATTTGTCGATAAGAAAGAGCTCAAAATTCTACTAGATGGAGTAGCGGTGAGGTAGTCTTTTAATTATTTTATGAAGAAAAGCTACACCAAAGGTGAAATATGTATCTCGTGGTTGCGGCTGGTTGTTGCGGGTAAAGAAGTACGAATCCTCGAAAAGATTTTACATATACAAGTATGTTGGGTTCCACACGTGCGGTGTTGAACATGCTCCGGGCTGGCATAAGAGAATATCATCTGAAATGATCGCTTTACTATGCATAAATCATTTTTGGGATGGTAAGGGTCCAAGCATAAGAGAAATTCAGAGGATTGTGTTTAGGTAAATTCATTGTAACGCAAGCTATTGGATGTATTGGAAAGGAAGTGTAATTTCAAAGAACATGATTCGCGGGACACCAGAGCACGTATATGCTTGCTTGCCGACTTTTTTTCATATGGTGGAGTTATTGAATTCTGGGATATGCCCACATGAGAAAGGTAATTGCCATTGATGGCACATATTTGTATGGTAAGTACGGGGGTGTGTTGCTGAGTGCCATTGCATAGGACATCAAAAATCATATCTTTCCAATTGTCTTTTGTGTTGTGGATAAAGAGAACATCATATATTTTTGATTTCTTTTTTGTGTTGTGGATAAAGAGAACGATGCTTCTTAGACCTTCTTCTTTGAGAAGTTGAAGTCTATAGTAGAAGATGAACCAGATCTATATGTAATCTATGATAGGCACATCAGCATTGCCAATGCCTTCTCCCGTGTTTATAGTCGTGCGCATCATGGATTTTGCATGAGGCACCTTGCTGAAAATCTTCATGTAAATCAACACTGTAGAGAACATCTTTATCTATTCTACGTTGTGGCAAAGACTTATTCTCTTGATGAGTTTAGCATGCATTTTGCCAAATTGAAGAATAATTGCCCTGAGGCAGCACATGTCCTTGAAAATATGATTGGTTTTGAGAAATGGAGTAGAGTACACTTGCTGGGCAATAAGTACGATGTGATGACCACAAACATCACCGAGGCGCTCAACTCGATATTGATGGATGAACGGGAGTACCCCCGTGTCGTACATATTCAATTCAATTGCTAGAAATTTGGTCAAAAGTTTAGGGAGCGACATGTCTTTGTCGACAGTACAAACAACAAATTTGTGCCTTGTGGAAAAAAGATACTAAGGGATACTAAGAGTGCGAATGATTCCTTGTATGAGACTAATGCAAATGGGGGTCTCGACCAATTCACCGTGTTTGGCAACGGTGTTACTACCAAGGTCAATCTCTTGGAGAAGAGCTGTTCCTATAGGAAATATGACTTGGTGAGAATTTCGTGCGAATATGCGATGGCCGCTTTGCGAGAAAAGTATGGTGATGGCAAAGGTTATGGTAACTCCATCTACGAGTACTCTTCGTCAATTTATAAAGTTGAAACTTACTTCCTCGCATACTCTGGAGCTATTAACGTTGTCCCTCCAGAGTTCGAATGGACTGTGACATAAGAATTGCCAGATACTAAGATCTTTCCACCCCTCTACGATCCAAAACTCAAAAGGAAGAAAGTCAAACACGTTAAGGGCATCGGTGAAACATTCAAGTCCAAAAGGAGGAATAAGTGTTCAATATGCAAGAAATTCGGGCACAAAAGAATCACATGTAGCATGGCCAACAATTGTTAGATAGGATTTTTTTCTTTAGTTGTAAAGCTACTGTTTTGTGGGTTAAATGTGCATTTCTATAGAATTTAACATTCAGTTGTAATTGACTTAAAGCTTTTTCTATGGTAGACACCATTAGTGTACAATAGGTCTTTTACACAATCTATTAAATATTTTGTAATGGTTATATGATTACTCATCAAACATATTATGTGGGTCTTTTTACCGCCATATCTCTCTAATCGATGCATTGAATCATCGTTTTCTGTTCTCAATTAATTAAAAGTTGCAAACACGTCTATTCACATAAAAAGTTATTGGTATACGCAAGGTAAGCCTTTTCTATTTCCATACGTGTCGACTGATTATTGGTTGGGAATATGAAATGACGCTTTCTATGAGTCTACAAGTACAATGACTATTTCTATGTAAGCATTCGGTTCTACTTAAACCCTAAACTTCAAAAACCTTCTTCTTCTTCTTCAGCAAACTTAAATCATGCCTGGCCTAAGAATTACCATACGCCCCATCAAACGAGTTCCCCTCGTCAGTACGATCTCCTACTGTTAAGGAACTATTTTGACCAACTTTTCCATGGCCTGGGCGATGACCGCATGTACTTGGAGCGTGAGCTCCATCGTATTGCTCATTTCGTGAGGGCAATTCCGGAGAGGCTTGGAATGGATGACACCGACTACATCACCCTCCCCCCCACACCATCCCCCTAAATTTGGTTTAATTTTTTATTTTAGTTTTTGTTTTTAAGTTTTTTTGTTTTGTTCATTGCTGAAGAAGCTTTCTTGGTAGGATTTTGTTAGAAGAAAACTTCTTTTTTTTTGCCTTTTTTGTTGTTTGATAATGAAAAATGTATGTACTGCAATGAACAAGATGAATATAAGTATATCAGTTTCTAAATTATGTTTTCCCTCTTTTTTGTGATTATTGTTTTTTGTGTTGGTTATTCTTCTGTACAGTCAACTTTTTAAATATTTGTTCCTTGTTCAATGAATACTACTGTAGATTGACTTGATTAAATTCTCGAAGAGTAAAAAATGATATATAATCTATCATCGATCTTAGACTCCGTCACTCCTCGACAAAACATAGGAGTCGATTGTAGACCATATGAATCGATGAGCCATCAGTAGCTTGTAGTTTGAAAGAAAATAATTAAATTAAAAAAAAATTAAACAGATAATCACATGATTTGGGGCTAGTGAAAGAAAATAATTAAATTAAAAAGATTTAAACAGATAATAACATATTTTGGGCTGGTAAAAGAAAATAATTAAATTTAAAAAGATTTAAATAGATAATCACATGTTTTGGGATTGGTGAAAGAAAATAATTAGATTAAAAAAAATTATAAAATCATAATTACATGATTTGGGGGTGGGGAAAGATTTTAATTAAATTTAAAAAGGTTTAAACACATAATTCCATGATTTGGGGGTGGTTAAACAAAAAATCTTAAACTGTTGGTGACACATAATAGATTGTCATCGATGTTGACCCATGTCAAATCCACGTAAAAAATATACTTGTGCTTTGAGGGTCCATCAATTTGTTTGGTCTATCGTAGAATTACACCGTAAGGAGTGCATCGATTGATCTACTGATTATTTGTAGACCACAGAGATTTATGTACAAGGTAATAGACCCTCACTTGGGTGTTTTTTAAAAATAAATAAATTAATTAAAAATAAATAAATTGTGGGTTTCTACACATATGAAGGAGTCTAAACAAGTCACATAATGATATTAGAGCTTATACAAATTAGAGATGGTGAATTAAGGAGCTTGTGGATGGGTAGTGGTTGAACAAACAATATCCTAATATCCTAAGAGTAATGCCTGTCAAAGCATAAGTATGTTTTGAGGATGTTGATTGTATTTGATGACTACCTATTCCATATACTCCTTCAATCACCACCCCCAAATCAAAAGAGTATGTGTAATGGATAGTGGTTGAACAATCATTATCCTCAAAACATACTTGTGCTTTGACAAACATTACTCTTAGGATATTGTTTGTTCAACCACTACCCATCCACACACTCCTTAATTCACCACACCTAATTTGTATAATCTCTAATGTGATGGCTTTGTTGTGTTGGGGAATCATTAGAATTCATGCTCGTAGAGGTTAATCTAAAAATACATATTCGGTGGTTGTCTTCTATACTTTTGTTTCACTGTTTGGGGTGTTCGAATCTTTCTTTTGCGTTTGCGTTGTTTCTTCTTGTTTGTATATGGAAGGTATCTTTTAAGGAGGTGTTTGGGTGTGAAGAGTTGCCTCGGGGGTTTGAGAAGGACTACATTATTCCCTTCTAATTTAGTTTATTTTTGCTTTTACTAATATTGGTCTGTAACATTGTATAAATATTATTCTTATGTAATAATAAATATTAGGGACTGCTCGGGGGAGGGGACTTACATGCTCTATGAATAGTATATATAAGCACAACTTAGGTTTTTTTTTGTGTTACGTAGATCATTTAGGGACACAAACCTAGAATTTATTAACACATGAATCGCTTAGACATTTAATCTACTTATTAATTAATTCGATTAGAAATCTTGATTTTAGGATCAAACTAACGTCCGACATGCTAAATTAAATTCTTGCCTATTAATACATTTTTAGCATGTTAAACATTAGAATTAAGTATGTTATTGTATGTTTTAGCATGTTAATACGTATTTAAGCATGTTAGTATTTTTTAGCATGTCAACAATTAATTTTCTGCATATTAATATATTTTTAGCATGTTAAACATTAGAATTAAACATGTCATTGTATGTTTTAGCATATTAATACAAATTTAAGCATGTCAATATTTTTAGAGCATGTTAACATAAAATTCATGCGCATTAACATATTTTTCAGCATGTCAAAACAGTAGAGTTAGGCATTTTTCAGTATGTTAACATAAAAATTCAGCATGTTAATGCTAAAATTTCAGCATGTTAATTACCTTCAGCATGTTAACATAAAAATTCTTGCATGTTAATTTATTTTCCAACATTTAAATGCATCTTTAGCATGCTAATGGACTTTTCAGCATTAAAAATAAAATGTTGCTAATAATTTTCGACATATAATTTCTAATTTTCCAATACTATCGTCAGTTTACAGCATGTATTGCACAATAAAATTCACTAGCATAATTCTTTGATGTATTTACTTCACCTTGACATGCTCTTTTAACAAATTGGCAATACATTGTTTAGACATGAATAACAATTATCTTTTGTTATACTAAACAGTTGTTGAACACTTAGATATCATGCCTATAAGTTAATGACATTAAAATAAATAATTATTTATCTTTCCATGTTAATCGTATTAATCAACTCTTTAATAACGAAGAGGCCAACTTGGATCATTATGTGCTAAGTGACATCCAATGTGTTATGCGCTTTGAGTCTTAGGAAAACATAGCTTTATTTTGTCTAGACCACAAATTCAAAATATCAAAGTTCAATGCCTCTTGGACGATGGGTGGGGCGATAGGTATTACTAGAAACGCTAGTTTTATCCTTTTTAGTACGCCTTTAGGTCAACAACCAGCCTAGGTGGGGTGGAACGGGTAGTCATTCAGAAGTGATGATCTCCAGATACATTACGTGACATTTGACATTGTTACTTGTTTAAGAATTCGACCAGTGGGTTGGATAAGGATTAAACAAGATGGGGTTCTGATCCGAATGAAACCAAAGCTTTCTGTTTTTTTTTTAATTTATTCTTTTATTTACTATACATATTTATTTATTTGGGGTAGTTAGTTTATTACATGAGCAGTCCCCTTTGTTGTAATCTATATCACTTCTCTCTCCTCGCTTGCCTTATTTATATGCTTTACTGTTTTTATCATTTAGATAGTTAATATTTAGAAATGATAAAATAACAAGTGTTTGTTTATTCATTACTTTATCACTTAGTTAAACATTAAGTTAAACAAGAGACCTTTATTTGATCACGTAGAACCCCCACGTAAAGTACGAATTCGACCAGAAACCACCTTTGTGGACCTCGAAAGATGACTAACACCTTTTTTCCAAGGTAATTTGAACCCTTATCCAAATTTTTGATGGACTAGACAAAATAACAAAATAGGTTTGTAGTTAGCCTAGACAGGTGCCCTAACGCACCTTAATACGTTAGGTGGGGACTCTTCATATTTCCTTCAAAAAAATCTCAAAAAAAGAGTGGTCACGTCGAATCCCTCTTTTCGCAAGAAAAATAAGGTGCGACACTATACAGGTTTTGGAGGATATACTTCGCGCATGCGTGATGGATTTTGGTGGCCAGTGGGAGCAGGATTTGGCTTTAGTAGAGTTTGCATATAATAATAGCTACCATTCCAGTATTGATATGACTCCTTTTGAGGTGTTGTATGGTAGGCGTTGTCACTCCCCAGTAGGTTGGTTCGATATTTCAGAGGTGAGACCTCAAGGTACGGACTTGCTTCGTGAGTCTTTGGATATAGTCCGGGTCATTCAGGATACACTTAGAGTGGCTTAGAGTAAGCAGAAGTGTTATACTGATTGTAGACTTTGTGCCTTGAGATTTGGCATTGAAGATCGTGTTTTTCTTCGAGTTTCACCCATGAAGGGTATGGTGAGGTTTGGAAAGAAGGGCAAGCTTAGCCCTAGGTATATTGGTCTATTTGAGATTCTTCAGAGTATTGGTGATATTGCTTATGAGTTGGCTTTACCCCTGATCTATCAGTTGTTCATCCAGTTTTTTATGTTTCTATGCTTCGTCGCTATATTCCGGATGAGTCATATTATTCGTTGGGAGTCAGTTCAACTAGATGAGCGGTTGTCATTTGTTGAGAAGTTGATCTCCATTTTGTCTAGGGATGTTAGGCGGTTGCGCTCTAGGGTGATCTATGTGGTTAAGGTCCAGTGGAGACATCGACCTGTAGATTAAGCTACTTGGGAGGTCGAGTCTGATATGCGTAGTCCTTATTTTCAGCTTTTCATTGATTCAGGTATTTTTTTACCTTAGTTCGAGGACGAACTAGATTTTTAGTGGTAGATGATGTAACGACTTAAAAAATTCAATAAAATATGTGAAATTTAAGATTTTATATGATTTGACTATTTTATCCCTTCTCATAGTTGCATTATGGTATTTCTGGGATTTAGGAGTGATTGACATGATTTTCGATGCATTTTGGTGTCATTTATATGATATTGTGGTTTTTTATGGCTTCGAGAGCCTTATTTTAGGCTTATGGGGATACTTTTTGATCCGTGCGATGGATGGCCGAACAGACTGCGCCACAGCTTTGAATATCGATTTTAGGCTAGTTATACCTTTGGTTTGGGTCTCGGTGCACCTAAGCTCATTTTGCCCTATTGATCGAAAAGTTGAAAAATTAAAAATATAGGTGTGAGACCCACATTTGATCGAAACGACCTCGGATGAAAAATCTGACTTCGCCAGCAGATTCGGAATGTCGATTTAAGGTTGTTAGAATGTTTAATATGATTTTACAGCTTTTAAATCTCATTTTGACCCTCGGTTTAGAAAATTGTGATTTCGGATTTCGGGGGTCAACTTTGTGAAAATGATATTTTTTCAAAAATCTAACTTAGCCAACGTGTACGGAACGTCGAATTTAGTGTTATTTCATAGTTCGTTTGTGTATATTGGACTTCGAACAAATTTCGGGCACCCTGTTGAAGTCCGGAGTGGACTTTAAAAAAATGGAGCTTTTTTTTGTTTTAATTGCTGGTGCAAATTTTTGTTGTACCATTAAATTAGTTTTTGGCCCATTTTTTCTCATTTTTCATCTTGCCTCTTGGGAGTTAAACCTTAAAATGGTGTGGAGCTTAAAATTAAAGTTTGTGAGAGTTTGGGAAGCTAGATTAACACTCATTTCTTGATTTTATTACGGATTTAAGGTAAGAGTTCACTCTTTTCTTAGTAATTTCTTGATTAATTTCTCAAACGGGCTTGATTTTAAACTTTAATTTCACTCTTTTTCACTTAAATAATGTTTTATCTTATAATAACTAATTTTTCATCAATTTAACCATCAAAACAACTTCGATTCTTGATCTTAACCCGGATTTCAAAGGTTTTACCCGCTAAAGGTCAAAAAGAGTTTTTCTTCGATTTGAACCTCTTTTTTTACTCGATTTAACTTGAGTTTTAAGATATAGGTTCCTAAAAATATGGGGAACATGTTTTTGAAGTAAAGTTACTATTTTGCCCTTCTTTTTTGAAAACCCATTTCGGGGGTCCATTTTGACTCCGAACCAAAAGTAGTTAATATGGGTGTCGTTGGTTTTATTTTGATGCATAGATTCCATATTTGATGTTTTTAAAGAACTGAAAAGTAAGATCGCGGGTTCAAAGTGTAGCAGACCGGTTTCGACTTTCGAGGTAGGTTATGGCTTAACTCTTTCAGACTGGACAAGTTAGTAAATAATGATACAAAATGTATGTTAAGGGTGAGAACTAATCATGAAAAATATCTATTTATGTATTGTGCCTGTGTGGGGGCCTATATGTGATGTAATTATCGAAATTGAGTTATTATGTGATATGTGTGACCATGTGTGGTCCTATGTGATATTAATAGCCTTGAAAACATGTGAATAATTGTATTGTGTTGTTAAGATGCTTAACATGGTACAAGTGGTGTATTGTAATTATATTCATACTTTATTGGCATATGAGACATGTGGAAATTCGTGGATGAAACTAAATAATGAGTGGATATTGGCTCATGTGGTTGTGAAAATATATCATTGTGGTTGGTTGTGAAAATATATCATATGGTTGGTTGTGGAAATATATCATGTGGTTGGTTGTGAAAATACTTATTGTGATCGGTTGTGAGCAATTACATCCTCATATCATACTCGTTCATGAAACATTGGTACTACCGTGGAAACATTTGAGAAACGCTGGCAACACCTTTTTTTAAAATCCTCCCCGAGAGATGTGCCGAGAAGGAGATATTGTAACACCTTATAAAACCTTTTTCGAGGAATGTGCTGAAAAAAGATATGAGATATGCGTATTGTATACGTATGGGTCCTACGTTGGGAAACTTTAGCTCCGTAGGTGTATACGGGGATTGTGCGATGATCCCGGAGGTTGTGCGACGACCTCGTACATCATCATCATCATATACATTGCACTTGCTTTATTATGTTATGTTGTGTTGTATTGGCATATTGACTTGTCATCTATGTATTTATCGTATCTTCTTTTACTTGTATTTGATGATCTTGTATATGTATGTTCCCCCTTGTTCTTCTTATATGTGATATAATACGTACTTTTGTTCTATCTTGGTGTGATGTTGCAATATATGTGAGAAATATTATAACTGTTATTGCAAAAGGTGTGGGCTACCGTTATGCGATATTTTCTGATTGCAGGTGACGTGCCCTTAGTGTATATTGTGTATGCTTTATTTTCTACTTTGCTTGGTCGGCCTATGATACCTACTAAGTACAAGTAGACCGTACTCATGCCTACTGCGCCCTTTCGGTGCAAGTCCTAGCTCGAGTGCGCCTTAGCTTGATTGACTCAGACGATTGTTGGAGCTTCCAAGGTAGTGGTTGGGCATTCATGCGTCCGAAGTTCACCTCTATCTTTCTACAGTAGTTATGTCTTTATTAGTATTCGGAGACAAATATTATTCCTTTGTGGTTTTTTTTCTGATGTATTTGACTCTTGAATTGTATTAGTAGTTCTTACACTATTGACACCTGATTTTGGGCATGATTAGTATTTTGGATAAGTTTTTTCCGCATTATTATGATTCAGCTTCGTTCTAGAAGCCATATCTTGGGATATTTCTGTCTTTTCCTCTTTTAGTATTAGTTTGGGTGATAGGCTTACTTGTCAAGGTGCGCCGCGACAAATGTCATCATGACCCTCGTTTTTGGGTCGTGACACACTTGTGGTCGCTTTTAATTTTCAAAAAACATTATAATTAATATAAAAAATTTTGAAATGAATATTTTATAATTTTAAAATATAAAAGTGACCACACGTGGTCACTTTTTTATTTATTTAAAAAAAAAAACCGACCACATGTGGTCTCTTTTATTGCGACCACAAGTTGCGATCGCTTTATTATGGTCTCAAAATCTGTATTTTTAGTAGTGAATTAGAATTTAACCCAAATTCAAATTGTGAAAAGTAAATTGGGGGGAAATAATGAAGGGAAGCAAATGGGGGAAACAAGACACGTTTTTAAATTTTAAGGATTTAACCAAGTCCTTACAATTGTTGTTTTACTACTATAAATGAAATAACTCCTACTATACTCTAGTGGATAACGTTTTTAAAATCTATGGGAATCAGTCATCAACATTATTTAATGAAATAATTATTAAGAATTCCACTAAAATTTGAATTAATTTTTTATTAATATTTCAAGGTGTATTTTTTCATCATAGTAATATTAAAACAATTATATATGTTAAATCTTATAGTATTTTTCTTATAGTTTTCTAACTTTTAAATTAAAAATTAAATTAATATAAAATAATTTAGCTCTGAAAATTTGTCAAATTGACTCTCGTAATGCGAAATGTGATAAGTAAAAAGAAAATAAGGACATAAAAATTGCACTTTATATACTGCTATCATCTTATGTATGCTAATCATTCAATAATATTTCTTAAAAATATTAATAATATAATTCTACTTGTATAATTATCAATTTATAAGTTAAATCAATCATTGTCATTACTTAGTGATATCACTAATACACTTTTACTTAATGTACTTATTAATTTATTAGTTAATTGTCAATAGTATTCTTAAAAACAACGTCAGTACACTTCACTTAGTTAAATTGTTAACGTGTAAGCTAACCAATCAATAATAGCAACTTTTTATTAAGAGTATCACATATACACTTCTACTTAATGTAATATTGACGAATAAACTAATCGATAATAGTATTTTTTTGAAGAGAGAAACTATGTATTTTTATTTGCACTTATTATCATGTACATGTTGATAAATCAATAATATTTCTTATAAATACGATTAATACACTTTTGCTTATTATATTTATCAAAATATATGATAATATATCATTTTCTAATATACTTACAGTTAGTATATTTGTCAATTTATAAGTTAGTCGGTCAATAATATTTCAAAAAAAATCACCAATATACTTCACTTAGTTTAATGATAGTATAAGTTAATAAATTAATATTATTTTAATAAAAATATTAAAGATATACTTCTGTTTCACTGTAAATCAGTCATTATTGACATATCAATATTATTTCGTAGCGCATAGCTACTTAGTATAATTATCAAGTTATAAAACAATCAGTCAACAACATTACATAAGAATATCATTAATTCACTTTTACTTAATCTCTCTCTCTCTCTCTCTCTCTATATATATATATATATAAGTGTGAAACGTAAAAGACTCAGCAATAGACAAAATTATTATAATATTAACAATTACTTAAGGAATCCTAAAAATATATGGTGAAAAATATTAGAAAAATTAATAATTAAGGAATCCTAAAAATGTATGGTAAGAATAAAAAATTTAAAATTGAAAAGTCCTAAAATATATAGGAATTTTAATGTTGGACTCTTTTGTTATAACAAGAAAATAACAGAAAAAGGATATATAATTAACAATAATTAAAAACTTAAAAAAATTTAAAGATATAAAATATTTGATTGACTCTCAAAATAATATCAGTGTCACTTAAATTGAAATACTTCGAAATATAATTGAATATCATTGTCACAAAAGTTAGGACAAGGAGAGTAACATGTATTATTTGAAAATCACTTACAAAGTATTATAAATTTCAATACTTAACAACTTTAAGTATCAAAAAAAAAAATTATTATATATTTCAAAATAATAATTTAAAAAATACTATAAATCACAATAATTAACAATTTACAAAATTATAAAGATATAGAATATTTGGTTGACTCCAGAAAATATATCAGTGTCACTTAAATTGGAATAGAAAAAAGGTATTATAAATCTCAATAATTAAAAACTTAAACTATTTAAAAATATAATTGGCTATCGATGTCATAAAAGTTTGAATAAGGAGAGTAACACATATTATTTAAAAATTACATAAGAAGTATTATAAATTACGACAGTTAACAGTTTAGAATATTTAAAGCATATTAAAAATTATGATTAATTATCTAAATTTTATTTATGTCACACACGGACCCTTGACATCTAGTATTAAAATATGTGTGAATCAATGATAACATTAATTAATGAAATATTTATTAAGAATATTATTAAAAATTAATTGACTTTTGACCCAATTTTAAGAGGTATTTTTTCATCATATTAATATGAAAATAATTACATTAAAGCTTATAGTATTTTTTTTATAGTTATTTATCAAATTGACTCTTATAATACGAATTGTGACAAGTAAAAAGAAAAGGTGTGAGTATAAGTTGATACTTCATTTTTTTTAAAATTTTTTTTATTGTAAACCGTCCACTGCTACTAAAAGTTTTGCTAAATTAAATAACAATGGATAGTTGAGATATAAAACTCGTGAACACCTTTATATGTGAGTTGCAAATTAATGATTAAATAAATTCATGTACAAAAAAAGGAAAATTACATTGTTGAGTTAGAGTTATTGAAAAGACGGATTTTGTAATTTATTTTATCGCTGAAAATTTGATTTCTTGAAAACAATTGTGGATTACGATCCACCCAAAGTATATTAGGATAATATATATTATGAGGGATATTTTTTAATCTTTTTTATCTTTTGGATAATGCTTTATTTTAATCCTTTGACCATATATTTCCTTTTTGTGAGAATATGAGTTCTTGAGAAAAGTTTAGGATTAGAATATTTTTCAGATAACGTAAATTAGGATAATACTATTTTGCGATGTTCTTTGACAATTTATCTTAATTTAACTTAAAAATTTAAGGGTATAAAAGTCCTTCAATAGTTAAAGGATATTTGAGTCAACCAACATTTATATTCGTGTTTTTATAATACTATAGATAAATAGATAGACATGTTAATAAATCAATAATAATTTTTATAAATATTATTAATACACTTATACTTAGTATATTTGTCAAAATATATATTAATATATCATTCGCTAATATTACTTAATGATATCGCTAATATACTTACGGTTAGTTAATTGTCAATGCATAACTTAGCAATCAATAATATTACTAAAAAGTTACTAATAAACTTTATTTAGTTTAACTATCGTATAAGTTAATCAATCAATATTATTTTAATAAAATATTAAAAATACTATTTTATTTTGCTGTAATTATTAATATATAGATTAATCAATCAATAATATTTCGTTGTGCATATCTACTTAGTGTAGTTATCAATTTATAAGACGATCAATCAATAACATAAAATAAGAATATCACTAATTCACTTCTATATACTACAATATCAACTACAAGCTAATCAATTACTTATAGTATTACTTATAGTATACTAAGTAATACCGGACACCGGATGAAAAACCAAAAAATATTACTTATAATATTACTTATACCACTAATACACCTTTTTTTTTCCATTATCAAATTAATTATATGCTAACATAATTCATCAACTTTTATTAAGAATACCACTAAAATATTTCTAGTAATTTGAATTATCACTACCTAAGCTACTCATTCAATTATAACATTTTTAAAAGGCTTAAGTCATCGCCAGACACCTAAATTTTTTTCGAAAATTCACTTAGACCCCTCAACTAAGGCCTATACCTATCAGGCTCCTAACCCGCTCAAATTTTGATCCAATCAGGCCTTTTTTGTACAATCAGCAAAAGGTATAAAGTGTGTGTAACACACTTGCCTTACGTGACAAAATTGACCAATAAGAAAAATACACTTGGCAAACGAATTTTTTTAAAAAAATTATATGATAATAATTCAATTAAATAATGACACATGTTGAGTGGATCAAAAAATTATTTTAAATATATTATATTTTTTTTAAAAAAAATGGTTCCCCCCACCTTGTCCCCGCCCCCACCCCCACCCCTTCCATTTTCTTCTCCATTTTCTACAGAAGATGAACTTTAAAAAAAAAAAAATTAACACTGGTTCACCCGCCTCCCCCCCCCCCCTCTCCTCTTCCATTGTCTTCTCTATTGTTTTGCAAAGAAGCTGAACTTAAAAATAAATAAATTACAAATTGGGTTCCGATTTTCTCATGATACTTTCTCCATCAAGGATACCAATTTCTTCATTTTTTGCAAGAAAATGGTTCCTCATTATATTGGATTTGGGTTATTTAAGTTCATAAACGTGTAATTTCGAACAATTTTGAAATTTTGAAGTTGATTTTTCGGTGAGTCTTGCCGAAAAATGCATTCGAAAACGGCTAAAGAAGACGATGAATGAGGTCGTGATTTGCAAAGGAACATAACTTGAAGACGAAGACGACGAAGATGTGAAGAAGACGATGAATGAGGGGCGGCGAGTTGCAAAGAAGGCGATGAAAGGGGGTGTTTGTGTGAAGAAGACTGATGAGGGGTGCTTTTCTTTTATCTTTTAAATAAAGAAATTATAATAATTAAAAATTATATTAATAAAATAATTTAAATATACATTTTTTAATTAAAAAAGTAAAATATTATTTAGTCTACTATTCACGCGCCCAACAAAAGTGTAACACACTCTCCTTGTCAAATCAACATTTTATGCCTGATAGGTACTAATTTTAGCACTTGAGGTGCTTGATAGGTACATGCTTTAGTTGAGGGGTCTAAGTGAATTTTTGGAACAAATTTTGGTGTCTGACGATGACTTAAGCCTTTTTAAAAAGTACATACATACATACATACATATATATATATATGTATATATATATAGATATATATTCGGTTATGTGTAGAAAAATAATGTAATTTAGTAGTATGAAAAGAAAAAAAAGTTTTAAAGCAATTATTGAGAGATCAAACAATTGATATCATTGCTATTTTTTTTTTTTGTAAATCTATAATATGGTTATTTAGTAAATACTGAATTTTACATATTTAATTTAGTGAGAAACTTCCCTCACTACAAAGAGAAAAATCACAAAATAATTATATGTATCGTATTGAGGACTCCTTAGATAACTTATATTTTATTTTTTATTAATGCATTGTCACCAGCTAAATTAAATTAAAAATTATATTTAAATTTTCTTTGAAATATGAATTTATTTGTTATTATTTAGAGAAGGAAATCCCTCGCTATAATAAATTTAACATTAGCTTTTTATTATCATCATATTTTAGTGAGGGATGTCCCTCTTAACCTTTTAAGTAAATGAAAATTAAATAATTAAAAATTATATTTAAATTTTCTTTGAAATATGAATTTATTTGTTATTATTTAGCGAGGGAAATCCCTTGCTATAAGAAATTTAATATTGGCTTTTTTTATCATCATCATATTTTAGTGAGGGATGTCTCTCTCCGCCTTTTAAAAAAAAATTAAAATATTTAATTTGTATAAGGGACATCGTCGCAAAGTCCCTCACTATATCGATATACAATTTCTTCCTCGCTAACCTTGGTAGCTAATAGCCAAATTTTTAGTAGTGATATACATGTAGATCTATAATTTAAACTTTTAATTATGGATTTAAGTTTTGAATTTTATTGCACTCTGCCTTTTAGGGTGCAGAATATGAGTATTACTTTTTACTTGTTTAATGAATTTTTAACATATAAGGTCCGAGTCAAAATTATCAAATTCAAGGTGAATGTCGTCTAACATAAATTCTACATTCAAACTAATCTTTAATCATATTTAAGCAAAAAATCTGACCTTTCTATAAAGGTAGATATTGTAAAATAGTTCATATGAGATATCGTTACTCATTCATAAAAACTATCATAAAGTATCGTTTTCATTACATTATCAATCCATCTATCACTGAATCATAGGTCGCTCTATCATTGTCTAATTATTGGTTATTTGATTGCATTGAAATCTGAGTAAATGAACTTTCTTTTAATTTATTTTTGATAATTCATAGCATAAAATCATGATGTAAACTCAAGGAGATGCATGAAAAAAATACAAATTACTTTTCTTTTTTCAATTTATTAAAACAGATCCTATTCAAATTAATGCTTGTTCGATGTTAATGCATGAGAAGGATTTGATTTTACTATAAAATTCCAATTTGTTGGTATAAAATTCCTATCAATTCTAAGTTTAGTAAGTTGTTAACTGTCTATACCTAGACTAGGTAAAATTCAATAAAAACAATAAGATAATTTCTCTATTTCTGGCTAAATATTAAATAATATTTGTTAATGCATTTGAAGATTTTGATTTTTCTTCTTATCCATAAAATTTTAAAAAAAAGTGAGTATGTAATTTTTGTCTTTCAAATTATATTCATTTTTGTTGGCCCCTACTTGATAACTTTCATGAGTACAGTGAAATATTTACTAATTTGTCTTAAAAATTCTAGATTTCATTGATATGAGTGACATGCAAAACATAATTTAAGCATAAATTGATTGCATTTCCTATTTTCACTATAAAGAAAAGATTACTTTCTATAATAATATTTGGAAAGAAATTTAATAGTTTACTATTAAAAACTTATCTCATATTTGACCTTTACTTCAAATCAGGGTGGCTCGAGGATAACGCTAGTAAAATGTTTGCTATAGGCCCCTAAAAGTTTGAGACCTTAAAAATTTTAATAGTAAATTTTATGATTTCAACTTCGTTTAAAATAATAATGAAGATTGTGAAATATATTTTAAAAAATTATTTGAAAAAAATAAAGAAAGAAAAAATATCTATGTTTTAATTAAAAATATTTTAGAACTTTTAATTAAACAACTCAAACTTCATTTAATAAATAAAGTTTTAACAACTAATCAAGTTAATATATTGCAACAAATGACTAACATCTTATTAACTAGAATTAATTCTTATTTTTATTAATAATCATATTAATATATGAAGTTAAATGTTATGTGTCTTTTATTACTACACCAAAAACAACTAATATGCAAGAACAAAAAAATCTAACTCTAAATTATTACAATATTATTTTTGTATATATATCTATATATTTAAAATCTTTTATTAAAATTTAATTTTAAACCACTAATTTTTTAGACGCTCTTGATATTCAACCTGAATATAAGAATGAAGGATAATCTTAAGTAATAGTAAAAAAGTAATAAATAAATTTGTGCAATGAAATCCACCAAATCCACGAATACCAAATGATTCACTAACATAAGGTACCATAATGTAAAATTAGATATTTTGAGGGCTAAATTTAAATATTTTTCATTTTTGTTTTGAAGATCAAATATTTTAGTACTTCAAAAAACAAGTTTGTGTCCTATTATAGTTTGTACTACAAAAACAAGTTTGTGTCCTATTATAGTTTAACTTCCAATCTTATACTTATAGTCTTATACTCATCGTTTAATTGTCAAAACCTATAAAAAAAAAAACTATAAATCTGGCTTGGTTGTTGGTTACTTTTCTTGTTGTGATAATTTCTTATAGCTTAAAATTTTGAATGACCAATTATCGTGATTTATAATTAAAGATTAAACATGTGAAAGAATTCGAAAGAATTTTGCTTTCATTTCCTCATAGGAAATATTGTATTGAGTGCACACCAAGCTCAATAAATAATTAAAGATAGAAGGAAATCCTAAACAAAAAAGAGAGTCCATGACCCCTTTTACATAATTTTCATATAAATTTTATTTTAAATATTCTGAGATTTCATATCCGAATTGATGGTCAATTTTTTTTTTTCTAAAAATTGCACAAATACACAACTTATATTTTCAATATTACAAAAAATCCTAACTCTCTAAATATATTATAAAAATTCTAATATATACATAGAATGTTATGTATATGTTAACTATGTTATGTATATTAATAGGAAGAGAGAGTAAAGTAATTAAAAAAATGAAAGAGAGTGTAATTACTTCCAAGGGTTATATTTATGTTATTTATACTTTAAAGAAAAAATACTTTGACTCTTGAAATTTAAATTGGCCCATATAATTCTATAGTCTATGGTCAGTTGTCAAAACCTATAAACCTGGCCAGGAAGTTAAAATAATAACAATTTTTTTCATTCATAAATTTTTGTTTATTGATGAAATTGCAAAGAGATGAAAATTAGGTCACGGAGAGATATGTTATTTGTGATGACACTATTGTTATTGGTGCATTTTTTGCAAGGAATTTATGGTATTAGATTTGTGATAGATAGAGAAGAGTGTTTGTCTCACAATGTTCATCTTGAAGGTGATACAATTCATGTATCTTTTGTTGTCATCCAAGCTGATACTCCTTGGCATTCTGCGAATGAGGGTGGTGTTGATCTTATGGTGCTTTTCCTTTTATGTTTATCTTCTTCTTCTTTTTTTTGGATTAATTTCATTTATGATCATCGAACCAAGAGTGACATGGGTACAGATTTGTTGTGTTGATGATTTGGCAGTACTTATTTTGCCAATTTTACCTTATGAGTGGGTTCGATACGAAAAAAAATGTTTTCTTGAAAAATCAGTTGTTTCTCACTTAGTTTTTTGTGATCATTACTTAAGTGAAAAATACTATCCTAAAAGCATTTGTGTATAATATGCATACGTATTATGTGGGGTAGGGGGTAGGGGTGGTGGGGTTGGGGGCTACCGGGGTGGGGTCGGGTGAAGATAGGGTGTGTTGGAGGTTGTGGAGGACACAATCTTGTGGAACTTGTTTTCCCTACTTCTCTAGTGGAAGTAGGGAAACTAATATTAAAAAACTTTGACCAACCGAACATGAAAAAATTGACCTGTATACTTAACACACCCTATGTGGCAGCTTGTGTTTTCGAGGCCGGGTTGATGAATTTCTTACTGTTTTAATTTTATACGAAATATAGGTATGGTTGATGCATATATTTGTTACAAATTTCAGTTTTATGAGTTTGCTGGGCTAGACCCTTACAATACATCACTTCCCTCAAAGAAAGTGCTAAAATGATACATGGGGCTTTTATTACTTATAGAAACTTGTAAACTGAGAGAAGAAAGTGAGATTCGATACACATACCTAAGATAATGTATTCATGTCTCATAATCAGGACGTGCTGGCATCATTGTTATTAGTATTATTATTGTTATTATTGCTCTCCTACTAGCTTATTCTTTGTAGTACCACTTGTTGTTTGATTTGCTTCAGCTATTGTTATATTTGTTGTTGCTACGGTTCTCTTCTACATTATTGTTAGTATGACTTCTGTACTACTTACTATATATGCTTTACATTCTTGATTTTTGATATGCATTACTTGAGCCGAGGGTCTATCGGAAACCACCTCTCTACCTTCTCAAGGTAAGGACAAGGCTACATGCACACCACCCTTCCCAGACGCACTTGTGGGATTACACTGGGTATGTTGTATTGTTGTTGTATAATTAGGATGTGCTGCGGCCTAGAGTGTGTGTGTGTCGTCGAAATCGTGATGTTGTCAATTGCATACGTCCCCTCTTGGCTAGGAACTGCAGTGGTCTCTATTGCTCATAGCTACAAGGAGGCTAATTCAGTGGCTGATGGTTTAGCAAGTTTTGCCTTTAGTTGAGAATCTTATTTTGAATGGCATGCACCGGTGCCTTCTAGCATTTCATCGCGTGTTGTGGGAGATGTTGTTGGGGTTTCACTCCCTCGCTTGATTTCTAGCTAGTTTTCAATTTGTTCCTTTGTTTCTATCCCGAAAGAAAAAAAAAATTAGGATGAGATGAGAAGAAAATACCCACAAGAACTAGGATATCAACTTGGATTGCAGTGTACACGTTTTGTGGTTCCTTCTGAACTTTCTGAAGGTCAAAACATCAAAGATTTTTCTGTTTCTACTTGCCCTGACAACTTGGCGTTCCACTAATTATGAATAGTTATACGTTAGGCGGTGTAGAAAATTCTATTACATCGACATAGAAGTTGAACTATATTTGTTAATCAGTAGGAACAAGTGATAATTCATGTTGGTTGGTGCTTGTTAAAGAGCATGTAGCATGTAGATTCTGGTTTCGCCTATCTCATCTTGAATTGTCTGTTCCCTTTCAGCATTGCTTGTTAGTAAGTGTTCTCAATCTATTATATTATAATTTTCAGATAAAGGGACCATCGGGTGAGCAGATTCATGGCTTCCGCGACAAGACTAGTGAGAAATATGAGTTTGTCGCTTATAAGAAAGGGATTTATCAATTCTGCTTCACGAATAAGTCTCCGTATCATGAAACGATAGATTTTGATGTGCATGTTGCACATTATGCATACTATGATCAGCATGCAAAGGATGGTAATTACCCTCTTGGACTCAGTCATTTTCTTTCTTGTGCTCTTTTTCTGTACTAACAAGAACGAATATTTTCTACCAATTTTGTCTAAATGACTACAGAGCACTTTGATCCATTGCTGGACCAGATATCAAAGTTAGAAACAGCTCTTTACAACATACAGTTTGAACAACATTGGCTCGAAGCCCAGACTGACCGCCAGGCATTACGTATGATTTTCTTATGACTTTCACTGCTTCACTTCTACTCTTTTTCCTTCTCAATATACGGCCTTACCGATAGTTGTTAGCTAATGTTAAGAGTCCCACATTAGTTGAAGGGTATGGATTGTTGTCTCTTTACGGGCAATTCTCCCTTCATGAACTAGTCGGGTTTGAGTTATGCCTAAGGTCTATTGTCTTCTCACCGAAACAAAACCAAGTCATCCCTATTCTTAGTTTATCAAATATTGAGCTCGCAGCCACAAATAGACTAAAGCAAGTGTTGGATTCAAAGCTAGTGTTAAAGAGTACAAATTGACTAATGTATTCCTGACTCCTGAGTACTTAAGCTTGATCCTTCCCTTACACTCGTTACAAACATGGATTCGGTAAGACATCTCCTTTCTTTTGTAGTACGAAGGAAGAATTGGTCCAAAAATTGGACGGGAATCAAGATGGCTCCGATGACTTACCGAGTTACCCTCCGAACAACGTGAAATAGTCACAATTATGTTGTTCACGATCAAAATATCCAATGTTGGATGTGTGAGAGGAAGGGACAGCGGGTTTAGAATCCTATTTTAGTTGAGGATGTACTCTGTAGATATCCAAAAGAAAAGAGTTAAATAGGCAAAAACACACCTAAAGTATCCCCATTTTTCGAGTTTCATACGTGAACTATCATGGTGTGCAAGTTTCCGACTTGAACTATCACAAACTATTTATCAAAACACACCTCAACTATCAATTATTCACTTTTCTTACCTGAACGATGGTGATAGTTCAGGTAGGAAAAGTGAACAATTGGTAGCGGGTGTGTTTTGATATATAGTTGGTGATATTTCAGGAAGGAAACTCACATACCCAATAGTTCAGGTATGAAACTCGAAAAAACGGATACATTATGTGTATTTTTGACCCCTCACTAAAAAGAAGTATGAAAAGAAGATGTTTTTATTTAGTTTCAAATAGAACTCATATTGGGATTAACTCTTTCCTTGCTGTAAATGCAGTGAATGAAGGTATGAGCCAAAGAGCAATCACCAAGGCACTTCTTGAATCAGTAACCCTTGTTGGTGTCAGCTTCCTTCAGGTCTTTCTCCTTCAACGCCTTTTCGAAAAGAGGGTTCAGAAGGTTAGAGTTTAGCCTTCCCTGCTGGAGCTAGTATTCAGACACGTCGGAACTTCACACCTCTTTTCAGCAGAAAAATGAATCAAGTTCCACGTAGTTCGCAGTTAATCAGTTAAAAATCCGCATTCAAAAACCAAATAATCTTTTTTCCAGCTTGTGTTTGTGAAACAGTGAGATTTTACTGACTGCTGATACTGTAGAGTTCTTGGTTTCAAGATTTTCTAGTTCCATATACAAGTCATGCAAGTTGTTGAATGCGTTAATTTAACAGAGGCAAATTCAGGATTTATACACTACGGTTTCAACCTCTAAAGTTCTTTTCATTAAATTCATTGTATTTTAAAATTATGAGTTTATATATACTACTATTTCGTTGCGATTTTGATGAATTTCTACACATAAATTTATGCTCGTGGAGAGAGTCCGCTGCAAAGCTGCATCTGCCTACTGTGTCAAGCTTTTCCAATGACTTCCAATTTTGAGTGTGCATACAGCTTGGACGTCTGTGTTGCTTCAGATAATATTAATCAAGAAACATCAACGCGTAACAAGTAAAAGTAACGACAACAAAAACCACCCTCCCTAGAGGCGACTTGGCAAGAAAATCGGAAGGTAGCGATCAATAGTAGCAATAATAAACTCAGAGATTAGGAAAATTAAGCACAGATAACACTATGTTTTGATAACAAAAGTCTGTAATTTCAGTTATTTTATAAATGACATAGTTTTATTCCACTAGGCAACATCATAGCTTGACTACAGCTCTAATATTTTGGAACACTTCTATAGAATTATGGTCTCAAAAATGTTATACTTCCCATTGCAGTTTCATCAATCAGCAGCACCGGATCGCATACAGCAGAACCATTTCTTCTGAAAAAAGCAAAATATCCACAAGGTTATTGTCTGGAACGTATGAAATCTATTGCAAACATACTCTTGATAAACACATGGCAAGATAGTGTTATAACTTTAAACAGTACAAGTAATGCATAGCCAATCTTGCTCACCCTCGGTAATATTCTGTCATGTGACTATGGAAAGCGAGCTTCTATCTCATTAACGGATAGACAGACACAATCAATTCTGGGAGAATTTGGAGGATGCACAATTGAAAGGAGAAAATGTTTCTGCGTGGAGTTCATTCGGTTCACTTACAAGGAGCATAGCTTCCTTCGCACTCGTGAGAGACTCCTTGAGTGCTTTATATATTGAGAACTTGGTTGGTGTCCATGTTAGCTAGTTTATAGAATGGCATTAGATAGAGATGATACAGTCATACACTTGGTGTATGTTCAGGTTATACGAAAAGGTCCAAGATAGAAGGCAAAATGCAAAAAGTACAAAGCCCAAACTGTAATGCTCCTAGACTCACATATACGAAAACATCAAATTGTATCAACTATATTCCAACATGTCTTTAAAGGAAACAGACCTTGCTCCTAACTCGTAAAACATTTATCAAGACAACAATGAACTTCTTCAACCAACGTGGGACACTCTAACATACCATGCATTCCAAAGGTTAGAAATCTGGAGTGTGGATAATGTAACATGGGGGACCAACATTGGGTTAGCCGAGAATAGACGAGTTTGGATGTGATACCATGTTAAGAAAATGAATCTTGAGCCTAACTCAAGTGTAAAAGGTTAGTCATGCGGCGAAGAATTGTCCAAGACAAAACAACAACCCACCCCCTCGACAAATATGAGATATTCTAAATCAAACAAGGATCTTGAGACACAATCTTGAAAAACTTTGTTGCTTTAAAATAAACATTAAAACGATGAATTGCCAACATAATTTAAAGGGAAACTAATGTGATATTTCCATGGTCAGCTACGGACCTAGATCGAGAACACAATTCCTTTAAATAGTAACTAAGGCATAGCATCATATTAGTGTAGATACAACGTTCATGAAGTGATTTCCTCGAAGCATCACAAGGATGACATCAACTGGTAGCGATAGAGTCAGAGATCTTACAGATTGAGGCTTCCCAAGAGTTGCTGCACGCTTGTAGTTACCGCTTGGTGGCGAGTCTGCCTTGCCACCAGACCTTTTCTCGTTTCTAGCTTTGTTAAAGATGACCGTGTACCCCTCAGCTGAAGCTGGGTCATTGACATCCCACTCACCAAATTTTGGAAGTGGTCGACCTGCTTCCTACAGTGATTAACATAAGACTGTGAGATCTTGCAATTCTATGTCAAAATAGAAAAAAAAAAAAAAAAAAAAAAAGATGAAAATTGAATCAGCCAGATAGAAAAAAGCAGCATAATCGGTCCCTGATTATTGATTTATATAGCAGAGGGCACAGGGTGCTAAATTTCTGATAATCGACATTTTTTGATGAGTAAACTCCTGATCATTGCTAGTCTTTCAATGACACGAGAAGCGAAGATCAAAATGCTAGAAATCCTTATAATGGAATAAGATATGCTACTAATTAATAGTAGTTAAAAGATTGTATAATTCAGCGTATATTCCATTATTAATAGCCCAATAGATACACATCTTAACTTCTTTATAGTCGAGGAAGTCAATTAGCAAACTGCACATGAAAAGAGAAAGAGAACAAAATGAAAAGGCAAAAGATTATCTGAAGTTTTGCTTCTCTGTATTGATACTTTTGATAAGTAGTTATACTTCTTCACAATAAAGTAGATGTACATTTGAATTAGAATGATGATTTCAACAAAAAGAAATTTACATTGTCTGCACGTATATAAGCATGGTACTGCAAACTATTTTGGATACTCTCAATTTGGATGATATAATTATACAGGCCACCTGAAACTTGCTCAAAATTGACAAATTTACCTGTCTACTATTCAAAAAGGCTCAATTTTGCTCTCCACAATACTATCGGAACAAAGAAGGTCGCGCGTGTTACCTAACAACAACAACGACATACCCAATGTAATCTCATAAGTGGGTTCTGGGAGGATAAGATGTACGCAAATCTTAACCTTACCTTTATGGGGTAGAGATATTGTTTTCAATAGATCCTCAACTCAAAAGGGAAGTTGTTCAGAAGAAAAAGGAAACAAATAATAGAAGAATGTGTTTGTATATATATATATATATAATGATACAAAGGAAAAAGGAAGCAACGAATAATAGAAACACGATTACTAAATACTACTACAAACTAATAACGGGAAGAGGACATGGGGCAAGCCCCCTACTTCTCCCACCTAACGGACGGCCACACTCAGCGAACTAGTAACCTTCTACAATAAGCTAAGGTCATGCCCTTAGTAAGCTGAAATTATGTCATGTCTTGTCTAATCACTTCCCTCCGATTTTCTTTTCAGCCTACCTCCATCTCTTTTAATTCCTGCTATAGCCAACCCCTCTCACACCTCCTATAATTGGCGCATCTGCGCACCTCCTCTTCACATGTCCGAACCATCTCACTCTTGCTTTCCCCGTCTTGTTTGCCACAGAAGCCACTCCCACCTTACCCCATATAACTCCATTGCTAATCAAATCTTTCCTAGTATGTCCTCCATCTGACCATCTTCATATCCGCTACATTCATCTTCTGAACAAATACATCGTCATATCCTTATCCTCATCCCTACGTTACCTACGGGTTCAAAAACATCCTCCAACGACCGTCCAACACGGGAAAAAGATGTGAAATTTTTTCCACGTGAAAAACTATCTCCTTCCCACATTGAGGCCAAATTAACCCCTCTACTATTCCATTGTAGCAATATACTATCCCTTTACTATTCCATAAAATCACCTTCACAATGAGCTATACTTTATTCCATAGAAAACATACATATATATAGATCTTTAAAAAGACATTATAAATTAATATAGAAAGAATCAACAATTCATTGCCAAAGAACAAAACCACATGATTCCATTGTAGCAATATACTATCCCTTTACTATTCCATAAAATCACCTTCACAATGAGCTATACTTTATTCCATAGAAAACATACATATATATAGATCTTTAAAAAGATATTATAAATTAATATAGAAAAAATCAACAATTCATTGCCAAAGAACAAAACCACATGCTCAAAATCAAAAACTCAAAAATACAATTTCTTAAACGTACACAAATACATATATGTACATTATATATACATACACACACACTGATAGAGATAATAACGAATCATACCGCCATGTATTTGGAATTTGGAAATATAGAAATTCTTTATATTATGTTGTTGTGAATGCTGGATATGATTGATTTGAATATGTAAACTTTTTTTAAATTCTTTTTTATCAATTTCTCTTCTATTTTCTTTTTTTCAGAAGGGAAAAAAAATGGAGAGCTGTTTTCAAGAAAAGGAAAAAAAAAGAGAGAGAATTTCTCTCTCTTTTTTTTTCTCTTTCTTGAACTGTACAACAGAAATATGGAAATGTCGTTACACATAATAAGGAAAATGATAAGAAATAGAGACTTAACACCTGGCTTCATAGTGGCCAATCATCAATTCATGAACACTTTTTTTTATTTTAATCTGTTTAAAAAAGAATAATATTCACTATAGTTAATATTCTTTTTGTTTTAATTTATTTGATCTATTTAATTAGACATAAAATTTAAAAAAAGTAAGGAATACTTTTTAACCTTGTGGTGTTAAAAAAAAATATGTTACATATATCAAAATCACATAGAAAGTTGAAATCGAAGAGTTGCTAAAAAAGAATGGATCTTTTTTTTTTTTTAAGCAGATTAAAAAGGAAATAAACCAAACAAATTGAAATTGAGGGGGGTAATACTTACATTTCAATTTTTTCATTTGACTTTTACGTATAAGATAATTTACAGTTATATAAATATTTATGACTTATAGTTGAATTATCCGTTAAAAATTTTAAATTATACGAGGTCCTATTATCCACATAAATTTAATCTTTTTGCTATTATTTGAGCCCTCTGAATTATTATGATCCAATTTTGTTGGTGTGTAAGTGCAGTTTTTGTGATTATTTTAATGTTGTTTTTGGTGGTTTTTTCGTTGCTGGTGTTTTGGTATAATTTTTCTGTACTAGTTTTGATCCAATGGCATCAACAAAACGAAACAATTGCAAGTTCATACACCAAATAAATGAAGACTTGTGTAAAATACAAACTTTATAAGCATAAAAAAAAGGGCAGCCCGGTGCACTAAAGCTACCGCTACGCGCGGTGTCCGGAAAAGGGCCCCACCACAAGGGTGTATCGTACACAGCCTTACCTTGCATTTTTGCTAGAGGCTGTTTCCAGGGCTTGAACCCGTGACCTCTTGATCACATGGAGGCAACTTTACCAGTTACTCCAAGGCTCCCCTTCAAACTTTATAAGCATGACTTCAATAAATGAAAAGAACATGTGCGCAATATCAAGAATACTTTTATAAATATCAAAACAAATGATGTAGCTTTATAGATATTATACTCAACGTAAAATGTATTTGACTATACAATATCTTAATAGATACAATAGGTTAAATATAAAAGCAATGGAATATTGACAGTTAATTTCGGGGGTAATAGAATTCTCACATAGATTATAGGGCAATAGGATCCTCACATAATTTAAAGGTATAAACAAATGAAAAATTAAGTTCAGAAGAATAGAACGCTCATGCATGATGCAACTTAGATGTGTAACTTATAATTTTGTCAAAATTCAAAATGATTCGTATGCACTATATCCCTTTAAAATTCAAAACCTTGTCAAACACTACTATCACGTAAAATTGAACGGAGGAAATAATTATTCTTCAAATTAACCTTATGAGTGAGTGTTTTTGCCATCGATTGTTTATACGGGGAATTAAATTTTTTTAAAATGATTTTTATCTTGAGAAAAGTCAATTCGTGTCATTTTGTAATGTTTAATTTATATAGCGTGGAATCATTTTTAACTAATTCATGACGAATTTAAAATTTAAATATTATAAATTTTGAATATAAAGACCGAGTTCTATATGCAGACATTCAAATTTGGTCCTTCAACTTTGAAAGTGCACGTCTAAGTGTCTCAATTTGGTCCATTTGATAACTAAACACTCCAACTCGGCTTTACTTTGTCCCATGACCAACTGATGCGGACATGACCCCTAAAATTTGGAGGTGTCTAGATTTTATAGCTAAAATGTTCAACTGACACATGGAGAGTTTTGGTGTCTAGATGTGCATACTCTAAGTTGAAGTGTTTACTTGCTAGTCAATTGAGACCAAATTTAAATATTTATCTATGTATTATGCCTTAATAATAACATTTCACAGTAATAATCATGTTTTTAATGAAATCAATTATTATGAATGACTTGGGTCAAGGCATACCAGTGAAGCACAAATTTGGAAAATGAAAAAGTTATGTGTGAGACCCAGATGATGCATTATAAATAGCACATATAAAGAAGAGAAGAGGCAAGAAAAATTGTTATGAAAAATCTGTTGTCCTCTCATCCCCAATTCTAAGTCTGAGCTTCTCATCTTCCTTCTTCTCTATTCCTCGTATTTTGGTTCAATCTTTCTATTTCATAGTTGTTATTTCTTGTAATTTATCTATATTGAATTAGTTGTAATTTCCCTTTATTGTTGAAGTAATACAAGAGGGGTTTGCAAACCGATCTTTCATATTATATTGTATTATACGTTATTCTCTATATCACTAAGGGATCATTTGGTGTAAAGTATTAAAACACAATAGTCTCGGGATAAAATAATAATTTTGAAATAAAATTTTTGATACCTTGTTTGGTTGTCAAGTTCGGGATAATTTATTATCCCGAAATTAATAAATAGTACCGGGATAAGTTATCTCATCCTTTGGGTGGCATAAATAACCCCAACATAATTTATTGGGATAACTTTACTATTATATATAAGAGAGAATGTGAGATTTTGGTAGTCCTCACATCAATTTTTTTTGTCAATTTTGTTCCTAATTTAAATTTAAATTACTCTACAAATTTTCATCCGCTTTGGTAAATTTGAACAATTATATGAGTTTATTAAATGCTACAAAAGTGACGAGTCATGAAAAAATGATAGTGACACCATAAAAACTATTTATACAATCAAATTCAAAATTAATCCAAAGGTTTATTGTCTTTCTATTTTGTAGAAATATTTATTAATCTTACTTCAAATTTTCATTTTTCCTAACAAATTTATCATGGACAAGTAATTAAAGTATCTTGACATTCTCTTTTTAACTTAGTACATGCTTAATTATTAAATAAAAAATTATTTTTTATATATAGCTAAAAGTGTTTGAAAATTTAATTTTAAAACTAATACAATTTAACTCTCCAAATATTAATGATACTAAATAATAAAAAATGAGAGTAATTCTTTTTCACATTTTTTTATGATGTTTTTTAATAAAAAAAATGAGATTATCCATATTTTATAGAATTTAGGACAAAATAAGTAATTTAACATGAAATAGAACAAGATGCAAAACATATCATAAATGTTGAATTCTAAGAAAGAGGGGGGGGCCTTCCCGCGTATGCGCCTTTATTTATATTCTTTCTATTTTAGAATTACCAATGGAGAATCTTTCTAAAAAAATCTCTCTGGAAAAACACAATTCGTCGAGTTCAATTCAAGGTGCACCTTGCTTCTTCTTTTTTTTTCAGATAGCTTTTTCTTACGCCTATTTAGCTAGTGGGACATTGGTCTTAGCCGAAATTCGTCGAAGATATAAAACCAAAATAAAGAAGAGAAAGAAAGGGAAGTTTTTTCTTTCTTTCAATCCAAATAAGAGAACAAAGAAAGCACTCAAAAATGAAAGTTAGATAAAGAAGTGTTAGTAAGAACTAGCACTAGACTTCTTCCCCCCTTTCTTTTCGACTTTTTCTCTCTCCTTTTGTTTTTGCTTCCACCCGGGCTTTTCATTCTGTTTTATAGAGACCCGAGAAAATTCTATATAATATTAAAGCTTCATACACATTTGAAAAATATCCACATAAATTTCTTAACATATATTTTTAGGAAAAAGAAACAACTTAAATTAAAAAAAATATGTATTTTTAGAAAAAAGAAAGTACTAAAGTTTAAAAAAAAAATAGTAACTTTTCATTTTCTTTTGTATGGTTTAATATAAAGGAAAATAATTAAACTAAATTAAGTGAAGGATATTTTTGTAAACAAACTATCTATTCTTAGAAAGAATGCAATGCATATTATTTGTAGTACCACAAATCAAACAACCGCTAAAAATAAAACCAAGACAACTAATCGCAGGATAATTAATTTCAGCATAACTAATCCCAACATAACTTGTTTCCCAATCAAACGACCACTGACCCTTGTTTGGATGGTGATTTTTCATGGCATGGTTACAAGGGAACCATGTTTGTTTTGATTGTTATAGTAAGGTATCTTTTTATGATTTGGACCCTCAATTTATAGAATCACCGATTTGGTGATATCCCATGATTTTATTATTTTTCTTCAATTATGCCCTTATATAATATTATTTAATCCTATTTTACCCTTTATCCTATATTACTTTCAACCCTAATTTATTTTTGTTTTTATGCTTTTCTGCTCAATTTTTCTTCTGCGTTGTTGCGTTGTTGAGTAATCTCTATAACGAACTGCTAAACAAGACATCATGCCTTATTTGAGAATATCTACAACTTCAACAATAATGCCTTACGTCATTCCCAACATTTCTGCAGATGATCCAACATTTAGTCCGGCATTCCCACTAAGATTCTGGGAGAATTACAATGCATTTAGCGGGCTTAAACACATGTATAAGCAAGCCGTAAGAGATAGAAAAGAAAATAATTAGGGACATTTTAGTAAACTTACCCATTACGATACAGTACCATATTATCAAACCAAACAACAAAATTGTAATTAAATAGCCATGAACGATACAGTCCATCCAAACATTATATTGTACTATACTATACATTATCATACCATACCATACTATATCATACATTATAAAATCATGGTAAATCACCATCCAAACAAAGTACAAGTGTTGTAAGAATTTCATAAATTTATCTTATTTGGTCTTGAATATATAAATTTCTTCATAAAAGCATAAAAATTATCATGTTTCTTACCTATTGTAATTGAATTATGCAAGATTTGAGAAGAGATAGTATAAGAATTAAAAATAAAAAATAAGAAGAATTTAAGAAAAACACAACAAATTACCTTTTTAAATTTAAAAAGAAAAATTACGATAGTAAATGAAATAAGTAAATAAGGGCAACCCAACGTACTACATATCCCGCTATACTCGAAATCAAAAGAAGGGTTGAACCACAAGGGTGTCATAACCAAAGAAAAAAAAAGTTAAATTACAGAAATGACCCTTTTTTTGAGTGATTTTTTTTTTCTCGCACAAGAAAAGTCTTATAGAATTAACCTTCATTGTTTTATTTTTATTTTTATAACATATGTCTTTTTGCCGATTTATACCTCAAATATTCTTAACCAATTTTTCATGCTCATTTGCCTCTCAACTTCTTCTTTTTTTATATTTTGTATTTTTTTATTTTAATTTTTTTTTCAATTTTTTCAACTTTTATTTTTCTCTTTTTTTTCAATCTTTACTTTTTTTCTTTTTCTCCTCTCAGCTTCTATTCTCTTTGCCTCTTTCTTATTTTTTTCTTTCTTTTCTCAACCTTTATTTTTCTTTAATTTTTTTTCTTCATCTTTGTCTTCATCTTAATTTTGTCGTTTATTTTTTTCCTTTACCTCTCAACTCTTTTTTTTTTATTCTATTTTTTTCAACCTTTATTTTTATTTTAGTTTTTCTTCATTTTATCTTTTTTGTCAACCATTATTTTTTTTTCTTTTTTTCTTCTCTTTGATTCTATCCAAACAACAAGTTACACCCCGTGAGCAAGAGTTGACACTACTTCATTATGTCTTGATTTATGAGATGATCTACAAATATTGCCTCTTAGCCCAAGGACTTTCAAATAAGTAATACCATATGGACAAGAGTTGACACTACCACATTGTGTCTTGATTTATGTGATGTTCTATAACTCTTTCCTTAGAGGCAAGACTTAGCCTAAGGACTTTCAAACAACAAGTTATGTCCCATGGGCAAGAGTTTACACTACCACATTGTCTTGATTTATGAGATGTTCTATAACTCTTGCCTTAGAGTCAAGACTTAGCCCGCCAAAGAAAAAAGTCATGCCCCACGAGCAACACTTGAGACTATGATATGGATCAAATGGTCGCCTTAGCTTTCGATGACATCATTCAAAGTCAGTACGTGGGGCATCAAGCTTTGGTCGCATTGAGGACACGGGATCCTACATGGAGGGGTCGATTTGAGTACACCAAAGAGCAATCCCGCGTGTGGAAGATTGCTTGGAGCATTGAAGATTGAGGACTCATGGTTTTGGGCCCTTCATTAAGGGGATTTTGTTCACTTAGACTTGTCCAAGTAACACTCCATGGCCGCCCCACCTCGTTAAGGGTATTGGAGTCATTTTGTCTTCCATTATGTAATAAGGCTATATATAGTCTCTTTTAGGTCTTTTCTCTTTAGTTTTTGAATGATGAATATGTGAAAGACTTCTTCTCTCTTTGAGAGTGTAACACCCTTAGTGTAGAGCTTGAAAAAGTCATTAGTGTAGGGCTTGTAAAAGCCATTATTGATCTTTGCTTAGAAACGGTGGTTGTAAGGTGGAGTTGATTCCCTTAGCGGTCACCATAAGAAGATTGGGTTTGTTATTGCGAGTTTAAGGGTCTTATCGTTTAATACATGGTTTGATTCTTCTTTCTTCTTAACTTCTTATGTCATCTTATCTATCCCTTTATCTTATTGCATTTATGTGTTTGTGTCTTATCTTCTTATTCTTAGATTCTTTGTGTTGCTGCCCGTGCTTGTTTTGTATCTTATTCTTGGTTTTCTCTTGTTGTTCTTGGCTGTTTTATGTTTAGTGTCATGTCCCTTATCATTTGATATCAGAGAAAATATTGATTTCATTCCTACGGAATCAATCTTGGGCTTGTTAACTCGAAAATCACAAAAAAAAAGTGTTGGAAAACCAAAAATCCAAAAAGAAACATTCTGTCCCATTTTTTTATGTCTAGACCAAAATTTGTATCTTAGATTTAGGAGATTTCTATTTGTTTTGGTTGTTTCTAGTGTTAGCCTCTTCTTCACTAACACTAAAAGAGTCAAGATTCGAATTTTGAGCCATTTCTGAGTTATTCTTGAACTTTGATGGTTCTTGTTTTTTTTTAGAATTGGTGGCTTAAAAGTGTGTTGTTGAGGATGTGGATTTGCAACGTGTTATTTTTGTTGTTGTGAAGTTCAACGTGAGCTAAAAGAAATAAAAATCATTCAATTTGGAGCTCATTTGGGTTGGTTTCCATTCTCGAATGTTCTTGTTGTTCTTGTTGTTCTTATGTATTGTTGAGCAAGAACATTCAAAAGGGAGTGGTTTGGTCTTAAAAGGGTGAAGAAAGGAGTGTGGTTTTGTGTTTGTCTTGAAAGATACAATCCCAAGACATCCAAAAAGGTAAGGGGACAAAAGGGCTTTCAAAAGTCTTGTTTACCAAAAAGGAGTAAGAGCTTATTCTAAGACTAACAAAAGAGGAAAGAGCCAATAACCTTTCAAAAAGGTGTCTTGCCAAAAGGGTGCAAGGAAGTCAAACCTTTTTAAAATTAAAAAAAAAAGGCTCCAAGTCTTGTTGTTTCTCTCCCAAAGCTGATTTTTACCATTCCAAATTAAAATTTGACCAAACCAAATTGCAAACTGCCACATCACCAAATTGCAAACTGCCACATCACCAAACTGCCACGTCATCAAAGTGCCACATCATCACCCTCCAAAAACAACCTTAGGCTCACAATTTCAGATTTCTAAGTTTTTTTCTTTGTTTCCTTAGTTTCATTTTTTGAGTCTAGTACTAATTAGCAACTAGTAATCACTTACTAGATTGTGAATTAGTTGTTTGAGTTTGCTTTTTTTCATGTTTTCGTTCTTTGTGTGCTTTTCTCATTTTGATTCGTTAAACTTTTTTGTTTCAAGTTCGTAAGTAGAATTTTCTATTTTGTGTCTTGAGTCGATCAAACAAGAATCTATTCTGGTCGCTAAGTAGTGATTGACACCTTATTGACTACCGGAGTATAAGCAACTTTCAATATTCGCCGCTCCAATTGTGAGAATCACAAAGGTGAGTGTATACGAGTGTTGGAGAGGAGCTGTAGCTACTAATATTGTTTGTTCTTTTTGTAGGTTTAAAAGGTGATATAAGGGGAACATGTCTTCGATAGCCGGGGATTATTGTGACTACAACATGGGAGACTATGATTGTAGTGAGGGATTTTATGGCTACAAAGTTGAGGGAGATTGTGGGGGCTATGAAAATAGCCATGATCAAAACTTGGGCAGATTTGAGGGTCACAGTTTTGGGGGAGAAAATAAGGAGAATGAAGTGCCTAGTTCTTGTGGGGAATATGGAGATGATGTAGGACCTCGTGATAGTTCTTGTGATGAAGTTGGGGAATGTGAGGAGTCTTACACTTCCTACTCTGAACCTAGATTTGGTGTTCGGTATAACCATTTCATTCGCAAAGCTTATGAGAGCTATGATGAGAGTACATTTAAGGAGTGTGAAAATTCATTTTATTCACCTTGTCGTACTTCTTATCAAGATCGACATGGTGTGAATGGTTATCCTAGCTATAATAGAGGTTGTCCCACGAGAAGAAGAGGATATGCATCTCCAAAACCAATGGGTAATCATGTGTCTTACAATATTGATCCGAGAAGGAGTGTACACGCCAAAAAAGTGACCATTTGTGGGATACCGGGCTGCCTCGTTGTGTTAAATGATAGGTACTATAGAAAATACATCCTTCCATCCATGGTTGACTACTTGGGGTTGTTTCAAGAGCCGTTCCATACTTCTTGGACGGGTTTAAGGTTACCGAGAGGGTAAAAGTTATCTTCTCCCAATTTGATTACCATGAGGAGGTGTGGTGCGATATTTTTCCCATAACCTACAGTCATGTGAGCTTGGGTATCGATTGGTTTTCACAACATAAAGTCCCAGATGTGCAAAATTGGCCTAATGTTGTAAGAGACCGATGGGGAAATCACCTTGTGACGTACATTCTACCCGGGCCGCAAAGATAAGTGCTCACCTACTCCAATCCAAGTGATGATAAGAGACAAAAAATTAAGAGGAGTAAGGGTGTGCAAGGTGGTAATTCGAGAGTGGAAAAAAGAGAGGTTGTGTGGAGCGAAGTGAGGGAATTGCCACCAAACCGAGCTAATATTTTTTGTCTTTCTATTTCTAAGGACATTTGTGTAGGTACCGACATGAAAAGTGAAAGAGAGCAATGCCGAAGTGAAGTTGTTGTCCAAGCTTGTGGAGGACCTTCACAATACAGCAAAGGAGAGTCTACTCAAGAACTTCAAGGTAAAATAGCTAACTCTTACACTTTTGTGCATGTGAATGATAATTGTGTGGCTAGTAGCCCATTGAGTGTGAGTAGTATCTTACTTACTTGTGAGTCTAATGATTTTTTGCCTCTTGTTGATGATGTACATGTTGTGAGTGTGGATACACTAGTTTATCCTATTGATGACCAAATTGACTTTTTTTGTAAGATCAATTTATGTCCACCTAGTGTTAAAGCCTATATGTTGAACGAAAGTATATCGTCTTGTGTAATTGGTGTTGATCAACTTATTTGTGAAAATTGTCCACCACTTGAGTATGTGTGTGATGTGATTAATAGAACTCAAGTGAGTGAAGTACTTGAAAATGTTGGTCAACAAAATGGGAGTGAACCCGAGAGCTATTCTTGGGATGATCTTGTACTTAAAACCTCTTTGAAACTTGATATTGATCTTTTAGAAAGTGAAGAACTTTCTTGTTCCAAATCTGCCCGTGAGATGAATCATGTTCTCTTTAGGTATAATGTCTTGTTTGAAGATGATATACACACTTCTAAGGAACCTAGTGGAGAAAATGATTGTATAGATTGTCTTAAAGTCTATAGCCGATATGCTAATCCACTATGGTGTGACAACATTCCTCCTAAAATTGGAAATCTCTTTTTGAAAGATAAGAGTACTCTTAAGGGTAAGGAATGTGTAGTCCTTCTTGAAAACCCAAGGGCAAAGGTGTCATTGAATCCTTGGGGTAATGTTTCTAAATGCGCATCCTTGCTTGACACACTTGTGTTTGAGTTACGTGACTATCAACTTGTGGATGCCGAGTTGTTTATTTGTTTGCAAGAAGGAAATTGTATGTGCTTAATTGGTTTTTCTTCATCCATGTATGTCTCTACACTTGATTCCTTCCTATACTACCTCTTTGACTATGATGACGTCCATACTAGTTTTGGATTTATTTTATGTAGAGGTAGGAAATTTGTTGGTAAGTCCACTTGTGTGAGTAATAGTGCTATATGGATCTCGTGGACTTTAGAACTAATTGAATCACCACCCTAGTTGTGGTCTCTTGAAGAGATAAAAAGGCAATTGTGTCTTGCGGCTCATAAGATCCTGATTCTAACTTTTAGACCGAGTAATGCCATTAAGACCCTTGTAGCCTCCTTATCTCTTGATGATTTTCGTAACCAATGTAACGCCCCAAAAACCTATCTCGAGACGTCACACGGTGCTTAAGGCCACACACAACCTTAAGCTAACCCTCTGAGCCTGTCTTTACTCCTATAATTCACCATGACAATAATCGAGCGGTAATAAGGAAGAATAATCATGCCATGAACATACTGCAAAGTGATACTGTCTTGTACAATCAAAATACTAACGTTCTGTACATACTGGTACTCTAGTCTGACAAAGCCTCTACTACATAAGACTGAAGAGCCATTGGGACAGATCCCCAACTGGCTCATACTGAACGGAAAAATAAACAACCATCAATTAGCAAGACAAAAATCATGAACATAAGTCCTCGAACCATGAGGACTCACCAACTGCAGGAATGTAGATGAAGGTACTCGTAGATCACTGTCGCGGCTGAGACTGAGCACCTGAACCTATATCACGAGGAAATATAAAATGCAAAAGAGTATGAGAGTCACTACTTAGGAATGTACTGAGTATGTGGGGGTGGATGCATCATTTTAAATAATATCATAAATGTATAAGAAAATCATGCATGCTAACAATAACAACTCTCTTCGCTTGAATTATCTAAAACATCATTTTCGGAAGTCATCAGTAATAACATATGCTTCATAAATCTCGTAAATCATTTAACTCAACTCAAACTCTTTGACTCATGACTTAGAGTGGCTCGGTAACTCATGGTACTTAGATCATTATGCATGTGGGAGTTTCTTATAACCAACATAACTACACCATGTGAGCCGCATGGAGTCCAACGTTTTGCCCTCCTAAGGAAAGAACCCCACATTGGCAGGGGTGTCGTACTCTTGCCAGGGAGTACAACCTCAATCTCATCATCACAATCTCATACTCGGCCTTTGGCCCACAACTATCAATATCAATCCTACGGTGGCACGTAGTTCTGGGGAAATACCACATTTCTCGCTCGGTGCTAAATACTCCTCCCAGACTCAGCTCAGAACGCGTTAGAAAATTCACCTCAATAAATATCAACTCATGGGTCTATCATGATGACCAAAACAACAGTATATCTCATCGGTAAATCATATATGACTGTGGATTCCTAACTCGACTCAAATTCAAACAATGTTTCTCAACATCAAGTACATTTGCTTATCAAATCATTTCAAATGCCAAAGCTTCAAGGAAACATCATCAAACTCATTCTTGACTTTCAATTCAAATATCGATATATATATATATATATATATATTCAATAGTCAAATTTCTCATAGAAAAACACAAATCTTGACACTATCATAAATCACTTAGAAATCATCAATATATAATGACAATATACATCTCATGGAATAAATACTCAATTTAAGAAGCATGATGGTGAAATAACCATAAATATCAAGCTTATTCAACTCAAGTCTCATAAATCATACATAAAAAAAATTGGGTGTAAACCCACTTGCAAAATCATGTAAATCAATAATAGAAAGTAAATCTTTAGGCACAAGAACGAAAGTAGTGTTCTTGTTGAAACCCCACACACCTTGGATTTTGATTTGAAGATGTGGAAACTTGTTTGGAACTCTTCTCACACTTTTAGGACAAGATTCTTGGTGCCTTTGACTTGGAAAACTTAGTTCTTGAACAACTTGGAGAAATTCATGGAAGATTCTCTGAATTTCTTAGAAGAGGATTTGGATTTTGGATCTTGTAGAAACCCTAGTTTCTAGGATATTCTTGGAAGATTGGCAGAGAAAGGAGAAAGAAATGAGTGGCTCTTCTCCACTTTAATATATATATATATAAGACCACATGGGGAGGAAATGACCAAAATGCCTTTTTTTTTAAAATGCTAAAATTTGCTGATCGGGGCCTGTGACGGTCGATCTGACAGTCCGTCAAGTCTCCTGACGGTCCACCAGATCGTCCGTCACTCGAGAGCCAAAAATGGAACGTTCTGTCTCGACGTGACGGTCCGTCAAGAAACTGACGGTCCACCAAGTCGTCCGTCACTCGAGGGCCAGAAATGAGACATTATGTCTTGACCTGACGGACCCCTTGACGGTCCGTCAACTTTTTGATGGTCCACAAACTTGGCCGCTGCACGATGGCCTGAAAAAGGAGTCACTACCTCGGCTTGATAGGGCACTTGACGGTCCACCAGGTCGACCGTCAAACCTGGGAGGTCCGATACCGTTGAGTAAAACGGCCATAACTCACTCATCTGATGTCGGATTTTGATGAAATTGGTATCGATGAAAAACTTATTCAATGTTCTACATGAAAAAAAGTAGAAATTAGAGAAATAAAACATGGTTTAAACATCAATCACTTTGGAAGTCATACATATCCACTCAAAAGATGGATTTAGGCTTAAGAAACGATCGGGGTATTACAACCAAATCCTTTGTGCGTTTTTCATTGAGCATTTAATAGTTAGTTCAAAGGATCCTTGGTTATATTTTAAATATGTGCAACCTTGGCATGTTGAGATGATTTGTCGTACTAACCCTAACCCTCATGCCATGAGGAGTTTGTATTTATTTGTCTTTTCTTCGGTTTTGCAAGGTTTGGATTCGAGATCGAATCCTTTTCAAGAAGGGGAGGATGATATGGGTCAAATAGTCGCCTTAGGTTTTGATGACATCATTCGAAGTCAATACGTGGGGCATCAAGCTTTGGTCGCATTGAGGACACGGGATCCTACATGGAGGGGCCGATTTGAGTACACCAAAGAGCAATCCTGCGTGTGGAAGATTGCTTGGAGTATTAAAGATTGAGGACTCACGATTTTGGGCCCTTCATTAAGGGCATTTTGTTCACTTAACCTCGTCCAAGTAACACTCCATGGCCGCCCCACCTCGTTAAGGTTATTGGAGTCATTTTGTCTTCCATTATGTAATAAGGCTATATATAGTCTCTTTTAGGTCTTTTCTCTTTAGTTTTTGAATGATGAATATGTGAAAGACTTCTTCTCTCTTTGAGAGTGCAACACCCTTAGTGTAGGACTTGAAAAAGCCATTAGTCTGGGGCTTGGAAAAGCCATTATTCATCTTTACTTAGAAACGGTGGTTGTAAGGTGGAGTTGATTCCCTTAGCGATCACCGTAAGAAAATTGGTGTTTGTTGTTGCAAGTTTAAAGGTCTTATCGTTTAATACAAAGTTTGGTTCTTCTTTCTTCGTAACTTCTTACGTCATCTTAGTTATCCCTTTATCTTATTGCATTTGTGTGTTTGTGTCTTATCTTCTTATTCTCAGATTCTTTGTGTTGTTGCTCGTGCTTGTTTTGTATCTTGTTCTTGGTTTTCTCTTGTTGTTCTTGGTTGGTTTGTATTTAGTATCGTGTCCCTTATCAGACTACCACATTGTGTCCTGATTTATTGGATGTTCTACAGCTCTTGCCTTAGAGGCAAGACTTAATACAAAGACTTACAAACAACAAGTTACACCAAATGGGCAAAAGTTGACACTATCACATTGTATTTTGATTTATGAGATGTTCTATAACTCTTGTCTTGGAGGCAACACTTAGCCCAATGAGTTTTAAACAACAAGTTAAGCTCCATGGGCAAGAGTTGACACTACCACATTGTGTTTTGATTTATAAGGTGTTCTATAACTCTTGTCTTAGAAGCAAAACTTAGGCCAAGAACTTTCAAACAACACGTTATGCCCCCTGGGCAAGAGTTGAGACTACTACATTGCATGTAGATTTATGAGATGTTCTATAACTCTTGTCTTAGAGGCAAGACTTAACGCAAGAACTTTCAAACAAAGACTTAAGAATTTTCAAACAACTCACGTCCTTAAGTTTACTTTGATGTCAAAGAAAGAATACTCTCTTTGTAAATTATTCATTTCTGTTCATCGGCAAAAAATAGCAGGAGTCGAGAAACGATAAAAAAGAGAAGAAAAGAAAGAGAAACGAAAAAAATAAAAATTGAGAAAAAAATAAAGGTTAAGAATAAAGAAAAATGAGAAGAATAAAAAAGAAAAAAGAAAAAAGAAAAAAATATAGGTTGAAAAAAAAAAGAGAAAAAATATAAAAATAAAGTTTGAGATTTTTTTTTTTTAAAATGATAGAATGAGAAAAAAAAGGTTGATACAAATGGATTAAAAAAAGGAGAGTAATGGAAAATAAATAATATTTGAGAAGAAAAAAAGAGAAGAAAAAACAAAAAATAAAAAAATAAAGGTTAAGAAAAATAAATTAAAATAAAAAAATTAAAATTAAAATAAGAAGAAAAAAAGAGAAGAAAAAATTAAAGAAAATAAAAAAATAAAAAAGAAGAAGAGAAAACTTGAAGTGAGAGACAAATAATTATGAAAAGTATAAAAATATTTGAGGTGTAGAGGGGTAAAAAAATATTTGTATTATATAAAAAAATTGAAGAAAGACTAATCTTTAAAGATTTTTCTTACGAGGGACGAAAAAGCAAAGTCATCCCATATAATTTCCTGAAAAAGAAAACTAATTTAAATTTTTATCCTTCTTTTACATAATTAATACTTCCTATGTTCGCGTTTACTTGTCACTTTGACATAACACACCCATTAAGAAAATAATTATTAATATGACTGTTACCATACTATTTCTGTTAATTAATATTTAGAGTAATATATTTTGAATATGGTTTGAAGAATAGGTAATTAATGTTAAAAATAAAATAATTTTTTTTTCTTAATATGTTAAAAATGACAAGTAAAAATAAAAAATTAATTAAAAATAATGACAAGTAAAAGCAAACAAAGAAAGTATCTTTTATTGCATTTTATATAGTATAAGTTTCAATTTACTACAACTCATAGATTAGCTTTATCTTTAATTACGAACTTGCCCTATTATCTTCTTTTACTTTTCCCACTTCTTCTTCACTTCGTCTCCCTCCTCTCTCGTCCTCCTTATCTTCACTGGCAAACTCACGGAGTAAAATTTTGCAAATTGTATAAATGGTATATTTATACCAAAAATTATCAAACTCCTACCAAAAATCATGAGCTCTATGGAAACCGGTGATGGTCAGTCCTTATTTCCTTTTCCCTTTCACGTTAACTTTTATTTTTCAAGTTACAACTCCGTCGACATTGAAATCTGGCCGAAGAAACTCTCTCCTCCCTGACTAATGTTACAACTTGTTGGCTGTTGTTCAAATTTGGTAGCGATAACAGAAGTGGAGATCTAATTTCTAATTCCAACAGTTTTTTTAGATTGTTTAGGTTGTTCCGGCTATAAGCTTCATCGGAAATGGAGAAGAAAAAGGATGTGAGTTAGAAGGAGAGAAGTGGATGAGCTGTGGTGGTGGGCTAATTTTCGATTGGTGAGTGGCAAAATAGTGATGTGATTGTGAGGGAGAAACGAAGTTGTTGGTCGCTCCAGTGATGTGAGTTCACCCCCAAAAAAAAGGAAAATGAGGGTGATGGGTCTGATGGTAATCATGGAACTTTGACCAGAGTTTGATGGCAGTGATGGAAAAGGATGGTGGACGGTGATGGCAGCAGTGTGTGTTACAATTATATTATACGGAAAAGATCATTGTAATACAATTCGAATTCAATATTATATATTTTTATGAAATAAAAAATTATTATGAATATAAGTAATATATTTCTAACAACAAAAATTAATATAATGGAATGCTTGATAGTCGCATATAATAATTACACGTTGTTTGGTTTAAAAACAAGTTATATCGAAATTAGTTATGTTGGGATAAGTTGTGATGAGATTAGTTATACTGAAATTATTTTTTATTGAGTGTTTGATTTGTTGTATTCAAAGTAATATGCATGGTATAATTTCTAGGAATAAATTGATTGATTACCAAAAGATCCTCCATCTTATTTAACTTTATATATATATATATATATATATATATATATATATATATATATTTCTTTTTAAGCTTTAAATATTCATTCTTAAAAATTTTTATTATTTTTTAGAGAAATTAAAATATATAAATAAATATAATTTATATATTTTACAACCATTTTGAACGGTAAACTGTTCAAAATTTATTTATTTATAAATATATTATACACTAATTAAACATAATTTATGTGTGTGAGAATATATTACGTTATATATTATGTTATATATAATTAAATTATATATAATTAAACATAATTAACGTATATATATTCATAATATTATACGTTATCTATTACGTAATATATTATATTCATAATTAATGAATATATTATACACTAATTAAACATAATTTATTATTTATGAATATATAATAATATATATATATATATATATATTACAACCAAACGTATAATATTATGAATATATATACGTTAATTATGTTTAATTATATAAATATTATGTTAATATATTATGTTAATTATGTTTAATTATATATAATTTAATTATATGTAACAATCCCAAGAGGGATGTAACACCCCGTACTTAATTACGTGCATTAGCCATGGTTATATGTGTTGGAGTATATGTATTGATCATAAGTTAGGTATATATGAGTTTAAGTATGAGTATTGATTATTTTGAGATGGTTTCAAGTGTATAGTTTGATTATATGTGTATAGGAATCGACTTTATTTATACCGGAATTTGCTTGTCGAAGTTTCTATGCGAAGTTTATCGAGTTAGCTTTCCAACGATATAAAGATTTCTGAAAACAGATGAGTATCGGATATAAGCGAGCATGTTCGAAACTTGAAAACGGTGGACGCAATGAACAGTGAATGTGCAGAAATTTTCTGCACACAAAAGTACTGCAGCCAAACAGATTTTTGGGTCGACTTTAAACGATCATAACTCCTTGTACAAAATGAACTGTGTGAGCTTCTATATATCGATGAGAAGCCCCGAGAGTCTTCTTTCTAATGCAATTGGTTTCACCCAAATCCATTATTGGAGAAAAGAGTTATGGTCGATTTACTTTAGCCTATCAAAACAATCCACCATGGACAGATTCGAATTTACTTAAATTTTAAGGGCAATATGGTCATTTTCCATCACCTCATGAACGAAAATTGGTCATTATATACATATACTTAGCCTCATATCCATCATTTATCATCCAAATTATTGAAGAATAAGAAACCCTAGCCTAATTTCAACTCCAATTATCTTGTGATTCAACCGTAGAAAATCCAAACTGATTCCGTAGTTGTGTTCACCGTCTTGAGAGCTTCGAGAAGCACCCCTTATTTGTGCCAACAGGACTTCGAAATCAAAAGGGTCATTTTATGGTAAGGATGTAAATTATGTTGGTGTTATTTATATGGATATGTATATATATGCATGTGAGCATAAGAAGTATGTTATTTGATTGTTGTTGAAAGATGATTGGAAATGATGTTGGATTATTCTTGTGCATGGTTGGATTATGTTGAATTGTGAAGGGATTTGGTGTGATGATGTGGTATTGAAATGATGATTATATATATATATATATATATACACATAAACCTATTGTTCAAGTTGGTTTTTGGAATGCTTTGCAAATATTGGTTGTATGGGATTATGGAAGAGAATTGTGGTGTTGGGTTGCTAATACTAGATGCCAAACATTTCATTGTAGATACGTGATTTGTAAAGGCGGGAAGTTGTGTTGAATTGGTATCCAAATCTACAACGAGGTATGTAAAGCATACTCTAACGATGTTCTTTGGAATGAAAACACCAATGTTCCATCAAGTAAGATTCCGAGGTTGTCCAAAAACATGTATTGTTCTACGTCACCAACGAAGTTGTTTCCATTCTATAAAGTGTCAAAATGTTTCATTGATATACCAAAAGGCTCCTATTTCATTGTTGTGATATTGATGATTCTGAAACACATTGTTGATGTACCAATGAGTCTTTATTACATCGTTATTGTATAGAAAGTCTATTACTTGGTTCCTATTGATGTATCATTGTTCCAAAGGTACTATATTGGCATGAACACTAATGTAATAATCTCAAAAGCTTTTGAACTAAGTTATTGGAAAGATCTCTTATGTGTGTTATTTGATATACGTGTGGGTGGTAGCTCAAGGGCTAAAGCCTAGCATGGGCCGATCCCGATACCTAATATGATTACAGTTGATATGTACTGGGGGCAGCCTAATGGTCACAGTACGGTACAGTATTGATTATTGTTAGGTGGTTGGAGGTTCGGGAGGAGGAGGTAATGGCGAATGATAATTGTAAAGAATGAAATGAACGAATGTATACCGTTCCACAAATGTGTTTGAATTCAAGAACCCAATTCAGATTAATGATAATGTACATGATCCTAAAAGTGTTTATGAAGTGTGGTTCACTTCTATTATGATTTATTCACTTGTGTCTGATTTTCTTGATCCCCCATATCACATATGATTATTTACAGCTTTACATACTCAGTACATATTTCGTACTGATGTCCCTCACGGGGGCGGGGACCTGCATTTCATGCTGCAGGTACAGGTGCTTCAGCTCATACACAGCATAGATAGGAGCCAGGTCATACATCTATTGTTGGTGAGTTCCAGTTTGCTTCGGAGCTTTCCGAGTCGGTTCCTTATGTTTTGTTATTGTACAGGAGTCATGTGTGGGCGGGGGTTTGTCCCGACCCTAGTTATGTCATGTATATCCTAGAGGCTTTGTAGACATAAGGAAGGGTAAAGTCATGGAAGTTTATATAGTGATGTTATATTTGTATATGTGGTGGCCCCGACGGCCAAGTATTATATATATATATATTTGTGCGTGTTGTGCTGATACAGGTAATTAGACCCTTCTATATGCAACGAAGTGCTGTCCAAATTTTTGGTGATATGTAAGTGAAAGTACAGGTATTTGAACGGGTTCTCCCTGGCCTTCTCAGTTTCGGGTGCCAGTCCGGCCCGATGGGATTTTGGGGCGTGACAAAAGTGGTATCAGAGCGGTTCGTCCTAGTGAGTCTACAAAGTCGTGTCTACGTAGAGTCTTGTTTATCGGTGTGTTGTGCACCACATCTATAAACAGGAGGCTATGGACATTTAGGAAATTGTTTCTTTTCTTTAGATCATAGATCGTGCCATAGAGCTTATATAGCAAATGAAGTCATAGTTGACCACCGAATCTATTTGTTTCTCTTATTACAGTAAGAATGCCGGATACCGGAAGTAAGAATACCGGCGAGCGGGTAGATGTGGCTGTCGGAGAAGGGACTAGTAGGTCACCACCTGTACAAGTTAATCAGAGTGAAGCTCAAGCTGAGCGGGTATCTGAAATGTCTTCCACTCCAGATGAAATAAGTGGGAGGCGAACCACATTCAAAAAACCACTTGTTAATGTTGCTGATCAAGATATGAGGGATGCAGTACAACTGTTGACCCAGATTGTTGCCGGTCAAGTCCAAGGGCAAGTTATTCCTGCCGCGGGTTCTAGCGGTACTGATAGGGCGGCTAGTCTTCGGACGCAAGATTTTCTTAAGATGGATCCGCCTACTTTTACCGGATCCGATCTTAATAAAGATCCGTAGGACTTTATTGATCAGATCCAAAGGGCCCTAGAGGTGATGCATTTATCGGGCAGAGAGACAGTGGAGTTAGCCGCGTATAGATTCAAAGGTGAGGCAATATATTGGTATGAAGACTGGAAACGATCAAGGGGCATTGATGCACCCCCAGCTACTTGGAAAGAGTTTAAAGAGGCATTTATTGATCATTATCTTCCATATGAGACTCGTCAGGCCCGTGCGGATCAGTTCTTAAATCTTCGACAGGGTAATACAAGTGTGAGGGAGTATAGTCTTCGATTTAATTCTTTGTCCAGATATGCTCCTAATGTTATAGCTACTATAGATGACAGAGTTCATCGGTATGTGGATGGATTGGATCCGTATTTGGTTAGGGATTGTACTATTGCTGCACTGAATAAAGACATGGATATAGCTAGGATCCAAGTATTTGCACAGAAAATGGAAGATCAGAGGCAAAGAAGAAGAACACAGGAATTTGAAAGCGGATCTTCTAAGAGGGCCAGATCTACAGGGCAGTTTATGGCGCCACAAGGAGGTTTTAGACCTCAATTTTCTGCTAGACCACCTAGGCCATTATTTTCTTATTCTGCAGCTAGTGCTCCACCACAGCATCAGGGGTTCAGAGGCAGTCAATTCGGGCAAAGAAGTGAGGGTCATAGTTCGCGATCAGTGGGTTATCATGGGCAAGGGAACATGAGCCAATCGAGACCTTCTCGAGAGCTATGTAATCGATGCGGAAAGCATCATATGGGCGTATGTCGAATGGGAACAAATGTTTGTTTTTGGTGCGGTATGACGGGGCATATGATGAGAGAATGCCCACGAAGGGGCGCAGGTGGCGTAGCACGACCTTCGGGATCAGCTGTTGCATCATCGTCACCAGTATCTTATTCTGGTAGGGGCGCACAACCTGTGGGTCACGCTAGAAATGAAAAAAGAGTCGCCAGTTCCAGCGGGACTCAGAATCGTACTTATGCTTTAGCGGATCGACAGAATCTAGAGGCTTCCCCAGATGTGGTTACGGGTACGTTGTCCATATTTTCATTTGATGTATATGCTCTAATTGATCCCGGTTCTACATTATCATATGTTACTCCTTTGGTTGCTGAAAAGTTCAAAAGAACCCCCGAATTGTTAGATAAGTCGTTGGAAGTGTCTACCCCGATTGGGGAATCTATTATTGCTAGAAGAGTTTATAAAGATTGTGTAGTAACTGTGTGTGGTCGAGACACGATGGTCAATCTTGTGGAACTAGAAATGGTAGATTTTGATGTTATAATGGGTATGGATTGGTTGGCGTCTTGTTATGCCAAAATTGACTGTTGTACGAAAAAGATGTATTTACATTTTCCTAATGAAGCAGTTATTGAATGGCAAGGTAAGATTGGCGCACCAAGAGGTAGATTTATTTCTTATTTCAAAGCGAGAAAAATGATTTCCAAGGGCTACATATGTCATTTAGTTAGGGTAAAGGATACGGAATCAGAATCACCAGATCTTCACACTGTGCCAGTAGTAAGTGAATTTCTTGATGTATTCCCTGAAGATCTTCCAGGTTTACCTCCTGAACGAGAAGTAGAATTTGGTATTGATGTGATACCAGGCACTAAGCCAATCTCAATTCCTCTGTATAGAATGGCCCCAGCAGAATTACGAGAATTGAAAGAGCAATTGAAAGATTTGCTAGAAAAGGGGTTCATTAGGCCTAGTATTTCCCCTTGGGGAGCACCAGTGCTGTTTGTGCGCAAGAAAGATGGCACATTGAGAATGTGCATTGATTATAGGCAGCTGAATAAAGTGACTCTTAAAAATAAATATCCTCTTCCACGAATTGATGATTTATTTGATCAGTTACATGGTGCCAAATGTTTTTCTAAGATTGATTTGAGGTCAGGTGATGATAGGCGAATTTACACGCCTATAGCACTATATTTTGCCCATATTTTAGCCTAGTTTTGAGAACAAATTATATATTTCATGCACTTTTAGTCCTTTTTCCTGTAAAGTGAGCTAACGAACATGATTAGCAAAGTTTCAGGTATAAATGATGCAGAATTCAGCATTTTATGGATAACTTGACGCCAAAGAAAGCTTCACGAAAGGAGAAAAGCCAATCTTGGACGCCAAGGACTAAAGATGGCGCATGGAAAATCTGTCCCGGGCTAAAACAGCATTTTTGAAGACTTTGGGGACTAGCAGTAATTTATTAGGATTAGGATAATGATACATTAACCTAGTACAATTGGGTTAAGTATTTCATTAGCTTATTAGGATAATGATACATTAACCTAGTACAATTGGGTTAAGTATTTCATTAGCTTAGTAGAATTTGGTTAAGTATTTCATTAGCTTAGTAGGAATAGGATATGGGTATTATAAATACCCTATCTTGCTAGAGATTTTAATCAATTCGGAATTAATTCTATTACTCTACAACTCTTCTTCTAATTCTTTCATTAATTCTATTTTTCTTCTTCTATTCATCTATTCTTAAATTCCACAACAAGAGAAACGTTACTTTGCTAAGGGATTCACGCCTAACGCCTACCACACCATTACAAACGTGAAATCTTTATTGTGGTATAACAACAATGTCAATTGTGATTTCCTTCGCACTCATGGGTAACTAAACTTCTCTGTTGGGGTTATGGAAGCCGAATGAGATACTATTTATTGTTGTGAGTTTGTGAGTTCGTGACACGTATGTTGCTTATATCATTATTCTCTTCATCTTAATCTAAATTCTTTGTGGTTGCAAACGCAAGAATACGCCAGTATAACATTTAACTTGTTCGAAAGAAAGGTTATCTGTCTGGAAAAGAGATAATGTCAAGGTAGTAGGGTCCCATCCCCTATTAAAAAGTTAGTGCCGTAACTGGATTAACCTCTTGGAGAATTCGTACCGTTAGACACGCTTTAAGCTCGAAAGAGTTAAAGTGAAATAATCCTCGAATAGGTCGAAAGACGCCTGGATTTACCATCGAATACAATTCTCTATAAGCAAATGTATGTCTGAATTCAACACACTCATAGTCAATAGAGAAGTATAACTCAGAAGGTGGACATAACCCCAACTCCTCAATTCTCATTGTTTCACAACCTACTAAACATTCTTTCTTTTTACTTTGCTATTTTCTGCTTTACTCTCTTATTTTGGTTACATTACTTTCACAATAAAATTCCCCCCTTTTTACGAGACTTGCACTAAAAGTCTAGTAATCGTTGCTTACTTGTTGACCAAGCTATTCCCTGAGGGATCGATACCCAACCCAGGTTGGGTTCTATATTTGACAAACGACCGCTTTACAATCCTACGAGAGCTGTAGATTGAGAGTTATCATCAGGTTATCATCAAGTGAGAGTCAAAGAAAAAGATATACCCAAGACAGCTTTCCGAACAAGGTATGGTCATTATGAGTTTCTAGTTATGTCATTTGGGCTAACTAATGCACCTGCAGCTTTCATGGATTTAATGAATAGGGTGTTTAAGCCATTTCTAGATGTATCCGTGATAGTTTTCATTGATGATATTCTAGTTTATTCTAGATCAGAAGAGGATCATGCTAATCATTTGCGACAGGCGTTGCAAACTCTTTGTGATTGCAAGTTGTATGCAAAATTTTCTAAATGTGAATTTTGGCTAAAGTCAGTGGCATTTCTGGGACATATTGTATCAAATGAAGGCATACAGGTTGATACTCAAAAGATAGAAGCTGTGAAGAATTGGCCAAGGCCCACAACGCCTACGGAGATTCGTAGTTTTCTTGGGTTTGCTGGTTATTATAGAAAGTTTGTTGAGGGTTTTTCTTCTATTTCAGCACCCTTAACTAAGCTAACGCATAAAGCATCCAAGTTCCAATGGAATGATGCGTGTGAGGAGAGTTTCCCAGAATTGAAGAATAAGTTGACTTCTACACCTGTGTTGGTACTTCCAGAAGGTACAAAAGGGTATACAGTGTATTGTGATGCTTCGAGAATTGGTTTAGGATGTGTATTAATGCAGCATGGTAAGGTGATAGCATATGCCTCAAGGCAATTGAGGCCACATGAGAAAAATTACCCCACACATGATCTTGAGCTGGCAACGGTTATCTTTGCTTTAAAAATATGGCGCCACTATTTATATGGGGTTCATGTTGATATATATACTGATCACAAGAGCTTACAATATATTTTCAGTCAGAAGGATCTAAATCTGAGGCAGCGAAGGTGGATGGAACTATTAAAAGATTATGATGTTGATATTTTGTATCACCCAGGGAAAGCGAATATAGTAGCTAATGCGTTGAGTCGTAAGGCTATGATGGAACCTGTAGAAAGGCAAGGGATGATTAAAGATCTTCATCAATTAGCTAGTCTAGGAGTTCGTCTTCTCGAAACTCCGGACGAGGAGCTTATTGTGCATAATGCCGCGGAATCCTCATTAGTAGCTGAGGTGAAAGAGAAGCAAGATGCAGATCCTGTTTTATTGTAACTCAAGGAGAATTTTCAAAATGGTGCGACGAAGGTATTTGAGCTTTCGCAAGAAGGAGTACTTTTATGCCAAAATCGGCTATGTGTGCCTATTGTTGATGAGCTAAGAAAAAGAATTATGATTGAGGCACATTTCTCAAGGTATTTTATTCATCCAGGGTCAACCGAAATGTATCAAGATTTGAAGGATGTATATTGGTGGAATGACATGAGAAGGAACATCGCAGAATTTGTAGCTGAATGTCCAAATTGCCAACGAGTTAAAGTGGAACATCAAAAGCCCGGAGGCTATATGCAATGCATAGATCTTCCAATTTGGAAGTGGGACATGATCAACATGGATTTTGTTACAGGTTTGCCTCGTACAGCTCGGAAATTTGATTCTATATGGGTGATTGTGGATAGGCTTACTAAATCCGCACATTTCTTACCCGTTAAGACCACTTACACAGTTGAAGAATATTCGAAGCTGTATGTTAAAGAAAAGTCCGATTACATGGAGTGCCAACTTCTATTATATCGGATCGGGGAACTCAATTTACCGCAAACTTTTGGAAGTCCTTCCAACGGAGTTTGGGAACACAAGTGAATCTGAGTACAACTTTTCACCCTCAGACGGATGGACAAGCAGAGCGCACCATTCAAACACTTGAAGATATGCTACGAGCATGTGTTATAGATTTTAAAGGCAGCTGGGATGATCATTTACCTCTTATTGAGTTTGCCTACAATAATAGCTATTATTCAAGTATCAAAATGGCACCATATGAAGCTTTATATGGGAGGAAGTGTAGATCACTAATAGGATGGTTCGAAGCGGGTGAAACTTTTATGTTCGGACTGGATCTTGTGTATCAAGCCATAGAAAAAGTCAAGGTGATTCAGCAACGGTTGAAAACAGCCCAAAGTCGACACAAGTCATATGCGGATAGTAGAAGAAGAGGGCTAGAGTTTTCGTTAGGCGATTGGGTATTTTTGAAGGTATCGCCAATGAAAGGGGTGATGAGATTTGGCAAGAAAGGAAAGTTGAGTCCACGATATATAGGCCTGTATAATATTATTCGAAGATGTGGGAAAGTTGCTTATGAATTAGAGCTACCCCAGGAACTCTCATCAGTGCATCCAGTATTTCATGTATCGATGCTTCGAAAGTGCATCGGAGATCCGTCCCTTATTACTTCTACTGAAGATGTGCAAGTAACAGAAGATCTTACCTATGAGGAGATTCCTATTGCTATATTAGATCGTCAAGTTAAGAAGATGAGAAATAAAGAAGTAGCATCGGTGAAAGTACTTTGGAGAAATCAACAAAGGAAAGAGATTACATGGGAAGCGGAGGAAGCAATGAAATTAAAATATCCTTATTTGTTCAAAGGTGAAAAAGAAGTGCAAGGAGTGGAACTGGGACACTAACAAGTAAGTTTTTACATATGCATAATATCTATATGATGACGTGAATATCAATTATGAATTCAAACTTGTTTCGGCTAAATAACTACATTCACATTCGAGGACGAATGTCCTTAAGGGGGAAGGATGTAACACCCCGTACTTAATTACGTGCATTAGCCATGGTTATATGTGTTGGAGTATATGTATTGATCATAAGTTAGGTATATATGAGTTTAAGTATGAGTATTGATTATTTTGAGATGGTTTCAAGTGTATAGTTTGATTATATGTGTATAGGAATCGACTTTATTTATACCGAAATTTGTTCGTCGAAGTTTCTATGCAAAGTTTATCGAGTTATCTTTCCAACGATATAAAGATTTCTGAAAATAGATGAGTATCGGATATAAGCGAGCATGTTCAAAACTTGAAAACGGTGGACGCAATGAACAGTAAATGTGCAGAAATTTTCTGCACACAAAAGTACTGCAGCCAAACAGATTTTTGGGTCGACTTTAAATGATCATAACTCCTTGTACAAAATAAACTGTGTGAGATGCTATATATCGATGAGAAGACCCGAGAGTCTTCTTTCTAATGCAATTAGTTTCACCCAAATCCATTAGCGGAGCAAAGAGTTATGGTCGATTTACTTTAGCCTATCAAAACAGTCCACCATGAACAGATTCGGATTTACTTAAATTTTAAGGGCAATATGGTCATTTTCCATCACCTCATGGACGAAAATTGGTCATTATATACATATACTTAGCCTCATATCCATCATTTATCATCCAAATTATTGAAGAATAAGAAACCCTAGCCTAATTTCAACTCCAATTATCTTGTGATTCAACCGTAGAAAATCCAAATTGATTCCGTAGTTGTGTTCACCGTCTTGAGGGCTTCGAGAAGCACTCCTTATTTGTGCCAACAGGACTTCAAAATCGAAAGGGCCATTTTATGGTAAGGATGTAAATTATGTTGGTGTTATTTATATGGATATGTATATATATGCATGTGAGAATAAGAAGTATGTTATTTGATTGTTGTTGAAAGATGATTGGAAATGATGTTGGATTATTCTTGTGCATGGTTGGATTATGTTGAATTGTGAAGGGATTTGGTGTGATGATGTGGTATTGAAATGATGATTATATATATATATATATATACACATAAACCTATTGTTCAAGTTGGTTTTTGGAATGCTTTGCAAATATTGGTTGTATGGGATTATGGAAGAGAATTGTGGTGTTGGGTTGCTAATACTAGATGCCAAACATTTCATTGTAGATAAGTGATTTGTAAAGGCGGAAAGTTGTGTTGACTTGGTATCCGAATCTACAACGAGGTATGTAAAGCATACTCTAACGATGTTCTTTGGCATGAAAACACCAATGTTCCATCAAGTAAGATTTCGAGGTTGTCCAAAAACATGTATTGTTCTACGTCACCAACGAAGTTGTTTCCATTCTATAAAGTGTCAAAATGTTTCATTGATATACCAAAAGGCTCCTATTTCATTGTTGTGATATTGATGATTCTGAAACACATTGTTGATGTACCAATGAGTCTTTATTACATCGTTATTGTATAGAAGGTCTATTACTTGGTTCCTATTGATGTATCATTGTTCCAAAGGTACTATATTGGCATGAACACTAATGTAATAATCTCAAAAGCTTTTGAACTAAGTTATTGAAAAGATCTCTTATGTGTGTTATTTGATATACATGTGGGTGGTAGCTCAGGGGCTTAAGCCTAGCATGGGCCGATCCCGATACCTGATATGATTACAGTTGATATGTACTGGGGGCAGCCTAATGGTCACAGTACGGTACAGTATTGATTATTGTTAGGTGGTTGGAGGTTCGGGAGGAGGAGGTAATGGTGAATGATAATTGTAAAGAATGAAATGAACGAATGTATACCGTTCCACAAATGTGTTTGAATTCAAGAACCCAATTCAGATTAATGATAATGTACATGATCCTAAAAGTGTTTATGAAGTGTGGTTCACTTCTATTATGATTTATTCACTTGTGTTTGATTTTCTTGATCCCCCATATCACATATGATTATTTACAGTTTTACATACTCAGTACATATTTCGTACTGACGTCCCTCACGGGGGGGGAGGGGGGACCTGCATTTCATGCTGCAGGCACAGGTGCTTCAGCTCATACACAACATAGATAGAAGTCAGTTCATACAGCTATTGTTGGTGAGTTCCAGTTTGCTTCGGAGCTTTCCGAGTCATTTCCTTATGTTTTGTTATTGTACAGGAGTCATGTGTGGGCGGGGGTTTGTCCCGACCCTAGTTATGTCATGTATATCCTAGAGGCTTTGTAGACATAAGGAAGGGTAAAGTCATGGAAGTTTATATAGTGATGTTATATTTGTTTATGTGGTGGCCCCGACGGCCAAGTATTATATATATATATATATATATATATATATATATATATATATATATATATATATATATATATATATATATATATATATTTGTGTGTGTTGTGCTGATACAGGTAATTAGACCCTTCTATATGCAACGAAGTGCTGTCCAAATTTTTGGTGATATGTAAGTGAAAGTACAGGTATTTGAACGGGTTCTCCCGGGCCTTCTCGGCTTCGGGTGCCAGTCCGGCCCGATGGGATTTTGGGGCGTGACAGTATTTTTGTCCTTGTATAATTTCATACCAAAGAAAAATAATTCTGGGATTGTTATCCCACCATTTGGGTGGATAGCTTATTCCAGGACTAATAATTAGTCCCGGGATAAGTTATCCCAAATATTTACAACCAAACGATGGATAAGAAATTTTATCCCGAGATTATTATTTTATCTCGGGATTATTTGCAAACTAAACGGCCCCTTAGAGAGAAATTTTAATTACCCTTGAACTTGTAAGGTTTTGTTAGTGCACACCTAAACTATTGGTTGTCTTACCCCCCCCCCCTTCCCCCAAAAATTGTTATTTTAATAAGTTGAGTCCCTCCTCATGGTCCACCCGGCACAAAAATTGAGTACAAACTCAAAGGCGCATGAGGACAAAAATATTTGTCACATCATCTTATTCCAACGATAAAAGACTGAAAATCACCATTTTTCTTTATTTTTTTCATAGTTTCAAAGCCCTCATCTCTCTCTTCTCTTTCTATTTATCCTCCCTTCTCCTCTATCACTTTTAAAATTTCTCAAAATAATTTTCTTTAATTTGATTTCTATACTTTAAATCAAATCCCTAATCGAAAAGTAATTAAAATCTAATATGAAACACTAACCGAAAAAAAATACCTCATATTTCAACACAAAGAAAACAAACACAAAATATATTTTTTTAGAAAATAGCTTACTTGATCAAAGAAAATTCAACCTGAAATTAAATATTCACTCAAAACTTCGACTTTTCTCTATTTTGGAGCAGAGAAAAATTCAAAAATATCATCCTTCTTCACTAGCTTATGCAAAAGCTTTTAGGGAATGCAAGTGAATGACTTTTAATATAGGGTAAATATGAAAAAAGATCAGATATTATTTATCCACGTGGACATACACATAGATCATTATTCCACTGTGTACGCGCATGTTTTACCCGAATGCGGTCTTTGAACCACAAAGGGGTACTCGATGTATTGACATAACAAGTTCCAAGAGTTTTTTAAAATAATCAGTAATTTAGATGCTCACTAAATAAAACCTTACAAGTTCACGAGGTTTTTAAAAACTTCTCTAATACTTATATAATACATTTGTTTTAAAAATGTTTTAGTTATATATATTCACCAAACATATTAAAAATATATTTTTAACACATATAATATATTGAATTCAAAATGTACTAAAATTATTTAATTATTCTCTTATTAATGTTGTTAAAACTGTGTTGAAAAATATAGTATATATTTATTTAACTATTTTTGTTTTTAAACAAAAAAGTTAAGCTATTAATGGTAAGAATAAAAACGTACTACAACTGATAAATGACGTTATAAATTTAGTATCCATGAACCAACTTTTACCGGAACACACCCAACATGCAACGATCAGATCACGACAAATCCAGCATGTCACGGTGCACATACAAAATTAATTTCAAACAGTTAAAAGTAAACAGCTAATTAGGATTGGCTTACTCCAAATGGGCAAAGACAATTTGACAGAGTTGAAATTTCAAATACCCAGTAACTCTTCAAAGTTATAACCCAGAACCAAGAAAGCATCATGCACATGAAACTCTGAGCACAAACCATTGGAGAAATTTCAGATCAAGAGCATCATTCAGCATTTACACATCCCAATAGAACCAAGTTTTAATCACTAGTAATGCAGAGACTGATGTAAGTTGCAACAATCACACGTCTGCAATAGACAACTTGTTAATCAAACAATAACAAGTTAGCAGGGTGGCTATGCTAGTGAATTCAATCATCCAGCCACTATACTGAAGTTAGTTGCTGCAAGCTTCTCGCCGATTTACTAGGTGATGAAGAAACTATTCCACTGACGCTTGCTCCCAATTTAACAAACTCAAGCTTTTGGGAAAATTTTATCATGGTTGAGGTCCAACCAACATAAGTTGTGGGAGGATCCATTTATTTATTGACATTTGAAAAGTGGGGTCCACCTCAAATTTTTTAAAGCTAATAAAAGGTGAAGGGATATGTGTCCAAAAACAAATAAAATAAAATTGAAAAAGTTAGTGGATTGTGGGGTCCACGTGCATTTATTGTTACTTAAGAGGAAATTTCTGAGAAACCAAATAAATACAAAACTCTCTACAACTCGCGCCTTATTCTTTATGTTTCTTTTACTTAAAATATCGTTAAAATCAAAACAATTTATGTAGATCAAGTCAAAAAAATTCTTTAAAAATTTGATATTCAAAATTAGTTAGTGTTGTTGCTGATTAAAAAAAAAAACGAGTTGAGATTTGAAGATGAAGAGAATCAAAAAATATAAAAGAAAATTCTTTTTAATCTAATGCTAGAAAGGATCAAGAATTGGGTGAAACCTCCATGAATTTTCTTTTGCTTATCTAATCATCCATGATTTTTGGTATGGAGCTTTCTTCATCTTCTTATGAGATCTTTATTTTATTTATACAATTAAATTAAAAAAATTATAAATATATGATAATTTAAATTTTCATAGATTTTCTTTGCATGTTAGTTGTAACATCAAAGTACAAAAATAATATTTTTTGCACTGATTTACTGCTAAATTAAGAGTATATTATACAAAAAATAAGCTCACAATATAATCTCCTTCAAAAAAGAAATTGAATTCTTCTGAAATTTATTTGTTTGATCCTTGGCTCTGCATGCAAGCTTCAGATTGCAAATTCACATTTTGAGTCAAAAATTTACTGAAAGTGCTGGGTGAGTCTCCATGTATCTGCGTATTTGATTTTTAGAAAATAAATTAACATTCTTAAAAAAATATATTAAAGTCACTGCTAATTATATTTAAAAACAGATTAGAAGAGAAATCAAACCTCGAAAATTAATTCCGGATTGATGTTGTATTTGTTGTACTGCTGTTGACTGTGTGCCGAAAGCCAGTGTTGTATTCAAAAATTGATGATTCTGTGCTAATGTTGCTCTGTTTTTTAAAGTCATTTTGTGATGTTTTTTTCTTTTTTTTTCCTCACCTTTTGGCTTCACTCTGCCATATCCTTTTCCCTTTTTCTTAATTGGATCCAAAATTTGATCTGCACATCCTGTTAAAGGATCAACAGAACTGAATTTGTCTTTATTTTTACCACAATTTCCATTATATATCTCACTTTGATGTTTACTAATCTCAATTCTTGCTTGATGCAAATATTTTCTAGCAATTTCTTCGGAATCTTCATCATTTGCTGCTAAAGTCATAACATCAAACGACTCTTTCATTAACCCATTCAAACGAATTGCCATAGAGGATTTTACTGCTTTCTTCTTTGTGGTATATTCCTCAAATCTATCTCCATGCTTAGCATTTTTAAATCATCTTTTCAAAATGTATTTCTCAGGAATATAAGAAAAATTCAAGTCAAAGAATAGAACTTTTAGTGTGTGACAACATAACCAACCCATGGACTCAAAAATATGACAGCTACAAATAATTGAATTTTCAAGGGAATTAAACTGGACAACTTCAGTTTGTCCATTTTCACCCTTTAAAATTGTATATTTGGTAGTATTGCCATTAGTTTCATCACTGAGTGTTCTTTTGGTTGTCCCTTGCAAAAATTCATGTTCGAATCTTGTGTAAATTCTTCTCGTGTACATACTAGCAGCATATTTTAACACCCCACAATCTTCTATGGATATTTTAGGCATTCCTCGAGATTTATAATCCTCAACTGCTTCAATATCTCGCATTTCAGTTGTTCGCTGCTCATAATGCTTTACAAACTCAGTTATACTCATTGTCTTGCATGTCATTTCTGTGAAGACCCTATTTGTGCTCTCATTTCTTTGAGTTGATTTGATGTCTGCCGAGAAAATTAAACGGCTAAATGCAGGACACCATTTCTTTCTCAAATCATATAACTTTTGAAGTCAAGTATTACTCGCACGATCTCATTCACTTATCATTTTATGCCACACTAACTCAAATTCTGATTCTAAATTGCACCCCCACAAGAGTGTGTCAAAATAGTATCGAAATTTCAACTTAAAATAAAGGTGGGGTATATTTTTTTAAGCATTTCTATCAATATGTCATTCACATAGTCGATGACACGTAGGAAAGACTTCTTTAATGGCCAAAGTTATGGTGGGAGCTTGATCGGTAAAAATTATTTTTGGTGTTTTTCCCTTCATTGCCTTCAAAAATGCTTGAAATAGCCAAACAAATGAACCACTGGTTTCATTGCATAAGAATGCACAACCAAAAAAAATATTTTTCCAATGGTTATTCACACCAACAAATGGAGCACAAATCATGTCATATCTATTTGTACGATAAGTAGTGTCAAAAATCATCACATCCCCAAAACACTCATAGTGCAATTTGGATATACTATCTCTCCAAAAGAAATTGCACAACCTACCATCTTCATCAACTTGAAAAGCATAGAAGAAGTTTGAGTCCTCTGATTGCAAATGCATAAAATGATTTATCAAAGTTTGAGCATCTCCACTACTAATCATATTTCTCTTATGTGCTTGAACAAAGTTATGAGCATCTTGTTCAATGAATCCTACATTTTCAACTCCACCCGCTTCATTCTGAAGATATCGAACAACTTTTTTTGTACGAATACCGACATCAATCATAGAACCAAGAATGTTTTTAATAGCATTTGTAAGCCTACGACCAAAATGTATGAAATGTTTCAAATTATCTTCTATCTTGGAATGACAATGCACATCATTGAATTCACATACTTTCTATATTTCATTCAAAATTTTGAATTTTATACGAGCCATGCAACCACATCTATATTCTAATTTTTGTTGCTTTCTTTCTTGAAAAGGAGAAAGTTTATCCGATTGTCCTTCACAAGAACAAAGAAATAAATGTTTTGTTGTCTCTCCTTTTACATTAATAGTCTTTCCTCCCTTTCGAACACCAAAACCTCTTGCCACGGCATATGAGTTATATGCATTGTATGATTCCTCTTTCGAATTAAACTTCATACCAATCTCAAAAACAAAGTTCTTGTTAGTGTTACAAATATTATGCTCGTTAACGTTGAAATCTACAATAATAATTTTTAATTGTAAGTATCGAAATTTAATAGATAAATGAACTATAGAAAATATTTATTTAATAGAAATCTCTAAACTTTAGTTACCTTCTTGATTAGAGGAGTCTTTGTCTTTGTCAACATGTGCATCTTCCATTTATTTTCAAGAACAGTTTGCATAAGACAAAATTTACAACATTAAAAATTTAATCTTTTCAAAAAATTATCTTAATATTTAAAATATTTTTTGATGTTATATAGTGTCTAATTAAAATGTAATTTTAAATATGTGATCAAACTTTTTGAATTTTGAAGCAAAATTCTTATTATCAAGTTTTTATGATATTTTTACTTTTATATTTAATAACAAAAGTTATTTTTTATGTTTACAGGATCAACTGACCATGAAGATCATTCAATAAATGATACACAAGATATGAACACAATGAAAATATTGAGAAGTGAACCATATATGTTAGCATTAGATATTTTTATACGAAAATAAGTAATATTTTACTTTCTAGTTACACACACACACACATATATATATATACATATATATAAAATACTAGAGGTGCATGGCCCGTGTCAGCACAGGCTCAACACTATAGACATCTTTTAGCACCAATATTCGATATTGATGAGATACAAACATAAATGTACATTGATTTAAAATGATAATTTTTTAAATAATAACTATTTGACGGTACTCACTAAGGAGTGAAGTTTTATAAGATAGTTTTTTTTCACATGATAAAAAAGTGTGATGTGTCGCGTAGTCGGGTTATTTTAATTGTTTGATGATAAGATTGAGACCTGTTACAAAATATAGAAAAGATGTAGAACTAATATTCATAGGATTATTTCATATAAAAACTGGAACAAAAGATACTTCAATTAACAACAAAGTCTTGGATCATCTTCTCAAAGATGATTATGGTTGAAGCAGCTGCAACAAACATGTCATAAACACATATTTTTCTTGTTTTAATTAAATACTATTAATTTTCTAATACATAAATGACATATAATAATTAATTAGGGGCGATATAGTAAAATCACGACACAGCTCTTGAAGCAGCCATGTCAAAACCAATGTTTTAATTAAATCTTATAATTTTTTTAATACATAAATGACTTATAATAATTAATTAGGGGTGATACAGAAAAATCACGGTTGAAGGAGGTCAACTTAATTTAACACATCAAGAGTTAATTTATCATTTTATGTCTATTTTTTTTAAATATGATTAATTTTTAACACTTAGATGACTCATAATAATTAATTATAAGCGATATTTAGCAAAATTATGGTTGAAGCAGCTACAACAGACATGTCATCTATTTTTTTAATTAAATGTTATTAATTTTTTAATACATAAATGACTTATAATGATTAATTAGGGATGATATAGCAAAATCACGGTTAAAGCAGCTGAAACAAACGTCATAAATATCTACTTTTTAATTAAATATTATTAATTCTAATATATAAATGACTTATAATAATTAATTAAGGGTAATATAGTAAAAAAATTATTAATTCTAATATATAAATAAATTATAATAATTAATTTAGGGTAATATAGTAAATCACGGAGCAATTAGGGATAATATAGGCGGATATGTCATCTATTTTTTAAATTAAATATTATTAATTTTTTAATACATAAATAACCTAAAATAATTAATTAGGGATGATATAGTAAAATCACGATTAAAGCAGCTGAAACAAATGTCATAAATATCTATTTTTTAATTAAATATTATTAATTCTAATATATAAATGACTTGTAATAATTAATTAGGGATAATATAATAAAAAATATTATTAATTCTAATATATAAATGACTTATAATAATTAATTAGGAGTAATATAATAACTCACTGAGCAATTAGGTAATATAGTAAATGACAAAGCAACTGATTTATTTAATTAAATATTAATAATTTTTAATACGTAAATGACTTATAATAATTAATTAGAGATGATATAGTAAAATTATGGTTAAAACAGTTGAAACAAATGTCATAAATATCTACTTTTTAATTAAATATTATTAATTCTAATATATAAATGACTTATAATAATTAATTAGGGGTAATATAGTAAAAAAATATTATTAATTCTAATATATAAATGAATTGTAATCACTAATTAGGGATAATATATTAAATCACGGAGCAATTAGGGGTAATATAGGCAGACATGTCATTCATTTTTTAATTAAATATTATTAATTTTTTAATATATAAATGACATATAATAATTAATTAGGGATGATATAGTAAGATCACGATTAAAACAGCTGAAACAAACATCATAAATATCTATTTTTTTAATTAAATCTTATTAATTCTAATATATAAATGACCTATAATAATTAAATATGGGGTAATATAGTAAAAAATATTATTAATTTTAATATATAAATAACTTATAATAATTAATTAGGGGTAATATAGTAAATCACGGAGCAATTAGGGGTAATATAGACGAAGCACTGGTCGAAACCATAGACAGACATGTGATCTATTTTTTTTAATTAAATATTATTAATTTTTTAATACATAAATGACTTATAATAATTAATTAGGGATGATATAGTAAAATCATGGTTAAAGCAGCTGAAACAAACGTCATAAATATCTAATTTTTTAATTAAATAATATTAATTCTAATATAGAAATGAGTTATAATAATTAATTAGGGGTAATATAATAAAAAATATTATTAATTCTAATATACAAATGACTTATAATAATTAATTAGGGGTAATATAGTAAATCACAAAGCAATTAGGGGTAATATAGTAAATGGCAAAGCAACTGATATTTTTAATTAAATATTATTAATTTTTTAATACATAAATGACTCATAATAATTAATCAGGGATGATATAGTAAAATCACGGTTAAAGCAGTTGAAATAAACGTCACAAATATCTATTTTTTAATTAAATATTATTAATTCTAATATATAAATGACTTATAATAATTAATTAGGGTAATATAGTAAAAAAAAATATTATTAATTTAATATATAAATGACTTATAATAATTAATTAGGGGTGCCCTAATTGCTCCGTGATTTATCATATTACCCTTAATTAATTATTATAAATCATTTATATATTAGAATTAATAATATTTTTTACTATACCATAATTAATTATTACAAGTCATTTATACATTAGAATAAATAATATTTAATTAAATAAATAGATATTATGATGTTTGTTTCAACTGCTTTAACCGTGATTTTACTATATCATTCCTGAAAAATATTATTAATTTAATATATAAATGACTTGTAATAATTAATTAGGTGTGATATAATAAATCACGGAGCAATTAGGGATAATATAGGCAGACATGTCATCTATATTTTTAATTAAATATTATTAATTTTTTAATACATAAACGACTTATAATAATTAATTAGGGATGATAAAGTAAAATTACGATTAAAGCAGCTGAAACAAACGTTATAAATATATTTTTTAATTAAATATTATTAATTCTAATATATAAATGACTTATAATAATTAATTAATTCTAATATATAAATGACTTATAATAATTAATTAGGGATAATATAATAAATCACGAAGCAATTAGGGGTAATATAGGCAGACATATCATCTATTTTTTTAATTAAATATTATTAAATTTTTAGTACATAAATGACTTATAATAATTAATTGGGGATGATATAGTAAAATCACGGTTAAAGCAGTTGAAACAAACGTCACAAATATCTATTTTTTAATTAAATATTATTAATTCTAATATATAAACGACTTATAATAATTAATTAGGGGTGATATAATAAAAAATATTATTAATTCTAATATATAAATAAATTATAATAATTAATTAGGGATAATATAATAAATTATAGAATAATTAGGGATAGTATAGTAATTGATGAAGCACTCGTCGAAACCAGTGCTTCTATTATATAGAAAAGGGGATTGTGCAAGTATAAATAACAATGAGAAAAGAAAATTAAAGAATAAAGAGCATAGATGCATACATCTACAATATTTCTCTTAAGTTTTGCTTGAGTGAGAATGTTGTGAGAGCAATGAATGGAAAATTACTTTGAAAATTTTGCTTTAGATGGTTTAGATGTCTTGTAGAAAGAAACTAATTAAGGTGGGGAAAAGGTATTCTCTTTCCCTCTATTTTTATTGTACTATATAGTCTCATGTCTTTTCCTCCATTTTTATTGTATTATATGTATAGTTTTTTGTCTTTGTATTTAATATTTTTTTTAACTTCTTTTGCAAAGTACATAATTGAAGCTCACTTTTCAAGTGTCAATAAATAAATGGATCCTCTCACAACTTATGTTGGTTGGACCTCATCCATACTAAAATTTTCCAAGCTTTTGTGAGGATCATTGATCCTTACCATTTGAATAAAATAACAGAGTAGAAATGGGTGGCAAATAACGGAGAATTTGATATGGATCCACTAAGTTCACAAATTACACAGAAAGATTACATAAGCTTGTATAGGTTGCTCTTCCTATATATCAAAAACTCACCTTCAAGACAACAAAGCAGATTGACTAGAGATTTCTCGTTGGACCCATTGAAGTGCTCCAATAGATCAGAAAGGGTAACCTGCATATTTATACATTGTCCTCCCATCAACAAGGAATATGAAAACTTTAAAAAGATGTGTGACTACAAAGGACAAGTACTCACCCCATCATCAAAGTTCTTGAGCCAGCTCAATATGGATTCTTCTGTGGCATCCAGAGTCCTAAAAATTTCTCCTTCTGCTGCTTCGACCCTCTGGCGTTTTGTAGGAATGAGCAAATCACCTTCACTGGATGCAGCTTCTTTCCTACACCTCTCAGTCAGGAGATGAGATTCTGCTCCTTCAGTTTTCCCTGGAGAAGAAGCACCATTTATACCAGTGATGACAGGTGCTTCAACTATGCCATCATCTCCTTGCACATCAGATGGAATAATAGAGTTCTGTCCTATTTCTGATATTTCAGTCAAACATTCATCTCCATTGCAACTTTGCTCGGATGTGGATGAAAACAATTCAGCTGATACTCCTGCCTCTTGCATCGTCAAGTATGCCTTTATCTGACCATAACTTATCTGCTTGTTAAGAAGACTTATTTAGCTTTTAAAAATATAATTGGCATGCAACCCCACGTACGCCAGCTATAAAGAATGCACTACAATCACAAACAACTGAACAATCTATCATATGAGCGATTTCAACATAGACCGCACCTCTTCTGGTAACTCAGTTTTTATGGGCTTCAATTTTTCTCTACCAACTTTTGAGATGGCATTCTGGATACTCAAGAATGTCTCTCTTGTCAACCCAGTCTCCTCACAAAACCTGGTCCAATTCATTTTGCATCCCTCTCGTGAAGCTTCGAGTATATACTCTAGCACAGTTTGTTCCTTTATTGCTGCTGCTCTACCAGGAAAATTCTACATGAAAAAGAATATGTAAGAATTGTAACAGGCGAGCTGGAGTAAATCCTAATATGACTCACAGCAATTTCTTTGAACGTAAGACCATCCTCATGCCACATCTTCCATGCTTCAAATTTTGCTGGTGTCAACTTTTTGTTGCTTCGAACTGTGAGTGTTTTACTGGGAACAGAGGTTTGACTGGTTGGATTCCCATCCAAAGAGAGATTGCAAGCTTCTGATATTTGTTTAACACTTCGAAGAAAATTATCACCATACAGTTTAATGAAATGCTGCAACAGAATTGAGAAATTAACTCCAACAACACCAAAAGTTCGATAAAATAATGTGCACTACAAGAAACAGATGTAGAATCCGCTAAACATTCAGGAATCAAAGTAGAACCATGGTTTTTTCAGCAATAAAGATGGCAACAAAAGTAAAACAGAAAGGTGATCCGTGGATCAACCTCCTGATAGGAGCAAAGGGGGAAGACAGCAAACAGGCATCTGAGCACAGAAAATAAAGATGCATGAAGACATCAAATTATAGAAAGGAGTTTACTCAGAGCTTGACAAGAGAATAAAATGAACATGACAAGGTACATTCAACTTAAGGTGATTAAATTACCAGGGCTATCTCACACTTTGCAACGCTTCCCATTACACTGAGAATGCATGAGCCCTTAGAGTTTCTGATATGTGTCAACTAGTCGTGCAAGAGTTACAAGTATTTAGCTACCAGTATCCAACTACTAAGTATACCTGGTTTACACCATCTATATTTGCTAGTCTTGCTTTTGTAGAAGGCCTGGTCAAGCTTATCCTTTTCAATGTTTGGTCACCACAGACTGCATATCTGGAAGTGACAACTAGACATAAATTTGTATCTCACTTTTAGGCATCAAGGGAAAATACTGTCATAACATGCATGTAGCATCCCTTGTAATTCAACTATTATATGGATAGTTTATCAAACCAAAGTTCCACAAGAATGAGCTGAGTATTTACGGAGCAGTTCCAGTAGCTCTGGCAAGCTTAATTCTCTCTTCTATAAGCATTTTGTACAGTTGAGTTTCAGCCTGAATAATCCACAAGGAAAAGAGACATATTAGTGTGGGCACCACTAAATTCAACCATAACAAAGCCAAATAACGGAAGTTGAAATGTCTAAGCCAAACATTTGAGTAGCTAGTGAAATTATGGAAATGCATTTTTTATGTCAGATTACATTGTTTCAAGTTCTAGCACACATCTGATTTAAAGGAGTTCCGGACAATACAGAAGACTGCTAGCAGCTGAGATGTACATGAGGCATATCAGAACATCACAGCAACTACGGCTAGCTGAGGATGTCTGATACATGAGTTCTGCAATTTTGCATAAGCAAGAGAACTGAGGCAGAGAACTTAGATTTATAGGGGTTTATTAAGGTCTTTGCTGCATACAGCAACATATGTAGGATTAAATAACCAGGTTCAGCCCAGTGTAAACAGAATAACAGTGCTAACTGGCAATGAAGGCGACGCAGACTTGAAAGGCAGATCAGCCCACAACTCTATTTTTTGGTTCATAGTGAGAGGCCACAATTCTTCTTAAATAATTGGACAAGAAGATCTCATTTTGTGTCAACTTTTATTTTTTTTAAAAAAATTAAAAACGGAGTACAAAATTAGAACGATTAAATTTTAAATCGAATTACTGATTTTGTCTCTTCAACGAAGCAAAGGCTTTGATTGATTGACTCTTTTTTCCAAGTTCAGTGCACTTCGAGAGTTCAAAACTTAGTTTTGAAAGCTCGAACAATATTCTAAGAGAAATATTTCTTCAATAAGTTTTAAAAGTGAATACAAACTAAAATTCTAATAGGACAAACTCTAAATACAAAAATAATTAACAACGAATTCACTAACTTGATGAAAGATTTACTTAATAACTTAGCTATTTAATTTAAACCAAATTTACTGTAACATGTTACTTAAAAAACTTAGCATTTCATTGAATCATAACGGATTTTACTTAAACCAAAAAAGGAAAAACTGTTTAGTCTATCTATTACTTATTTATACTCTTATGGTTCTATTTATTTACTAAACTCTAGCAAACTAAATAAACTTGATTACTTTTACCGTGTGTGAAAAAAAAACTTATTGTATTAAGACGATCTTAAAAGAAATGAGACAAAAATCTATGTTTAATCACTTAGTCTAAACCAAAAACGTGCCTAAAAAAAATAAGAACTCTGTTGGATTACTCATTTAACTATCATGCCTTTACATTGGCAAAAATATTAGCATGCCTTTAGAAACTAATTAGAAATCCATCACACTGTTATCAAAGGTGAAAAGCGCAAAAAACTCTAAAAGCTCCATTGGGGCTTTAAGGGCAAATAAAACGTGGGCTTTACATAAAAGGCAAAAATGGAGAAAAATTACAACTATGTTAGTCCAAGACAAATAATTATAATAAAAAATTAACAAATATATGGACAAAGGAATTGAAAATTAAATTATGATAAAGTGAAATGTCATTTTTTTTAGTGTTGCCTCTTCAGGATACACTCATTGGCAAGGAAAAATGTGAGATTGGTATCAAAAGTGTACATTTTATTCATCTGAGAGCTACAAATTTATAGTATAGGAAAGCAAACACATACAGAATCAGATCGCTTGATTCTAGCAGATATGAGAATCAAGATATGATCTTATTTGATCTAATTACCTAAGATATCTATAGTAAATCAAATCTTATTTTATCGGATCAATTAAGATCCTACAAAATCAAATCTTAAATATTCACAAATCAACACTCCCCATCAAGTTGGCATGCAAATATCTGTCATGCCTAACTTGCTTACAAGAATTTCAAATTTTGGTTTAAACAAGCCTTTTGTGAAAATATCTATAGTTTGTTGATTGGTTGGGACGAAAGGCATACACACACTTCCTTCTTCAATCTTCTCTTTTATGAAGTGTCTATCCACTTCAACATGTTTTGTTTTATCATGTTAAACTGGATTGTGAGTAATACTTACGGCCGATTTATTGCCACAGTTCAACTTCATTGGTAAATCAAACGGTTTTTTGAGCCAAATCATTTCATAAATCCCATTGGCCATAGATCGATTTTCAGCTTCAGCACTACTGCGGGCTAAAACATTATGCTTTTTACTCTGCCAGACCACAAGATTTCCCCAGATAAATGTACAATATCCAGATGTAGAACTCCTGTTAGTAGTACAACCTGCCCAGTCTGCATCTGTAAAGCTTTCAATGCCCCTATGTTGGGTTAATTCTGAAAAAAAATCCTTTCCCCAGAGAACTTTTAAGATATCTTAGGATCCTGTAGACCGCTTCTTGGTGCTCTTCCTTTGGAGAGTGCATAAATTCACTGACTAAGCTTATAGCAAAAGCTATATCAAGTCGAGTATGTGACAAGTAGATCAATTTCCCCACTAGTCTTTGATATTGACTGTAGTCAACTGAATTTCCTTCTTTATTTCCGAATTTTATATTCTGTAAATAGGTGTTTCAGCTGGACGACAACCACTCATCCCTTTCTCTTTTAGAAGATCTAGTACATACTTCCTTTGTGACACCATAATGTCTTCTTTTGATCTCGCTACTTCCATGTCTAGAAAATATTTCAACTGGCCCAAATCTTTAATCTCAAACTCCAAGGCCAACTATTTCTTTAAATTCTTCATTTCGGACAAGTCATCTCCTATAAGTATAATATCATCAGCACACACTATCAGAATAGTTGTCATTCCCTCAAGAGAATGTCGAACGAACATGGTATCAGCTGCTTGCCCTTGAGTATGCCCTTGTTTTTTCACAAACTGAGTAAACCTCTCAAACCCAGCTCTTGAAGATGGTTTAAGCCCGTAGAGAGATTTTTTTAGCTTGCACGCTCTAGTTCCATACCTTTCTTCAAAACCTAGAGGAGGGTTAATGTAGACTTCTTCGAGTTTTCCGTTCAAGAATGCATTCTTCACGTCTAGTTGTTGGAAGGACTAATCAAGGTTGGCATCAATGGTCAAAAAAACCCTTATTGAATTCAACTTGGCAACTAGAGCAAATGTCTCAAATAGTCAATCTGATAAGTCTGAGTGAATCCTTTTACTACCAAACGTGCCTTATACCTCTCTAGGGACCCATCTGCTTTAAATTTGATGGTGAACACCCACTTGCAGCCCATTGTTTTCTTTTCACGTGATAGTTCCACTATTTTCCAAGTTTCATTTCTCTCCAGAGAGTTCATCTCCTCAAGAATTGCCTTCTTCCACTCGAGAACGTTCAGAGCATCCTGCACATTTCTCGATATCTCCATTTCAAATAATTGAGAAAGAAAAGTTATATAGGAAGGGGACAAGTTTCCATATGACACAAAATTTGACATGGGATGGTTGGTGACTTTTCTTAGCCCTATACATTTGGCAGTTGGAAGATCAAGGTCTAAACTAACAAGGGGTAAATCGGAAGTAGGTTCTGGAGAATTACCTTGGAGAATTACCTTGTGTATCAGTGAGATCTTGCGGGGCGGACATTTGGTTCTGAAGAGAGTCCTTGATCTCTTTTTCTTGGTTCCAATTTCTTCTCATGTAAACCTGCAATTCCCTTGTTTGTTCCCTGTTCTTCTCATTACTTGTATCATGAAAATGCTCAATTGTCTCAGTGTCCTTTTTCTCATTATTTAAGTGAACAAATAAACTACACCCAAAAACTCTCAAAGATAGATCAATTGTCAATCTAGAAGTGGAGAAGTATGTCTTGAACATACTGAAAGGGGTTTAAAACCTAGAACAAAGGAAAGCATCCTATTAATAAGATCGGTGGATGTCAAAAGAGCTTCTCCCCAAAGAAATTTAGGGACTCAATATTAAGGCTTTAGTTACTTCCATAAGATGTCTATTTTTTCTCTCCGCTACTCCATTTTATTGGGGTGTATCAGGATATGAACTTTGGTGCACTATTCCCTTAGAAGTGAAAAAATTGCTTAGGTGGTCATTAAAAAACCCAATCCCATTATCACTCTGAAATACTTGAATCTTTTCATGAAATTGTGTCTCAACCATAACATAAATGGCCTCAAATATTTGTTTTACTTCCCCTTTGTCTTTCAATAGGTAAACCCAAGTTAGTTCAGTGTGATCATCTATGAAACTCACAAACCACCTTTTTCCATTTACAGTTGCTATCCTCGAAGGTCCCCAAACATCATAGGATCAGAGGATATTCATCAGGAAGATTACTTGGGTAAAACCAAGGAACATTGAAAGTATTTTAACGAGTTGGATCAGAGTGGAAATACTAATGAAAAGGAGGGGAGATGGAAAATGTCCCAGCATGTAGGTGGTGGACAATATGGAAAGAAAGAAAGCAAAGATGTTTTGAGGGCAAACAGGACCAATTTACAGAATTTTTAAGATGAATTGTTTAGCTCTTTATTATTTTTGGTGTGAATCGAAAGTGTTAAAGGGTTTTGTGGCATGGTAACTCTGCAATGAAAAAGATGAACGTATGTGTTTAGCCATTTCACAAAATTCACATTGAAAAAAGGATATAGTTTTATTCATAAATTTTGGTAACAAGAGTGTCAAATAATGACAACTAGGATAACCAAGTCTATAGTGCCATAACATTACTTTATTATCAGCTAGAACAGAGTTCAAACAAGTTGAACTAAAATTTACTGAATTGTCGCCATCTTCAAGAAAATAAAGACCTTCAGACTCTCAAGCATTGCCAATCATCCTCCTCGTGACCTTGTCCAGAAATACACATGAAGTATCGTCAAAGATAGCACAACACTTAAGGTTTTGAGTCAATTTGCTGATGGACAAAAGATTATGAGACAATTTAGAACATGAAGGAAAAAAAAAGAGTCAAAAAAGGGGTTAGTTTGACTGTCCCTTTCCCAGCAATTGCTGAGAAGGAACCATCAACAACTTTGACATTTTTATTTCCTGCTAAAGGAGTATAGGTCGAGAAAAAATGAGAGTTCCATGTCATGTGATCACTAACACCTGAATCTATGATCCAAGAGCTTATACTAGTCGAATCTGTACTAAAAAAATACATGGTACATTACCTGTTTGGGTTAAACAACAAGTAAGAGTAGAAGGATTAGGTTTACTAGATTGGAGAAGTTAGTGCAATAGCTCTAGCTGTTCCTTGGTGAATGGTGGCATTTCTGAAGAAGATTTCAACTCCGGTTCTTCATTGATACACTGAAAGGCCTGGTAGCCATGGTTTTCTGCCCTTTTTTTGTTCCAGTTGGGCGGTTTTCCATGGATTTTCCAGCAAGTCTCACGAGTGTGCCAGTATGTTTTGCAAAAATCACACCACGGCTTCTTCTTCTTCTTCTTGTCATTCTCATTTTTTGCAGCAACTAACGTAGATGACTATATTTTTTGCTTCCATATTGGAATCTATTTTTAGAATAACATTCCTCTTTGTTTCTTCACGCCTAATTTCAGAAAATGTTTCCCTCAAAGTGACAAGTGGATTTTTTCCAAGAAGTCGAGAACAAAGTTCATCAAAATTTTGGTTCAACCCTGCAAAAAAATAGATATACTCTCTCACTTACTTCCTTTTCATTTTTTTTACGCTATCTTTCGAACACTCTCATTCATCACTATAGCATTATTCTAATTCTTGCTGCCACAGGGAAACCATTTCCTTATAGTAAAGAGTAATACTTCTCTCCCTTGCCTCGCTTTCCACAGTTTATTTTTTAATTCAAAAATGTGAGAGGCATTTTCTACATCAGAATAAGTCTCTCTAACAGCCTTCCAGACATCTATAGCAGTGGGAAGAAATAAATATGGTTTACCTATGGCAAGTTCCATGGAGTTTAGTAGCCAAGCAATTACCATCGAGTTCTCTAAACTCCAGGTGTTTATTTTCGGGTCTCCTAGTTCAGGCTTTCTCGTTTCTCCAATCAAGTGCCCAAGTTTTCCTAGACCATCAATTGCCAAACGAACAGATTACGTCCATTCCAAATAATTCTTTCAATTCAGCTTGTGAGAAGTAAGCTGAAAGGAAAAATGAGAAGAATCGTCGTCTTGGTTCATTGTTGTCTCGATCGGAACTTTGTTAACAAAATCGGCTTCTGTTAATACCGTTGGGTGACGTAGCCCAGTAAATGTTGTTTTAGTCATCAGCAATACAAGAATAAAGCTGCTCTGATGCCATGTGAGATGGGTACCAAAAGTGTACATTTTATTCATCTGAGAGCCTACAAATTTATAGTACAGGAAAGCAAGCACATACAGAATCATATCGCTTGATTCTAGCAGATATGAGAATCAAGATATGATCTTATTTGATCTAATTACCTAACCTATCGATAGCAAATCAAATCTAATTTTATCAAATCAATTAAGATCCTACAAAGTCAAATCTTAAATATTCACAAATCAACAAAAAAATATGTCTTGTACCCTTGATGACGGCATTGAAAGGCTCATGAAGAGAGGCAAAACTCACAAGATTTTTTGATAACACAAGCTCACCATCACTATTGTTTTACCCAGTTAAATCATTTTCATCTTTGATCATCAAAAGCTCTTCAAAAGCTTTTAATCCAAACAAATTTACATTATATGAGATAGAGTAAGGAGGAAAAATTCATCATCTATTTCTAAATTGGCCTTAAAAGGAAAATTGGGGAATCTAGACTCTAACTCCTATCTCTCCTAGAGAATGAATCCCCTTAATCAGTAAGCCAGGTTCAGTTTATCCAACAAAAGTGCAAAAATGTTTTTACACCTATACACTCATTATGGCAAGGCAGGTTTGGATGAATCCTAACCCTCTTGCATCAAGGAGGTTCTGCCCCATATTGCACATTGGATAGAACCAGAATATAAGGCTTTCCAGGATGTGGAAGAAACTAATATGAAGAAAGGAAATAGTTATGATGCAACAATAAGGATAATATAAATCACACAACTGATGTTTGAAGATAAGGGAAATAGATAGACTACATACTTGTGAAAATCCTTCAAATTCCTTAGAAGCCAAACCATCGATCTCACTCGTTTCACTGGGTGTATCTTTGTTTTTCTCATCAAGATCCATTTCAGGAGTTTCCGTCAAAAACAGTGGAGGTTGATGATCAGGGCTACTGGATCTAAGAAACTGCAATCCCGTTTCACTGACGCTGATGCATGAATTTTAACATTGTGTCATTCAATAGTAGGTATAAAATAAGATGTCAAGAAGGATATAAAGAGAAGATCCATGGTTGACAGTCATATCTATGGAAATGTTAAGCCAATCCTAGAAGAAGTAAAGACATTGGAGAAGTATCTACCTCACAGTTTTGTACATATCTTTGAAGGTTTCTACCAAATAATCTGCAACAAGGCAAATTTTCTGTTTAAAAATCCTTGTAATTCGAAGTTGATGAAAAAACAGAAGGCCATACACTTAAACTCAGAATTATCTCACAAGGAGTGCTCAGCATTATCTCATAAGGAAAAGGTGCAACTGCTTGAGAGGATATACCTATTGAAACTTATGACCCCCCATCCAGTATAGATAAGAGTGACCTTCACGTAGCTAAAGTTCGACTGAGATTTGTTGATTTCAAAGACAATCGGTTTGCTTTATAAAGAACTTCTTAAAAGAAGGTTTAAGAAGTTGAATTTGTCTCATAAATGGAAATACTAAAATTAAAATGTAATACGGAAGTGTAAATGCAAGTCTTCCGCATCGGACCAACGTAAGAATCTACAACTTAATGTGAGCCTATAAAATGATTCAGAATTGTCTGATGCATTCTCTCTTATTTCTCACATAGTGCCAGAGCAAAGGTAGAAATAACCCTTATAATCATTGTGCAGTCACCAGCAACATCTGATACAGAATAAGAACATCACCGTGCAATTTTTTTGACAATCTCTGAATTCACCAAATGTCGGTTTGCTTACCAGTGTTCTCAACATACCATTACCAATATATGGACTGGAAAACTAATGGAAAGAGAGAGAAGCAGCGTAATGTAATCCCTGGAGTTCCATCTAAACCAGGAAGATTTGACACCATGTGCATAGTATGCTGCCAGCACATGCAGCCTTCTCCAGTGAGCTTCACTTTCTCTTTCTGGCAACTTGGTTATCAACTTAAAATTCCAATCCGAACCATCCAAGACCCATCAGATTTACCGGAGCCCTAGTCTGACTACTCGATTCTTTCACTCCAAAATTTCACAGGATAAGGGAGTCTTTGGTTGGTCTTTTCTTTCACTTTGGGAGTCAACCGAGCTTCTCTGCTTGCATAATTCTCTATCTGATTTCCAAAACTTTATGGCAAGGATTTAGCAGTTTTTCAGCAAATTAGTCATTTCCAGTCAACCAATCACTTTTCTGACCACTTAGTGGCGTACTGGTACCATTTACAATTTTGTTACAAAATGAATATAGACAACATTTAGTGTTATGTACGTAGTGTAGGAAATATGTAAACATTTTAGAATGTTTTTTTCTTTAATAAGAACCTAGTGTATATGTATATATACCTTTTGCATCATGTATTTATGAAGAGTCCCACATTGATGCTTTAACGAATGGATGGTCTCTTTAATATGGCTTGGGCAATCCTCACCTCTTGAACTAGCTTTTGGGGTTGAGTTACACCGCCTTACCTCGAAGAAGAATCATGGTAACACAACAGGATTCATCCCAATTATCGTTCCCCGATGTGGGGGTCCGCATATTAAAATTTTCCTCGCTTCAAATGTACAATCCTGGGCGTGGAGTTGGGGTGGGGGTTGAAGAGCCTCAATTCGTGCTTCAAGGGATGGGTAATCTCTTTAATATGGCTTGGGCAACCCTCACCTCTTGAGCTAGCTTTAGGGGTTGAGTTAGGCCAAGATCCATTCTTTATAATAAATAAGAAAATTCCTTCACATTCTTGTTACCTACATGGTATCAGGTTGGATCATTTGCTTTGCCGGAAGTGAGACTTAGTTTGGGACCAAATCTGGTACTTCAGAAGGTGATTGGGAATTGAAATTTTGATCTCACCAATTTAGGGTAGGTCGCCTACCCTCAATTTACAGAACCACAAAATCCAGCAGCCGATGGAGACGAGCATGAGGCTCACATGCTGATGAAAGATTTTCCAACTGTCTAAAGGGGCACTACATGCAGGAGTGTGTCACCCAAAATTGCGTCTGTTTACCGTTTTGGCATCACCTTGACGTCTCTGAACAGAATCTGGTGGTAGCTTGTGTGAAATATTTCGATTGGAGAGTGTTTTGACAAGTCCAAGTTGTATCATTCTCAATTTGTTATCTTTAGTACTCCTATTTGATTTTCTATGGCTGAAAATTTGATTTTCTGTTGTTGGGAATTAGTTTGTAGCATTTGTTCCCATTTGTTGTGTGAGAGCTGTGTAAGGACCTTAACTGAAATTTGAATAAAAGAAACAGAGAAGGGGTTTAAGGTAATTTCCAGAAGAATGGAGGGCTGAGATTAGATGGAGATTAATGAAGCTTAACGATTGAGATTGAAGCTGCTGTGAATAAGAGACACGTGCAGAGGAGAGAGGAAGGCATCGAAATTGAATGGTATTCCTAACAAACTTCTCGACTGATTCTTCTTCTATCCCTTCCAATTTCTTCTATTCCTTTCTAATCTCCTTCCTATCTTCCATTTTCAGCTCTAGATGTAAAGCTTTATCAATGGCGACCCATTGTATTTAGTTTATTTTCATTTCAAGCCTTCAGTTAGCTGTAATTGCATTTTCAATTCCATTAATACAAAATTGTTCCAAAATTCACTGTGTCCTGTATTTCGTTTTCTTTTTTTGCCTGTTCCATTGATAAATTGAATGGGGTTCATAACAATTGGTATCAGAGCTTACTGATTGTGCAACTTGATCCAACACGGAGATGGCAGAAGGAACAAGAAGGAAACTCATGGATGAAAAACTAGCTCAGCATGATGAAATTCTGGGTGAATTACATGGTGGACAGCAAGCTTTGGGTAGCTGCTACCCAGACTGGCATCCAAGGAGCACTAGAGTAACTGTTAGATCAAGTCACGGCCATGGAGACAAGAGACAATAGAGGTCAGGACTAGGCACCAGAATGGGGAGATGGTATCCTTCCCATTCCTTCGCAGTATTGTCGCCTAGCCAGACCACATCAAGAACTCTTCCAACTCCTGAGAGGGAATTTGAAGGCTCTAATCCTAAGGCATGGGTGCGAAAATGTGATAGATACTTCAATCTAAATCGGATTCCTGAGAATCAAAAAGTAGAAGGGGTTGCCCTTTACTTGAATGGGGATGCTGAGACCTGGTACAACTCTCTGATCTTAAGTAGAGAACCAGTGTCATGCTGAGTTGAAGGAGGAGATCTGTGATAGATTTGGTGATATCATGATGGAGGATATCGTGGAAGAGTTCAACAATCTCAAACAGATTGGTGATATGGAAGAATTCCTGAGGAAATTCAAAGATCTTAAGGCTCAAATGATTGTAAGAAACCCAGTTTTGAATTAGTCCCATTTTTTGCCTAGTTTTGTTGGAGCTTCGAGTGAGGAGATCAAGTATGCTGTGAAGATGTTTACACCTACTACACTCAATCTGGCCATCCAGCAGGCTAGGTTACAGGAGAAGGCAATAGAGGCTGCTATGAAGAAGTCTAAGGTGACGGCTAAACCTTCTAGTTGAAGTGGGGGATCAGGAAATTACGGGGGTGCCAGGCCTAGTGCAGCTCCTAATTCCACGCCTAATTCACTCAGATTAAGTTCTGAAGTGTATGAATATAGAAGGCCAATCATCTATGTTTTAGATGTGGTGAGTAGCATGGTGTGGGCCATAATGCAAGGTGAGAGAGTTGCAGTGCATGACTGGTTCACCTAAGGAAGTAATTGTCAGCCAAGAAGAACCTCCTGAAATTGAAGTAGAAATTGAGAATGAGATGAGCTTGGAAATTCAGGAAGGAGTGTCTCTCAGTGCTCTTTCAGGCAATGCAAATGGGGTAAATATTATCTTGGTTTATGGTATTGTGAAGAAGAGGGCTCTATCAATTTTGGTGGACTCAGGAAGCACCAATAGCTTTATTAATGAAGTCACAGTAAAGGAGACAGGTTACCAGTCTATTTAGACTCAGCTATCAGAGTGACTGTAGTAGATGGTAATTATGTATATTGCAACTCTAGTTGCCCTCAGTTTACTTGGAAGATGAGGGGGAAGACTTTTGTAGAGGATCCCAGACTGCTTAAACTAGGAGAATGTGACATAGTGTTGGGCAATGATTGGATGAAGAAGCATTATTCCACCAAATTTGATCATGAGAAGCAATGTGACTATTGGGAGAAAGGGCAACAAGGTGGTGTTACATGCAATTCCTGAAAGGGCCAAATTAGCATGATCAATGGCAGTACTATGGGAAGCTACTGAGGAAAGGACAGACCCTCATGGCACACTTATTTCTCATACAGGCTGTAACTACACAGGATGCACAAGTAGACAGTTCAATCCTGACTGTTGTCCACGCATGCAGAGGTGTTTGCTGAGTCTAAGGCTTTACCATTTGCAAGGAATTTAGACCACTGTTCCACTCAAGCCAGGGACTACACCAGTCAGCCCCAGACCATAGAGATATAACCACTACCATAAGTAGGGTTGGAGAAACAAGTAGCAGAAATGCTCACCAATGGTATTATTCAGCACAGTCAATCCCCTTTCTCATCACCTGCCCTGCTTGTCAAGAAAAATGATGGGACATGGAGATTTTGTGTTGACTATAGGGGGTTGAATGAGATAACTATCAAGGAGAAGTATCCTATTCTATAGTTGATGATCTGTTAGATGAGCTACACGGGTCAGTGATATTTTCCAAGGTGGATCTGAGGGCTGGTTACCATCAGATCAGAATGAAGCCTGAGGATGTATTTAAGACTCTGTTTAAGACTCATATGGGCCATTAAGAGTTCGAGGTAATGCCCTTCGGCTCACCAATGCACTTTACCACATTTCAAGCCCGCATGAATCAGGCTTTTCACTCCTTGCTTATGAAATTTGTTTTGGTGTGTTTTGATGATATCCTTGTCTGTAGAAAATCCTTGGAAGAACATGTAAGACACTTAACAGCTGTCTTTACGTTTGGAGGTTTTCAGACACAAAAAGGGGGTGACTGGTCTGAAAACTTTGATGTTGTACCAACAATATTAATAATGGGATTGCAGAAGGGCTATTTTCGGTCACAGTGTGAAGTTCCTCGTGCTTTTCAGTTGTATTGTGAGAGTGCAATTTTGTGTCACTCGAACTCTTCAAAAATATTGCCGGGTGCATGTTGGATCCGTGAAAAGTAGTGCAATTTTGGAGGTTCCGACACGAGTGTTGTAACATCATAGAGAGTCCGAGCAATATAGGTGCAATTTTGTTATCAAATTATTTAATTAGTCACCCATCCTCCATTGAAATCCAAGATTAAATTCCATAATTTTCATTTGCCATACTTTCTCTATATTTTATTCCTCCAAGTATCTTCAGTGGTACTTCCTCTGTTTCTGTAAGATTGGTTCCAAAAGTGTACATGATTCATCTGAGAGCTACAAATTTATAATATAGGAAAGCAAACATATAGATGTTTACAAAGGAAAAACAAACAACAATGAAGAGGAAAAGAGAGATGTATTATTATGCTGCAAAGAAGTTGTTTAAATACAGAAAATCCTAACAAACTGCATTGACTAATGCAGTAACTCAAAAAAACTGAACTACCTAATAAATAGGAACTAAGTCCACCAACAGCTATATGCCTAAAGACTAGGAAAATCATAACTAAAAAACTAATACAGGAAAAATCTATCTTCTTGAAACAGAAAAAACACATCAGCAACCATGTAATCATGCCAATCCAGCATTAGTTAACAGCTCATGAGGCAGATTTCAAAAAACATAACAGAATCAAATCGCTTGATTCTACCAGATATGACAATCAAGATTTGATCTTTTTGATCTAATTACCTAAACTATCTACAACAAATTAGATATGATTTTATCATATCAATTAAGATCCTACAAAATCAAATCTTAAATATTCACAAATCAACACTCCCCCTCAAGTTGGCATGTAAAGATCTGCCATGCCTAACTTGCGTACAAGAATTTCAAATTTTGATTTAAACAAGCCTTTTGTGAAAATATCTGCAATTTGTTAATTTGTTGGGACGAAAGGCATGCACACACTTCCTTCTTCAATCTTCTCTTTTATGAAGTGCCTAGCCACTTCAACATGTTTTGTTCTATCATGTTGAGCTGGATTAAGAGCAATACTTATGGCAGCTTTATTGTCACAGTACAACTTCATTGGTAAACCAAAAGATTTTTTGAGTTCTTCCATCATCTTCTTGAGCCAAATCATTTCACATATCCCATGGGCCATAGATTGGTTTTCAGCTTCAGCACTGCTACAGGCCACAACATTCTGCTCTTTACTCCTCCAGGACACAAGATTTCCCCAGATAAATGTACAATATCCAGATGTAGACCTCCCGATGAAGTAGAACCTGCCCAGTCTGCATCTGTAAAGATTTCAATGCCCTTGTGTTGACTTTTTCTGAAAAACAACCCTTTCCCTGGAGAACTTTTAAGATATCTTAGGATCCTGTAGACCGCTTCTTGGTGCTCTTTTTTTGGAGAGTGCATAAACTGACTAACTAAGCTTACAGGAAAAGCTATATCAGGTCGAGTATGTGACAAGTAGATCAACTTCCCCATAAGTCTTAGATATTGACTGTGGTCAAATGAATTTCCTTCTTTATTTCCGAATTATATATTCGGATCAATGGGTGTTTCAGCTGGACGACAACCACTCATTCCTCTCTCTCTTAGAAGATCTAGTATATAGATGATACAAGCATGTGGAGCACAAGGATTACAAGTTTTTGTTGAAGGTCCAAGTTTCGGATTTGCAAAGTGAATTGAAGACCTTTTTCAAAGCCTTGTCCAAGCTCGGGAACTACAAAGACTACAAGGCGCATTTATGAAAATGGACGCGTTTGAGCTTGTTGTGAACGCGCACAAGGGAGTGTACGCCATGACATGTGAGGGCTGGCCTTAGGTGCTCAAAAATACACCCAAGGTTGCCCCAAATACACTCCATACCCGCCACCCTCATTAAGGGCAAAGGAGTCCTTTTGCAACACCTTTTGTAATAGACTATTTAAACATTTTCCTTAGTCTTGTTCCTTAGTTAGCTCATTCTTGAAATCACTTGTAATATTGAACATCACTTTCCTCTCAAGAAGAGAGTAGACCACCACTTTGACATCACAAGAAATGGTTTCTTCTTGTGTTGTGTGTATCGGCTAGAAACGAGAGTGCTTGAGTGAACCGAGTTCCTCTTGTGTTCCGTAAGAACGTGGTGCTTGTTAACTTATTTTGTGGAGGTTTTAGAGTATTAATACACTCTTTAGTTGCTGCATTATGAGTTCTCATTGTGTCAAGTTACATATCTTCTTTATCGTTTAAGTTTGAGTTTGTTGTTTCCGTTTAGTGTCTTGTTCGTGTGGACTGTTTGTGAGTTTGCGGACTGTTTTGTGCTCATTTAGATACCGTTTGGTATCATTTGGTATCAAAGTCATCATTGATTTCGTTCCCACGAGATCAATCTTGGGATTGTTCACTCAAAAAATAAAAAGTGTTGAAAAGCTGAAAAACTCTAAAAATAGTAATATGTCCACGTTTTTGTGTTTAGGCCGAAATTTGAAGCCTAGTTTTCTTGTGATTTTTGTGTGTTTTGTGTGTTCTAGTGTTAGATCTTTGTTTCCTAACATTAGAAGAGGTGTCCAAGGTCGAAAATCTCACAAAAAGAAGTTATTCTACGAGTTTGGTGTCTTAGCCGAAGTGTTGTTATTGTTTGGCCGAATTTGTGTCTAGATTTAGGTGTTATTTTCCTTGTCTTAGTAGTTTCGTGTGTTAGATTGTTGTTTCCCTAGCACACTTTAGTCTAAGGTCCAATATTTGAGCTTTGTTTAGTGTTGTTGAAGGGTTGGACGGTTTGGAATGTTGTTGTTGTTCATAAGTGTTCTTGTTGTTGTTCATATTGTTCTTGAGATGAATGTTGGGCAGAAGGCTTGTTTGATTTGAAAAAAAAAAAAAAAAAGGCAAGGTCTTGTGTTTGTCTTGGGATTAGTTTCAAGACAACACCAAAGAGGCAAATAGACAAAGGGCTTCCCAAGAAGCCTACTTACCAAAAGGGTGTCAAACCTTTTTCAAAAAGAACCAAAAGGGGAAAGGGACAAACCAAAACCAAAAAAGTGTTTTGCCATTTTGGTGCAAGTTGGTGAAAAGCTTATTGACACCTTGACCTTTGGAAAAGGAGTTCCAAGTCTTGCCTTTTTCACTCCAAAAACCGAAAAAACCTCACCAAACAATCAAGATTGAGTCATTCAAGTGGGACAACATCAAACTTAAACAAAAACAACAACACCAAACGGCCAAAATAAAAAATTGTGGGCCACATCAACAACAAACTCAAGTCATAGGACCTTCCAAGTTTCTTTCCTAGTCTTTACTAGTTTTCTTTCTATTGACTCCTACACTAGTTGGCAACTAAGTAACAACCTACTAAGTTGTGAACCAGTTTTTGAGTACGTCTTCGTGTCATCGTTCTTTGTGGTGCTTTTCTCGTTTACAATTCGTAGTTGTTCTTGGTTCAAGTGCGTACAAAACTTCCTTGAGTCTTCAAAATCGAAATCCATTCTAACTCAAGAGTAGACTCATTCCTAAGCACTCAAGAATTGATAGTCGGCTTATAGCACTTGAAGAACCAAGTGAGGAAGCCGAGTGTGAAGAATGTGTGAGCATATTTTGAACTAACGTTTGCTTGTTTTGTAGGTACAATTGCAAATGGAACCCAAAAATTCCAATGCTCCAACCGTGGACAATAATGTTATGAATATCCTCTTAGCTAGTCTTGAAACTTTGTCTCAAGGCGTGGCTAGGATGAAGGTAAAAGTTGAGAAACTGGGTTCGGATGTGGCCTCAACGAGTGAGAGGTTGGAGAGGGTGGAAAGCCAAAGGAGTTCTCGACCTCATACCCCTCAAAGCACCTCACCTACTATTACTCCCGAGACCTTGCACCAAAGATTGTATCCACTAAATGCTACAAACCAAGTCAATCTTTACTACTAAAGCCGAGAACAAGATGGACCTAGCCGTTCTTCACTCCACCAAGTTCCACAAGGAGGACTTGGAACCAAAATTCCATCCCTAAACCCGAATCCTCCACTCCAAAATCCTCCAATTCAAAGACCCTACACTCCATTAAATCCCAATGTCTCCTTCCCAAGCTACACTAACCCGGAAACACCCCATCTAAGTAGAAAAAGAAGGAGAGTTAGGATCCAAGGAGAATGAGGCCAAGCCTCAAGATGGAGAGAAACGTAGTGGTGAGATACAAGAAGAATGTGAAGAAAAGAGGGCAAGGGAAAGGGAAACCGCGGGCAGTGAAGTAGGAAAGGGAAAGAAAAATGTGCTTGTGGGATTTGCCCACAAAGGATTTTTGATACTCACTAACCCATATGCTAACACTTTGCCTAGCATTGATCCTTCTTATGTACAGGTTCACGTTCATATGCTATCAAAGAAGGATCAAAAAGGGGATCCACACGATAACATGGGAAATGAGCTAGTGACACCCTTGGTCGAGAGCACCAAACAAGTGGACTGTCGTGGCATACACCGAGGTATAATTGCTACACTCTACACTTCCTAAGGATTGAAATGTTGTGATAAGGATATTAGTATCCAATGTGAAGTAGCTTCGGATTTACATAGTGTAGAAAGGCATGAATCTTTCCTTGGTAGTTCTCTTGTTGCATATGTTGGTCAATTTGCTCTTAAGGATAGTTCACTACTTGATCATGTGAGTGATGTGATTCAAAATCCTCAAGTTAGTGTTCATTCTTGTAATATTGACCATGATATTGGACATATTCCTTTAAGCTTGTGTGATACAAACCGTGCTACTAGTTTTGCTCAAGGTAATCATATGCTTGGAAAACTTTTGAATAAAGGTGTGCTTTCTCTTAAGAGAAGACTTCTAAGCCACAAATCTTTACTCTTGGATGATAGCCTAGTAAAAGGATTGGCTAATCTCAGCTTATACCCTTGGTTACACCATCCTTTTTATCCCGGAACACTAGTGGATTGGAAAAGGGGTTGCCTCGGCTTATGCTTATCTTTCCTTGATGATTATCTTATCCCGATCCTTTGTAATTTTCAAACTACGTGTTTCATGGTAAAAACAAAGGATTGTTGGTCGAATTTTAAAAGTGTACCCCCTCGACAAGATGTCTTCACACTTGATTTCTTTCTATATTACCTCTTTACCTATGATGATAACCATGTTAATATCGAATTTGTATTGTGTAGTGGTAGGAAGTTTGGTGGCTAGTTTTCTTGTTTGCATGATGGTGATATGTGGTTGAGGTGGATCTTAAGATCAATAGTGGCACTATATTTGATGAGGCCCTTTGTAGAGGTAATGAAACAAATGTATCTTATGGTTCCTAAGATAAAAGTAGTCTTACCTTTTGGGTATAGTAAGGCCATTAAGACCATTGTAGTTTCCTTATCTCTTGATATTTGCCAAAGCCACTTGCTTTGTGCCATTCATACTGAGCTTTTCATGTCACACACAAAGGACCCATAGGTATATTCCAAATGTGAACAACCTTGGCTTGATGACATATGTGATAGATTCGGATTGCACTCCTCTTTCCTTGATGTTTATCTTAGTCATGTCCTTTGTGATGCTTGTGGTACGTGTTTCATGATCATAACAAAGGATTGTTGGTTGTATTCCAAAAGTGTACCCCCTTGGCATGTCTATATAATTTGTGGTACTAATGCTAACCCTCCTATCATGAGGATTGTGTGTTTGTTTTCCCTCTCTTTGGTTTTGCAAGGTGCGAATTTGAGGATAAATTCCTTTCAGGATGGAGAGGATGATACAAGCATGAGGAGCACAAGGATTACAAGTTTTTGTTGAAGGTCCAAGTTTCGGATTTGCAAAGTGAATTGAAGACCTTTTTCAAAGCCTTGTCCAAGCTCGGGAACTACAAAGACTACAAGGCGCGTTTATGAAAATGGACGCGTTTGAGCTTGTTGTGAACGCGCCCAAGGGAGTGTACGCCTTGACATGTGAAGGCTGGCCTTAGGTGCTCAAAAATACACCCAAGGCTGCCCCAAATACACTCCACACCCGCTACCCTCATTAAGGGCAAAGGAGTCCTTTTGCAACACCTTTTGTAATAGACTATTTAAATATTTTCCTTAGTCTTGTTCCTTAGTTAGCTCATTCTTGAAATCACTTGTAATATTGAACATCACTTTCCTCTCAAGAAGAGAGTAGACCACCACTTTGACATCACAAGAAATGGTTTCTTTTTGTGTTGTGTGTATCGGCTAGAAACGAGAGTGCTTGAGTGAACCGAGTTCCTCTTGTGTTCCGTAAGAACGTGGTGCTTGTTAACTTGTTTTGTGGAGGTTTTAGAGTATTAATACTCTTTAGTTGCTGCATTATGAGTTCTCATTGTGTCAAGTTACATATCTTCTTTATCGTTTAAGTTTGAGTTTGTTGTTTCTGTTTAGTGTCTTGTTCATGTGGACTGTTTGTGAGTTTGCGGACTGTTTTGTGCTCATTTAGATACCGTTTGGTATCACCGTTTCTTGGTGCTCTTTCTTTGGAGAGTGCATAAACTGACTGACTAAGCTTACAGGAAAAGCTATATCAGGTCGAGTATGTGACAAGTAGATCAACTTCCCCACAAGTCTTTGATATTGACTGTGGTCAACTGAATTTCCTTCTTTATTTCCAAATTATATATTCGAATCAATAGGTGTTTCAGCTTGACGACAACCACTTATTCCTCTCTCTTAGAAGATCTAGTACATACTTCCTTTGTGACACCATAATGCCTTCTTTTGATCTCGCTACTTCCATGCCAAGAAAATATTTCAACTGGCCCAAATCTTTAATCTCAAACTCCGAGGCCAACTGTTTCTTTAAATTCTCCATTTCGGATAAGTCATCTCCTGTAAGTATAATATCATCAACATACACTATCAGAATAGTTGTCATTCCCTCAAGAGAATGTCGAATGAACATGGTATGATCTGCTTGCCCTTGAGTGTACCCTTGCTTTTTCACAAACAGAGTAAACCTCTCAAACCAAGCTCTTGGAGATTGTTTGAGCCCGTAAAGTGATTTCTTTAGCTTGTACACTCTAGTTCCATAACTTTCTTCAAAACCTAGAGGAGGGTCCATGTAGACTTCTTCGAGTTTTCCATTCAAGAATGCATTCTTCACATCTAGCTGTTGTTGGAGGGGCCAATCAAGGTTGGCCGCAATGGTCAGAAGAACCCTTATTGAATTCAATTTGGCAACTGGAGCAAATGTCTCAAGATAGTCAATCCCGTAAGTCTGAGTGAATCTTTTTGCTACCAAACATGCCTTATACCTCTCTAAGGACCTATCTAATTTAAATTTGATGAACACCCACTTGCAGCCCGTTGTTTTCTTTCCACGAGGTAGTTCCACCATTTTCCAGGTTTCATTTCTCTCCAGAGCGTTCATCTCCTCAAGAATTACCTCCTTCCACTCGGGAACGTTCAAAGCATCCTGCACATTTCTCGGTATCTCCATTCCAGATAATTGAGAAAGAAAAGCTATATAGGAAGGGGATAAGTTTCTATATGACACAAAATTTGACATGGGATAGTTGGTGGCTTTTCTTACCCCTTTACGTTTGGCAATTGGAAGATCAAGGTCTAAACTAACAAGGGGTAAATCAGAGTTAGGTTCTGGAGAATTACCTTGTGTATCAGTAAGATCTTGCGGGGCGAACATTTTGTTTTGATGAGAGTCCTTGATCTCTTTTTCTTGATTTCGGTTTCTTCTCATGTAAACCTGTAATTCCTTTGTTTGTTCCCTGTTCTTGTCATTAATTGTATCATGAAAATGCTCTATTGCCTCAATATCCTTATTGTCATTATTTAAGTTGGGATCTCTTACCTTATCCAGGCTGTTATTACTAAAAAACTATTTCTTGTATCTATCATAAAACCTGGATCCTTTTGTTCCTCACTTGTGAAGTCAAGAAGATCTTTATCATCCCTCGAATTTTCATTATGTTTCTCCCCTTGAAGATGAGTTTCAAATAACAGTTGTGATTATAAAAAGGTGACATCCATTGTGACAATAACCTTACTAGTAATTGGGTCATAACACTTGTAACCCTTTTGACTAGGGGCATAGCCAACAAAACACATTTTTTTAACACATGGACAAAGTTTACTCCTATTATGATCATAAACATGAACAAATACACTACACCCAAAAACTCTCAAAGATAGATCAGTTGTCAATCTAGAAGTAGGGAAATATGTCTTGAACATATTGAAAGGGGTTTTAAAACTTAGAACACGAGAAGGCATCCTATTAATAAGATAGATGGATATCAGAAGAGCTTCTGCCCAAAGAAATTTAAGAACTCCGCTTGTGAACATTAAGGCTCTAGTTACTTCCATAAGGTGCCAATTTTTTCTCTCCGCTACTCCATTTTGTTGGGGTGTATCGGGACATGAACTTTGGTGCACTATTCCCTTGGAAGTGAAAAAATTGCTTAGGTGGTCATTAAAAAACTCTCTCCCATTATCACTCTGAAATATTTGAATCTTCTCATGAAATTGTGTCTCAACCATAAAATTGTGTCTCAACCATAACATAAAAAGCCTCAAATATATGTTTTACTTCCCCCTTGACTTTCAATAGGTACACCCAAGTTAGTCTAGTGTGATCATCTGTGAAACATAAAAACCACATTTTTCCATTTACGGTTGCTATCCTAGAAGGTCCCCAAACATCACTATGGATTAACTTAAAGGGTTTTGTGGCATGGTAACTTTGGGATGAAAAAGATGAATGTCTGTGTTTAGCCATTTAACAAAATTCACATTGAAAAAATGATGTAGTTTTATTCATAAACAACTATGGTAACAAGAGTTTCAAATAATGAAAACTAGGATTACCAACGCGATAGTGCCATAACATGACTTTATTATCAGCTAGAACAGAGTTCAAACAAGCTGAACTAAAATATACTGAATTGCCACCATCTTTAAGAAAATAGAGACCTTCAGACTCCTTAGCATTGCCAATCATCCTCCCCGAGACCTTGTCCTGAAATACACATGAAATATCGTCAAAGATAGCACGACAATTAAGGTTTTGAATCAAATTGTTGACGGAAAAAAGATTATGAGACAATTTGGGAACATGAAGGACATAAAAAAAAGTCATAAAAGGGGTTAGTTTGACTGTCCCTTTCCCAGCAATTGCTGAGAAGGAACTATCAGCAACTTTGACATTTTTATTTCCTGCTAAAGGAGTATAAGTCGAGAAAAAATGGGAGTTCCATATCATGTGATCACTAGTCCCTGAATCTATGATCCAAGGGCTTATACTAGTAGAATTTTTACTCGAAAAACACATGGACCTATTTGGGTAAAAGAACAAGTGGGAGTAGAAGGACTAGGTTTACTGGATTGGAGTTGAGATTGGAGAAGCTTGTGCAGTAGCTCTAGCTGTTCCTTGGTGAATGGTGGGATTTCTGAAGAAGATTTCAACCCCAGTTCTTCATTGGTACACTGAAAGGCTTGATTGCCATGGTTTTCTGCCCTTATTTTTTTCCAGATAGGCAATTTACCATGAATCTTCCAGCAAGTCTCGCGAATGTGCCAGCATTTTTTGCAAAAATCACACCACGGCTTCTTTTTCGTATCATTCTCATTTTTCGCAGCAACTAAAGCAGATGACTATATTTTTTTATTCCAGATTGAAATCTTTTTTTAGCATAACATTCCTCCTTGTTTCTTTACGCCTAATTTCAGAAAATGTTTCCCTCAAAGTGGGGAGTGGATTTTTCCAAGTAGTCGAGAACGAAGTTCGTCAAAATCTTGGTTCAACCCTGCTAAAAATAGATATACCCTCTCACTTTCTTCTTTTTTCATTGCTTTTACGCTATCCTTCAAACATTCACATTCATCACTATAGCATTGATCTAATTTTGGAAACCATCTCATTATAAGAAAGAGTAACATTTCTCTCTCCTTGCCTCGCTTTCCATAGTTTAATTTTTAATTTAAAAATCTGAGAGACATTTTTTACATCAGAATAAGTTTCTTTAACCGCCTCCCAGATATCCCTCGCAGTGGGAAGAAATAAATATGGTTTACCTATGGTAGGTTCCATGGAGTTTAGTAGCCAAGCAATTACCATCGAGTTTTCTGAGCTCCAGGTGTTCATTTTCGGGTCTCCTGGTTCAGGCTTTCTCATTTCTCCAGTCAAGTGCCTAAGTTTTCCTCGACCATCAATTGTCAAATGGACAGATTGTACCCATTTCAAATAATTCTTTCCATTCAGCTTGTGAGAAGTAAGCTGAAAGGAAAAATGAGAAAAATTGCCGCCTTGATTCATTGTTGTCTCGGTCGGGACTTTGTTAATAGAACTCTCGGCTTCTGTTAATGCCGCTGGGTGACGTAGCCCAGTAAATGTTGTTTTAGTCATCAACAACACAAGAATAATGTTGCTCTGATACTATGTAAGATTGGTACCAAAAGTGTATATTTTATTCATCTGAGAGCTACAAATTTATAGTACAGGAAAGCAAACATAACAGAATCAAATCGCTTGATTCTAGCAGATATGACAATCAAGATGTGATCTTTTTTATCTAATTGCCTAAACTATCTGCAACAAATCAGATATGATTTTATCAGATCAATTAAGATCCTACAAAATCAAATCTTAAATATTCACAAATCAACAATTTCAATTCAAGTGTACCAATTTCCTTATTAGTGTGTTTCAAAAACATTGCTTCTTTCTACATTCAATAGCTATTTAATTAGAAAATCTTGCATGGCATGTGTTTTAGATCATGAAGGGAATTTTGGTACATAACGAACATTTTTAGTTTACAATCCCAAATTGAAATTAAATCTTGTGCTCAGCAAACTAAGACACTCAAATTGAAATGAAAGGAATACTTGTTTTCTTCACAATTGTTCTTGCAAAAATGAACTAACTCTCTGTGGTCTCAAGTTTGTGTCCCTCCATTGCTATCATGTTAAAAAGGGCATTATTGCTACTCACTCGAACCTTCTTCTAACCATCTTGAAATCTATGTGGTTGTACCAGTAGAACCACTTGGGATCTTGTGCTACTTCTCCCACATCTCTCCAATAACACGGTTGCTCTTGACTTATCATTGTCGTGGGCATTCTATCCTAGGTTGATGATTCACGCCTTGCATCAATCCTTTTTTGTTGTAGACCTATCTCCTCCACATAATTGTTCAATGGTAGTTCGAAGAAGTATTTCCTCAACTCGTAATCCTCCTTAAATCTATATCTTTTTTGGTTATCATCGATTATTGACTTCACATTATAGCTTTGAGGCATCCTTGTTGTTTCTATTTCCTAACATTGCAAGTTATATTTTCTCACCTAAGTTGTTGACAAACTATGACTAAAGAGATGCCCACGAAGAAGTAAATTTGTTGTTAATTGCAATGTTATCAAAAGCAAAAAACGAAAAAGCTTAATGATTTGTTGGGGCTTTAAGCGCAAAATGAAAATAAAACATAGGCATTAATTAAAAAAAGGCACAAAGGGAGAAAAAACACAAATATATATATTTAGTCCAAGACAAATAATTGTAAGTATGAATGACAAGTATAAGAACAAAGAAATATAAAGGTTACGATAAAGTGATATAATTGTGTAGTGTTACCTCTTCAGAAGAGGCAGGTATGCCTTGGAACCTTGATGATGACAACGAAGCGCACATTAAGCAGGACGACATGCTCATCTTGTTTTGAGCCTTGCTTCAGAGCTTAAGCATGCCTTTGACAACACTGGTTGATTGTTGATAGGTGTGGTCAGTGAAACAGTGTTGTTAAAGACTCGCTTGAGGCAAAATTAAGCCTTACAACTCATATTGAGTTTTGCCTCGCTTAATTAGAGCTTTGGTAGAGTCATCAAGATGCTATGGCATGTGCACCTTTAATGATAGATTATGTCTTTAGTGGCACAACATCCTAAATGTAGCTTAATCATATTTATCCTTTCTTTTGTGCAATTAGTTATTGTTTATGTGTATAGTTATATTTTGAGCATTTCATTTCTATTTTTGATCTTTTTTCGTTGGGGTTTTTGTTCGCTAAAACCCATGTCATGGTTGTGCTTTGCTATTGGCCTTAAAGCTCCAATAGCCTTTGGTGCTTTTCGCTTTTCACTACTCTGCAATGAAGATTCATCTAGTCAGTCAGATTGATTGACAAAAGGGATGCTAGTAAAAAGGGTTATCAACAAATATATTGACTATGATAATATATCCTCTTGTGGGCAAGGCCTTATTTGTTTGCACTATCTGAATCTGAATGGTTCAGACCTTAAGCCATTAAGTGCATTTGTTTATATAAAGATGTAAGCAATTATTTGGTCTGAATAGGCATTGATAATTCAGGAATTAAACAAAGTCTTAATATCATTAAGAGGTATTTCAGTGTGGATAATTTTCACTACCACTATATCCAAATTCTCCAGCCACCACCATTAACCACATTGGCTATCACAATCACCATCACTATTGTCAACCAGCATTATTGTCACCACCATCAACAATTACCACTGCCATCACAACCACCACTATAGACAGTCGCTACCATTCCTACCATCTCCGCCATTATAATAATATCAACTGCCACTGCCACAGCAATCACCACGAGCTACCACCTCCACCACCACTATCAGCCACTACCATCGTTGCGGCGAATCTCTACAACCAATCACCTCCACCATTACAATTAGAACTGTCACCAACTACCACAAACGCATCATCAACCTACATATTCTTCAGACATCACCATTATCAACCGCCACCATCATATCAATCACTACAACACCAACTACCTCCATCATCACAACTATCACCACCACTATTCCTAGCCACTAACACCAACCATATCCGCCACTGCCACTACAAACCATCTCTACCATCACTAGTGAACATAAATGTTTCATTTGTTTAATCAAACTATGATTTTATTTATTGAATATATATATTTTAAATATGTTTTTTAGTTGAATTGTTTATTTAGTGTTTACAAATAAATAAATCATGAACATTCAGATATATAAAAACAATTAGTCTTAATCATTTCGTGTTTAGATCTAGAGACAACATCTTAATCATTCGAATAAAAAAGCACCCCGCTGCTGCAAAGCTCTCTCTATGCGCGGGTCCGAGGAAGGGCCGGACCACAAAGGTTTATTGTATAAAGTCTTACCTTACATTTCTGCTAGAGGATGTTTTCATGGCTTGAACCTGTGACCTCCTGGTCACATGGCAACAACATTACCGGTTACTCTATGGCTTTTTTTCATCTTAATCATTCAAATGTGCATTCAAATTCAGACGTATTAATATTAATGAAAACAAATGAGGCCTAAGGTTGTTTGTGTTTATCTCTTTCTATATATGGTTCTAGCGGTATTATTTTGTAGACTCCTTATATGATTTAATAAGATTCCTCACACTAGTTTAGCAAGTTTAACACAAGTATACAGGAATTTGGCATGACTCATACTGAAATTGGTCACTCGTTATTCTATTTGCACTATGCCTCGGTGGTCTATGTTGATTACACAATTAATACAGGCAGTGATCAAGAGGCATGACTAATTCAAATAACATCTCTTTTAACATTTTCAAAGCAAGACTTATATAAGTTGTGGTATTTGCTCAAAATTGAGGTAACTCAATACAAGTCAAGCATTGTCTTTTCATAGCAAAGTATTCCTTCAACATTATAGAATAATAGCATATTGTAAACCCATTAAGTCTCTGATAGTTTCTTACGTTAAGCTCCTAGTAAGTTAAGAAGGCCTCATACTAATCCCAACAAGTATAAGAGTTCAACTAACAAGTTGAACTGTCGGCTAATACGAGTCCACCACAAGTCAAGAGACCAGGTACCTTAACAGTGAAATACAACGACTTAACGAAACAATGAAGTTCGATGCAAGAATGGTAAATAACACGCAATGTTTACGTGGAAACCTCCTTGCTCAAGGGAGGAAAACCACAACATACCACGTAGTATTTAAGATTTGATTTTTTAGGATCTTAATTGATCTGATAAAATCAGATCCTATTTGCTATAGATAGGTTAGGTAATTAGATCAAATAAGATCACATCTTGATTCTCACATCTGCTAGAATCAAACGATTTGATTCTGTGTATGTTTGTTTTCCTATACTATAAATTTGTAGCTCTCAGATGAATAAAATGTATATTTTTGGTACCAATCTCATATGGTATCAGAGCAACTTTATTCTTGTGTTACTGATGACTAAAACAACATTTACTGGGCTACGTCACCCAACGACATTAACAGAAGCCAAAAGTTCTGTTAACAAAGTTCCGACCAAGAGAACAATGAACCAAGGCGGCGATTCTTCTCATTTTTCCTTTCAGCTTATTTCTCACAAGCTGAATGGAAAGAATTATTTGGAATAGGCACAATCTATCCATTTAGCAATTGATGGTCGAGGAAAACTTGGGCACTTGACTAAAGAAATGACAAAGCCTGAACCAAGAGACCCGAAAATGAACGCTTGGAGTTCAGAAAACTCGATGGTAATTTCTTGGCTACTAAACTCCATGGAACCTGCCATAGGTAAACCATATTTATTTCTTCCCACTGCTAGGGATGTCTGGGAGGTTGTTAGGGAGACTTATTTTGATGTAGAAAATGCCTCCCAGATTTTTGAATGAAAAATTAAACTGTGGAAAGCGACGACGGGAGAGAGAAGTGTTACTCTTTACTAAAATGAGATGGTTTCCCTGTGGCAAGAATTAGATCAATGTTATAATGATGAATGGTAGTATTCGAAGGACAGCGTAAAAGCAATTTAAAAGGAGGAAAATGAGAGGGTATACCTCTTCTTTTGCAAGGTTGAACTAAGATTTTGACGAACTTCGTTCTCGACTTCTTGGAAAAAATCTACTACCCACTTTGAGCGAAACATTTCTGAAATTAAGCATGAAGAAACAAGGAGGAATGTTATGCTAAAAATAGATTCCAATCTGAAGCAAAAGATATAGAGTCATCTGCTTTAGTTATGGAAAATGAGAACAACAAGAAAAAGCCGTGGTGTGATTTTTGCAAAAAAATACTGGCACACTTTTGAGACTTGCTGGAAAATCCATGGAGAACCACCCAATTGGAACAAAAAAAGGGCAAAAAAACATGGCAACTAGGCCTTTAAGTGTACTAGCAAAGAACCGGGGCGGAAATCTTCTTCAAAAATGCCACCATTCACCAAGGAACATCTAGAGCTACTGCATAAACTTCTCCAATCCAGTAAACCTAATCCTTCTACTCCCACTTGTTCTTTTACTCAAACAGGTAATGTACCATGTGGTTTTTTAGTACAGATTCTACTAGTATAAGCTCTTGAATCATTGATTCAGGGGCTAGTGATCACATGACATAGAACTCCCATTTTTTCTAGACTTAAACTCCTTTAGCAGGAAATAAAAAAGACAAAGTTGTTGATGGTTCTTTCTCAACAATTGCAGGGAAAGGGACAGCTTAACTAACCCCTTTTTTGACTCTTTTTGATGTCCTTAATGTTCCAAAATTATCTCATAATCTTTTGTCCATTGGAAATTGACTCAAAACCTTAATTGTCATGCTATCTTTGATGATATTTCATGTGTATTTCAGGACAAGGCTCGAGAAGGAGGATTAGCAATGCTAGAAAGTATGAAGGTCTCTATTTTCTGTATTTTCTTGAAGATATTCTTGAAGATGGCGACAATTCAGTAAATTTTAGTTCAGCTTGTTTGAACTCTGTTCTAGTTGATAATAAAGTCATGTTATGGCACTACAGACTTGGTCATCCTAGTTTTCATTATTTGAAACTCTTGTTACCACAGTTGTTTATGAATAAAACTACATTTTCTTTTCAATGTGAATTTTGTGAAATGGCTAAACACAGACGTTAAGCTTTTTCATCCCGGAGTTACCATGCCACAAAACCCTTTAACACTTTCTATTCACACCAAAAATAATAAAGAGCTAAACAATTCATCTTAAAATTCTGTAAATTGATTCTGTTTGTCCTCAAAACATCTCTGACTTCTTTCTTTCCATATTGTGTCCACCATATACATGTTGGGACAATCTTCCATCTCTCCTTCTTTTCTATAGTATTTCCCACTCTGATCCAACACGTTGAAACACTTTCAGTGTTCCTTGATTTTACCCTAGTAATCTTCCTGATGAATATCCTCCAAAGCTGATCCGCCCAATTACAATTCAAAAAGAGATGGTTAACTGTCTCTGCTTGTTCCCCACATAAATAGCATCTAGAACATAGTTGGAAACCCTTTTTCTTCATATTTTCTTGTGTTAGCACTGTTACCTTAGCCAACAACCAGGAGAAACAGTTGACTTTGTAAGGGATTTTGACCCTCCATATCATCTTCCATGGCCAGAGTTCTCCTGTTTGTGAGATGATGTGATCTTGTATGCAGAGTTTACACTGAAAACCCCTTTACTGTCAATCTTCCATACTGCTATGTCTTCTTCCCCCATTCGATTGTTAAGCGGTTCTATAGTATTGTAGAAACCACCTATCCTCTCCATCTCCCAATCATTTAAATTTCTTCTAAGCTGCAAATTTCATCCCTGTCCTGGCCACATTTCAGATACAGTGGCCTGTTGTTGTAGGCTTAGGATGTGAATGTCTGGGTAAAGTTGTTTCTGGGGCATCTGATCTATCCATTTGTCCTCCAAAAATGATACTTTCAAACCATTCCCTACTTTGAAACTAATCCTGGATAAGACTAGTGGCCAAAGATACCTAATGGATATCCAAATGAGTAAGGAACAAAATCTAGTGCAATGCAGAATATCTTGTTAAGGCAGAGTAACTTGTAAATTATGGGGAAAAAATTTAAGATTAATTGAAAAAGGACAACCTGGTGCACTAAAGCTCCCGTTATAAGCAGGGTCCGGGAAAGGGCCCCACTACAATTTGAGATTAATCCGATGAAAAATATAATTCAGTTGAACTTCATACTGAATCGAGTTTAGTATTTCATAAGTGGACCAAAGAACATTAAAACTGATGATACACAGATATTGTAATGAAGCTTGTAAAGTCAAATAATAAGCTTGAGAATGCATTCACAAGTTCACAAACTAATTACCTATGTAAAGAGCTTGTTACACATGACATGTATGAACCACTTTAGGGGAGAGTATAAGATAGTTAAATAGAGATAGTTACATATTAATACAACAACAACAAACCCATTATATTCCCACATAGTGGGGTCTGGGGGGTAAGATGTACGCAGTCCATACCACTACTTCAGGAGAAGTAGAAAGGCTGTTTTCGATAGACCCCCGGCTCAAGACAATAGAGATAGTTAAATAGAGATAGTTACATATTAATACAGTATAATATTCTATATGAAAGTGATACACATCGGACAAATGTAAGTACACACATCATAAAGAGCACCAATAAAAGCCCCAAGATTTTGGTCTATTGGTAAACGCGCAGGTGTGTGAGTTAGACGCATGTCATCGGTTGAAACATTATCACAAGCAAAAGCCCAAGTGAAGAAAGGTAGAAGCGCGGGCTCATTATCCATTGCGGGACCTGGGGGATTCTCGGTTATCAAAGAGAGAACCCATAAGAAAATTCAGGTGTAAGGCATGTCTTGTGCATTCTCGCAAATTTCTCTTTTCTTCTTGATAACCGAGAAATCCCTGAGGATAAACTGGTGCATGGTCAGAATTCGATAGATAAAGGATCCGCCTCCACCATTCTCTACTTATACCACCCTTTTGCCCGCAACAAGATTCGAACTCATCACGTGAGTCTTACCAACATAATCATCAGTTGCGCTCTTACCACTAGACCAAAGCCCTGGGGGTTCGCAAATTTCTCTTTTTTCTAACAAACTTATCCCATGCGTCGGGTAACGCTATGGATTTTGTTGATTCCAGATGCTTTATCCTCTTTCTTCTCTACAGTTCAGATAGCTGGGATAAGGAAACTATGAAGGTATATCAATTATATAAAAGCATGACTGTGTTGCTCTTACATACCATGTGAAATCAATTGGTAAGCCAGTCCCTTCCACCAATTTGCAGATAACTCTTTCCCAAGACCATGAAATGGAAGCTTGTCAAACTGAGCATCAACAATTTTCTTGGACTGTCATCAGAAGGGGTTAGTACAAGGAGCTTAACTAAGGATGAACCGATAATTCTACAGACAACTGTCAAACTTCCAACAATGTGTAATAAGGATTTATATTTGTCAAAATGAACATGCTGACACAAGTTCAGTACCTGACCTTTAACAAAGGGGTACCGAGCTTCCTTACACACCTTAAAACAAAAAGTCCAACTCATCTTAATTTAGCCTACACAGATATCAACTGGAAACATTTACACTAAAAGGAAAATTACTCCTTCTGTGAGTTGGTATTATTTGAAATTAGAAGATTCAAAAACTTGGAAGTAAATCTCCACATAAAGATAATGACATTGCATCCCTTTTTGTCCGGCTTACTTTCCATTTTAACTGTGTCAGCTCTAAATTAAATGGACCCCTTTTGTTTAACTACTTTTTTTGGCCGGTGTGGGAGAGCAGAGTGAGGATACACTGCAGTTCAAGGATGCAAGCTATCATCTCTACCGGGGGATTTCAATTAATTCTCCAGTTTACAAGAATTCAAATCAATGTTGTTAATACTTGATTAATATGTCACTGATTTGGCATCATTATTCTTTTTTAATGGAAAAAACATTTTCTGTAAATGTTTTTTAAATCTCAACTTCACAAATGCCAATACAATTACAATTTTTTTGACATTATAACCAAATATAAGATCCATTAATGTCTTCCACTCAAAAATAGGTCTTACAATTGGGAAGACAGAGTATTCAAGAATTCAGCTCCTAATTAAACAATTAAGTCGAATTTCAATTATATTCTCTATTTAAGGATTTCAATGAGAGCTTACTCGAGATCCACGAAGAATGCCTATGGGTAGATTCAAGCCCCAACGGCCTCCACATGACTGAATACAGGACATAAGAAGAAATGCTTCTCTGGACAAGTCCTTTTCCTTCATTGAGCTAGTGCAAATATCACAGTTTCCTGGAAACAAGAAACAATATTTAGATTCATATCACTCTCTTTAAGCAATTGTTCGTACCTCATACCCAAGTTTAGAAACCCAGAATGTTTACAACCAGTATATTCAAAAAGTTCATAGCACTACCCACCAGAACATTTCAAAACACATCCTATTGTATCATCCATTTCTTGTTCTTCTCTAAAGTGTGTCGGGGATTATACAATGTAGTAGACGCAAACACCAATGTCATGCAACAATGCTCTGATCCTCAAAAATGTGAATTCAGACAAGTAAAATCTGTTTCCTAGAAGCTTTGCAGTCTAGGACATCCTCCTCCTTTTCTCTGAGGTAATAATTTTTATTAATGTTAAGCAAAAACATGCTTGTATACAAGTATATCAAAAGAAACTATGAAAAGGGATAGTTTTCTAAAAAAATGACACTCAATCTTCTATACATAAAGTCTTGTGGCTGCACCAAAACGATATAAGTAATAAGATATTACTTCCTAAGAAAACAAAGTTCATCTTTATACCACCAAAACTTTTCCTATTTCGTTCCCTCCACACCACCCACATAAGAACTAGTGGCACAAACTTCCATGACCTACTTTTTCTCCAACTACCATAGCTCCAAACTGGCTATTACCTCTTTCACTGTGCCTGGCATCATCCAAAATATACCAAACCATAAGAGAATTTTCTACCGTAGTCTCGATGTAACTGAACAATGAATGAGTACATGGTCGCCATTTTCACCAGAACCCTAGCAAATATAGAACCTGACATAAGTAACTCTCTCTTCCTCAAATTCTCAGCTTTCACGATCATCTATCTAACTGCTAATCAAGTAAAAAAAAAAAAACCTTTTCGGTAGCTTCAGAATTCAAATCGACCTATATGGATAGTCCACCTCGTCCCTATACAAACAACAACAACAACAACAATAAACCCAGTGTATTCCCACCAAGTGGGGTCTGGGGAGGGTAAAATATACGCAGTCCATACCGCTACCTCCGAGGAAGGCCGATAGACCCCCGGCTCAAGATAAAGAATAGTTAGCAAGGTCAAAGTAATGCATGAAAACAGGATTGGTGGCATAACCGAAATGAGAAATAAGGACTAATAAAAATAGAAATACGAGAGACATGAAAATAAGAGTAATATGAAAATAAGAAATAAGAAAAGGACACCCACCTAGTAATAGTATACACTAGCAGCTCCTACCCTAACTACAAGATATAACCCACCTCGCACTAGCCTTCTACCCTTATCCGCGACCTCCACACCTTCCTATCTAGGGTCATGTCCTTAGTAAGCTGTAACAGCTCCATGTCATGTCTAATCACCTCTCTCCGGTATTTCTTCGGCCTATCTCTACTCCTCCTGAAACCATCCAAAGCTAGCCTCTCACACCTTCGAACTGGGGCATCCGTGCCCCTCCTCATCACATGCCCAAACCATCTCAGCCTCCCCTCCCGCATCTTGTCTACCACCGACGTCACTCCCACCTTCTCTCGAATAATCTCATTCCTAACTCTATCCCCTCTAGTAAGTCCACACATCCAACGCAACATTCTCATTTCCGCTACCTTCAATTTTTGAATGTGGGAGTTCTTGACTGGCCAACACTCCGAACCATACAGCATGGTCGGACGGACTGCCACTCTGTAGAACTTACCTTTAAGCTTTAAGGGCACCTTCTTATCACACAACACTCCCGAGGCGAGCCTCCACTTCATCAAACCTGCTCCAATACGTTTAGAGACATCCTCATCAATCTCGCCATTCCCCTGAATCATAGACTCGAGATACTTAAAACTATCCCTCTTACAAACATCCTGGGAATCCAACCTCACCACCACTCCGTCCTCCTACTTCGAGTCACTAAACTTGCATTCCATATACTCCGTCTTGGACCTACTCAACCTGAACCCCTTAGCTTCAAGAGTTTGCCTCCAAACCTCTAATTTATCATTCACACACCCCCGCGTCTCATCAATCAGCACTACATCATCTGCAAATAACATACACCAAGGCACCTCATCTTGAATACTCCGCGTCAACACGTCCAGCACCAGCGCAAACAGAAACGAACTGAGAGTCGATCCCTATACAAAAGCTTTCCATAATAAGACTTTACATCAAGTCTATCATGTGGGGTATACTATGTTTGTGAAGTAAATCTATTAGACTTTGGAATTCTGACACTTCTGAATCTTGAAAATTCCTACTGAACTTCAAATCTCAAAACATTTCTCCATCGTGTAATCTTCAGACATGTAGGACTTCTCATCTCCATCATGACTTCACAACTTCCGTCTCCAACTAGTTGGGAAGTCCTAAATCTTTCTGAAATTAAGATATTTACTTCTGACCTATCTAGTTAATTTTCTTTCCCTTTAATGATTGCCAAATGTTGGAAATTTTCATCCCTACCATTCAAAACTCTTATTCCCTCCTCCTTTCCCAGGGCTGGTATCAATACTAGAAGCAACTATTATTTCTCTCTTGTGAATTGAATAGCACTATCCTTGTTGCAACCACCTCTTAGCTCCCTTTCCCTAGAAACCTGTTTTCTTTTTTCTAAAAAGGACCTTTCCCTAGAAACTTCTAAGCATTCAAGAGCTTATAAAATCATTTAGGGTGATAATTGTCCATTTTCGTCCCCAACAACTCTGTCGTAGAGGTGTCGGAGACAACATCAGCTTGGAAACTAAGGATCTCTCACAACCCACACCATCGGGGGCCTTTGTCCTAAACCTTCCCCTTTGATTGCATGCCTAGAAGGAAAACTATCCATCTTCATCACTGTCACTCTCACCGAAGATCACACTAAACATAAGGTCGAACAAACATTGTTCATGAGCTTTGTGTGGTTCTAACCCTTACTCAATCCATTCCAATCCCCATCCACCCCACGCTTGAAGATTCTAAGTGTGCAAGGATCGCTATTCGAACCACCCAATGCAACAAAAACTTTTGTGAATCGAGAAGTTTCTTCACTCTTTTACCTCTAGAAAAGTACCATTGACCCTAGTATTGAGCTCGTGAGATGATTCTAAGCTAGGAGATAGCCTTTTCATTAAATCTTCACCCGTTGCTAGCACTGAAACAAAAGATTTGCATCAATTGGTCATGTCTTAAGTGGCCCCTTTGTTCAAGCCTATTCATGGTCAGTCTTTCATTATTTAACCTTACCAAACAAAGTGGATTAGTGAAATGGTCTATATTCCTCCTTCAAACCATTCCACTAACCCAAGGGCATATAGGTCCTTTCCTCTCCTCCCTTCTCTTTCTAGTTGTGAGAAATATAAGAGGAAAATATTATTAAATTGTTGTCACTACATTATTACATTGAAGCACTATTTATAGACACTACATTTCAATCCTTTTCCTAATAGAACACTACATTACAATCCTTTTCCAAGAGAATTTTATATGTTATTCCTATTCCTACTCATATTTTAACACTCCCCATCAAGCTGGTGCATAAAAGACATATATACCAAGCTTTTTATGGATGTAATTAATACGAGGATCGGTAAGGAACTTGGTGAAGATATCTGCAAGAAAACTGATAAGGACTGCTCTTGACGTATGGGAGACCTCAATTGAAAAGGATCAAATTGAAAAAGGGATCCAAAAAGTAATAAACATCACCGAAAAGTCGTCGCTGGAAAATTGCCAAAAATTAGTATAAAATATATAGGTCATCTCAAAATCAAGAGATGAGTAGAGCTTGAACAAGAAAGTCAGCGAAGAACTGGCTGGAACATGCTCGCACGCTGGATTATTAGAATTGGTGGCTGAAAAGTGGTCACAATGTGAGAAAAAATTATATGGGTAGGGCAGAATGATGGCACGACCCTATTGAGAAAGAGAATTATATGGGTAGGGTCAAAATGATGTCACGCCCCTACTGAGAAATAGAAATTATATGGGTAGGGTCGGAATGACGACACGCTCCTACTGAGAAATAGAAATTATAAGGGTAGGGTCGGAATGACAGCACAACCCTACTGAAAAAGAGAAATTATATGGATAGGGTCAAAATAAAGGCACGACCCTAGTGAAAAAGAAGAATGATATGGGTAAGGTCAGAATGATGGCACGACCCTACGCAAATTAGATCTGAGGAGTCACCGTAAAGACGCATGGAACTATAGAAATCAGATCTGAGAAGTCATTGGAAAGACACACGGTGCTATGCAACTCAGCTATGAGATAGTCCAAAAAAATGCATATAGTACTACGCAAATTAAATATGAGTAGTCCGGAGAGATGCATGGTGCTATGCAAATCTGATATGAGAAAATAGCCACCAGAAAGATACACGGTGACCCAACTTTTGCTAACATAATAGTTGGCCAGACGGGCATCATATATGGATTATAGCCGTCTGCCGGCAGCGGAAACTCTTTAATTCTTTACCAAGTTCGTGGAAGCTTTGATACCATGTGAAAAATATATCATTGAATTATTGTCACTACATTATTACATTGAGGCGCTATTTATAGACACTATATTCCAATCTTTTTCCTAATAGGACACTACATCACAATCCTTTTCCAAGTAAAATTCTATATGTTATTCCTATTCCTACTCATATTCTAACACTACTCTTGAACAAATTTGAACCCCTCCTCATCCAACATGTTGATTTTAGCCATTTACGGCCACTTCACCATTTTTCTCAATTGGAAACTTTTGTCCCCAAAAACCTAGATCTTTTTACCTCCTCCCCACTCTCTTTTCTCCTCTCACTCCTTTTACACTCTCCTGCGCCAGAATTGCAACATAATTATAGTGTTACACAGATCTTTAAATTAAAATCTACCCTTTCCACGACCAGACACTAGAATCTTCTCTCCACCCCCCATCCCCCACCCTCTTTCTAACATACACCTTTACTCTAACATTATCCACTAGATTACAGTAAATATCAATGAAACCTCCACATATATTCCCAACCTTTTGAACAACTCATAACAGTAATCTCACACATGTCGGCATTCCGGCAACATTTATGACCATGATATCTTTTTATCTCCATCTTTCCAATTAGATAGTTATCTCACATACTCACCCAGAACACGCATAACTTCTGCCTCACAAGCAAATTTAAACAAAAATATATCGCCCCCCATAGCCGACACTTTCAACCCTGATGACCCTTTGCAACGATAAAGATGAAGAGAGATAAAGAGAAAACCAATTTGGGAATTAGGGATTTTGAATAATTAAATTGGGGAAAGTAAAGGATAAGGCGGTGAGTAGAAAAAAGAAAGAGTAGTGGATTCCACGTGGCGACAATTCGGTGGATGATCTCGTCTTTTTCTCAAAAGTCCCAATCAAACAGGTCCAAAGATACTCCGTCCTTGCCAGTAATTGGTTCCTTGATAGTTTGAAAATAGGTTCAAACTCATTGTCCACTCTCCTGCATTCCCCCTCTAAAGACAGTCATCTTATCTAGAGTTTCCTTGTATGAATGAATGTTTAGTCTTCCTCTCTCTAGAGAGAACTAGGAGTCTCTCTCGAGCCATTTTTTCGGTTCTCTCGAACTTTCATGTACACGACAAATGTCACAAACGGATAACTACTCTAGATCTTTTGTTGGTAACCAATAATAATGGCACTAAATTTAAATCAAACAGAAACATCTTGGAAAGATAAGACAGATACTCCCAGGACAAAAGAGATTCGATAGAGATCATACCACAATCATCATGGGCATACTCATCTGCAAAGTAATCCAACAAATATTTTCTTCTACAAGTTGATAGCATGCAGTAATGTTGTGCAGCAGAAAATGCTTCTATAATAGCTTTTCTTTGAGATGCCTGGCCATAAGTCATAAGTATATCAAGATGTATAATAGAAGTAATGACATATGCAAGATATGGTCCATTTTGAACCAGGATCAAGAGTAACATACTGAACGAGCTTCTGCAGAGTAGAAATCAGCTTTTGCAAAGTCACTTCTCGTGTAGTAAAGCCAGCAAGCTGAAGGAACACCATCTCTGCCGCATCGTCCACTTTCCTGGTAGTAAGACTCCAGACTCTTTGGGCAGCCATAGTGTATCACATACCTTATGTTAGGTTTATCTATACCCATGCCAAAAGCAACAGTTGCAACCATCACATAGAATTCATCTCTGATAAACGACCTGCAATAAGAAATGTAGCCTATACTTCACCCATGACCAAACACTAACGACTCCAGAAAAACAAATAAGAATAGCTAAAGAAGGCAGATAAATTGGTTTCTGCGATAGACTTAGGAAGGCCAATTAATCGCTCATACTAGCTTCAAAAGCAAAAGAGCTGAATGAAGAATGCTGAAACCTGTGCGCCTCCTCACGTGCTTTATTAGCCATTTGACCATGGTAGATTCCAGCTTTGATTCCTGCCTCAAGAAGTGATTTGAAGATCTACAAAAACCATGATAATGGTATCATAAGCCAAGTCATTAGGTCATACCAGCATTGAGTCACTAGTAAAGCATCATGCGCTGTTATGATATCATGAGAACAGCAACACATCCATCGACATGATACTATTATGCAACAAGAAGGATCAAGAGTCTGTTGAAATCGTGAACTCTATCAGAACCCAGCAGACTAACACATCGAGAAACAGAACAACGAAAAGAGGGAACTACTGGGAGGAGAAAAAAGTTCAGTGTTTTCTCAACTGAGACAAACTGTAAGTGCCAAGTAAGCGAAACTTCATGCATCTAACCGCAGACCTTGGAAAAGGAAGATAATGAAGTAGAAGGCACAAAGACTAATACTTTTGTTGAGAACATAATTAATAAAAGTGTGCTCTCTCTAACAGCTTAATCTTTTAGATGAGATGGTCACACACTTCAACATGGTATCAGAGCAGGCAGAGCTCCTGGGATCAAATCTCACCGCCACCCATTATTAAGAAAAAAAAATTCCACGTGCTTGACCCATGGGAAAAAAATTAGACCCGCACATGAGGGAGCGTGTTGAGAATATAATTAATAAAAGTGTGCTCTCTCTAACAGCTTAAACTTTTAGATGAGATGGTCACACACTTCAACAACTTTCAACATTTCTACTCATTAAAAGGTGTAATCAAAGCACATCCACTGGTAACATATCATACTAGAATGCTAAGAATGTCCCAAGTTGGAAAAACAGAAATCATCGTTCTATCATGGCGGAGAAGAAATGTGACCTCTTCAGTGTCTCTGACAGTTGTACAATATACTATTGTTGAATTTGCATTATCTACATATTTGGAGATCTCCTCCACCAGCTGATCAACAAATAGAGAACTACGACTAAAACATTTGACTCCGTAGAAAAGATTTTTGCGATCAAATGAGCCAATAGCAACATGATGGTCTTTCATCAGCAAGGAGTTCATAATGTCACTCCGAACCCTGAAAATTAAGAAAAGAAATGATTATTCATCCAAAGCTTCTAACATCTATATAAAGAGAAGAAAAACCAAGACATACAAATTGGTGTGTCAGCTTATATATACAGGTCCAACAAAGCTATAGTGCAAGTTCAATTTTTTTATTACCCAGTAAATGACTCCTCATGCTATGAGAGACGCGAATAATTCTTGACAGGGATTAGAAGTTGCGAGTAGATTAGCCAAAAGCATAGATAGCATAAACCTGACCCAACTTAACTCACAACAGAAGCCCACTACAACAAGAATGTTGTAAAATTAGGACTATTAGTTAAGAGACAGCATAGGTTAAGACAATACTATAGACTGTTAGATACAAGAGAAAGGAGGTAAGGTGATATGATTAAGGCTGATATCTCAGATTAAATCTAGCTGACAGTTGAGCTTGGATATAAATGTTCCTTCTATTACTGGGAAACAACCAATTCATTTTAATAAGCTTCCCTAGAGTACAGTTGTAGATAACATGGAATACTGGAGACTCAATCAAACAGTAAAAAAGGGCAGTCTGGTGCACTAAAGCTCCCACTATGCGCAGGGTCCGGGGAAGGGCCCCACCACAAGGGTGATTAAAATATAAAATAGTGTTTGGTAGAAGTCGACTGAGTGGTCCAGATACTAACAAGTAGCAAGGAAACAAAATTATGAGATGGAATAAGATTTCACGGAAAGAAACTACATCCAGTAAGATCCTGTGCACCATGTTTTTGAAGCAGAACATGGCCCCAAAATTAAAAGAAAAGAAGAAATTGGAGAAGTTAAGGAGAAAAAAAGTAAAAGAAAAACAGTTACAGAACTATAAAAGTATTTACTTTTCTGTAGCAGTTGCTGTCAAGCCAACAAATGGAACATTGAAAAGAACGTTACGCAGCTTGTCCAACTGTTTATACTCAACCCTGCAAAGGAGAAAAGTAAGTTTGTTGAAACAATAGGTAAAATCGTAAAAGGGCAAAGAAATATTACTTAAGGTAGAAGTAGGTTAATACTGAAAGAGAGAACTAAAATGTCCAAGCTATATAGAATTCGAAGAACAAAGACACAATGAAGAACCATTCCCTATAAGGCAGAAGTAGACTCGCACTATAAGAAATAACAAAAATATCTTGATGGAAAAATGTTACAGATCCACTATCACTAACATCTTTAGTTTTCATGCTGTAATAAATAATATTTATCTGAAGAAACCCAAGCTAGAGCTCCATGAACCAAAGATGAAATATGTTACAATTCTAAATCTACCTCAATGCACTTCAAGGAATTTAGGTCCACTGAGCAGTGCAAAGTTATAACCTTAACCACAATGAATGTTGCTTGCACCCTCAGACAGTTGTGTCGTTTTAAGTTTCCGATCTTATACAACCACATATCCGTCTTAACATTCATTTTCGCGATATTCAAAATGTGGACGTGCTGGGTCTTAAAAGGTTCAACATTTACTACCACATACATTGTTGGTCTCAAAACTATTTTACACCGGGTGTTCAAAGGTTCAACGTTTACTGCCACATAACATTGTTGGTCTCAAAACCATTCTATAGGACTTGTCTTGCTGTTAGGTATCTTTTTCAAACAGTAAAGAGAATTTCATTAAGCAACAGCACTAGGATGTGAAAAACAAAAGTGACATTCTACCTAACAGTGAAAGGAACCAATAAAATCTATCAGTCTTCAGCTTACTCCTTCATACAACATAAAAATACAGCTAGCCCTGATCTTCAGCATGGAGTTAGCACTTCTTTCAAAACACCTCCGGTTTCGTTTTCCCCCCATTGTCCATCAAAAAGCATAGACAGATGGTGCTCCATATTATCTTTCCAAGCTTTACCCCAGCCTTTTTAGCCTTGGAAATCTATCAGTTCTCTTTCTCAAAAGAAAAGCTATTTGTTTGTTCTGGTGTTGTTCCAAGGCATTGTCCAAGTCATCCCCAGTATGTTCAGGAAAAAGAACCACAATCGTCTTGCTGTACTGTTTCAGTCTACTCCACATAGATGCCGTCGATTTTGCAGTTGGACTCCTCTCTTCTGGAGGTTCTCTTGAGACAAGCAAGCCCTGATGTGACACCATCCAAGAGAAACAAGTCGCTTTCCAAAGGCATTTCGGATTTCCAAGTCGTTTCAAGTTTCTGGGCAGCCTTGAGTCTATCCCGAATCACCTTCACCTTTTCCATAGCTTGACGAACCAAATCCGGACCAAACAAATCAGCATCACTGAGCTCAAACCAACTAATAGGAGATCTACACCTCCTACCATACGCCTCAAAAGGAGCCATACCAATACTCTTATGATAGCTATTGTTGTAAGCAAACTCTACCAAAGGTAGATGCTCCACCCAACTGCCACCATAATCAATCACACAGGCTCGAAGCATATCTTCCAATGTCTGAATAGTTCTTTCCACCCGCCCATCCGACTGCGGTTGGAAAGCCGTACTCAAACTCACCTTAGTCCCCAACCCTTTTTGGAAAGACCGCCAGAAGTGGGACGTAAACTGTGTAACGCGATCGGAAATAATCGAAACAGGCACCCCATGTAGTTTCACAATCTCTTAAAGATAAAGCTTCGCATAATCCTCCGCCAAAAAGCTAGTCCGCATAGGCAAGAAACGCGCAGACTTCGTCATCCTATCCACGATGACCCAAATCGAATCAAATTAGTTCCGAGACCGAGGAAGACCGGTAACGAAATCCATATTGATCTCCTCCCATTTCCATTCAGGCAACTTAATTTCTTGATACAACCCACCAGGCCTCATGTGCTCAACCTTAACTTGTTGACACACCATGCACTTGGACACAAAATCAACCACGTCCCGCTTCATGCTATTCCACCAATAGATCTCCTTGAGATCATGGTACATCTTAGTAGAACCAGGATGGACAACATAGCGCGACTCGTGCGCCTCAGCCAAGATCCTTTGCCGCAAACTGTCTACATCAGGAACACACAACCTCCCTTGGTACCGCAAAGTACCATCGCCGCTAATCTCAAAATCCGTCACCTTTTGCCCACCAACACTACCTTTGATTTTCATCAAGGCAGGATCCAACACTTGCTTCTCCTTAATCTCCGCACCAAGAGACGATCTAACCACTTCTTGCACCATCACACCACCATCCTTGGAGTCCAAGAGACGAACCCCAAGATTTGTCAAGCGGTGAATATCCTTCACCAACTCTCACTTTCCTTCTTCCACATGAGCCAAACTACCCATGGACAACCTGCTAAGAGCATCAGCAACCACGTTAGCTTTACCTGGGTGGTAGTGAAGACTCATATCATAGTCCTTGAGAAGCTCAAGCCATTTCCGCTGCCTGAGATTAAGATCTTTCTGCGCGAACACATACAGCAAACTCTTGTGATCAGAAACGATATCCACATGGACCCCATACAAATAATGTCGCCATATCTTCAAAGCAAACACAACGGCCAACAACTCCAAATCATGAGTAGGATAGTTCCTCTCATGCACCTTCAACTGCCTAGAAGCATAGGCTATCACCTTCCCATGTTGCATCAACACGCAACCAAGACCAACCCGAGATGCATCACAATAAACCACGAACCCATCATTGCCTTCCGGCAAAGTCAGAACTGGAGCCGAAGTCAACTTATCCTTCAACTTCTCAAAACTTCCTTCACAGCATCCGACCGAGAAAACTTAACCTTCTTTTGAGTTAACTTAGTCAAAGGAGCAGCTATCGACGAGAAACTCTCCACAAACCGCCTATAATACCCGGCTAAACCCAAGAAGCTCCGAATATCAGATGGAGTCGTAGGTCTAGGCCACTTCTTCACCACAGCCACTCTCTGTGAATCCACCATGATCCCTTCACTATAAATGATATGACCAAAGAAAGTCACAGCATTCAACCAAAACTCACCCTTAGAGAACCTAGCAAACAACTGTTGTTCCCTTAAGGTCTGCAACACCATACGGAAATGATTAGCATGATCCACCTCACTCTTCGAATACACCAGGATATCATCAATAAACACAATGACGAAGAGATCCAACTACTACCGAAACACCCTATTCATCAGTTCCATAAACGCTGCCGGGGCATTTGTCAATCCAAATGACATCACCAAAAACTCATAATGCCCATACCGAGTGCGAAAAGCCGTCTTAGGGATATCTTCCTCCCTAATCTTCAATTGATGGTACCAAGACCGAAGATCTATCTAAGAGAAGAACTTCGTACCTTGCAATTGGTCAAACAGATCATCTATTTAAGGGAGAGAATATTAGTTCTTGACTGTTACCTTATTCAACTGCCTGTAGTCGACGCACATACGAAGAGAACCATCCTTCTTGCGCACGAACAACACTAGTGCACCCCATAGGGAAACACTAGGACGAATAAACCCTTTGTCTAGAAGATCCTTAATTTGCTTCTTGAGTTCCCTTAACTCAGCCAGAGCCATTCTATACGGAGGAATAGAAATTGGACGAGTGTCCGGAAGCAAATCAATACCAAACTCTATTTCCCTATTCGAAGGAACACCTGGAAGATCATCCGGAAAAACCTCTGGAAACTCATTAACCATAGGGACAGAAGACAAAGAAGGACCTTCCGAATTAGAATCTTTAACCAGGACCAAGTGACAAAGACAACCCTTAGAGATTAACCTCCGGGCTCTAAGATAAGAAATAAACTTCCCCCTAGGCGTTAAGGAACAACCTTCCCATTCTATTTCCGGCTCACCAAGGAACCTAAAGATGACACTACGGGTTCGACAATCCAAATTTGTGTAACAAGAATGCAACCTATCCATGCCCAAGATTACATCGAAATCTACCATACCCAACTCAAACAGATCCGCCAAAGTCTGTCTCCCACTCACAGATACCACACACCCCCTATAGACCCGTTCAGCAAAGACCGGATCTCCTACCGGGGTAGAAACAAAAAACGGATCCGAAATAATCTCCGGATCGAAACCAAAAGACATAGTTACATAAGGAGTCACATAGGAAAGGGTAGAACCTGGATCAAGCAAACAATATACGTCACAAGAGAAAAGTTGTAACGTACCAGTAACAACATCAGGCGATGCCTCGGATTCCTGACGGAACACCAATGCATACAACCTGTTCCGGCCAACACTGGAACAAGGAGCAGTAACAGAAGCAGATGCCACACCACCGGGTGTACGAACAGAATATGAAGCCACCAGAATCTTATTCGCCCCCGTATCAACCTTGTTAGACGGACAATCCCTGAACCGATGGCCTACTTGGCCACACTTGAAGCACTTATCCCTACCTTTCTCACAGAATCCCCGATGAGGACGACTGCAAAACCGACAAGGAGGACAACGAAGAAACAGACTGACCTCCGCTTACCTGAGACTGGGCTCCCTGCGCCCGAGAATTGTCACCACCATGATGATGCCTGTCGCCCAACTGTTGGGGGTAAGGAGCACTGCCAGTAGAGAAGGACCCAAAACTCCCCTTCTTTTTCTGCCATTTCCCACTATCTCTACCACCTTGAGATTGGGCACCTCCCTGATCAGAAAACCTGCCCCATTACCCTGCCTGTCTCCATATTCTACCTGCCTTCTTTTCTCATCCTCAACCTGCTACATATGAATAGTCAGCCTCGACATGTCCATATCCCTCATGAGCTAGGTAATCTTGCTCTCCAGAATCAGATCTTTGTTCAGCCCAGAAGCGAACTTCCTCATTCTCAACCTCATATCAGCCATCAAAGCAAGAGCATACCTCGACAACTGATGGAACTTCAAAGCATACTCTTTCACAGACATTCTCATTTGCCTGAGGTTCACAAACTCCTCCATCTTAGCTTCCCTCAACTCTTGAGGAAAGAACCGATCCATGAAGGCATCAGAAAAGGCCTCCCACAAACCATCCTCTTCTACTTCGCCCTTATCTCTATCCCACTCCTCATACCACAGATAAGCAACCTCTTTGAGCTGATAAGCTACAAAGTTTACTCATTCCACATTAGTAGCCCTCATTACCCGATAATTCCTTTTCATCTCATCAAGAAAGCCCCGTGGGTCTTCCTCCATCTTCACTCCCGTAAAAGTCAAAGGACCCATCTTCATAAACTGTCCAAGCCTAGCAGCCTGAGCAGATACGATACTAGTCGTACCCCGCTCGGCTTGAGCAGCAACCAGTTGGCCAATAGCATGCATAGACTAACGAAACTCCACATTCGTCACATTGCCCTGAGGGACCTGACGAGCAGTAGGAGGAATAAGAGAAACTCCGGTACAATCAGGAATAGGACCATGAGATCGAAGATGCACTCCAAACGTAGAAGGTACCCCTTCAGCATTATCCCCACATGGGACAGAAGAATTTCCTTGTGTTCCAGATCTAGGAGGCATGATCTGAAAGATGAGCAAACAAGGATTAGAGGAGATTCCAGGATTGAGAAGTCAGGCTTGAAGAAAGAATACCAAGAAAGTGAAACATTCCTAAATGTCTTGCAGCCTCTCCCTTATGAGTGTGGCGCGCTACACACCCCTAAAAGAGACTCTACTCGACACGACTTGGTAAACTCACAATTGACCATGAACCTATGCTCTGATACCAATTTGACGCAGCCCGGACCGGGTCCTTGTCATAACGGGCATCCCAAGTCCACCTACGACAGGGGACCACCCCCTTAACCCAACCCAACCACCTTATACAGCCTTAGATGAGCTGAATTTCGAGCATATAACAAGATTGCGCAATGCTCTCATGAAGACTCTGGGATAGGGTCACAACCATGACCGACCCAACCAAGTCTAACCACACCAAAACAACCATCCATACCATACCAACCAAAAAGAATATCAAACATAGTATAATCAAACCCAAAATGTAATACGACGGAACAGTGAGAAATTATGTCTGGCAATGTCAGCCTCCCAGCTTATTCCAATGCCAAGGCCGACACCAATATCGATCCCGCCCATTCCAACCCCCAGAAGTACCACAAAGCCTCTATCCAAAAGAATACAAATATCTAGTTAGGACATGCCCCCAACCATGGCCAAAACCAATATTCAGAAAAAAAGTAAAATGTCTAAGAATATCAAATATGAAATGATGCCTTCCGAAAGGATGGAAGCTCACCACTTCAGTCCAATAAGTTGTCCTCGAATCAAGTACTATGAAGGAGGATTTGAACATCCGGTTCCTACATAGCGTGGGTATACAGACGCCAGTAGACGGGTTAGTGGGTGAACACTAGCATAAAACTCGGGATAAGGATAAAGTAATGTCAGCTATCAAATCCAAGTGAAAACCATCCAATGTGCACAACCATACATATATATAAGTGCTGGAAAAAGGGACCGGGTTTAGCATGCCATTTAAAATCTTAACCTAGGTTGTGTAGCTTAGCCATCCTACCACCCACGGGCCATATGGGTTCAGCTCCCCTACTGAAAGGGTCCCGGTGCGTATAGCTGCACGACCAGGCAATAACCTGGGATGACTAGTACATCCCTCCAATATAAATGTGACACTCGCACGTGGACATCGAAGACCCCTCATATCGACAAATATGAGTTTTCGATTTTGATCCCCCGAGATCGCCACCTTCCATGGCTTAGCTTACACTTTCCGGCATTAATGCCCAATAAAAACCAAGTCTAAACAATTCAATTATCCATTTATTAACCAAGGCTATTCAATAAACCAATGGTATCATCATACCACCATACTTGCAAGCTTTTATCCATAGCCAATCCATTAAGATTAAGGGGACTCTCGGTGCCCGTTCCGTTTACCATTAGGGTTCCATGCATAAACCGAAAACAAGCAAGAGTTCCATTTAAAATAAGTTAATGCAATGAACATATTTTTATAAGCATTTAATCAAACACCTTGGGGGCATACATTACCAAAACCAAATTTCATTACCATTAAACCATTACCATGCAATTCCATTATCCAAAACCATCATTAATGCATAGAAAGCATAGTTAAAACCATAAGAAATCATAACCAACCCTTTAACATCAAAACCTCCAAATCAATAGTTAAAAATCAAAACCATGCAATTGTAAAACCATGAAATCAACCACAGAACAATGCCTTTAATTGAAATCACAAGTAGGGAAGAGAATCTTGTCTTAAACCAAGAAGATTGATGGAAGAATTCACCAAGACAGGCCCCAAAGAAATCCTTTAGTTGAAACCCTAGCTCTTTGCCCAAAAGCTCTTGAGAGAATTATGATATGTTTAGGAAGAGATTCTAAGTGTTTAAGAATAAAATAATAGGGTAAATAACCTCCTAAGTGTATTAGAAGTCGTGGGTCCTTATTAGGGTAAGTAGGGAAATATCCACAATACCCCCACTTAAATCCCATAAAAACCCAATCCAGGGTTACGACTGACCTCCTTACGAGTCGTAACCTAGCTTATGATTGATAACCACCCAATCGTAACCAAGCCTCAACCATGGATCAGACACTGTCCAGTATACGACTTATCCAACCAAGTCATAACCTCAGCATACGATTCGTACCCATGATCCATATCCCTGGCAGAATGTAACACCAGGAGGATCAAACACTGTCCACCTTACGAGTCACCTATACGACTCATACCCATGCCTTACGACTCATACCCTTAAGTCATATCCATTCCAGTGTCCAAAACCATCCCACCAACTAACACTGGCCAGCTTACGATAGGACTTTACCATACCTCAGCTTACGGCTCGTACCATGAGTCGTAATAGGTCCGAAGAACAAGATTCCAGGAAATTTTCTAAGGGTCCAAACCTGGGATGCTTCACTTAGTCTTTAACCCGTTGTATGTAGTAACTCCCTATTTCACAAAGTGGTAAGTTTTCACTTTGTCAGGTATCTTTTCTTCGCATAGCGCTCCACCAACACTGCTGCAATTTAAGTAATCTAATTTCAATTCTGGGTATTACAACTTCATTCTTCATCTATCATTCGGTTCTCCTGTCAAACTGAGTCTACATGTTAGCATTGTCTACATTTAAGTACTGTAATCACATCCTATCTCACTTCAACTTCATTTCTAGGGAACTATACTTCCAGTATTAAGAATTATTTCTACTTCTCATAAAATCATTGTACTCTAGAGTGGTTCTCCATATGGAAAGAATTGAATGAACCTCTAACCAAGAAACAAAACTGGGTTTAACTACCATGTTTCCCATTTATTAGCTAGGAAAAATTGTACAGCTCAGAAAATATAATCGTCTTGAGCTTTATTTATCTTCAGCCACTGCTATTAGTATATCTGAACTAGGAATTTTTTGAAGCAGCAAAATCTTACACGGGCAAGATACACAAATAATATCGTTACTAAAATCGACGCCATTTGGACCAAAGAATCCATGAACAATTCAAATTGCCAAAATTTTAGGCTAATGTGGTAGAGGGTCTAACCTGAAATCATGACCCCATTCTGAGATGCAGTGTGCTTCATCAACAGCCAAGAGACACATCCCTGCTTTCAACAATCTTGACCAGAAACTGCAGCACATTTTGCAAAAGGCAAGGATAGAACTTATTCATATTTAAAGACGCTAAACCCACTGGGAAAAGCATCTTAAAGATTCTTAACTTGAAAAGCATCATTATTTCTAGGTAAAAACCTCGGTAAGTGAATGACATAAAACAATAAAAGCAACAACAGCAAAATAGTTACAATAATTGTCAGTGGAAACGTAAACTAACTGTTTACTGGAAAAAGTTCCAGTGGTTTTCCACATGACCCAAATAGGGCCATCTACGACTGAAGTAAGAATCATGCATCAGGTGAGCGCAAAATTGAAGGCATCCATCAAAATATTGGAGCGTAAAAAGTTATACACAAAAATCCTCTTGCCCACAACTTGATATGAATACTCACACTTGGAGTAGCAGAAAAATCATTGATGTTAATGAATTTCTTCAGCAATATATTAGCTGAATCACTGGATATTTGGCAATGCTACAGAAGTAATAAGAGTAAATAAGTATCTTCCTTTAGGTATTCAAGGAGCTTTCTCACTTTAGGGGTCGTTTGGTAGAGTGTATAAAAATAATACAAAATATGGTGTATTAGTAATGCTTGTATTAGTAATGCCTGTGTTAGTTATGTTTGCATTAGTTATGCTTGTATTTTTCTTATGCAGTGTTTGGTTCGATGTATTAAAAAAATGAATTACATCATTTTAAAAAAAAATAAAAAAATTACATAATACCCTCAATATATATGTTGGAAAGGATGCGGAAAATATTTTGAGGGGTAATAGGGTCTTTAAGCATGTTAATGCACGCATTAGATCCATTGCATTACTAATGTCGTGGATTTTGAGGTATTAGTAATACACACCTCAATACACAATAGAGTGTATAACTAATGCTAATGCTTGCATTAGTTATACATAGGGTAAAAAGGTATACCGAACAAGGTACTACTAATGCATGCATTAACATTACAATACACTCTACCAAACGACCCCTTAGAGATACACATTTCCAGATTAATCACCTGTTAGGAAGCGCACAAGCCTTTTCTGGAGTCATATACAGAATATCATAGTGACCCAACTCAGCATTCGACTGCACCCCACGATCAGTCTGAGCACTTGAAAGATAGTCAGCTTTAATTCCCCTCTGTTTCAATGCCATCACCTACACCAGGACATAGTATTTTCAGAACATGATTTTTATGCTATGAGCAAACCACATAGCATACAAAGTTTTATTTTAACCTGATCTTGCATCAAAGAGATGAGAGGACTTATAACCACAGCAGTCTTTCCGGTTATCAGTGGGGGAACCTGATAGCTTAAACCAACAATTCAAAGAAAAAGGTTCAGCGCATGTGTGTACGTGTATAGTGTGTTTAAATATTGACAAAAAAAGTTGAAGCTTACCACAATGATTTGCCACTGCCTGTGGCCATTATTACTAGACAGTCTTTTCCATCCAAAATCTTCTCTATGATTTCCTTCTGATAAGGTCGAAACTCAGTGTACCCAAAATATTTCTAGGAAACGAAATTCCATCAAATATCACTCCCATACAAAGAAGGTCAGAAATAGAATTAAAAAAAAAAAATCTAAAAGGTAACACGTGTTGTGGGTTGAACAACAAAACTTCAAATGGAACTTTAAGCTTAAATCAGGAAATCAAAGATAGGTTAATGAAGGGAAGGGGAAAATAGACGAAAGATGAGAAATTAGAGAAACCTTGAGAGTAGACTTCATTTCTATCATCATCGGAGGGCACGGGGGAGGGAAGAGGGGGCTGAAGAGGAGCGAATCGTCGTGACTCGTGAACTCACCCGGAGTTTTTACTTTACGGCTAACTCTGAATTTTTTTCGTATCTGGGATTTGGGCGGGCCCTTCTCTTTTCGCGCCATTTTTTGAGAAATTATCGGACCAATCTAGTCTTAACCCTGTGTTTGGATGGTGGTTTGTGTGGTCTGCTATGGTTATTATCAGAAATGTGTTTGCTTTGATTGTTTATGATTTAATTTTATGGTTTGACAATTATGAAAATTCCATGTCATGTAACTAGGGGTGTACATAGGTCGGGTTGATTTGATTTCTATTGAAAAAGAAAAAAAAAACAATTATGTCGGTTTATTAAAACTATAAATCAAATTAAACCAACATAAAATCGGTTTTTGTCGGTTTAGGTTTTATTCGATCTTTTCAATTTTTTTTATAATCCTTATTTTTTACAATTATATTGTGATTGAAGTTTAGATCAAGTATGTTTTCACTCATGCGCTAATGAAAAACCACAATTATGAAAAATTGAAGAGCGAAAAAACTCTCTTGAAACTAAAAATAAGATGAAGAGTGAAAAGTTTAGGTTTTAAGTTTATATTGGATTTTGGATCATTTTATTAGCAATTAATGGATAAATATTACAACTTAAAGACCCAAATATGAATATGAATATGAATATATATATATATACATCTACTTTCTAAATATTAAAAATTAATAAAACTAATTGAAAAGTATTTAAAAAGTAGATTATAATTAATATTTTATGTATAAAAAGTTAAATTATATACATGTATATATATATATAATATATATTAAAAGTGTGAATATCCTTAGAAAAGTGAATTGAACTTTTTGCCCTTCATTGAAATTCTTGTTTTAAACAAAATCGTCTTTTTCACTATTTCTTCCTAATATTTAAACAAAATCGTCTTTTTCACTATTTCGTCCTAATATTTAAGACTTGAAAATGTATTTATGGTAAAAAAAATCCTTATTGGAAGACATCAGAATTTCTATAGCTTTTTCTAATTTAAGAATTAAAAATTAATTAAATATATTTATGGTAACTCTTTACTTATTTGAAGTCATACAACTGATACATTTTTTATTAGTTTAAGAATTTTAAATCAACTAAATTTAATTTTAAGAAGATTTGAAAAATCTAAAAATAAATATAAAACTATTAGAATAATAAAAAATTAAGAAGTTCCATATTTTTAAATGTTTTAAGTATGTAATAGAATGTAATAAATAAATTTGTAAAGATTTGACTTTAAAAATAAGGAGCGATTTTAAATATATATATATATATATATATATATAAATTATCGTAAGACAAATATGGTTTAAATTGATGCGTCTCTCTTATCCTGTGGCAACAAGGGAAAGAGGTACACAAATGTAAAAGTGATACCATCAACCACTTGGAATTGGAAAACATATATGTGTAAATGTTTATGTTTACATTATTACATTAAAGTGTTAAAGATTTTTGAAAAGTGATTTGAACTTTTACACTTTATTAAAAATCTCCGCAATAGATAAAATTATATAATTTTAAATAATCAAACGTTACACGTGCGAGGCACGTGCGACTAAACTAGTAAATATATATCTACATACACACACATATATATATATTCACACACACACACATATACACACACACACACACACATATATATATATATATTATGTCGGTTTGATTTGGATTCGGTTTGAATTTTTTTTTGTTAACACCAAACCAAACCAAGAATGGTCGGGTTTTTTTTCAAACGTCAAACCAACCAAACCAAATCATAAGTCATTTTTTTTCCGGTTTGATTTGACTTGACGGTTTGATCTGTACACCCCTACATGTAACCATTAATTTGATGATATCCCATTATTTGCTTCTTCTTTTTTAAAATTATGCACTTACTTAATATTATATAATCTTATTTTACCTTTAACCTTATACTCCCTCCGTCCCAAATTATGTGTCGACATTTCCTTTTTGATCCGTCCCAAAAAGAATGTCGCATTTCCTTATTTGGTAAGTTTTTAAAGACACAATTACAATTTTATCCTTAGTAGTCCCACTTGATTTACTCCTCTTTTTATTTATTTTGTCAATTAAAAGTGGTCCCACTTTCATTTTAAATATTATTACTCCTTTCTTTAAGAAGGGTAATTTTATAACTTTAACAAAGTCAATACTTATTTCTTAAATATCGTGTCCGGTTAAATGGCGACACATAATTTGGGCTGGAGGGAGTATTACTTAACTCCACCTCCTTTCTGACCCCCACTCCATCAACCTTGCCCCTTGCTCCCTACCTTGACCCGACCCCACCTCCACTAAACCCCCCACCCCACCATCCTTGCCCCCCGCCCCTACCTTAACTTGACCCCAATCCAACCAAACCCCCACCCCAATTTTCTTTAATTTATTTTTAAAAAATATTTCAAAAAATTGCTCCTCCTCGACTCTCACTCCCAATCCACCACTCACCACCTACTATCTTCCTCATTCACCAATTTATTTTTTATTTTTTAAAATTTTCAAAAAAAAATCTTACACCACCTCCACCCCATACCAACCCCTCTCCCCTCCCCCCCCCCCCCCAAAAAAAAGAAATAATTTTTTAAATTAATATTAGAAAAGAAATAGAATTTTTTTTTACCCCTACCCCTATCCCTTATACCGACCCCCCTACTCCACTACCCCCACCCCTAAAATATTTTTTAAAAAAAATAATTATTTTTCTCACCCTGTCCTCTTTTTTATATTTTTTTTTACTATTTTGTGTTAAATATATACAAATATTTTTAGAAAAAAAAATTCTACTTGTGTTACGAACACAAAAAAAATAAGTAAGAAACAATTTATTTTTTTGATTTTTTTTTTTTATTCCATACCGAACACACTGGTAGCATACACAAAAAATGCATTCAAACTTTCTACTTGTCATTGGTGTCACATTTCAAAACACCAAAAAGAAATAAAATTTGTTACTATAAAAAATAAATTCGGTTTATATTTATTTGATCTACTATCTCATTGACTTTGTTAGAATTTACATGAATTTAACAACTTAATAAGTCTAAATGGCATAATTTATGATAAATTAGTAGGAAGAAAATTATTTTATTAATAATTATTGATAAATTTGACATTTATAATATTTAAAGGCATTTTAGTAAACTTACCAATTACAATACAGTATGATACTGTCAAACCAAACAATAAAACTCTCATTAAACAACAGTGAATAATACAGTCTATCCAAACATTATATTGTACTATAATATACCATACCATACAGTACCGTACATTATGAAACAAAGTGTAAAGGTTATAACAAATTGATAAGTACTCCTCAATCCTTGATTAGAATCTCAAGTTCGGGCCTCGAATACGAAATCGTCTTTATCATTTTACCCCAATATAACTTACCGACTCGAATCCTGATTAGCTGGTCCCCAAAATTTATTTACACAGAAAGTTCTGCTCTCAACATATTGCACTATAAAAATGATATTTGATTGTAAGTTGAAGCCCCTCACATGATTATATTTTTTTCATCCACTGATTTTTGGCCTTTAAAAATATCTGATATTTTTCTATACCATAGACAACAATAACAAACCCAGTGTATTCTCACATAGTGGGGTTTGGGTTCTATACTGTAGCAGTGTATTAATAATTTATATTCTATATCTATATCTGTCATACTCCTTTTTCGACGGAAGGTTTTTTCAATTAAAGTGACGGTTTTGAATAGAGATTACTTTTATCATTTTTTGAGACGCCACTCGAAATTAAGTTATGGTGTTCCAAATCACCTTATTGAATCCCTAATCAAAAGAAAATGACTCTTTATTGATCTATGAAAATAGAAGACCGGGTAAGGAATTCTGTTGACCGTGGAAAAGGTGTGAACCCTTTCGAGTCCTGTGATTCTAGCACGGTCGCTTTTATCAACTTATACTTAGCTTTAGCTATTTTGAATAATTATGTTTGCAAGCCTTAATTCGCTCATTTTTAATATCTAGTATATGTCTATACCTCTTGTATTGAGCTAGTGAAAATTAACTTTAGGACGATCTTTGCCAAGGTGCAGTAGTGCATCCTCGAATTATTTTTAAACTATCTCAAAAAGACGTGTATGCCGCATTCTTAATTGAGACCAATATATTCAGCGTGCCTAAAACTTGTCTAATGTAAAAGGTACTTGTTCGTCTCTTGTAACTCGAGACAATCTTGTCCTATCCATTTTTACTCTTTTCACCCTTTTATCTTTTAAATTTGCAACAAGTCTTGAATTAGTCCGCAACTTGCCTTACTCTCTTACAAATGAGTTTTTCCTCTCTTTTCTTTTCCTTTATACGATGGGGTTTAGAATAAATTCGCATCCCATCTCGCTCCCTTACATATTGTTAATTAATATGAAGCTATTAGAGACTTAAATATATATTCTAAGACTAAAATGTTTCTGACTTAACAATAGCGAGACCAAATTAACAAGATTAGATTATATACACCTAATTTACCTGGTGACTTAATGGATTTATTTCAAAGTATTTCACATGAACTCAAAGCAAAGAATCAAGTGAATCCAAACAACTAAAAAAATCAAATAATATAGATAATACAAACCAAGGCATGCCAGCAAACAACAAAAATTAAACATCTATATTAATTAAAAATGTTTTGATTTTTCTATATTAATACCAAGACTAAATAATTACCAAAACAAATACAAAATAACAACTATGAGACTACCCAATTGCTTTAAGTGAACATAGAATTTGAAACAGTAGGTAACAAAATTGGAAAATAAAAGTTATTATTTGTATATTTATTTATACTTCAAAGTTTTTATGAAACAAAATTATTTAAATTCCATTTTTTCTATAATGTATGCATGCAATGCAAAGGTTAACAAAAAAGAACAACAATGGACCTCCGTTGTTAAACTAAGTAACAGGGATTTCTTATTCAGATGATCTGTATTAACCAATGATTAAATTAACATAACAAAAAAGTTAAACAAAAAAAAAATAGATAAAATATTCCAAGTCAATAACCTAACCATACGTAGTAACAAGAAAATAAAAATAAAAATAACATCAAATTAGACAAGTATCATGTTATGATTCGAGCAATATTCATGAAAATAAATTAAGGCAGAAGATGAATCTTTAGTGAAACTTTCCAATATTGAATTCCCAGAATAAGTATAACATTTGAAATAGATCAATAAACAAAATAAAAATCTTTCAACAGGAGTTTATACCGAAAGTCTCAAAGACACTCGACAGCAACCAACAAGACTCTTGCGAAATTTAATTTTTTAATAGCTAATGTTTAAAAGCCACAAACATAGAACCGCGAATAAACCTCAAAGTTTGGGATGTGAGGATTTTTTGGTTATTCTAGTTGCAGTTGGTTTTGATTTTCTGGAAGTTGTAGGGACGTGAAGGAGTACATGATTGTAGGCCATTGTTTGTTCTTTTGTGGAGGGAGTCTCCTGGTCGTCCCCGTATTTTTTTTTTTTTGTATGTGTTAATATAAGGGTTTGAAAAAGTTGAGTGGAGGGAGGTTGAAGAAGTTGTATTGTGTTGTTGTGGGTGAACGTGGGGAGGAGATGTGCAGGGAAGTTGGGGACGTAGGAGTTTGGGTAGATTTTAGGATAAGATTTTCTCTTTTAAAAAAAAATAAAAAAAAATATAAAATAAATAATAATTAAAAAATATTAACTAATTGATTTTTATACTTAAGAGAATATAAAAAAAAAGATACATAACTAGCCTTAAATAAAAATATAATCAAGAGAATAATAAAATTACTAGCTTATTTATTAAAATCTAGATCAAAAGAAAAATATTTTTTCGATTTTTTTTCTTATTATTTACAAAAAATAAATGAATAAATAAATAAATACAAAATAAAATATATCTTAAAATGTAACCCTATTTTTAGAGAAAACCTTTTTTCATAATTTTTCACACATCACCTAAAAAATGAAGATAAAAGCTGAAAAAATATATTAGACAAAAAATATTTTTTTGATGCTAAAAAAACGTAAATTTTAGGGGAGGGTCAAAATTATGTGTATACATTTGGTCCTTCTTTGTTTGAATACACGAAGTGTTTTCATACAAAGAAGTAGACAACGAACAAGTTTTGACCCTCCGGTTATTTGAAAGAGTAAAGAAAAGAAAAATGAGATGCGATCGAGTTCTGATTTTGGGCTGCCTACATATTCCGGCTTATAAGGGAATCAGGTCACGTGTAGTTTAATGAGGTGAAATAGTAAGATGATGAGTCAAAGGTCGAGTGAGGTTCCGTCGAGTTTCCGGTTCACAAATGAAAAACAAAAATTGAAAATGAAGATACAAGTAAAAAATCCTATCTATATAGATTTTTTGGAATTTTGACTTGATCTTCATGACATCTCAAATGGTGAGACAGTCGTTATTTTGAGTTGAACTTGAAAAATAAAATATTCCACTCTGTCGACTCTTGGTATTAAAGAGGAACTTGAAAATTGACATATTCTTCAGACTGACGCTTCTGACTTGAACTTGAAAATCTTCTTTTTCTAGAATCTTGACTTGAATCTTCATGACATCTCAAGTGGTGAGGAAGTCTCTATTTTGAGTTGAACTTGAAAAATAAAATGTTCCTCTCTGTCGACTCTTGGTATTGAAGAGGAACTTGAAAATTGACATATTCTTCAGACTGACGCTTCTAACTTGAACTTAAAAATCTTCATCTTATTCTTCAGATGGGTTCCTGACTTGCAATTTCTTCACTTTATTCTTCAGGCGGACTCCTGACTTGCTATTTCTTCGCCCTATTCTTCGGGCGGGCTCCTGAGTTGCGATTTTCTTCACCCTGTTCTTCAAGCGGGCTCTTGAGTTGTGATTTCTTCATCCTATTCTTTAGGCGGGCTTCCTGAGCTTCAAAACTGGAGTAATTCTGGTTTTCCAAATGTATTCCTGAACTCAAAGTCAAAAGTGAATTATAAAAGTAATGTCCCATTATCCAGGAGGGTCCTGATCTGAAAAATAAAATTCCATTATCCAGGAGGGTCCTGAGCGAAAATTAAAGTCCCATTATCCAGGAGGGTTCTGACCTGAAAATAAAGTCCCATCATCCAGGAGGGTCCTGAGTAGAAAATAAAGTCCCATTATCCAGGAGGGTCTTGAGTAGAAAAGTAAAATTTCATTATCCAGGAGGGGCCTGAGCTGAAAAGAAAGTCCCATTATCCAAGAGGGTCCCGAGCAAAAAAGTAAAATCTCATTATCCAGGAGGGTCCTGAGCTGAAAAGTAAAATACCATTATCCAGGAGGGGCCTAAGCATAAAAGTAAAATCTCATTATCCTGGATGGTCCAGAGTAGAAAGTAAAGTCCCATTATCCAGGAGGGTCCTGAGCAGAAAGTAAAGTCCCATTATCCAGGAAGGTCCTGAGCATAGAGTAAAATCCCATTATCCAGGAGAAACCTGAGCAAAAAGTAAAGTTTCATTATCCATGAGGGTCCTTAGCAAAAAGTAAAGTCTCATTATCCAGGAAGGTCCTTAGTAGAAAGTAAAATTCCATTATCCAGGAGGGTCCTGAGCATAAAGTAAAGTCCCATTATCCAAGAGGGTCCCGAGCAGAAAATAAAATTCCATTATCCAGGAGGGTCTCGAGCAGAAAATAAAATCTCGTTATATAGGAGGGCTTGAGCCGAAAAATAAAATTTCATTATCCAGGAGGTTCCTAAGAAGAAAAATAAAATCCAATTATCCAGAAGGGTCCTGAGCAGAAAAATAAAATTCCATTATCCAGAAGGGTCTTGAGCAGAAAGTAAACGCTCATTATCTAGGAGGGTCCTAAGCAGAAAAAATAAAATCCCATTATCAAGGAGGGTCAAGTTCCATTATCCAGGAGGGCCTTGAGCAGAAAATAAAATCCTATTATCCAGGAAGGTTCAAAGCATAAAGTAAAGTCCCATTATCTAGGAGGATTGTGAGAAAAAAGTAAAGTCCCATTATCCGGGGGGGGGGGGGGGCTGAGCAGAAAATAAAATCCCATTATCCATGAGTGTCATGAGAAGAAAGTAAAGTTCCATTATCCAAGAGGATCCTTAGCAGAAAGTAAAGTCCCATTATCCAGAAGCGTCCTAAAAAAAAAGTAAAATTCCATTATCCAAGAGGGTCATGAGCATAAAGTAAAGTCCCATTATCCAGGAGGGTCTTGAGCAGAAAATAAAATCTCATTATCCAGGAGGGTCCTGAGCAGAAAATAAAATTCCATTATCCAGGAGTGTCCTGAGCATAAAAATAAAATTCTATTATCCAGGAGGGTCCTGGGCAGAAAAGTAAAATCCATTATCCAGGAGGGTCCTGAGCAGAAAGTAAAATCCTACTATCTAGGAGGGTCCTGAGCAGAAAATAAAATCCCATTATCCAGGAGGGTCCTGAGCATAAATTAAAGTCCTATTATCCAAGAGGGTCCTAAGCAGAAAGTAAAATCTCATTATTCAGGAGGGTCCTGGGCTGAAACTAAAGTCCCATTATCTAGGAGAGTCCTAAGCTGAATACAAAATTCCATTATCCAGGAGGGTCCTGAGCGAAAATTAAAGTCCCATTATCCAGTAGGGTCCTAAGCAGAAAGTAAAATCCCATTATCCAGGAGGGTCCTGAGCAGAAAATAAAGTCTCATTATCCAGGAGGGTCCTGAGCAAAAAGTAAAATCCCATTATACAGGAGGGTCCTGAGTAGAAAATAAAGTCCCATTATCCAGGAGGGTCTTGATCAGAAAATAAAGTCCCATTATCCAGGAGGGTCCTGAGCATAAAATAAAATTCCATACAACACGAACAAACATTTTTTCCCTGTTTGTACTAGATAAATTTTGTGAATGTCACCAGATCATAACTTTTAAAGTTTAGTAAAACGGGTGAATCAAGGCCTTGATAAAGAAATGCATTTCTTGAGAGTAAAATTAATGACCAAACTTAGGAAGTGCGTCTTCTAAGAGTTAACATGGAGAAATCTAACTAGAATGTGCATCTTCTAGGAGTGAAGGTTCAAGTTAGGAAGTTTGTCACCTAACAAATGAAACTTAAATTGTCCAAACAAGAAAGTGCATCTCCTAGGCGTTAAATAGAAAGACACGACTAGAAAATATGTCTTCTAGGAGTGAAGGTTCAAGTTAGGAAGTGTGTCACCGAATAAATGAAACTTGAATTATCCAAACTAGGAAGTGCATCTCCTATGGGTTAAATGGGATGACTCGACTAGAAAGTACGTCTTCTAGGAGTAATGATTCAAGTTAGAAAGTGCTTTACTTAACAAATGAAACTGAAATATCCAGACAAGAAAGTGTGTCTCCTAAGGGTATAGGATGATGAGTTTTTACCATGACTGTGATTACCAAATGTCTGCAATAATATTTCCTCTTTTATTTGAATAAGTGAGGAATTACAGATTTTGATATATAGGCTTTGAAGCCCTTAATTTGAAGGTAACATGTGTTTTTGTTTCATACAAAGAATACTTGTAAATTCAAAAACACAGTGGTTGGTTTGTGGCATTTGTCTACTAAGGCAACTACTCTTGCACTTGTCATGCTCAACTCCATTTCAAATCATTGATAGGTATCGTTGAATTGTCATACTTTTGACCCCATATGCTAGCTACTGAAAGTATCTGACTCAAATCGTATTTCTCTTGCATGATGCCTCTAGGTTTAAGTTCTAATGCACCTTTTATATTTCTATGAGTCTAAAAACTGCCATATAATAAACATTCTTAAGTACCTTGCTTTATTTTGAAGCATGTTAACTTTGTGCATCGGTCCTTTGTTTTGCTTTGTGCAATTGGGGGAGTTGGTAACAAGTTTTGAAGTTCTTTCTCACTTGTCTTGATATAAATTTGACTAAAAAAATATGAGAAAAAATATGATGATAATGATTTTTCGTTTAACAACAAAGAGACAAAAATAAAAAATAAAAATATAGAAAGAAAAGAAAACGATAATAAATATTCTTTTTTAAAAAATGACAGAAAGAAAAACTTGTCTGGGTGTAGTAGCTGATTCCAGTGATTATAACATGCATTTTGAATTAAACAACCTGATCTTCCATCCCAACCTTTTATCAACTTTTCCAACTTATTGAATTTGAAGCCGAGCTGCTCTTGAGCTTTTTGCCTCTAGATTACAGACCTCATTCGGCTAGTTGCGCCTCAATGGGTTTTCACCAACAAGTCTCTCTCATTTTTATTTTCACTCAACTCATTGTTTCCTTATGGTTCCCATGAGTATTTTCACCAATAAGACTTTCATCGTTCATTTTTCTGACAACTCACTGTTGCCTTATGGTGCCTAGAAGAGTTTTCACCAATAAGACTTTCTCATTTTTATTTTTCTCATATTTTTTAAGTTGATGAAGGAAAGTGGTGCCCAAAATATGAAACATCATGTACCCATAACATGCTTAACCTTGACATTCTCAAAGATTGATCTGAAGGTCTTTCTTTGGTTGTAACTTGGCCTTTGGATAAGTTAGAAAGAAAGGACGACATGAGGCTCAAAATATATATAACATGGGGTGAGATTTACAACTTTTGAAATCGACTCATAAAGAAAATAACTTTTGTCCCAGTTTTTCTAAAATTAGGTAATTTGAATTTACTTGGTTGGATCGAACCCCAGAGTAGGGATGCCAACGTATCCCGTCATAGCAAGAATCAGGTCAAACGTAATTCAGAACATCTTGTTCTTTTGCTTGATTTTTTTTGTTCTTTTTTTTCTTTTCTTTTTTTGAGATTTTTTTGGACTCTATTTTTCTTTCTTGGCACTTTTTTGACTCTATTTTTTCTTAACACTTTTCAAACTCAATTTTGATTCTTGATAACGCTTAATCTACAGCTCTCGTTTGAGTGTAAAGCGGTCGTTAGCAAATATAGAACCCAACCTGGGTTGGGTATCGATCCCACAGGGAATAGCTTGGCCAACAAGTAAGTAAAATTACTAAACTTTTGGTGCAAGTCTCGTAAGAAGGGGGGATTCTTGTTTTGCAAGTAATGTAAACAAAAGCTGAAAATAATAAAGTAAAAAGAGAGAGATTGTTACGTTGGTTGTAAACAATGAGAATTGAAGCGTTGGGGTTATGTCCACCTTCTGAGGTATACGTCTCTATTGGCTATGAGTGTGTAGAATTCTGACATGCAATTGCTTATAGAGGATTGTAGTCGATGGTAAATCCAAGCGTCTCTCGACCTAAACAAGGACTATTTCACTTTAGCTCTCTCGAGCTTAAAGCGTGTCTAACGGTACGAATTCTCCAAGAGGTTAGTCCAGTTACGACACTAGCTTTTTAATAGGAAAGAGTGTCCTACTACCTTGACATTATCTCTTTTCCAGACAAATAACTTTTCTCTCGAACAAGTTAAATGTTAGACTGGTGTATTCTTGCGTTTGCAACCGCAAAGAATGTAGATTAAGATGAAGAGAATAATGATATAAGCAATATACGTGCCTCGAACTCACAAACTCACAGCAATAGATAGTAACTCATTCGGCTTCCATAACCCCAACAGAGAAGTTTAGTTACCCATGAATGCGAAGGAAATCACGATTGACATTGTTATTATATCACGATATTGAGTAATGGCGTGTAGATCAAGTGATAGGCGTGAGGCGTGATTCCTTAGCAAGTAACAATTCTCTTGTTGTGGAGTTTAAGAATAGAAGAGTAGATTAGAAGTGTTTGTAGTGGAAGATGAGAGGGATGGAAGAAAATTAATTGTTGAATGATGAATGTAAGATTCATTCAAAATCTCTAGCATGATAGGGTATTTATAATACCCATATCCTACTCCTACTAAGCTAATGAAATAAATAACCAAATCCTACTAGACTAATGAAATCCTTAACCCAAATGTACAAGGTTAAGGTAACATTATTATAATCCACATAAAATAATGAAATACATGACCTAATTGTACTAGGTTAATGTATCATTGTCAAAATCCGTCTTTGTGTCTGTAAGTCCCCAAAGTCTTCAGAATTGCTGTTTTAGCCCGGGACAGATTTTCCATGCAACAGTTTTGGTCCTTTAGGCGTCCCACTTCCTTCTCCTTCGTTCGTGAGCTTTCTTTTGCGTCAAGTTAGCCATAAAATGCTGTATTTTGCATCATTTATACCTGAAACTTTCCTAGTCATGTTCGTTAGCTCATTTACGGGAAAAAGGACTAAAAGTGCATGAAATATATAATTTGTTCTCAAAACTAGGCTAAAATATGGGCAAAATATATTGATATAGGCGTGTAAATCCGCCTATCACCAACACCCCACACTTAGAGCTTTGTTCGTCCTCGAACAACATATCATTTTCTTCTAAGCATCAACTTAAGTTTTTTACAGCAACAAAACAAAACATTTATTAAGACAAGCACAACGATTATCAACCAAGAGTAGCTTTCCGATTATAAGTAGAAACAATTTAACCTCAAGTATAGACTCGTGATGGTGATCAACTCGCATGCAAACGTTAAAGTGCATAGAATCATATACAACTATCCAAAACTCATCAACCATGTGTGTCTCACCATATAGTACCCATAATCACTCACAAATATAGTATATTTTTCAAACATGGGTATCAAAATGTCTTTGCTCTCACTCTCACAAAGAATTCATATGTAGCGACTGATGACCATAGGCTTGCCCTTAATGTAATACTCTACTAAATGTTGGAATGTTAAGATTAGGATCAAGTAGGTCTTTTGATGGTTGTAATGTAGGCTAAGGGACGGGTAGGACTATTTTGGCCAAGAATAGTGACTATGTTCCTAAGCGCTTTAATACATCACATTGTATCATTGACACTTTTTTCTTTCAACCTTTCTTCTTTCTTTTGTTCTACCACCCTTGTTCTCCTCTTTTTAATTTTAAGCACAACTCACTTTTCAGCTTTCTTTTCCTTTTTCTTTTCACAACATACCTATTATGCTAGCACTTTTTTTTTTTTTGTAACACATTCAAGCACCTTTGCAATTTAAAGCATCATTCTTACCCAATTTCCTCTTATGTTGTCACATGACTTTTTCACTTTAAAGCACTTAGGAATTTGGATCAAATTGTGGTCTTGAAAGAAATGGATTAGGCTTACATACAAGGTTGTCAAAGAAATAGGCTAAAGGCTCAAAAGGGTTTAACTAGGATGATGTCCATGGGTAGGTAAAACTGAAGGTAAAAAAATATAGGTTGCCAAAGAAATGCCTAAATCATATCCTAAACTTACACTCCTTATTTTTGCTTTGCATACATACCCGACAAGTTCTAGCATCAGCCACACACATAGAATATACGATTATCTCACACACACAAGGCACATGGTCGACTTTCTTGGAAGTAATATAGACTCTCGACCCAACAAGTGAAGGAATTTAACCACACAATATCACATAATGAGTCACAACTAGAGCCTAAACATCTCAATAGTCACAATTGTAGCACATACTCTTGTTATAATCTCATGCTGCCTATCAAAATAATTTCATACGAAGCTAGACAAAAAACTAAAACACGAAAAACAACAACAAAAAAAACAACAAAATAAACAAACATAGATGCGATAGAGAAGTATAGCATACGATACCGCCACCCCACACTTAAACGGGACACTGCCCTCAGTGGAAAATAAATACGAGGAACCTGGTTAGTCGGACTCTTCCTCAATGTCGGGGGTCATACCCCCTTCGTCGGAATCATCATAAGAGTCGTCGTCAGAGTTCTCCTCCTCGTCAGAGTCTGGCAAGCGTCGATCGTCATCAGTCGGCACATCATCATCTAGAGGTTCCTCAAAGTATACGCCCACTCCACACATATCCCGTGCATGCATGTTCATGGGATAGATGTGGTCCAGCTGTTGGAGCTCTGCAGCAGTTGGAACACGTCCACCACTCATCATAGTAAATCGTGTCATGCCATAAAGATGACGGAAGAAACTCTCATCACGAGCTTGTCTTTCCGCAGTGGTAATGTTGACACCATGAGTTGTTTCAGCATATTTGACCTTAGTAAGGTCAACCTTCTTTGGGTTATGTGGGAGTTTGTGGTCAGCTGGTTCCTCTTCGATATCCTCCTTCCGCAAGATTGCTGTCAACAGATTTCCAAACGTGAAGTGGGACCTTTTGTGGAGTCTGGCCTTCCTCATGGTAGAGCGAATGATTGCCCCAAAGTTGATAGGGACATTCGTCATCAAAGCATAGACCAAACATACTCTATCTCTTGATATCTTGGTGTATTGAGTCCCAGGAATAAGGCATGAGTTGACAATACGCATCCAGATTCTTGCTTCCCTATTCAGTGAAGCATAGGGGAAGGTGTTGTGTCGGCCGGTTTCTTTATGTCTGCCCCACCTTGCCATCGATCTGCTTCCACAAAGCGTGTGTCGTATTGCTCTATAAGGAGGCCTGCTGTACAGCTCTTTGAATGGTGCTGTGTCGACCGAAGGTAAGCCAAGAAAAGAGTTGATCCAGTCCGCGGTGAGCTGTAACACTTGGCCCCGAATTTTGACTTCATTGCCTGTTGTGTTCGGCGACCAGTTGGCATAAAACTCTCTTGTTAGATCAAGATTACACTCTCCCATGTCGCGGAAGATGAAATCCAACTTCAAAGCCATTATTTTTGCCAACATACGCGGCTCCTTCTTTGCTAAGGTATCCTTGTTGATCAAGTCGACGTGCACATATTTTCTTTCTTTGTTGCTGCTGTACCATGCTTTGGCTTCTTCCTCAAGAACCCATTTTATTCCGAACATTCTGCGTGGTAGTTGTGCTGAGGATGATTCTCCTTGGTCTTTTCGACTTCTCTTCTTGCCCTTTTGGGAAGTAGTCGCCTTCTCCTTGCCTTGCCTCGCTTTAGGTGCCATTGTACCTGAGACTAGAAATAGTGTTAGTTGCAGCACAGTCTCACTTGATACAATCTATAAGCAAGCATTAGGGGTACCACCCCACACTTAGTTTTGTTAACACAAATCAGTGAGGTGAAAGTAGTCGATTTACTCAGATTTCGTCGAGATACGTTTTAGGATTGTATTCTGACAAGAAAATCAGCAATGCATCACTTACTTGCAGCCATTGGACTACTTTCATGGTAGATATAGCAACACTACTACATAGGGGTTACCACATGGAATCGTTATTCTTACAACAATCACAACCTCCTAAGTCGGTAGGCACTATAAGTCTTATCCCGATGGCCGGGATAGTCTAACATGTAAGTATCCAAACAACAATTTTAAGCAATATTCATAGCCATAGAAATTCCGCAAATATCATAACAATGCTATTGAAACCAAATTCAAGTCGGAAACAAGTCAAGATTTTCCTACGTATATGTTCACTCACATGATTTTGCAACAACAATCCAAACACATGAACATCACCAACAATCTTATATAATTTAGCAATTCATAATAGCCATAGCAACGTAGTACTTACGAGAAATAAATGAAGAATAAGAGAGTACTTACTTGCTTGAAACTTGTGGAGATGGTTTTGTGAATTGGAAGAGCAAAAGAAGAAAATTTTGAGAAGATTTGGAAGAGTATGCGGCGCCTTTAGGGTATTTTCTATTGTGGTTGTGTTATAAAACTAAGTCCCCTTTATATAGGAAGAGTATGGGTCGGGTTATGACCCATTTACAATCGGTTTTGGAGACAAAAATCCTACATATGCGGCGCATAATACTCGGCATATCAATGACATATGCGCCGCATAGTCTATGGCATTTGTAGACATATGCGCCGCATAGTCTATGGCATTTGTAGACATATGCGCCGCATAGTCTATGGCATATGAGATACTGAGACCAAATGCCATAGCATAGGCGGCACATAGTCAAAAGCATACCTAGGAATAGGCGGCGCATAGTGTATAGCACACTAGATTCCGAGACCTTAGGCTATAGGATAGGTTGTGCATCGTTCGTGGCCTAGTTTTACCAAGGCCTAGCCTTCCTCGAAGCCTATTTTGGCGTGAGAAAGGCTCAATCCATAGCCTTATGCATCACCCTTCCTAACTTACCAACTTTACCATACAATGCATCCAAATCGTCAATTGAAATCAATCTCCTCGTTGACTACTTCTTGCACCTATTTTTGCTTAAAACCAAATGAAAACGATTAGTACGATGGGTTGCCTCCCACCAAGCACCTTAGTTTTGGTCGTGGCACGACTCTTATTTTTGGATTTTTATTTATCAAAAGCAAAACACATACTTGAACGAAATGAAAAATGAAAAACGATAAACGATAAACGATGGGTTGCCTCTCATCTAGCGCCTTATTTATTGTCGTGGCTCGACATAGTTACCTCGAGTACTTAGACTTCGTCGAGATAGATGGTTGGTCGTTTTCTGAATGGATTTAGACGACAATGAGGCTTACTTGTAGGCATGCAATCTTCTTCGAGAAAACTCATACGTCTCCCCGGAGGGTCACCAATTATATCATCAATAGTCCAACCCATAGCTCTCATGTATCTCTTCAGAGCACAGATGAGAGCCTCTACGTGTTGTTTACTTAAATCATCTGCACTCACCGGAAGTATATTTATACTTTCCAAGAACACATACCTTAGATAATCGGGGAGCTCTTTCGATTCTAACGTGGGTGGCTCTTCAATAGATGGCTTAGCTGGTGGTGTAGGCCGATTCTTGAGATCAAGATCCAGCTTCTTGGGAGTATAGCGATATGTTCCTAATCCCGATAGAGCACAAATATCTTCTTCAGAAATTTCAGCATCCTCATTCTCTCCTTTCATGAGCAAAACCTCCAAAGGATCATCAAGAATTTGCTCTTCTTCAAGTCGTTCTTTCTCATCATCAAAGACAACATCAGCCACAGAAAATACACTCAGATCTTTGGGTTGCTTCATTGATTTGCAAACATCAAATCGAACCACTTCGTCATTTATTTGGAATGAAAGTTCATTAGCTCTCAAATCAATGAGCACACTTCCTGTAGCAAGGAAAGGGCATCCCAAGATTATGGGAACCTCTGAATCTGCTTCACAATCCAAGATAACAAAGTCTGCTGGAAAGATAAATGAAGAAACCTTTACCAAGACATCGCATAGAATACCAACCGGTCGTTTTACCGACCTATCCGCCATAACAAGCCTCATATTAGTTGGTGTAGGATCTCCTAACCCCAACTTCTTGTAGATCGATAATGGCATCAAGTTGATGCTAGCTCCTAGGTCACATAATGCTTTGGCAAAGTTCAAAGATCCGACGGTGCAAGGAATAGTGAAAGCTCCGGGGTCGGCCTTCTTCTGAACTATCGATCGGGTAGCAATTGCACTACAATGATGCACATCATCCTTCAGCTCATAACTTGTTGCCCTCTTCTTAGTCAAAATATCTTTCATAAACTTCGCATACCCAGGCATTTGTTCAAGTGCCTCTACCAATGGAACATTAATGGTCAGCTGCTTCAACATAGTCATAAATTTGCTGAACTTAGTGTCATCCGCCACCTTCTTCAATCTTTGGGGAAAAGGTGGTGGTGGGTATGGAAGTGTTCTCTCCATGGCTTTCTTCTTCTCTTGCTTCCGTTTTTCCATTTTTTCAGGCTGCACGTCACTGGGCGTGACATCCTTGACGTCAGGATTGGTTGTTGCGGCATCTTCTCCTTTTGCGTTATCATCCATGTCCGCTACTTCGTCAACCACTTGCTTGCCTTTTGCTGAAGGTTCCAGCACCTTACCGCTTCTGGTAGTGATGGCCATGCATGACCCATCATTCCTTGGGTTTTGCACAGTATCGCTAGGTAGAGTGCCAGCCTTTCTTTGATTGAGTGCTGCTGACAGTTGGCTCAATTGCTGCTCTATTTGCTTGATTGAAGTGGAATGAGAATCAACTAGTTGTTTCATGGAGGACAAATCATTAATTACCTCAGTAACTCCCGTGCTTGTTGCTTCCACTCCTTTCAATAATTTAGCCATCATGTCTTCCATACTTCCAGAATTAGATGTGATGGTATCACGTCTACCAGGGGGAACGTACAAACCACTCTTTTCATTCTTGTTCTTCCAACTACCTTGGTCCATGTTTCCAGATTTACCATAATAGTTCCGACCTTGGTTTCCTTGGGTATTCCCTCGGAAACCCCCCTGATTGTTCAAGTAGTTGGCCTCTTCTTCTGAATCAGATTCGTCTCTTCCTTTTAGCGCCACAACTTTCACTTTTTCGGTCTTCGCTGATAATAAATGCTTTGTAAGAAGATCCATCTGTGTTTTCATGTACGCCATATCTTAATCACGTTCTTCTTGTCTTCTTCTTTGGTCTGCAGTCATGCCTATAGATAAAGTGGGGCTTGCTACCTCAGAATCCCTGGTATGCCAAGCTCTACTTTGTTTCGTCATGCGATCTAACATATTGCTTGCTTGACCAAAGGTGAGGTCCATAAAAGATCCTCCAGCTGCGTTGTCCACCACTGGCTTAGTTATTGAATTCAAGGCTCTATACAATATCTCCATGAGTTAAACATTAGTCATGTGATGGTTTGGGCATCTCGCTAGCTTTGTCTTGAACCTCTCCCATGTTTTATGAAGAGCTTCAGTGGGAAGCTGACGAAAGTTGCTGATTTCATCTCTCAATTGTGCCCTTTTGGAAGGCGGAAAGAATCTTTCTAGGAAAGCGTCTCTCAATTGCCTCCAATTTGTAATTGAATCAGGAGTCAGCCCATTCAACCATAGTGTTGCCTCCCCAGACAGAGACAATGGGAATAGACGTAATCGAATTGCATTCTGACCAACACCAGGATTGTCAAAAGACTTGCATGTAGAAATAAAGTTGATGAGATGCATATTCGGATCATCGCCTGCTAGTCCACCAAATAATCCCTTGAGTTGCAATAACTGAATCATGGTGCTTGTGATGTTGAACTTGGCTCCGGGCGCTAATGGTGGTGGAATTATAGCTCCAGTGGCTCCGGCACCATCAAGATCATCATCATCATCGTCGAAAGCTGGCTGCATAGGTTGGCGATCATGTCTATACCGAGCTTGTCGACCTCTTCTGTTGGCAGGTGTTACGATTTCAGCATCACGCCTAGGGTTTAGTAACTCGTCATCACTTAAATCCTCATCGTCAGGATTTGGTGCTCGTGCAGGGTTATCAATGTTCTGCTGTTGAACCTGGGCTGCGGCAAGGGCAACCAATCTTGCTTGTTCCTGTTGAGCAGCCATCCTTGCGATTTCAGCTTGTGCTTCCATTCTACCAATGCGTTGTGGTTCAGGATTTATTGGTAATAACGGTTGACCAGAACTTCGAGTATGGGGCATGCACTAAAATAAAAACCTGCAGTAGACAAAAACAAAAACTAAAAGTAAAAGTACGAGAATCTTTGACCAAAGGGTCTAGTAATTTTCATGAACTTAATTGACACTTGTATTCCCCGGCAGCGGCGCCAATTTTTGATAACGCTCAATATACAGCTCTCGTTTGAGTGTAAAGCGGTCGTTAGCAAATATAGAACCCAACCTGGGTTGGTGTCGATCCCACAGGGAATAGCTTGGCCAACAAGTAAGTAAAATTACTAAACTTTTGGTGCAAGTCTCGTAAGAAGGGGGGGATTCTTGTTTTGCAAGTAATGTAAACAAAAGCTGAAAATAATAAAGTAAAAAGAGAGAGATTGTTACGTTGGTTGTAAACAATGAGAATTGAAGCGTTGGGGTTATGTCCACCTTCTGAGGTATACGTCTCTATTGGCTATGAGTGTGTAGAATTCTGACATGCAATTGCTTATAGAGGATTGTAGTCGATGGTAAATCCAAGCGTCTCTCGACCTCAACAAGGACTATTTCACTTTAACTCTCTCGAGCTTAAAGCGTGTCTAACGGTACGAATTCTCCAAGAGGTTAGTCCAGTTACGACACTAGCTTTTTAATAGGAAAGGGTGTCCTACTACCTTGACATTATCTCTTTTCCAGACAAATAACTTTTCTCTCGAACAAGTTAAATGTTAGACTGGCGTATTCTTGCGTTTGCAACCGCAAAGAATGTAGATTAAGATGAAGAGAATAATGATATAAGCAATATACGTGCCTCGAACTCACAAACTCACAGCAATAGATAGTAACTCATTCGGCTTCCATAACCCCAACAGAGAAGTTTAGTTACCCATGAATGCGAAGGAAATCACGATTGACATTGTTATTATATCACGATATTGAGTAATGGCGTGTAGATCAAGTGATAGGCGTGAGGCGTGATTCCTTAGCAAGTAACGATTCTCTTGTTGTGGAGTTTAAGAATAGAAGAGTAGATTAGAAGTGTTTGTAGTGGAAGATGAGAGGGATGGAAGAAAATTAATTGTTGAATGATGAATGTAAGATTCATTCAAAATCTCTAGCATGATAGGGTATTTATAATACCCATATCCTACTCCTACTAAGCTAATGAAATAAATAACCAAATCCTACTAGACTAATGAAATCCTTAACCCAAATGTACAAGGTTAAGGTAACATTATCATAATCCACATAAAATAATGAAATACATGACCTAATTGTACTAGGTTAATGTATCATTGTCAAAATCAGGCTTTGTGTCTGTAAGTCCCCAAAGTCTTCAGAATTGCTGTTTTAGCCCGGGACAGATTTTCCATGCAGCAGTTTTGGTCCTTTAGGCGTCCCACTTCCTTCTCCTTCGTTCGTGAGCTTTCTTTTGCGTCAAGTTAGCCATAAAATGCTGTATTTTGCATCATTTATACCTGAAACTTTCCTAGTCATGTTCGTTAGCTCATTTACGGAAAAAAGGACTAAAAGTGCATGAAATATATAATTTGTTCTCAAAACTAGGCTAAAATATGGGCAAAATATATTGATATAGGAGTGTAAATCCGCCTATCATCAATTCTAAAAAAGGGGTACAAAAGAGAATAAAACTAAAGCTCAAAAGGGGTAACAAAGGATGACACATTTGGATAGCAGAATGAAATGCATTCGCCATATCAATCCTTAAAAATGCAAGTACATAACATGCAATCTGAGAGTGGAACATAAAGATCATGCACATCTTTTTCCAACATTGACCTTGACTGAGCACGTATGTCAATACTTCTTATGCACTTGTCAAACGTAAAGGTCCGGTTAAGTTCACATTCCTCCATTAAAGGATCATGCGTTTTTAGAGTTAACTTCCTTTTGCTTCTCCTAGCAATTGAGACTATATATCCTCTGATTAATCCCATTTAAAATGTTTGAGATAAACTTTCTCATTGAAGACCAGGTCATTTTTAGATTCGCAAAGTGATTGTCTCAATCTATTGAAGTGAGGTTGTAACTTGGTCAACAAACATCTCAACACTTTACTTAAACCAGGTCATTTTTAGATTCACAGAGTGATTGCCTCAATCTATTGAAGTGATGTTGTAACTCGGTCAACAAACATCTCATCGCTTTACTTATTTCCATAGATGTTTTTTTTTCAATCTTACTTTTTGGCTCGATATTTCAGGATTAGATTGGATATAAAGATCAGTCTGTGAATTCAGTATGCATATTTTATCATTAGAATCACCATAGAAAGAACTGTATAAAGAAAAGAAAGACAAATAAATAATATATATTAAAAAATAATAAAAATAATAATAAAAGGGACACACATTTTGTTGATAGAAAAATAGAAGGGTTTGAACAGAGATGATAAGAAAATAAGACAAGATAGATCCCGAATTACAACTCCAAAATAATTCAGGAAGCAAAAAGAAAAAACAAAACAAACTACCAAAACTCCCTCCTTGTGAGGAGTAGAGTGACTTTTGAATTGCTGAGTTTGACATTTTAGCCACTGATTTGCACGCTATCCTTAATGGAGTTTCCATAATCATTGCTACAACTTTGGTTTTTCTTCTTGACCATAAAGTATCCCGAACTATTCTGAATTACCTGTATTGTGGCCTTAAGGGCTACTTGACTTGCAACTTTTCCTGATTCGATTTCATTCTCAACAATCTCTTCGATTTTGATTATGTCAACATAGGTTTTACCTACTGTAGAAAACAGGTGATTAAAATACTCATGTTCGTGTGGTTAGGGAAAGATATCAATCATCTCAATCTCTTTCATTGATGTAGATTCCTATGAAATTAATTGATTTTGCATTTCTTCGTTGCTGGACTCTATGCCCTCTTTATGGGTTATCTTTCCTTTTCTTTTGGACCTCTGTTGTATGAATAAGATACTAGCTTAGCCACAAACCAATCACCTTAATACTATTTTTACTTAGGTGATAATGAGTGTGTTAGAGTTCAATATTTTCACAACTTTTCCTTAAGAATATCACCAAACTTAATAAGGGTTGCCTACGTATCTCATCAAGGTGAGAATCAAATATGCGTAGTTCGTGAAACCGGAGATATAAAGAAATATACTTTTTTATTTGAATAATGATATTTTTTTTGAATTTATTAATTAATAATGATAAAAAAGAACACATTTTGATTAATTAATAATGATAAAAAAGAACACATTTTTATTAATTAATAATGATAAAAAAAATACACATTTTCTTTTATTTTTGAAAACAACTTAATTTCTTTTTATATAAGGATCAAAACTCTCTTCTTTTTTGTTTTAGAAGGAAATACAACTTTTTTTTAAAAGATCATCGAACCATGAAGGGCTGCCTACAGATCTCACTAAGATGAGAATCAAGTGTGTGTAGTTCGTGATTAATTTCTTTTTATATAAGGATCAAAACTCTCTTCTTTTTTGTTTAGAAGAAAAGGCAATTTTTTTTTTAAACAAGATCACCGAACTCATGAAGGGTTTCCTACGTATCTCACTAAGATAAGAATCAGGTGTCCGTAATTCTTGAAGACCATAAAAACTAAATTTTTATTTTCCAATATTTTATTTTTAGAAAACGATCATTAAATTTGGAGAACAAGATACTCTCTTGTGTTTTACCAAGTTACCTAAAGTCGGTCAACAATCAAATAAGTCTTTCAAATAAATTTCAAAGAGTACATAGGATGCACTTGTTGGTCATTATAAAAGGGACACCTATCCTAGACGGACTCGGTCCATGTGCCGAGTCCCGCTAAGTCAAATGCACATGATGCAAATAAATCGAAACTTAATCGGGATAACCATGTTTTGAGTTTAAGTTCTACTAAGTTTAACCTAATGGAGATAGGTGTCTAGACTGGCTTACTCGAGTGGACACTTGAGTTGGGGAGAGATAACTTGGTCGGTAGCAGCGCAACTCCACCTTCGCTGTTGATCCAAACCCAGCCTAACATGTGTGACTAATAATCCTTCACCAGTTGTCGTGCCATTTTGGTTATCTCTAGAAGAAAGTAGGATGCATACTCTGCATTTCTTTTATCCTATTTAAAGAGACTCAGAGGGGGTGCGCAAGATAAGACAGTCTATAATACAATTCAACAATATCAAAGCAATAAATGAGCGACACGTAGCACATTAGGCAAGCAATCACAATATCTAAATAATTTAAGCAAGTAAAAGTCAATATCAAAAGCTCAAATTTGGTTATTCCCCAGCAGAGTCGCCAGAGATGTCACACCCCATTTTCATCGGAGGGGTTTTTCAATGAAAGTGACGATTTTGAATAGGGATTATTTTTATTATTTTTGAGTCGCCACTTGGAATTGAGTTATGGTGTTCCAAGTCACCTTATTGAATTCCTAATAAAAAAAATGACTCTTTATTGGTGTATGAAAATAGAAGACTGGGTAAAGAATTCTGTTAATCGAGGAGAAGGTATGAGGCAGCCCTCGAGCCCCGTGGTTCTAGCACGATCGCTTTAATCAACTTATACTTAACTTTAGCTATTTTGGATAAATTATGTTTGCAGGCCTTAATTAACTCATTTTTAATATCTAGTATCTGTCTATACCTCTTGTATTAGTCTAATGAAAATTAATTTTAGGACGATCTTTGCCAAGGTGCAGTATTGCATCCTCGAATTATTTTTAAAACATCTCAAAAAGATGCGTATGCCACATTCTTAATCGAGACCAATATATTAAGCGTGCCTAAAATTTGTCTAATGTCAAAGGTACTTGTTCGTCTCTTGTAACTCGAGACAATCTTGTCCTATCCATTTTTACTCTCTTCACTCTTTTATCTTTTAAATTTGCAACAAGTCTTGTATTAGTCTGCAACTTGCCTCACTCCCTCACAAATGGGGTTTTCCTCTATTTTCTTTTTCTTTATACTATAGGATTTATAATAAATTCGTGTCCCATCTCACTTCCTTACATATTGTTAATTAATATGAAGTTATTAGAGACTTAAATATATATTCTAAGGCTATAATGTTTCTAACTTAACAATAGAGAGACCAAATTAACAAGATTAGATTATATAACCCTAATTTACCAGGTGACGTAATAGATTTATTTCAAAATATTTCACATGGACTCAAAGCAAAGAATCAAGTGAATTCAAACAACTAACAGACCAAATAATATAGATAATACAAACCAAGACATGCCAGCATACAACAAAAATTAAACATCTATATTAATAAAAAATAATATGATTTTTCTATATTAATACCGAAACTAAATAATTACCAAAACAAGTACAAAACAACAACTATGAAAGACTACCCAATCACTTTAAGTGAACATAGAATTTGAAACAGTAGGACAGTAGGAACAAAATTGAAAAATAAAAGTTATTATTTGTATGTTTATTTATACTTCAAAGTTTTTATGAAACAAAATTATTTAAATTCCATTTTTACTATAATGTATGCATGCAATGTAAAGGTTAACAAAAAACAATAACAATGGACCTGCATTGTTAAACCAAGTAACAGAGATTTCTTGTTCAGATAATTCGTATTAATCAATGATTAAATCTACATAACAAAAAAGTTAAATAAATAAATAGATAAAATATTCCAAGTCAATAACTATACCATGTGTAGTAACAAGAAATTGAAAATAAAAATAACATCAAATTAGACAGGTATCATGTTACGATTCAAGCAATATTCATGAAAATAAATTAAGGCAGAAGATGAACCTTTAGTGAAGCTTTCCAATATTGAATTCCCCAAATAAGTATAACATTTGAAATAGATCAATAAACAAAATGGAAATCTTTCAACGGTCGTTTATACCGAAAGTCTCAAAGACACTCGACGACAACCAACAAGACTCTTGCTAAATTTAATTTTTTAATAGTTAATGTTTAAAGCCACGAACTTGAAACCGCGAAAGTTTGGGACGTGGGGATTTTTTGGTTGTTCTAGTTGCAGTTGGTTTTGATTTTCTGGAAGTTGTAGGGATGTGAAGGAGTACATGATTGTAGACCATTGTTTGTTCTTTTGTGGAGGGAGTCTCCTGGTCGTCCCCGTAGTTTTTTTTTTGTGTGTTATTATAAGAGTTTGAAAAAGTTGAGTGGAAGGAGGTTGAGGAAGTTGTATTGTGTTGTTGTGGGTGAACGTGGGGAGGGGATATGTAGGGAAGTTGGGGACATGGAAGTTTGGGTGGATTTTAGGATAAGGTTTTGTCTTTTTTTGTAATATGTATAAAATAAATAATAATTAAAAAAATATTATATAATTGATTTTTATACTTAAGAGAATATAAAAAAAGATATATAACTAGCCTTAAATAAAAATATAATCAAGAGAATAATAAAATTACTAGCTTATTTATTAAAATCTAGATCAAAAGAAAAACATTTTTTTGAATTTTTTTTCTTATTGTTTACAAAAAATAAATGAATGAATAAATAAATAAATACAAAATAAAATATACCAAAAAATGTAACCCTATTTTTAAAGAAAATCTTTTTTCACAATTTTTCATATATCACCTAAAAAATGAAGATAAAAGCTGAAAAAATATATTAGAAAAAATAATAATTTTGATGCTAAAAATACGTAAAATTTAGGGGAGGATCAAAATTACGTGTCTACTGTAATCTATAATCTATAGTTATATCTATAACTATAATCTATAATCAATATTTATATCTATATGAATAAATTATAATCTATACTCTATAATTAATATATATATATATATATATATATATATATATATAATATAATATCTTCAATGATATTCCTAGAACATTTACAAGCAAAGCATAAACTCATAGTTATAGTTATAATTCAAAACGGGTCCAAAGACAACCTTACATGCCCTCTTGGCTTTAACATGCCTTTCAACTGGACCTCTAACACAAAGACTGAATCAGAACTATTACTGTAAATCTATTCCCTGTGACCTTAATATCATTGGGTGATTTGATTCTTATATATGTAATCCTTGCCATATTATACTAGTAGCTTAGTATGTTATAGTTCAACACTAAGTGTTTAGCCTGTCATTTAGGCTAATCTAAAGTAATGAAAATAAAATAAATAACAAAAAATGAATATACCTTAAGATATAAGGGCCTGACCAGTACTTGGCGGAAATTCACAAAATTTTTATTCAAAAGTGGAATATATTACAGAGAATGCCTTAGAGAAAAAGGGGTTTCTGAAGCCTACCTTCTAATAATAAAAATAAGATCCTTTTATAGAGGATACTCAAAACTAAAAAAATGGTCTTTACTATTACAAATTGGCCTTTACTATTACAAAGTGGCCTTTACTTTATGAAAGTGGCCATTACTATTCCTGCTTTATAAAAGTTTTCTGTCCACATAATGTTGTCCCCAATTATGCATTTTGTGGGGTCCTGTGAATTATTTCATATTTTTCCCTTTCTTTTGTTGTTTACTAACTTGGAAGATTCTTCCAGTGTGTCCTTGAAAATTTTCAAGTATTCATCCAGGTCGAGTTCATCATCATTTCGGATGCTCTGGGATTCCCCTGCTAGACAGTCTTCTTCATTATCTGTGGTATGAACAACAAATTCCATGGATATGTCCGATGCATTTTCCTTATCAAGATTTCTTATTAATTTCTTTTTGACTTCTTCCATATATGAAGCAATCATCACAGATCTTGATACGATTTCCTTCTTCATTTGAAGATTTCTGGTAGTACTTTTAAACAGACTTAATTTATCCTGCTCATATGAGGGTGACATTTCTCTTTGTTCTTTGTACTGGATAATGACTGCTTTAATGGAGTCAATAATTCTCTAGCCATGGATATGTCCATCAGCTGTCTTTTGGTTGAGTTTGTTCAAAAATTTTATATAAAAAATTCTTTTACAACATTGGAAGTTATTGAGATTCGGTTTTACTTCCACAAACCACTTCGTAATCTATGGAATGGAAAATTCAATATAGAAATACATCGTAGATATTTATTTAAAATAGATAGTATCTTTTTCCAATTTGAGAAGCATCGGAGATACTTCAACCCAATCAGTGTATAAGCTTTTAAAAGGTTCTGGTAAAATTTTTGCCGAAGGACCATAATAGATCCACCATTGTGCAAATCAATTTGGAATGCTTTGTTTAAAAAACATTTCCAAAGATTTTAATAAACCATGAATGTTTCCTATTAGGATTTTCATATAATAAGGTTTTATTAAAACCTTCAACATAGTCCCAGTAGTTAAATTTTACTGAGATTTTTTGTTCTGGATGTAGATACTCATTTTCTTTAAGAGTGCTAATTGCCCACTCTTCTAGAGTACAAATATTCTTGATAATAATTTTGGAAAAACTATAATATTTTCTGATATTAGCAACATTAGCGGTTGTCTAAAAGTGCTGAATTTCAGCTGGCCCGGTTTGAGATAATATAGTCTCAAAATAAATTCTGTCCTTGTATGCTGTAGTGGCATGAGATGTATAATCCAAATATCGTTGCATTATCTGCCATGGATAAACTCTCCATTTGAGATCATTTTTTTCTAAGATGAGTATGACTTCATCTACTTTATTTTGTTCATATAATTCAATGCTCTCATTATTATCATCTGGGAATATGAAGGGACAACATTCTCCCGTTTTTGGGATTTCATGAAATCCAAGAATTCTTGGTACATTTGAACTTTATTAAGATCTGAGGAATTTGCAATATTTGCGGCTATTAGCCTTTGGTTTCTGTAATGACCCGAGACTACCCCCTAGTCGTTCCATGGTGCTTACGGTTCAGAGGAACAATAAGCTAACCCATGAGCTGATACCTGCTGTGAGCATTGAATAATATAATAATGAATGCGGAAGAATAACTCAAATGCCATAAGGTCTTAATAATGAAACAACTACTAAATTATGAATCTGGCATAATACAGATATCTGAATAATCTGAATAGCTAACTGTAGTATCTGAAAAGCCTCTAAAATTGAATGCTGTGAGTTGATGGGACAGGCCCCAACTAACTTTACTAACTACTGAGATAAATACATGAAGTAATATAATCTATCCTCGAATGATGAAGACTCACCACTGCTACTGTACTGTTGATGATCTAAGGGACTAAGTGCGATCTGGGAACTGAGCGTAAAAAAAAGTATGTGATCAGTACTTTGAGTGTACTGGTATGATAAATGAGATAGGCTGGTATGCATGGTTTCATGAATATAACTAATAATTAACTGGATATGCATGTAAAGCATAGAGTACTAAGTAGAGAGCATGGAATCTGTAGATACTAAAAATGCATGAAAATCTGTAAATACTGAGGATGCATGATCAAGCATATAACATGAACTATGTAACATCTATAAACTGAAATACTAAAATAACTGAAATCTGTATGTTTTGGTCAAACAACACTAACACTGCATAATTGAACTGAGATTGTAACTGAGACTATATCTGAGACTGTGGGAGGTATTATCTAACCGACATTCTCCAATTTGAGCTAATCGGGGTTCAACCTGTAACCCCAGTTGGAAGGGTGTTAATACCGTGTCATGAGTACTAATAATGGCTTTGTAGATCCACTAAACTGATATAATATCCAAAGGACTAAGAGTGTCAAGCCTGAACTGACGGGTGACCCCTGTGAGATAGTGAAGCCTAATCTGACCGGTGACTACTTATATCCTACGCTGGCTACGTAGTTCTAGAGTATAGGGACTGTTACTAATGACTTTTCCTATCTAACGGGGAAGCCGCTATCCCTGCACTCGCTCGGTGCTAAATCCTACTCCCAACTAAAAAACACTGAGATACTAGACTATTCTGAGTTGAATGACTGATATCTGACTATTCTGATAATGCTCATAATATAATCTGAAGACTATTCTATAATGTATTGAGACTAGACTAAATAAACAACTATGGTTTTCGGGTATTCAATACCCCCAAGACTCAAAATAACAATACTGAAAAGACACTAAAGCTTGAAGGACAAAACATGAAAGGATTTCATTTAAATCAATCACTCTTGTAGGCATTTTATCAAACACTTATTGTTCATGGTTTTAAAACAATCATAGAAATATCATGGAAGTGTTAAGAATAGCATGAATTCATTATAATATCATTAAATCATGGTTTGATTTAATAAATAATAATATTAAAACATGGAGGATTGAATAATAACAATAATTTCATGGTAACATGGTATAAAATCAATAGTACATGGAGATTCATGGATGAAATCATAATTTAAAACATAATAACTTGAAAGATTATAACTTGGTGATTAAAATAGGTTACTTGGTCTCCATGGATGAAAGGGGTCCATGGATGATCATCTAACATACCTGGGATAATGAATTTGGAAGGATTCATGGAGAGTTCTTGAGATTTGACCTTGATTCTTGAATGTTAAGGTTTTGCTACTTGAGAGAATATTCTTGATTTTGGGGAAAAATTGATTAGAATAATGCCCAATTAGGTTATTTGGGACTTAATTTCGTGTTTGGGGCTGACTAGGACAAGGGAAAAATACTTAAAAGCCTTTGGAATTAAAACTCAGAACTAACTGAAAATCCCAATTTTTTGGGTTGGCGCGACGCAGCGCTATTGCGTTGTGTCACTGGAATCGGACAACTGGGAAACTAGTCTGTGGCTCGATGCGAGAAAATCACGGTTCTTCACTGATTGGGACCTGAAAGTTCACCGCGATGCGGTGGTATCGCGCTTCGACACTTGAAATGGACAAATGTCAAGTTAACCTCTGGTGCGATGCGCCAGGATCGCGAACCTTCACTGGAGTTTTCCAAATGGGAGATTGGCCTTCTCCGTGATGCGCTAAAGGTTAAAATGATGGGGTTTTGCGACTGGAACTTAAAATCACCATAACTTCTTACCCGATTATCGTATTTGGGCGAATTTTTTATCGTTGGAAAGATAATTAAATTTTCTATGCAATGGCAGGCCCTAACTGAAAAATAATAAGTGTTTCAAAAATTTTATATACAAATACTCATGTATTGGGACTTAGATTATGCTAAGGAAATACGGGGTATTACAATATCTTCACCTTGGGATTATTTGTCCTCGAATAAGACTAGTTAAGATGAGGAAAAACTGATGGACTAAGGTTATGCATTGAACATGCATATCTGATGCATGGAATACATGAGTGAACTTATTAATGAATGCAGGACTGACATAAATATGATGTGCAACTGAAACTGAGCATGATAGAGAGAAATCTTAAGAAGATTAGTACCTTATACTGAATCTGGATTGGTGGAGAAAACATGAGGGTACTTGGTTCGCATATCTGCCCCCGCTTCCTAAGTGGCTCCCTCAATGGACTGATTTCGCTTAAGAACTTTGACTAGTGGAACATCTTTGTTCCTTAGTCTGCGAACTTGATGATCAAGAATTTTGACTGGAACTTCCTCAAAGGAAAGATTATTCTGAATATCTACACTTTCTAAAGGAACAACTATAGGTGGATCACCAATACACTTTTTCAATAATGAGACATGAAACACTGGGTGTACTAAGGTTAAATCTGAAGGCAACTTAAGCTCGTAAGCTACCTTTTCGAAACGACTAAGAATTCTGAAGGAACCGACATATTGGGGACTGAGTTTCTCTTTCTTGCTGAATCTCTTCACTCCCTTTATGGGATAGATTTTTAAGTACACGAAGTCACCGACCTCAAACTCGAGATCCTTTCTCCTCACATCTGCATACAATTTTTGTTGGCTCTGGGCAGCCCTAAGTCTTTCTCTGATCAACTGAACCTTCTCTAGCGCATCAAACACCAAGTCAGGCCCTGCTACTGCATCCTCACCTACTTCAAACCAACTAATTGGAGATCTATATATCCTACCATAGAGAGCCTCAAACGGAGCCATATGGATACTGGAATGATAGCTGTTATTGTATGCAAACTCAATCAAAGGCAAATTGTTATCCCAACTACCCTTGAAATCAACAACGCATGCTTTAGCATATCCTCAAGAGTTTGAATGGTCCTTTCTGCTTGGCTATCTGTTTGAGGTTGGAAGACGGTACTGAGATGGACTTGGGTACCAAGACCCTTTTGGAATGCTTTCCTTAAATGAGAGGTAAACTGGGTGTCTCTGTCTGAGATGATAGATAAGGGAACACCGTGCAACCTAACCAACTCTTTGAGATAGAGTTTGGCATATTCCTCGGCTAAAAAAGAGGTATGGACTGGCAAGAAATGAGCTAATTTGGTCATCCTATCTATGATAACCCAAATAGAATCATGCTGATGACGTGTATGAGGCAAACCTGTCACAAAGTCTATGTTCACTTCCTCCCATTTCCACATGGGAATATTGAACTCCTGTATGGACCCACTAGGCTTCTGGTGCTTAATCTTAACTTGCTGGCATGTAGAGCACTTAGCCGTAAACTCTGTAATATCTCTCTTCATCCCACTCCACCAATAGATCTCCCGCAAATCGTGGTACATCTTTGTGGCCCTGGATAAATAGAGTAACGCGCACCATGCGCTTCTGCAAGAATTCAGTGCCTCAAATCATCTACACCAGGCATACACAATCTTCCCTGATAACGCAAAATACCATCTCTCCCTTGGGAGAAAACCTCCACCTTCTGATTTCTGACTTCTTCTTTTAACTTAACTAGACTGGGATCTCTATCCTGCTTTTCCTTCACCTTGGAAACTAGAGATATTCGGCGCTACTCTGCACTCACACACTACCCTCTGCTGAGTTGACTAAGCGGACACCTAGTCGGGCAAACTGATGAACTTCCTGAGCTAACTTCTTCTTACCATCCTTAACACGAGCAACACTGCCCCATAGACAATCTACTGAAAGCATCAACCACTATATTGGCCTTGCTCAGATGATACAAAACACTCATGTCATAATCCTTCAATAACTCTGACCACCTTCTCTGACGCGGATTCAAATCTTTCTGAGAGAACGCATACTGAAGGCTTTTGTGATCTGTGAACACATCTACATGAACCCCATATAAGTAATGCCTCCAAATCTTTAAGACAAACACTACAACTGCAAACTCAAGATCATGAGTAGGATAATTCTTCTCATGAGGCTTAAGCTATCTGGAGGCATAGTCTATGACCTTACCTCTCTGCATGAGGACACAACCCAAACCTACTCTGGATGCATTATAGTACACAACAAAACCATCTGAACCATCTGGTAGAGTCAAGACTGAGGCTGAGGTAAGTCGAGTCTTCAACTCTTGAAAACTCTTCTCGCAGGAATCTGACCACTGAAACTTAACTTTTTTCTGAGTCAATTTTGACATGGGGGATGCAATAAAAGAAAACCCTTAAACAAACCGACGGTAATACCCAGCTAAAACTAAGAAACTCCTAATATCTGATGGAGAGATGGGTCTAGGCTATTTTCTCACTGCTTCAGTCCTTTGAGGATCAACTCTAATGCCATCACCGAAAATAATATGACCAAGGAATGCTACTGATCTTAGACAAAATTCACACTTATTGAATTTAACGAACAACTGGTGAGCTCTAAGAGTCTGAAGCACTATGCTGAGATGGTCTGTATGATCGCTTTCACTACGAGAATAGACAAGAATGTCATCAATAAAGTCTATGACAAACATGTCCAAGTACTTCTTGAACACTCGGTTCATCAAGTCCATGAAGGCTGCTGGGGCATTCGTAAGACCAAAGGACATGACTAGAAATTCGAAGTGACCATACCAAGTTCGAAAAGCTGTTTTTGGAATGTCACGTTCTCTGACTCTAAGCTGATAATAGCCTGATCTGAGGTCTATCTTGGAAAAGTAACTGGCACCCTGAAGTTGGTCAAACAAGTCATCAATTCTAGGAAGTAGATATTTATTCTTGACTGTGACCTTGTTCAACTGACGGTAGTCAATACACATTCTGAGAGAATCGTCTTTCTTACGCACGAATAGAATAGGTGCACCCCACGGGGAGACCCTGGGACTGATGAATTCCTTATCTAAGAGATCTTTCAACTGTTCTTTCAGTTCTTTGAGTTCAGCTGGAGCCATTTTGTATGGCAGAATAAATATAGGCTGAGTATCTGGGAGAAGGTTTATTCCGAAGTCAATTTTCCTTTCGGGAGGAACTCCGGGAAGATCTTCAGGAAATACATTTGAGAATTTATTTACTACTGGGACTGACTCAAGAGTAGGAGTTTCTAAGCTAGAGTCTTTGACTCGAACAAGATGGTAAATACACCCCTTCGATATCATCTTTCTGGCTCTAAGGTATGAGATCAACTGACCCCTAAGAGCTGTAGTACTGCCCCTCTATTCAAGGACTGGTTTATTTGGGAACTAAAAATGAACTATTCTATTTTTACAATCAACTGAGGCATAGCATGAGTGGAGCCAATCCATGCCGAGAATAACGTCAAAATTTGTCATCTCTAACTCCATGAGATCAACTGAGGTAACTTTTTGAGATATTGTAACCTGACAGTTCCTGTATACTTATCTGGCTAGAATGGAAACACCTACTGGGGTAGACACTGAAAAGGGCTCTGCTAGATTTTCGGGACTGACTCCAAAATTGATGGCTATATATGGAGTTACAAACGAAAGAGAAGCTCCAGGGTCTAGTAAAGCATAAATATATAAGTGAAAGACCTGCAATGTACCAGAAACTACGTCACGAGAATTTTCCTGATCTTGGCGGGACTGAAGAACATATAATATGTTCGGACGCTGACCACTGATAGCACTGGAGATGACACCCTGATGAGTTAGGCGGCTGAATGGAACCGACGACTGATGAGACTGGACCTGTTGGCGCACATCCCTACCCTTCTGAGCAACTACCCGACACTACCAAATCTGATGGCTTGGCTTGCTATACCCGAAGCACACTTTACTACCCGCTCTACACTCATTTTGATGGTGTCTGCCACACTTCTGACATAAAGGATTGGTATGAGCACTACTAACACTGACCTGGGACTTAGATCCTGGTGCCTTATCCCTATTGTTATTTTTGAATTTGGGTACTGGAGCACTGGATGAAGAGGGTGCTGGGGCTGAAGACCTCGAATGAAATTGAGGACGGTTACCACCTTCTGACTTTGGCTGATTGAAATTAAAACTACCCATCCTAGCTCCCTTATTTCCTCTCTCCCTCTCTATAATCTTTTGCTCCTTTATCTATTGATCATGGACCATCAGCCTAGACAAATCCATCTCACTAATCAGCATTGCGGTCCTACACTCCTTGACCACACTATCAGACACGCCAGACACAAGCTTACTCATCTTGAACCTACTGTCAGCTACCACTTGAGGAGTATATCTAGCTAACTGAGCAAACTTAAGAGAATACTCCCTCACACTCATGCTGCCTTGCCTCAAATTAAGGAACTCTAACACTTTGGCCCTCTCAACTCCAATGGAAAGAATTTTTCTATGAAAGCCATGGAAAACTCTTCCCATTCTATAGGACCTGCATCTACACCCCTATTAACCTTTCGCTGCTTAAACCAAGTATGGGCTACATCCTGCAATTGATATACAACCAACTCGGCACTCTGACTAGACGTCACCCCCATAGCATCTGTTACCTTCTGAACCATATCTAAGAATTCCTGTGGATCTTCTTCAGACTTGGACCCCGTGAAAGAAAAAAGATTCATCTGGGTGAAATATCGAATTCTATTTGCAGCCGTATTGTCCACTGGATAGGCCAGAACAACAGCTGGCCATTCATTTTATGCTGCTACGGAGTTCGCTAGAGTAGTAAATGCAACCCTGAATTCTGCGTGAGAGACATGCTCATCCAGAGGATCTGCCTGGATGGGATGAGGGTCTGGATGAGTTGCTATTCTTCTTTCATTCTTCTTGAGAGACATGTTCTGTAAACGGAAAGATAAAACGGATTAGACTGAGAGTTTAAATTGAGCTCATGCTCAATTGTACGACATGAATACTTGAAAGAAGGGAATTTTTTTCCTAAACACCTTGTAGCCTCTCGTCCATAAGTGTGGCGCGCTACATACCCATGCACAAGACTCAACTCGATGTAGCTTTAAGACTTCCTAGGACACTTTAAAATCTTAGGCTCTGATATCAAGTTTGTAATGACCCGAGACTACCTCTAGTCATTACACGGTGCTTACGATTCCTAGGAACCACAAGCTAACCCATGAGCTGGTACTTGCTGTGAGCACTGAATAGTATAATAATGAATGTGGAAGAATAACTGAAATGCCATAAGGTTTTAATAATGAAACAACTATTGAATTATGAATCTGGCATAATACTGAAATCTGAATAATTATAATAGCTAATTGTTGTGTCTGAAAATCCTCTAAAACTGAATACTATAAGTTGATGGGACAGGTCCCAACAAACTCTACTAACCACTAAGATAAAGACATGAAGTAATATAATATGTCCTTGGATGATGCGGACTCACCACTGCTACTATACTGTTGATGATCTGAGGGACTAAGTACGATTCAAGAACTGAGCGTCAACACCTATGATATGATACATCATAACGCAAAAGAAAGGTATCCGATCAGTACTTTAAATTTACTGGTATGCTAAATGAGGTAGGATGGTATGCATGGTTTTATTAACAGAACTAATAATTAACTGGATATGCATGTAAAGCATGGAGTACTGAGTAGAGAGCATAGAATCTGTAGATACTGAAAATGCATGAAAATCTGTAAATACTGAAGATGCATGACCAAGCATATAATATGAACTGAGTAACATCTGTAAACTAAAATACTAAAATAACTAAAATTTGTATGCTTTGGTCAAACAACACTAAGATTGTATAATTGAACTGAGACTGTAACTGAGACTATATCTGAGACTGTGGGAGGTATCATCTAACCGACATTTTCTAATTTGAGTTAATCGGGGTTCAACCAGTAACACCAGTTGGAAGGGTGTTAATATCGTTCCATGGGTACTAATAATGGCTTTGTGAATCCACTAAACTGATATAATATCCAAAGGACTAAGGGTGTCAGGCCTGAACTGATGGGTGACCCCTGCGAGATAGTCAAGCCTAATCTGACCGGTGACTAACTATATCCTACGCTGGCTATATAGTTTTAGAGTATAGGGACTTCTACTAATGACTTTGCCTATCTGACGAGGAAGCCGCCATCCCTGCACTCACTCAGTGATAAATCCTACTCCCAACTGAAAGACACTGAGATACTAGACTGTTCTAAGTTGAATGACTGATATCTGATGATTCTGATAATGCTCATAATATAATCTGAAGACTATTCTATAATGTATTGAGACTAGACTAAATAAAAAACTATGGTTTTCCAGTATTCAATACCCCCAGGACTCAAAACAACAATACTAAAAAGATACTAAAGATTGAAGGACAAAATATGAAAGGTTTTCATTTAAATCAATCACTCCTGTAGGCATTTTATCAAACATTGTATTTCATATTTTAAAATAATCATAGAAATGTCATGAAAGTTGTAGGAATAGCATGAATTCATCATAATAGCATTAAATCATGGTTTAATTCAATAAATAATAATATTAAAACATAGAGAATTGAATAATAACAATAATTTCATGGCAACATGGTATAAAATCAATAGACATGGAGATTCATGGATGAAATCATAATCTAAAATATAATAACTTGAAAGATTATAACTTGGTGATTAACATAGGTTACTTGGGCTCCATGGATGAACATCTAACATACCGGGATGATGAATTTGGCAGGATTGATGGAGAGTTCTTAAGATTTGACCTTGATTCTTGAAGGTTAGGGTTTTGCTACTTGAGAAAATGTTCTTGATTTTGGAGAAAAATTGATTAGAATAATGCCCAATTAGGTTACTAGGGACTTAATTTCGTGTTTGGGGCTGACTGGGACAAGGGAAAAGTACTTAAAAGCCCTTGGAATTAAAACTAAGAACTGAATGAAAATTCCAATTTTCTGGGCTGGCGCGACGCGGTGCTATCACGCCGTGTCAGTATAATCGGACAAATGGGAAACTGGTCTATGGCGCAACGTGGGGAAATCGCGGTCCTTCACTGATTGGGACCTGGAAGTTCACCGCGACGCAGTGGTATCGTGCTTTGACACTGGAAATGGACAAATATCAAGTTGACCTTTGGCGCAATGCACCAGGATCGTGACCCTTCATTGGAATTTTCCAAATGGGAGATTGGCCTGCTCCGCGATGCACTAAAGGTTAAAATGACGGGGTTTTGTGACTGAAACTTAAAATCGCCATAACTTCTTACCCGGTTAACGGATTTGGGCGAATTTTATATCGTTGGAAAGATAATTGAATTTTCTTAGAATGACAGACTTAAAACTGAAAAATAATGAGTGTTTCAAAAATTTCATATACGATTACTCATGTATTGGGACTTAGATTATGCTAAGGAAATGCGGGGTATTACAGTTTTGCATTTGGGCAAGGATATTTCCTCAGCCTCTGCATGATCTTCCTCTGGTCCTTTCTCTATTAGAGGAGGTTGAAGACTAAGATGCCATATTGTATAACATAAAAGGCATTAGTTCAAATATTCTCTAGTAAGGAAGTCAGTAAGACTATTGTCAAATCCCTTTAAATATTGAATTTCATAATCAAATGGAGCTAATAGAGCTTGCCATTTTGCAAAAATTTGTTTGGAAACATCATGTTTATAGTCTTTATTAAAGATGAATTTCTATTTGACAGTTAGTTTTATTAAAAACTTTTAATTGTGTAAATCTCCCTGAAATTTTAGAACACATTTTACTATTGCAAGGATTTCTTTTGCAACTGTTGCATAATTCTTTTGACTGGAATTCCATTTTACTGAATAAATCTTAATGATATAAACCTGTTTATCCTGTAGGGAATATTTTTTTAAAATTCCTCCATAGCCAATATTAGAAGCATTTGTTTCAATAATTTTTTCCCAATTAGGATTGGCCAATGTAAGGCACGACAAGTTATTAACCTTTTCCTTAATATTTTTTACAGCTTGGGCATGACCCTCTGTCCATGCATTGGGACTTTTCTTCAGTCTATCATATAAGATAACTGTATCTTTAGCAAGTTCCATTATAAAAGGAGATATAGAATTTAGACTACCCAAAAATCTCTATAATTGAGTTTTGTCTGTTATGATATCGAAAATTTAGAAGCAAATTCTATGCTTCTGTTTATAGGGATTATTTTCCCTTGGTCAATATTATGACCTAGAAATCTTACCTTTGTCTGAAAAAGGAACATCATAGGTTTAGATATTATGAACCCATTTTGTATGATGATTTTCCTGAAAATATTGAAATGTTTAAAGTGTATCTCTATATTTTTTGAGAACACCAAAATGTCATCAATATAAACAATTATGAAATTACTGTAAGGCATGAAAATATCATTCATAATATTTTGAAATTCAGATGGAGCATTCTTCAATCCAAAAGGCATGACATTTCATTCAAATTGACCCATTGGAACATTAAAAGTAGTTTCATATTTATCTGCTTCCATTATCTGGATTTTCCAATAACCTGATTTCAAATCAAATTTTGAAAATATTAGAGCATCATATAATCTATCCCATAAATCCTTCTTATTAGGATTTGGATACCTGATCTATTTGAGGACTTTGTTGAGTGGTTTGTAATTGATAACCAATCTTAGAACTCCTCTTTCTTGTTCAACATGTTTATTAACATAAAAAGTGGTACATGACCATGGAGATTTTGAAGGTTTTATTAAGCCCTTGTGCAAAAGAGAATTAATTTCTTTCTTACATAATTCTAAATATTTAGAATTCATTTGACAAGGTCTTGCCTTAGTCTGAATATTATTCTCTTGAAAACTGTCTTTATATGGAAGACTAACCACATGCTTTTTTCTTTGCCAAAAAGCATTTGGGTGATCTCCACAAATTTGTAAAGAAAACCGATTTTTCAAAAATTCAATTTTCTCCATTAGTTTAGGATTTTGTAAAGTTTGTTCTATTGTCAAACTACAAATTTTATTTTTTAAGAAATCAACTTGTCTATTTTTGGAAAGTATTTTTTCCTTTATTAGATTTATAAATCTAGTATAGGGTGGCGAATTCTTTGAAAATATTTATTTGTATAAAACTAGACATGAACAGTCTAGTGGGGGGTCTAAACGACCTCGAGATGAACTAAGTGGGAATGTACATAATGAATAAAATCCAAGACGTAGTACACGTCAAAGAACGTCAACTTCGTTTGGTTCAGATTTTGTAATATTTCTCTTAGAAAATGAGCCTCAAATATTTAAAGAAGAAATGTCGTCATCAAACTCATCCTTTTGGAAAGAGGCAGTCAATAGTGAGATTGATTCAATCTTAAGCAACCATACATGGGAATTGGTTAATCTTCCTCCAGGAAATAAACCTTTAGGTTCTAAATGGATCTTCATAATAAAAATAAAAACGGATGATACTATTGACAAATATAAGGCAAGACTTGTAGTAAAATACTTCAAATAAAAGAAGGCCTTGATTACTTTGATACATACTCGCCGGTAACAAGGATAACGTCCATTCGAATGTTAATTGCCTTGGCGACGGTATATGGTCTTGAAATTCGTCAAATGAATGTGAAAACCGCATTTCTAAATGGAGAATTAGAGGATGAAATTTACATGGAACAACCTGAGGGTTTTGTGGTCCCAGGAAAAGAAAATAAGGTGTGTAAACTTGTTAAGTCACTTTATGGACTAAAACAAACACCTAAGCAATGACATGCATAGTTTGACCAAACCATGTTGGCAAATGGATTCAAGATAAATAAATGTGATAAATGTGTTTATATTAAAGACACTCCAAATCACCAAGTCATTGTGTGTTTATATGTGCATGATATGTTGATCATCAGTAGAGACATTTCAGACATAAATGTAACGAAATGAATGCTTGAGAGCAAGTTCGATATGAAAGACTTTGGAGTTCCGGATGTGATCTCAGAAATAAGAATCCATAGAACTCCACAAGGTTTGGCATTGTCACAGTCTCAATATATCGAAAATTTACTTGACAAATTCAAGTATATGGAATTCGGTATTGCCAAGACTCCATTGGATTGAGCTTTGCACTTCGAAATAATGAAGGTGAAAATGACTCACAATTGGAGTACGCAAGAGTATTGGGTTGTTTAATGTATATAATGAACTGTACATGACTAGACATATCATGCGCTATTAGTAAATTGAGTTAGTACATGAGTAATCCCAACAAAACTCATTGGATGGCAATGAAAAGAGTTTTGGGGTATCTTAAATACACTAAAGACTATGCCTTACATTATAATAAATATCCCGCAGTACTCGAAGGATACATTGATGCAAATTGGATCACCAGATCGAACGAAGTAAAATCCACAAGTGGATATGTATTTACTATCGGTGGAGGAGCAATCTCTCGGAAATCATCCAAACAGACTTGTATTGCTCGCTCTACAATGGAATCTAAATTTATCGCATTGGATAAAATCGGTGAAGAAACAGAATGGCTTTGAAATTTCTTGGATGATATTCCTTATTAGCCCAAACCAGTGACACCAGTATGTATACGCTATAATAGCCAAGTGGTAATAGGTAGGGCAATGAGCATTATGTACAATGATAAATCTCATCATATACGATGGAGACATAATACTGTTAGGGAACTTCTCTCTAGTGGAATTATCACTGTTGACTATGCAAAGTCAAAGGATAGTGTGTCGAATCCATTTACAAAAGGCCTATCTAGAGAAGGTGTGGAAAGGACATCCACGGGAATGGGTTTAAAGCGTAGGACAAGTCAGCATGGCGGTAACTCTACCTAGAAGAATGGAGATCCCAAGAGCTAGGTTCAAGGAGATCAAACAAAGTTGTGTTTGACAGGTTCAACATTGTCAATATACCCAAGCCATTCTTATGATATAGACAATATTTAGTAAATAAGGATAAGACTTAAGGTGAAAAGTCTTTTAATGATGATCCAAATTTGGCAGATTTGACCAAATAGTTTAATCTATAGGATTGAACATTTAGAAATCACCTATGTGAGGGCGAAGTGGAAGTCGCTTCAAGGAGAATGTTAGTAAAGGCCTATTCTCTAAGCTCTCATAAAATCGGGACGTGTTCATGGCTGAAAAGACCAAAACCGTGAGAACCATAAATAGTAAAATGTTGGTTGTATGACATGTGTTGTCTAGGTGTACATTAAAGCTCGACGGTTCAAAGATATCAAATCTACCGATTGACCGAGTGCATCCGATGCATGTTCACAACAGAAAGTTCAACGGGAAACCCACTTATCCAGATGCAATCATCTTTGCTTGATGATCATATACTTGTCCGTAAATTTTTTATGAAAAATAGACATTACCCATTCATGTGGGGGATTGTTGGGTTCAAAGTATATGAAAAGTGTGAATGGAAAATGGAGGGAACCAAGTGGAAGGAAAAATAGAGAAGAAAACACTAAAAAGGAAAGTGTACTCTAAAATGAAAAGTCTACTAATTCTCCCACATTGGTGGGAGAATGTGACTTTCAAATGTTTATATTAAGAAACACTTATTCCACTTGGTAAGTGAGGCAAGAAATAAAAGATGCCTCGCGCCGTCGTCATCGCTCGCTCGGCTTCGGCTTCGGATTTGTCAATTGATGAGATCCATTTTTTTGTCAAAGTTTATTTGGCATAAATTTAATCCGAAAATACCAAAAGAGAAAAACACAACTTTTCTATGTTTTTTAATCCTCCATTTATACGCATGCATGTAGTGGCTGACACTGTTTCAAAATGTAATGCAGAAACGAAGTGATGCTACGGAGGGGATGCAACCCTTTAACGAAATGACACATTGTTTTGTGAAATGGTATGCCTTTTCGGAAAAGACATATTCTTTGGACGAACAGACATGAATTTCCAGAAAGGTCACACCTTTTAAGTGAACCATTGCCACCTTTTCAAAGAGGCATCTGATAGGCTATATAAACCTGCCTTCATCCACAGGTTTAGACACAAATTTTCTAAAAAAAAAGCCCTCTTCTTGTCTTCAAAAGCATTCTGTGTGATCAATCAAATCGTTGAGTGAGTTCGTTGAATCCAATAATTTGAGGTACCGCTATTATTTGGATTGAAGGCCATTTTATCCTGGGAGAAAGATTCCATAACCTCGGGTACATTGAGGGGAATTATTCCTTAAGGACACTCCGTGAAGTCGGGGGACTTGGCCTTAAAATTCTATTTCATCTCTTTTTTGAACATTAACACACTTCTTAGATAGATTATTCATAATCTAGTGTTGAAGGTTTTAAGGAACTTCATAAGTGTTCTTGTCTTGGACTTGAACTAGTGTTGAAGTTCGTGTTACTTATATATAGATTCTTGTACCCGAATACATACTAAATAACAACTGGTACATCACAAACAGGGCATGTGCTGAGTGAAAGTACATGCTTATTAAGTTTTTTATGATAGTCAGTCCAAGGGCAAAAAGTTTAACAACTATAACCATTCTGGCAATTTTGGTGGTAACAAGTAGCAGTTTTAGTAGCTATTTGTTTTGTGACCTTTGTAAAATAAAGGGTCACAGTGAATCCATCTGCTACAGAGTAATAGGTTATCCACCAGGCTACAGAGGAAAAAAGGAACCATTGATTAGATAAGGTAATAACATCATAAGAGAAGGTGGTTGGGACAAGTCTATAAGGCAAGCAAATATGTCTATACATGATTGTTTTGGTGAAAGACATGATATTTCTCAGAATATAAGAGTTGTATCTAATGGTATTGAGAATGTTCATAAACAATAATATCATCAAAGAGCCAACTGCACTCGTATTGTTGGAAGTAATGGAACTGCTCAAAGATCACAACATCACTCAGGAATCTATGTTTATAATAAACAGGGCAACAAAGGGCAAAATTACTTCACTTATGAGCAGTACAGTCAAATTATACACATGCTTGATAAAGGAAAGAGAGTAGAGCTGGCTGGAAATATGGTAGGTAATGCTACTGATAACTCTAATTCTAGGCATATATATAAAGATTCATGGATAATTGACAGTGGAACAATAGATCATATGACCAGTAACCTATAGTTGATGACTAGTTTGACTAATATGCACGATCTAAAGAAGAGTACTATGCATCTACCAAATGGTAAGACTGTACCAGTTAACAATTAGGGCAAATGTAACATGCAAGAGGTTGTGATATTGGAAATGTATTAGATGTACCAAATTTTACATACAACTTACTGACAGTCTCTAAGATGACTAGATAATTACAATGCTTAGTGCTTTTCTTTCCCCAGTTCTGTGTATTTCAGGACCTATGAGGGGAATTGGTAAGGAAAAAGGAGGCTTATATCTTCTACTTCTAGAAAATTCTGGTAAGGTGATGGATTTAGGAATAAAGGAAGGAATAAAAGCTAGTAGTTATATTGCAAACACATTATCTAAAGATGTTCAGGGCTAGCACAAAAGACTTGGTCATATGCCAGCCTCTGTTATGAAGCAGTTATATTTTCTACAGAATAAAGTAAGATCTTGTAGTTTCCATGATTGAACTGTATGTCCATTAGCTAGACAAACATGAAAATTGTTTCCTCTTAGTACTGTTAGGTCAGATGGTATTTTTCATCTTCTCCACATTGATATATAGGGCCTAAAAAGGTTCCTACTTCTTAAAGTCATAGGTATTTTCTTATTATTGTGGATAATCACTTAAAAATGAATTGAATTTTTCCGATGAAATTGAAAAATGACTCTATTGTTTTACTTAAATCCTTTGTCAAAATGGTGCAAATTCAGTTTGATAAATAAGTTAGAATGACTAGAACTCATAATGGTGCTCAGTTTTTTAGTAAAGAGTTTACTAATTTCTTACTTTATAGTGGTATTGGCCAACAGAGTAGCTCCACAATAGAATAGAGTGGTGGAGAGAAGGCACAAACATATCTTGAAAGTGGAAAGAGCACTCAGATTTCAAGGGAGTAGACCACTTCACTTTTAGGGAGCTTGTGTATTAACTGCAGTGTACTTGATTAATAGACTTCCATCAGTTGTATTAGCAGGTAAATTTCCTTATAAAATATTTTATGACACAATCCCATGTATGTACCATCTGAGAGTCCTTGGTTGCTTATGTTTTACTACTATTATAGAAAAGGTAGAAAAGTTTCAACCCAGAGCTATACCTGCTGTGCATATAGGCTACTCAAATACACAAAAGGCTAAAGACTTTATGATTTTAAGTTAAGAAGATTTTTTCTTAGTAGATATATTGTTTTTAAGGAATACATATTTCCTTTTTTATTGATGAAGAATAGTGGTGAAACACCCTAAAACTTTGGCCTTGCAAAAATTCTTGGGTCATGGACATTCTGTCCATGGTATGACTCAAGGGTACTAGTCGTACCCTAGGACACGACTTTGTTCCCCCTTTCGTATGTTAGACAGTATAAGTTGAGAAGTAGTCTTTGCAAGGTCCGACTCGTGTATTAGGGTACGAGTCATAGGTTACCAAGTCATATGATGCCATAGGTCTTGACCAAAGTATCCTACTTAAGATACGAGTTAGGGTATGGGTAAGTGTACTTCTCGTACCTTACGGTACGAGTTATGCTAGTAGAGTCATATGTGGGATAGTTTAGGGGTCCATGGGAGACCTAAGGTATGAGTTAGGGTACCACTCGTACCCTAGGGTACGGTTTGACATAGGAATCGTACCCTTTCGGGAGTTCATTTTCAGCTTTTAACTTAAGGACTTTATGGACATTTCCCACCCCAAAACCCTTAAGTCCCCTCACTATGTAACATATTATAGACTCTTATAACATATTTTGTAAGATTAAAACTTACCAAAAACACTCTCTACCTCACTCTTGAGAATTGGAGGCTAGGGTTTGAAGAGGTGTTCTTCTAGAGGCTAAAGGGGTTAATTTCCTTCCATGAATCATCTTGTATAAGGCATGTGACTGTTCACTCATTGTTATTTCTCAAATAGCATTTTATTTAAACATTGTCTATGAATCTTTAATAGTGGTTTTTGAAACAAATGTTGAGGGTTTGATGCATTGTGTTGGGTATTACTTACTCTTGCTTAAAATTGTGTTTATACATGTTTGTGGGGATGAATTACATATGTGGGTGCTTTTTGATGGTGGTTTGACAAAGGGGTCATGATTAGCCCTAGATTTGATGATTTCTACTTTGGTTTTGGTCTTAATAAATGTATGCTCTCAAGGTGTTTATGAGAATGTCTATGAGAAATAACTAGCCACTTGTTAATGGTGCATTGAACTATGACATAGGTCTAATGAGTATGAATGAACTATGACATTGGCATAATGAATGTGAATTCTTGGTAAATGGATATATGATGGCCTTGATGTCCATGTAAAATGAATTAATTTAGTGACTTTGATGGTATGAAAACTAAAAAAGTTGGAGTCCCTAAGCATGGAATTGAATTGTGTTTTGAACTAAAGTTTGGTATAAGAATGCTAATGAAGAATGAGTGGTTTGTAAGGGTCTTGATGACCATGAATGAATTTGCATTGTGGTATGAACTAAGGCATTGGCCTAGTTAAATAATTGGTTGTTAAATTGTTTTATAAAGATCGTGTAGTCGTACATGAAATATTAAATTGTGGACTTGGTGGCTTGAATTGTCTAAATAGGTTAAAGTCCTTATGTGTTGAATTAAGTGGGTGTTAATGCATGGATAAAGGGTTAGAGTCCTAATTGTTGACTAGTAATGGTTGTGATGGTTTATGGTTAAGGTCCACTTACCATAAAAGAGATGGGGACTTGTGGTTAATTTCCACTTTCCATACATATAAAGGCTTGTGGTTAAGGTCTACTTGCCATACAAGAAGGCTTGTGGTTAGGGTCCACTTTCCAAATAATACGGTTTGTGGTTAGTGTCCATTTACCATATACGATGAGACTGTTTGTGGTTAGTGTTCACTTACCATTTAAGATGTCATGAGTTGTGGTTAAGGTCCACTTGCCATATGAAATAAGATGGCTTGAGGTTTGGGTCCTCTTGCCTAATGTAACAGAGAAGTTTAATTTTCTAATCTATAAGGATATGAGGTTTGAGTCATTCACACCATGTCTCATAATTGAATTACTTCGAGAACGCATGTTATGACTTATTCGTTGTTTTGGCACATTATGTACCTTTGTGTATATGTGTATCTTCCTATATGACTATATTGACATAAATATGGTTGCATGTGATAGTTTGACTTGGTTTTGAATGACTACACTATTTTATTCTTACCCTTGAGTTACATGCTAGCACTCCAATCGCTAATCGTCTCCGGACGCTTTGTCCCTACGCGGCATAGGGGCCAGAGCTTCTTCTTCTTCTTTTCCTGCGCAGTGACCAGGTGTTCGAGAGGATCGTGTATTGACATTGAAGTGGTGAGATTCCATTATTTGAAGGCATATTTTTCATAGTTTTTTATCTTATGTATTAGACTTGTTTTAGACTTGGTTCTGGCTATTATCGGGGGCATGTACCGACATATTGTAGACATCAATTTTGTAGAGGCTTTACGGATGACTATGGACTTGGGTATGTTGGTTAGTTGTTGATTTTAATGAATTTATTAGATGCTTCATAAGCTATGATTGTATTTTTGTTTTCGTTAATCTTATTTTATAGACGGAGTCCATCTAACACTTGAGGGTTGATGTGATGGTTAGATTGGGTCAACGGGGCAATCTTTGGTCCTTGTTGGGCTTGAGGTGCCCATAAGACAAGGACCGATTATAGGTTGTGTCAAGTGGCGTGAGTAATCCTTTGTTTGTTGCTATACGTAGTGATCACACTAGTTTTCCTGCTCCATCTTCTGTTGCTACAGATTCTTCACTAGATGAGCTAGTTGATGCTGTTGAAGTTTCAACTAGTTATTTTTATGATCCTGATCATACAGCTCTTATCCATCCTACTCCTACTTCAGGCACCTCATCTTTTATTTATGCAACTCAATTGAAAAAGTCCACAAGAGGTACTAAAATTCCAACGTGGCTTTAAGATTTTGTTTACTCAGCAAAAAGGAATACTACATGCTCTTATCCTATCTCCAAGTATCTTAGCTATTCCTCCATTTCACCTATCTATTATACTTTTTTGGCTATTGTTTCTTCTGAAATTGAACCTGATTCTTATAAAGCTTCATTAAAAAATCCTATATAGATCAATTCCATGCAAACATAGATTGATGCTTTAGTCCAAAATAATACATAGAAGGTGGTTACCATATGTAATACCCCGTAAGATCCTAGCTCGATTTATCTCACGATTGCATGTTGAAGGGGGTCCAAGATTTAGAAATTTCACTAAGTATTGAGGTCTTAGTCATTTCCAAGGCCCCTAAACTTTGATGATTTTATTTTTGGTCTTCCCAACCTCGAGATGTCGATTTTTGAGTTGATTCATGATTGGGGTAGGTCAAAGTATATCTCGAGCGAGTTTTAGAATTTTTAGACGAGCGTAGGGGCGTAGTTGGAAAACTAAAATAGTAGCATCACCGGGATAAGAGGGCGCCGCCTGTTCCAGTCTGCCGGGGTGAGGCGGGTGCCGCCTGGCCTAGTTCCTCGCTCCATAGACTGCGTTGCCCCCTTCTCTTTTTGTCCAGATTTTGTTCCTTGTCATTTAATGGGAATTTTGGTCATTTCCCCTTCATCCAACTCGTCCATAACACAAAATTTGAGTACCTAAGGAGCATTATTTGCCTTTTTAATCATAAATTCTCTCAAGAAACCCTTCTTCTTCCCCAAGAACAAACCCAAGCTTTCATCTCAAGAAAACAAGGGTTCAAGCTCTTAAGTTCAAGCAATCTTAAGAATCTTAGCCATTAAGGTACGTGTGATGTTCATCCATGGTTTCTTTCACCCATGGAGTCCAAGAACCCTTTTTGGTGTATTAAATTATGAGTTTTAAATGTTCAAGTTGAACTAAATCCACGAGTCTCTTGTTAATTCAATTACAAGTTATAGTTACAAGTATTTCAAGTAAAATGAATGGTATCATGTTTGAGTATTGAAATTTCCATGCCATGTTCAATTGGTTTCAAGATGAATCCTCAAGTTACATGTTTAGCCATAAATTCCTATAGTTTCCTCATAGTTAAGATATTCTCATGTTTAAGTTTTTGATTTTCACATATTTAAATGAAATGCCATGTTTGGGTCTTTGAACCATAATCCTGTATTACTATTTTCAAGGTTGATATCGCATACTTATATTCATTCAGTGTTGGTGGGTTATGAACACCCGATACCTATGTGTTTTACATGAATTCAGCTTTTCAAGTACTCAGACAGTTAATCCATGACTCTTATCAGTATACATATATGTTTATTATCATGATGAGAACTATCAGTTATGTAATAATGTTTAGCCTAGTTCAGTCCATTCTAGTATTAGTGTCAGTTTAGTTGGGAATAGGATTTAGCACCGAGTGAACTCAGGGATGATGGATCACCTGACAATAGAGGGTGTGACCCATAGTAGCAATCCCTGAGTTATAGAACTACGTAGCCAGCATAGGTTAGAGATGTCTACCTGCCAGTTGAGGGGTGACAAGGTGTCTACCTGCCAATTGAGGGTAACACGTATCTTATTAGAGCACCTGCCAGTTGAGGGTGACTCCTTAGTCCTTCAGGACACCAGTTTAGTAGATCCACATAGCCAGTATTAGTACCCGTGGCACGATACTGACACCCTTCCAACTGGGGTTACAGGTTGGACCATGATTAGCTCAGATTGGGGCATGTCTGTTAGATGATACCTCCCACAGTCTCAGTGTAGTATTTAGTATAATTTAGTTCAGGTTTGCTTGACCAAAGCATACATATTCTCAGTTATTCAGTTATCAAATTTCAGTCCTTCAGTTTACAGATTATTTTACATATATGTTTATGCTTGGTCTTGCATTCTCAGATGTTACAGTTTTCATGTATTTATATTAAGTTATCTCATGCTATTCAATTAGTCCTTATTTTATTTGCACAATACCCCATGCATATTATCCAGTCCCCTTCTCATATGCCAGTACATTTAAAGTACTGACCGCATACTCTTCTTTGCACTATGATGTCTTATATCATTGGTTCAGACGCACAGTATCTTGGCCACAGTTAGACAGCTCAGCGTAATTCAATAGATGTAGTAGTGTGTTCAAATCCATCGAGGACAAGTTATGATTATTCAGTCATCTTGGTATTCCTTATTTTCAGCCAGTCGGAGTTAGTTGGGGACTTGTTCCATCAACTCCTCAATCAGTTTAAAGGCTTTCAGACAATCAGATAGTCAGTTAGAAGTTAGTCAGTTTTTCTCAGTCTTATTAATTATTTCAGCTAGATAATTTAGTTTTCAGTATTTTACCAGATGTCCCAGACTTATGATTGATTTGGTATTTCTATATTTTGATTTACATTACCTTCTTAGTTTATCTCCAACACATGTGTTATGTTAATATTTTATTTAATACTAGCAGCAGATATCAACTTATGGTCACTTGTTATCGTAAGCTCTGTTGTCGCGACTAGGGGGTAGCTTCGGGTCGTGACAAAAGTTGGTATCAGAGCCCAGAGTTTTAAAGTATCCTAGGTAGTTTGAAAGCCACGTTGAGTAGAGTCTTGTGCATGGGTGTGAAGCACGCCACACTTATGGACAAGAGGCTACAAGACGTTTTAGAATTTTTTTTACCTTCTTTTAGTATTCATGTCATGCGAATGAGCATGATCTCTATTTAAACTCTTTTTCTAACTCATCCTTTATTTTATTTTCAGACAATGCCTCCTAAGAGAAACAACAAAAGAAGGAATGGGAATCAGCCTACACGACCGCCTGTTCAGGCAGATCCCCTGAATGAATATGTCTCTTACGCCGAATTCAGAGCTGTTTTCACTACTTTAGATTATTCAGTAGCTGCTCAGAATAATCAGCAGGCTATTGCCCCAGCTAATCCAGTGGCAAACATAGCTGCAGCTAGGATTCAGGATTTCAACCGAATGAATCCCCCTCTTTTTTGGGATCCAAGTCTGAGGAGGATCCACAAAAAATTCTAGATATGGTTCAGAAGGTGCTGATATCATGGGCGTCACCTCAACTGAGAGTGCAGAGTTGGTTGCATATCAGTTGCATATCAGGGCCAGTTGAGTGGGAAGAGTTTGCCATGACTTTTCTTGATAGGTTTTCCCATTAGAGTTGAGGGAGTCTAAGATTCAGGAGTTCATTAACTTGAAGTAGAGTAGTATGAGTGTGAAGGAGTACTCGCTTAAGTTTACTCAATTAGCGAGGTATGCTCCTTCGATGGTGGCTCATAACAAGTCTAGAATGAGTAAGTTTGTATTTAGGGTATCTGATAGTGTGGTCAAGGAGTGTAGGACTGCAATCTTGATTAAGGATATGGGTTATCTATGGTTCATGCTCAACAGATTGAGGAAGAGAAGTATAAGGAGAAGGAGAGAGAGAATAAGAAGGCTAGAATGGGTAGTTTTAACTTTTTCTCAACTCAGGTCAGAGGGTGGTAATCGTTCTCAGTTCTGATAGAATTCCTAAGCCCTAGCCTCATCTTCAGCTAGTGCACCAGTGCCTAAGTTTAGGAAAGATAGTCGAGATAGAGTGCCAGTCTCCAAGTCCTAGGGTAGTGTGAACAATGTTCGTACTAATCCACTTTATGGGAAATATGGCAGGCATCATCAGGGTGTGTGTAGAGATGACAGTGATGTATGTTTTGGATTTGGAAAGCCAGGCCACAAAGTCAGAGATTGCCTAAAGGCCGTCCAGTAGGGCCAGTCTAATCGTCCTCCAGTTCCAGCCGGTCGCTCGACTCAATAGGGTACCGCTTCCAGCACAACCAGTGGGCAGCGTCAGAACAGGTTGTATGCTCTTCAGACTCGATAGAATTAGGACAGTTCTCTTGATGTGGTTACGGGTATGTTACAGGTCTTTCATCGCCATGTTTATGCTTTATTAGATCCCGAAGTTTCACTTTTTTGTGACTTCTTATATAGCCATCAATTTCGATGCCTATCCCAAAAAGTTAGCAGAACCTTTCTCAGTGTCTACCCTAGTGGGTAAATCTATTATATCCAGACGGGTATACAGAAATTTCTCGATCACAGTATCCCAAAAAATTACCTCAGCTGATCTTGTGGAGTTAGAGATAACTTATTTTGATATCGTTCTCAGCATGGATTGGCTCCACTCATGCTATGCTTCAGTTGACTGTATAAATAGAATCATTCAATTTTAGTTTCCCAATGAACCAATCATTAAATGGAGGGGCAGTACCTCTATGCTTAAGGGTCAGATTGTTTCCTATTTTAAGGAAAGAAAAATAATATCTAAAGGGTGTGTTTATCATCTTGTTTGATTCAAAGACTCCAGTTTTGAGACTCCATGTCTTGAGTCAATTTCAGTAGTAAGGGAATTTCTAGATGTGTTCCCTGAAGCCCTTCTCGAAGTTTCTCCCGAAAGGGAAATTGACTTTGGAATAGATCTCCTTCTAGATACCCAACCTATCTCTATTCCACCCTATAAAATGGCTCCAGTTGAGCTTAGGGAATTGAAAGAACAGTTGAAAGATCTCTTAGATAAGGGTTTTATCAGGCCCAGTGTTTCTCCATGGGGTGCTCCAATCTTGTTCATGCGTAAGAATGATGGTTTTCTCAGGATGTGCATCGATTACCGTCAGTTGAACAAAGTCACAGTCAAGAATAAGTACCTACTCCCCAGAATTGATGACTTGTTTGACCAACTTTAGGGTGCCAGTTATTTCTCTAAGATAGACCTTAAATACAACTATCATCAACTCAGAGTCAGAGAATATGACATTCTAAAGATAACTTTCAGAACTCGGTATGGCCACTTCAAATTTCTAGTTATGTCTTTTGGACTAACGAATGCCCCTACAACTTTCATGGACCTGATGAACAGAGTGTTCAAGCAATACTTGGACATGTTCGTCATAGTCTTCATTGATTATATTCTTGTCTATTCCCGTTGTGAGAATGATTATGCAGACTATCTCAGAATTGTATTGCAGACTCTTAGAGCCCATCAGTTGTTTTCCAAATTAAGTAAGTGCGAATTTTGGCTAAGATAAATAGATTTCCTTGGCCATATTATTTTTGGTGCTGGAATTACAGTAGATCCTCAAAAGACCAAAGTAGTGAGAAACTGGCCTAGACCCATCTCTCCATTAGATATTAAGAGTGTCTTGGGTTTAGTGGGCTATTACAGATGGTTTGTGGAAGGGTTTTCTTATATTGATTTCCCTATGTCCCAATTGACTTGGAAGAAAGTTAAATTTTCAGTGGTCATATTTTTGCGAGAAGGGTTTTTAGGAGTTGAAGACCCGTCTCACCTCATCCCCAGTCTTGATCTTGCCAGATGGTTCAGATAGATTTGTAGTCTACTATAATGCTCCCAGATTTGGTCTGGTTTGTATTTTGATGCAGAGAGGTAAGGTCATATCCTATGCCTCTAGACAACTTACACCCTATGAAAAAAATTATCCTACTCATGAACTTGAGTCGGCAACTATTGTTTTTACCTTGAAAATTTGGAGGAATAACCTTTATAGAGTTCATGTTGATGTGTTCACGGATCACAAAAGCTTGCAGTTTGTGTTCTCACAGAAAGATTTGAATCTTCATCAGAGAAGATAGCTTGAGTTGTTAAAAGATTATGATATGAGTGTGTTTTATCATTCGGGTAAGGCCAATGTAGTGGCAGATACCTGATAACGCTCAAACTACAGCTCTCGTAAGAGTGTAAGCGGTCATTGTCAAATATAGAACCCAACTGGGTTGGGTGTCGAATCCCACAGGGAATACTTGATCACTAAGTATGCAACGATTAGTAGACTGTTGATCGAAAATTCTACGAAAAAGGGGGGATTTAATTGTAGCGTGAATTAAGAGTATCAAAGTAACAAAGAAAAACGGAATGTTTAGTAGGTTTTAATCAATGAGAATTGTAAGTTAGGGTTATGTCCACCTTATGAGTTTTACGTATCTATTGGCTATGAGTTATGCGGAATTCAGACATGCATGCGCTTATAGAGATTCGTATTCTATGGTAAATCCTAGTGTCTTTCGACCATCAAGGATTATATCACTTTAACTCTTTCGAGCTTAAAACGTATACTAATGGTACGAATTCTCCAAGAGGTTAATCCAGTTACGACACTAACTTTTAAACAGGGGTTGGTAGCCCTATTTCCTTGTCATTCTCTCTTTTCCAGACATGTAACTTTTCTTTCGAACAAGTTAATGCTATACTGGCGTATTCTATATGTTTGCAACCACAAGAATTCAATTAAGATGAAGAGAGTAATGATATAAGCGGCATACGTATCAAGAATTTACAAACTCATAGCAATAGATAGTATCTCATAAGGCTTCCATAACCCTAACAGAGAAGTTTAGCTACTCATGAGTGCAACGAAAATCACAACAGATATAATCATCATACCACAACCTAGAATAATCTTGGCGATGGAGATGGTTTAGACGTCAACTTAGGGTTGGACGTTTTTTTCCTCTTGGTCCGTTGCTCTCAAGAGAGCCGTGTCCTCTGTCAGAAATTGTAACATGAATTAGGAGCAAAAGTCGAATGAAAAAGACTTGAATTAATGAATGAGTGTGCTGAAAAATTCAGCAAAATAGGGTTTTTATAACATCCTTGTCCTAGTCCTACTGAAATAGGGTTTTTATTCTTGTCCTAGTCCTACTGGGTTACTGCGTACTTGTCCTAATCCTACTAAGTTACTGCTGATCCCCCAAGTCTTTAGAAATACTGTTTTTGCCCGGGACAGGTTTTCCATGCATCACTTTCAGTCCATAAGCTTCCAAAAGCTGCCTTCCTTCTTACGTGAAGTTTCCTTTGGCGTCAAACAACCCATAAAGTGCTGAAATATTCATCATTTATACCTGAAAACTTGCTAATCACGTTGGTTAGCTCACTTACAGGAAAAAGGACTAAAAGTGTAGGAATTATATATTTTATCCTCAAAACTTAGCTAAAATATGGGTACATTAAGGTGCTTTAGGCGTGTAAATACGCCTAACATCAATACCCTTAGTAGATTGTCTATGGGTAGTGTTACCCATGTTGATGAGGATAAGAAGAAGTAAGTCAGGGAGGTTCATTAACTTGGTAAATTAGGTGTTCGGTTGGTTGATTCAGCTGAAGGTATTGGTTGCCGAAGTAAAAGAAAATCAAGATAGGGATCCCAGTTTGGTTAATTTGAAGGAATCAATTAGAGATCAAAAGATAGAGGTTTTCTCCTAAGGGGGAGATGGTGTGTTGCGTTGTCAGGGTAGGCTGTGTGTTCCGTGTGTTGATGGTTTGAGGCAACAAAATCTCGTAAAAGCGCAAGGTACGCGTTACTCTATACACCAGGAGCCACTAAGTTGTATCGCGAGTTGTGGGAAGTCTATTAGTGGAGTGGTATGAAGAGAGATATTATAGAGTTTGTAGCTAAGTGTTCTAATTGTTAGCAGGTTAAAGTTGAACAACAGAGGCCTAGTGGTAAATTGCAGGAGTTCAGCATCCCCACTTGGAAGTGGGAAGTGGTGAACATAGATTTTGTGATGGGGTTGCCTCGTACGCATCGTCAGCATGATTCGATATGGGTATTGTAGACATAATGACCAAATCAGCTCATTTCTTACCAGTTCATATTTCGTACTCAACTGAGGATTATGCCAAACTTTACCTTAGGGAGTTGGTTAAGTTGCATGGAATTCTATTGTCTATCATTTCAGATAGAGGTACTCAGTTTACCTCTCACTTTTGGAAGGCTTTTCAGAAAGGTTTGGGTACCCAAGTTCATCTCAGTACAGTTTTTTATCCTCAGATGGTCAGGTAGAGAGGACCATTCAGACCTTAGAGGACATGTTGAGGTCTTGTGTCATTGACTTTAAAGATAGTTGGGATGAACATTTACCTTTGATTGAGTTTGCCTATAACAACAGCTATCACTACAGTATTCAGATAGTTCCATTTGAGGCTCTCTATAGAAGGAGATGTAAATCTCCTATTGGTTGGTTTGAAGCAGGTGAGGCTATAGTGGTAGGGCCAGATTCAGTGTTTGAGGTAATGAAGAGGGTTCAGTTAATTAGGAAGAGGCTGAAGACTGCCCAAAGCCATCAGAAATCTTATGCAGTTGTGAGGAAAAAAAATCTTGAGTTTGAGGTTGATGACTTAGTCTATTTAAAAATATCTCCCATAAAGGGAGTGAAGAGATTTGGCAGGAAGGGGAAACTCTGTCCCCGATATGTTGGCTCGTAAAGAATCTTAGGTAATTTTGGAAAGATGTCTTATGAGCTTGAGTTTCTTGCAGATTTAACATTAGTGCATCCAGTGTTTCGTGTTTCCCTGTTGAAGAAGTATATTGGTGATTCAGCTATTGTTGTTCCATTAAAAAGTATGGATGTTCATGGTAGCCTTTCTTACGAAGAAGTCCCAGTTAAGATCCTTGATCGTCAGATTCGTAGACTAAGGAACAAAGAAGTTTCCTTGGTCAAAGTTCTTTGGTGGAATCAGTTCGTTGAGGGAGCCACTTGGGAAGCAGAAACAGATATGCGAATCAATTACCCTCATCTTTTCTCCGCAAACTCAGATTCAACTTAAAGTAACAATTTTCTTTAGATTGATTCTTTCCAGTTCCATGTTTCAGTTATATATCCATCCTCATGTTATTTCATACATTCACGAAATCAGTTCAGCTTATGTATCATGCTTCAGACTCAGTTATGTAATCATGTTTTCAGTTGTCCATGTTCAGTATATGACCCCAGTTTCCTCAGTAGTCTCAGTCTAACCAGCCTTATTCGAGGACGAATGTTCCCAAGGGGGAGATACTGTAATGCCCGATAAGATCCTAGCTTAATTCAGCTCAAGATTGCATGTTGAAAGGGGTCCAAGACTTAGAAATTTCATTAAGTGTTGAGGACTTAGTCATTTCCAAGGCCCCTAAACTTCAATGATTTTATATTTGGTCTTCCTAACCTCAGATCTCAATTTTTGAGTTGATTCATAATCGGGGTGGTTCAAAGTATGTAATTTTAGACGTATGTAGGGGCGTGTTTGGAAAACCAAAATAGTAGCATCATCGGGATAAGCAGGTGCCACCTGGTCTAGTCCGCCAGGGTAAGGCGGGCGCCGCCTGGTCCAGTTCGTCGGGGTAAGGCGGGCGCCACCTGGCCTAGTCCCCCACTTCAGAGCTCTCCTCTCCCCCTTTTGTCCACTTTTGTTCCTTGTTATTTAAGGGCATTTGGGTCATTTCCCCTTCACCCAACTCATCCATAACACAAAATTTGAGTCCCTAAGGAGCATTATTTGCCATTTTACTCATAAATTCTCTCAAGAAACCCTTTTTTTTCCCAATAAAAAACCCATGCTTTCATCTTAAGAACACAAGGGTTCAAGCTCTTAAGTTCAAGCAATCTTCAGGATTTTAGCCATTAAGGTATGTGTGATGTTCATCCATGGGTTCTTTTCACCCATGGAGTCCACGAACCCTTTTTGGTGTTTTAAATTATGAGTTTTAAATGTTCAAGTTGAACTAACTCCATGAATCTCTTGTTAATTCAATTACAAGTTATGGTTACAAGTATTTTCAAGTAGAATTAATCATATCATGTTTGAGTATTGAAATTTCCATGTCATGTTCAATTGGTTTCAGGATGAATCCTCAAGTTATGAGTTTAGCCATAAAATCCTATTGTTTCCTCATGTTTAAGTTTATGATTTTCACATGTTTTGATGAAATGCCACATTTGGGGTTTTGAACTATAATCACGTATTACTATCTTTCAAGTTTGATATTTCATACTTATATTCATTCAATGCTGGTGGGTTATGAACACCCGATGCCTATGTGTTTTAAATGAATTTAACTTTTGAAGTACTCAGACAGTTAATCCATAACTCTTATCAGTATACTTACATGTTTATGATCATGATGAGCACCATAAGTTATGTAATAATGTTTAATCTAGTTAAGTCCATTCTAGTATCAGTGTTAGTTCAGTTAGAAGTAGGATTTAACACCGAGCCAACTCAGGGATGAGGGCTCACCTGATAGTAGAGGGTGTGACCCTTAGTATAAATCCCCGAGTTACAGAACTATGCAGCCAGCGTAGGTTAGAGATGTCTACCTGCCAGTTGAGGGTTGACAAGGTGTCTACCTGCCAGTTGAGAGTGACACATATCTCATTGGAGCACCTGCCAGTTGAGGGTGACTCCTTAGTCTTTCGGGACACCAGTTTAGTGGATCTACACAACCAATGTTAGTACCCGTGGCACGATACTACACCCTTCCAATTGGGGTTACCGGTTGGACCCCGATTAGCTTAGATTGGGGAATGTTGGTTAAATGATACCTCCCACAGTCTCAATGCAATATTCAGTATAGTTTCAGTTCAGGTTTGCTTGACCAAAGCATACAAATTCTCAGTTATTGAGTTATCAGATTTCAGTCCTTTAGTTTACAAATTATTTCAGATATATGTTTATGCTTGGTCTTGAATTCTCAGATGTTACAGTTTTCATGCATTCATGTTTAGTTATCTCATGCTATTTAGTTATTCCTTATTTCATTTGCACAATACCCCGTGCTTATCAGCTGGTCCCCATCTCATATACCAGTATATTTAAAGTACTGACTATACTCTTCTTTGCGCTATGATATCTTATATCATAGGTTGAGATGCACAGTATCCTGACCGCAGTTAGACAGCTCAGCATAATTCAACAGACGTAGTGGTCTCATCCATCGAGTATATGTTATGATTATTTAGTTATCTCAGTATTCCTTATTTTCAGTTAGTCGGAGTTAGTTGGGCACATGTCCCATCAACTCCTCAGTCAGTTTAGAGGCTTTCAGACAATCAGACAGTCAATTAGACAATTAGTCAGTTTTTATCAGTCTTATCAGTTATTTCAACTAGAAAGTTTGATTTTCAGTACTTTACTAGATGTTTCAGACTTATGATTGATTCGGTATTTTAGTATTTGGATTTACATTACCTTCTCAGTTTATCTTCCGCACATGTGTTATGTTAATCTTTTATTCAGTACTCACCTATTCCTACTCCTTTCATGTTAACAGCTTCATCAAAGAACATCTTCCAACCCGGATCAACATCTATAATGACTTCACCGACACACAACACCTCTTCATCAGGAAAATACGTCTTTAATGGTTCATATTTTTCATCAATGGGGTTCTTAGCAAGATGATATGCTAAGGCTTGGGCTTTCATGGCGGTTCGAGTCACATATACAGTGTCGAACTCGGTAAGCAATAATTTTCACTTTGCCAATCGACCTGTTGGCATAGGTTTTTGAAAGATATACTTTAAAGGATCCATACGGGAGATGAGATAATTAGTGTAGGATAAAAAATAATGCTTCAACTTCTGTGCTACCCAAGTTAGGGCGCAACACGTCCTTTCAAGAAGAGTGTACCTGGATTTATATGTTGTGAACTTTTTGCTAAGATAATAAATAACTTGCTTCTTTTTACCCGTGACATCATGTTGACCCAAGACACAACCGGAGGAGTTGTCCATAACTGATAAATACAAGATCAAAGGCCTACCAGGCTCCGGTGGTACCAACACAAGTGGATTAGAAAAATATCTTTTTATTTTATCAAACACTTCCTGCTATTCCTCAATCCACTCAACTGCAACACTCTTCTTCAACAACTTGAATATGGGCTCACAAGTGGTTGTTAGTTGAGAAATGAACCTACTGATGTAGTTCAATCTGTCAATCAAACTCATCACCTCTGTTCTGTTCTTGGGCGGCGACAAATCCTGAACCGCTTTATCTTTGAAGGATCCAATTCAATACCCCGACGACTGGCTACAAACCCCAACAGCTTTCCGGATGGCACTCCAAATAGACATTTTGCCGGATTAAGTTTGAGATTGTACCTGCGAAGCCTTTCAAAGAACTTCCTTAGATCCTTAACATGGTCAGACTGATTCTTTGACTTAATAATCACATCATTTACATCATCATATCATGAAACATAGTGGTTATTGCTCTCATGTATGTTAATCCAATATTCTTCAAGCCGAACGACATCACTCGATAATAATAAGTTCCCCATGGTGTGATAAAAGATGTCTTTTCCGCATCATTATCATCCATAATGATTTGATACTACCCAACATAGAAATCCACAAAAGATGCCACCTTATGTTTAGCACAATTATCAAGAAAAATATGGATATTGGGCAGTGGAAAATTATTCTTCGGACTTACTTTGTTCAAATCCCTATAATCAACACATAATTGAATCTTGCCATCTTTCTTTGGGACAAGAACAACATTGGACAACCAATTAGGATAACGGGTCACTCGAATGACTTTGGCCTCAGGTTGTTTCATGATTTTCTCTTTGATTTTTATACTTACATCAGTTTTAAACTTTCTTAACTTCTGTTTGATAGGAGGGAATGAAGGATCAGTTGCCAATATATGAGCCACTAATTCAGTGCTTAAACTAGGCATATCATCATAAGACCATGCAAAAACTTCTTTGTAACCGATTAATGCCTGAATCATTCCCACTTTTAGCTGCAGCAAAGCATGTACACTTATTTTAGTTTTCTTAACATCTCCTTGATCTCCTAGATTAATTGGCTCAGTTTTATTCAAATTAGGGTTCGACTTATCTTCAAACTGTTTCGATTCTTTGCTTACTTCCTTAAATGCCTCTTGTTCATCATATTCCACCTTTTGCTTCATTATATCTTGATTAGATTGGATTTTAAGATCAGATTGAAAATTCAGCACGCATGTCATATCACTAGAATCAGCATAAAGAAAACTATATAAGGAAAAAAGACAAACAAAATATATTAGACATAAAACAAAAGGGACATTGCGTTTCATTTAAAAGGAAAGATAGAAGGGTTTAGACATAAATGAAAACAAAACATAAACAAGATAAATTCCAAATTACAACCCTGAAATAACTTGGATAAACAGAAAGAAAAACAAGACAAACTACCAAAACTCCCTCTTGATGGGGAAAGTAGTAACTTCCCAATTGTTGAGTCGAACGTCAGGACTTTTGAACTGCACATCTGCCTTGCTGGTACCTTCTCCCACTTCAACCATATCAACTTCAACCAACAGGTTTTGGAAGTGATTAACTAATTCAGCTTTGAACTCTATAGGCTTCATGGCACTGTTCTTGACAAACGACTTACTAAGTAGCGACACTAGGTGAGGGAGTGACCACGTTTCCTTCTTACTTTTCCTGGCCTTTTTCCAATCTTCAGCTGTAGGTTTGAATCCTAGACCAAAAGTGCCCATGTTCTCACTTGGGCATATAGGGTGAACTATACTATGCAGAGACACCCCTAAACCCTTTCCTGGCTCAAATCCATATTTCAACATCTCATTTACCATCATGACAGAAGTAGAAGATAACTGTGGCCCTGGCATAACCTGCCCTTCGAAGATATGATCTACCAGCACTATATCGAAAGATTGATAGACAAATGTCTCCTCTACATTATTTTCTTCAATAAAAGGCATAGGAGAGTCTTTGGAGACAAAAAAATCCCCTTCACCATGAATAGCTAATTCTTTCTTGTCATGCTCAAACTTGATCATCTGATGCAATGTAGATTCAACCACCCCAACCTTATGAACCCATAGTCTTCCCAATAATAAATTGTAAGAGGCGTTGATATTCAATACTTGGAACTCTATGGAGAATTCAACAGGCCCTATAATCAGCATTAGATCTATTTTGCCAATGGAGTCTATTTTTGCTCCATCAAAAGCTCTGACACATACATTTTTGGGTCGAATCCTCTCGAAATTGATATTCAACTTTCACAAGGTGGACATAGGACAAATGTTGGCCCTAGAACCTCCATCAATCATGACACGCATGGCATAGAAATTTTCACACTTCACAGTAATGTAAAGTCCCCGGTTATGCCCCGTACCTTCTACAGATAGTTCATCATTGGAAAAGCTAATCGATTCACCTCAAAGATCTTTCCAACAATTTTATCCAACTGATTCACCACAATTTCCTTAGGAACATAAGCTTCATTCAACACCTTCAATATAACATTACGATGTTCCTCAGAATGTGACAACAAAGATAGAAGGGAAATTTGAGCAGGAGTCTTCTTCAATTGATCTATGATTAAATATTCTGGTAATTTCATATTCTTCAAGAATTCTTTGGCTTCTTCTTTGGTGACATGATTTTTTAGAGACGATTTCCCATTCATCATTGGTTTAGACTTCCTCAACCCTTCTGGCACAAAATATCTCTTCGAACGAGTCAAACCCCTACCTCATCTACTTCTTCCATGATTTTCTTCCCCTGGTAAGTCATCACAGTCTGATTTACCTCTAGGGGACCCTTTTCGTATCGACTAATGGGAGTTGGGTCACCGACTTGATGACATTAGGTGCTACAAGTACTCATTTTATTGTCAAAATAGGCTTTCTCAGAGCTCCTACTACCGTTAACTTGGGTTTGTCCCGACTTTAAGCACCAGTTTTTCCAACTCCTTTTACAATGATCATGGGTTTGCTCGTGTTTTCTTGGGCTTTATCTTCCACCATTTCTTCTTGGCTCAATGACATCACCTTTAATGAATCCGCCACATTCACCGATTTATCCTCATTAGTTTGTCTTCTAACAATAGGATTGTAACACATCGATGACTCTTTGCCACCATATATCAACTCCAACATGTCTATTTCAGCCTGGATTGGCAATGGATTTTGGTTGATGTATCTCCGGGGCTGGTATCATAATCTGATTTTTGTTGATTAGATCCTGGATGGCTCTCTTCAAATACCAATATTTCTCGATATCATGCCTCGACATGTCAGAACAATATTCACACCTTAAAGAATAATCAAGATTCCTCAGAGGTAGATTCTAAATCCTTTCTTGAATTGGGCTCAAGACCTTCATCTTCTTCAACTTTTGAAATAAACTAGAATACGACTCCCCGAGAGGTGTGAACTCATTCTTGACTAACTTTCCTTTCTTAAACTCAAGCCTAGGTTGAAATCTAGATTTGGAAGGGTTTTGGTAATTTTGTGGTGTTGAGGGACGATTTTGAGGATCTGGTGCGCGCCATTATGGGTAGGAAGGGGTCTGGACATATGGATGTGCGCTAGATACTGGGTATGAGGGTAATGGAATGGAATAGAATGGGTTTTGTGGATGGTAGTAATGATGGGGGGAGTATATGGGACTTGGGCATAAACTTGGGCTTGGGACTAGGGATAGGGGCGATGCGATTTTTTTGGATAGGCTTGTGATCCAGCTACAACAGTCGTTATATCCTTTTTCTTCCTTTTCCCGCCAAAAGTTCCAGAACCACTTTGAATTGCTTGGGTGACGGCCTTTAATGCAGCAAAACTCACGATTCGTTCGATCTTGATACTCTCTTCTATCATCTCTCGCATTTTGAGGACTTCGACAAATGACTTACCCATCGCCGGAAGCAAGTGTTGGAAATAGGTCTCATCTTGTGTCTGAATGAAGACCTCCACCAATTTACTTTCTTTCATCGGAGGTTTTATCCTAGCGTCCTGTCCATGCCACCTTATCGTGTACTCCCTAAAGCTTTTAGTACTCTTCTTCTTCTTCTTCTTCATATTAGCCAGGGATTTCTCATCAGGAATCAGCTCCATATTATATTGAAATTGTTGCACAAATTCGTTAGCCAGGTCATCCCAACTATTACATTTGTTGATGTCCTAATCCACAAACCACTCTGAGGCTAGACTCAAAATACTTTCACTGAAATAGTCCATGAGTAATTCTTCTTTACCTCCAGCGCCCCTTAATTGATTACAATAACGCCTCAAATGCGCCACCGGAGCCTCGTGTCCATCATACTTCTCAAACTTCGGCATCTTAAAGCCAAGAGGAAGGTTAACACCTAGAAACATGCATAAATCTTTATACGAAACACTTTTATAACCTCCAAGTCCTTGTAAATTTCTCATGGCCTATTCTAGACTTTTCAATTTCCACGCCATGACTTCTTGTTCCTCTGTTCCAATAGGTTTCTCTGTATCAAATGGAAATGCAAGCGGTTGAGTGTACCCATTCGGTCCATTCATCTTCAAAGTAGGATCCAGGGCATAATAATGATCGTCCGAAACCTTCAACATCGGCTCACTAGTAGATCGAGGGAGCATGATTGTTAGATGAACACCATAAGTAGGAGATTCAGGTGGTGGAGGATCCACAAGTACAGGTGCCATAGGTGGTGATGAATGAGAAGAAGGCCTCTGTTGAGGGACTGTCAAGGGCACACTAGAAGTGCTAGGATAGTACTGATGTGGCATGAATTCGGGCGCGTGATAGGGCGTATCAGTAGGACCATAAAACTGTACCTGAGATAGCGACGGATAATTGGAAGTGTTGTCGAGATCATCCGGGTACAAAGATGGAGGCATGCCACTGACCCAGGCTTGGTGCATTTCTGCCAGTTGTTGTCTGAGTCTCAATATTTCTTTATTATGTTCGGAGCCTCCTTCCCCAGGACTCTGGTTCGGGTCAATGAGCGAATTTTCTACTTCTTTGTTGGCCATGGAGAGCTTTGCTTTTGATCTAGTAAAGGATGACTAGCCAGAATGCTACAAACCAACTACTTTTATCTGAAAGAACATGCTCATCTAAGACAAAACCCGTTAGGATTAGGTCACACAACAAGCATGGAAATCACATTGTATACACATCCTAGATTTATGCGCATTTCTACCAGCCTTTGAGGGTAATGAGGTTATTTTAACATCATCCCGATCTCTCACTTATACTATTTTTTCTTCCCCTCTCATCACACCTCATTCTTTTCTACTTTTTGCCCCCGTTTTTTTTTTTTTTGCATCAGTTTTTTTTTCTTCCCTTTTCTTCTCTCACTATTTTTTTTTTAATCATTCTTTGTGGCTTTTGTTTTTCTGTAAAGGAGAAAAATTTGAGGAAAACAAAGAAGTAAATTGATTAGATCAAACACAAAAATAGGTTGCCTACGTATCATATTGTACATGAATCAGATCTTGCGTAGTTCGGGAAGTATGCACAAAGTTGATGATTTTTTATTTTTTTTAATGATGAAAACAAACAAAAGAAGGCACAATGCAACATCGTTACATTTCATAAAAGAAACAACTAAAACAAGTTTCGAATTTAAGACAACCTTAATACTAATCAACAAAGACTGAACAACACTCTAGACCCACAAAACAACATGCGTAACACTCCTAATAAAGATTCTAATGTTAAAACAAACTTGACACCGACTTAACAAAGACACAACAATACAATGACAGAAAAACAAAGGACTCAAACTAAATAAAAGATAGGAAGTGCCCCTTCAAACTGCTACGCTGCGTGATGGCCCTGGCTGAGATGGACTTGTCTGGGAAGTTCTAGCTTTCCCACTAAAATTTTGCAACATATCTTGCAACGACACTTTGATACTCGGGAGAAATCTTCTCGCACGTGTCCCTGCCTCGTAGAGAGTATACCCAAAAAGGTTTTTCTGGTACCCGTCTACAGTTGTGATCAAAGCTGATAACTGAACTCTCAATAGCTCTATTTTAGCATCTCTATCTTCCTTCTCATTGTCCTCAACTATGTATGCTTCCCGTATCCTTCCTCTAAGTTGAACTGGTAATGGCCTACTGATTCCCCGAGGTATGGATTGCAGCCAGATCTCATATCTTTGAGTGTATCCTGGATTGTTCAAACCTACTTTGAGAGTATCCACACTAGATTTGTTGCGTGATGCTAGAACTGTTCGTATTTGCTCTCACCTAAGGCTTGGTTTTTAAAATGCTCAACATCCTTTAGAAGATCCATTACTGGTGGAACGTCTTGCACTCTACCCAATTGGCGCATCATCCAAAAAGGAGAGTATGACCTAGTGTAATTGAGCCCTAACAGAACTAGAAGGAACTGCACCCAACAACCACACAGGATTATTTTTGGATGAATCCAGAGATAGGTCCACAGAATGTTGTCCTCAGTTATTGACTTGAGAAATTCAATCCAAGCATCGACTCTCACTGGCAGCGAGAACTTATCAAAGCGCATTCTGTGTTCCATGACTTTTACTCGCTCGGGCATACAACGGTCAACCACATTCGATTTGAACAAAGAAGGCGCATACAAATGCTCCATCATCCACAATTGCAATATCAAGTTGCTTCCCTACAAAAATCTCATCCCCCATTTACTTTGGTCAAAACTTTATATATTTCTGCTAAGATCATAGGTACGATAGTGAACGTATCCCCTAGCTTTTTATGAAAGAAGGCCATCACTACAGACTGCAAGCGACTATTAACCCACCTTTCTTCTAATGGAAAGAATAAAATGCCCAACAAGGAGAGAGTGAAGTCTTTTAGACGACGTTTCTCCCAATTCTCCTTAGTTGTATAGAATTTATCCTAAAAGCAATCAAAACCATCTGAGGGCCCAAACCAAGCATACAAGTAATCAAAGGAGACCCAAGATTGGTTAAGGCATCCCAGGTGGTTATTCACCTTCAATCCATAATCATGAAGGAACCGTGTGGGAGAATGAATCCGTGCTCGAATCATCTTTTTCTTAATGTAAGACAACTCAAAGAAACCAGATATCTCTATCAAAGTAGGCGTCATTTCACAATTTTCAAACCTAAACACCAAACAATTTGGGTCCCAAAAAGTCAATATAGCCTCGATCAGATCTGGGCAGGCGTGAGGTCTAGGACAGAGGTGAGAGTGCCTAACTTCTTTGTTAGCTCCTGTTGTTCGACGTAGTTAAACATGCCCCACCATTTGATTAACTTTTTGGGCACCTTGGAAACCATCAAGACTCAAGACTTTGTAGACGGATCCATCCTGTATTAACACATAGGACACTGACTCAAAATTCAATAAGAGAAAAGAAATTCCCAACCCTCGAGATTTTAACATGGAGAAGTGTCGTATGACACGAAGGAATAGACCGACTTGTAATTCAAATGCATTGAATGGCCTTACTAATGAAATCATCCTGTTTGGCTATGATCGACAACATAAAACTAAGAGAAAAGGGGCCCGTGGCTAGGACTGAGGCAATGATCTAACTAAAGGATTACTGGACCCACCGAGGGTTGCCTACGTATCCCTCCCCGAGGGACGAGAATCAGGTATGCGTAGTTCGTCCAGATTGAAAAATTAAGAATTAGATAACAAACTAAAACTTAACTTGAGCGACGCGATTACAGACAGACGATGAAAGTAAAATCTTTTTGGGTTTTTAATTTGACACTTCACACAAAAATGACAGCAACAACTATGAAAGAAAAATTCTTTTTGATATTTTCATTGTAAAAAATGTACAAACTTTCTACCATTTTTCTGAATTTTCTTTTTATAAAAAGCTCCTATTAATTTTTTTTTTGAATTATGAACGCATGCTAAAGGAACAAAAGGACAATCTTTTTGATGTTTTTATTTTTTTTGAGAATGCGAACAATAGGGAAAAATCTTTTTTTTTGAATTTTTGAATTATGAAGAAAAAAAGCCATAAAGAACTCTAAAAAACTATGAAACTCTTTTTTTGACTCACTTTCTTTTCTTTTTCTTTTTTTTTTTCAAAATTTTCCTTGCCTACACACTTTCTTTTAATTCTAGCACAAGCTTTCCCCGAATCAGTCTGTTATATGATCCTATTACCCTCAAAGATGCAACAATTAGCACGTAAGGATGTTTTAGGGGTGAGTCTCCTACAAAGGACCAAGTGGGTCCCGCTAGGTCTCAATATGATGCAGATAAGCATGACCTAAAGGCTGACCTATGCTGGGGTCCACTAACCAGGCTGTTCGGGGGAGCGTATGGTCGATAGTGGCTGCAATTTCTTTCCACCTACTCCATACCAGCCGACGACTCCCCCTCCTAAAATAAGGGTGACTCAACTAGAGGTCATGTACACAACGTGTACTACAGAACTTGTTGCAGAAAGAATTGACTCGGGTTATGCAAATGATGCCAGATATAAAGCGGTAACACATAAGATGAAAAACTGTAAACATGTAGCAAGTAGACACTCAACAATGATAAAACAAATACAAACAAAAACACAAACAACATCTATACACCCATAAAGCCAAACTAAGCCGATACAACTCCAAAAATAAGCTCGAATTCTAAAATGGTCCCCAGAAGAGTTGCCAGAGCCATCACACCCCTTTTTTACCCAAAAAAAATTATATTTTAAAGTTTGAAAGGATTTTTATTATTAAGTGACAAAAATAAAAATTTATTTCAAAAAAGGATTATTTACATTTAAACTCAGAGTCGCCACTTGGCATAATCAAGTGTGCCAAGTCACCTTTGAAAATCCTTTTTCAAAACTGTTTTTGACTCTTTCAAAAAAACTGATTTACAAACAGAGATTCCGGCTAAGAAATTCTATTGACCGAGGGAAAGGTGTTAGGCACCCCTCGATCCCGTGGTTTGACCACGGTAGCTTGGTGGAGCATATCAACTAATTTGACACTATAAAATGTATAAACCACATAAACACACAAAACAAGCAAACAAACAAATCAAACAAAATTCAAAACTAAAATAATGTCCAGTCTGAATTATACAGTCCCAAAATAAAAAAAATGCAAAAATGTAAATCCTATTCTAAACTAATCCTAGACTAAGCTCCAATACTTTCTCCGATGCCTCGGGCCTTCATCAAAAACCTCCTTTGCGTACATGATACGTCGGGGCATTCCCCGGTAAATGAATACAAATGAACTCGGGGCATTCCCTGGCTAAATGAATACATTTTACAAATGCGAGAAAACATAAAATCATTCAACAAACATTCCACATACTCAACAATCCACAAATTCTAAATTTGCCTATCCAAGCCTACTGTTTGCCGATCCTGTTCGACCTATCATGATACTATCGAGGAATTGATAATTAGATGCGAAAGTAACAATAACAGTGAATCAAAACAACTAATTTATATTCATCTTTTATCAAATTTTTGATTCCCGCCCCGGATTCATTCTCAACCAATGGTTAACAAATTCTTCGATTATCAAATCACTTTTCAAAGTCTTAAACCAACATCAAACACATACACCCAACAAAGATTCAAACATATTAAGCACACGAGTCATTCATACCCGTAACAACAATTAACATTGCTCAAAATATTCAAAACCACACCACAAAATCATGACATATCCCATTCGATATAATAAAGGAGTAGAGTTAAGAGATGGACCTTCGAAAAACTGATTTCATTGATAATAATGTTTAGAAAGCCCAAACTTGGAATCCCGAATAGAACACCTCGACAACGAACCAAACTCCAACTCAATATCGAGAAATGACGACCCGGACAGATTAAAAACCAGTGGGAAAACTCTTGATATGAAACACAAATCACAAACGTTGACACAATTTGATCACGAAAACCCCGAGGCCCGATATCAACAACAGTTGTGAAAATAGACGAACTCAAAACCCCAATAACACGACAGAAAACCAAAAACCAGTGTAGCCTGAGCTCCGGTGATCTCAGACGGCGGTAGAAAATGACGAATCAAGATGGATTCCGACGAATCTTAGTGTTTTCCGACCGAATTTGCTTAGAAATCAACGGAAACAAAGAGATTTAGGGATTTTAAGCCTGAATCGATCAAAATACAAACTATAAACTAATTTTGGCGAAAATTTCATCGAAAAAACTCGAGAAGACAACCGGATCTCTCGCCGTCTCTCTATTCTGACCGCCCTTCTTCTGGTATCAGTCCACTTTTTGATCTTTTTCTCGCTATTTTGGCTTTCTCCGCCTTGCTCTCTCTAATTTTTGTGTGTGTGCGCACGTGATTTTTGCGTGTGTTGAGAATGAGGATCTGTGAGGTGTTGTGAACATGGCATCTCTATGTGTATTCTTTTGTGTATATCGTGTAAAATCGGAAAAACCCCATGGAGAAAAAATGATGATGTCTATATATTCCCCTCCTATATGATGATGGCAAAACAAAACGTGTAGAAGAGTAGGTAAGGGGGTCACGTGGGTAGGGGTGGGGTAGGGGTATGAGGTGTCAGAATTTGATTGAGGGGAGGGGTTAGTTTTGTTACAAAAGAATAATTGGGGATTGAGTTTGTTATTTTATCTTCTAATGGAGAAATTATCCCATGATTGAGGGTACATGGTGGGATAAGGTAAATAGGTTGAATTAATTTTCGGGAGCGTAAAAATTACGTGTCTACAGTGATCTTGAGAAAGGGGTGTATATGAAGTTTCCACCTGAATTTGATAGTTAAGGGGGGAAATCAAGGGTACAGACTGCTCAAATCCCTTTATGGTCTTAAGAAAGCGTCTAGGTAGTGGAACTTGAAGCTTACTACTGCCTTATTATCAGCAGGCTTCACTCAAAGTCAACAGGATCATTTCTTATTTGACTTGAGAAGGCATACTAAGCAAGTAATCATCCTTGTTTATGTTGATGACTTATTGATTACTGGAGATGGCGAGGACCTCATACAGGAGGCAAAAGATGTACTACACGTAACATTCAAGATTAAAGATCTTGGTTCCCTGAAGTATTTCCTAGGAATAGAAGTATGCAGGTCTCAGAAAGGCATTCTACTATGTCAGAGGAAGTACACCATGGAACTCATAGCTGAGTTGGGTTTTGAAGGTTGCAAACCAACAATAACACCCCTTGAATAGAACCAAAAACTCACAAGTTTAAAGTATGATCAACAATGTGGTCTGCAAGAAGATCCACCTTAAAACAATGTGGGTTTTAAGTCCTGATATTGCATATAGTGTGCAAACACTAAGCCAGTTTATGCAGGCTCCTAAGAAGTCACATCTAAATGCAGCATATAGAGTAGTCAGATATGTCAAAAATAAACCAGGTCTTGGGATTTTGATGCAAGCAGGAGGAGAAGCTTCTTTGACAGCCTTTTGTGATGCTGGTTGGGCAACTTGTCCAAATTCAAGCAGATCAGTAATTGGCTATTGTGTCAAGTTCGGACAATCTTTGATATCATGAAAATCCAAGAAATAAAATACAGTAGCAAGAAGTTCAGCAGAATCATAATATAGGAGCATAATTTCACTGTTCCTATTAGTGTTGGTAAGTGTGGTATGTATCTATCATAGGATTCTTTAAGTGCTTAGGAGTTGAAATATCCACGCCAGTTCAGTTATACACAGACAGTAAATCAGCTATGCAAAAATCCAAGAACCTTTTATTTCGTGAGAGAACAAAACACATAGAGACTGATTTTCATTTCATAAAGAAAAAGGTGCAACAAGGTTTGATTCATCCTAAGTATGTGCCAACAGCTGAGCAAGAAGCAAATCTTCTAACTACAGGACTTGGGAGTTATCAATGTTGAGATGGTCACAGAAGAAGTAAAATGAGTTATGTAGCTGACATTCTGTTGTAACAGAAGGATCACTAGCTAGTTAGATAGTGAGTATATTAGTGGATTAAATTCTCTACAAATAGTAGTTGTTAGTTAGATAATTTGTGTTCATTCATTCTTCTATACCCAATACAAAAGTGCAGTGACTTACACTTAGTGTTGGCTTCATTTACAACCTTCAAGGTCTTATTTTCATCCATTAATGGTGGATTTTATCACACTCTCTTTCCTGGACCTACAAACCAGATCCAAGAAATTGGAAGTCAGATTCCAACAACTTCAATGAACTTCAACGGGGATAAGCGTGTTAAAGAGAAGAGATTGAAGTGTATGACCCTTTATCAGGCTACTATTTAAGTTTTGTCCTTATTGATAAAAGTTGCGAAATCAGTAAGAACAACCTTTGGTAGAAGTGTCTTTCTTGTGGTTTGGCGGAGTGCCTCTATAGTGAAAGCTTCGTGCACTAGGCTGTGCTTTTTAAATAAGTTGTGTAAATATAGTCTTTTCAAAATTAGCCTTTTGAACAACATTCACGTCAAGTCTAATATTTTATTTTTATATTGTTCAACATTAGGGACACAATATTATCCGGCAATAACTAACAAAGTTATAGACTGAATCTAACATTTCTCACAAAATTTTAAGTGTGCTTGTATGCAACACTTTTTGCAATTCGAATTTTACCTACCAATATATATAAATGAACTAATTATGATTATCAAGGATGTGACAAGATGATTGTGATTTTCTAAATGCTTGACAAAGAGACCTTCAATTTGAACTTTGAGAATTGAAAAATTTCTTGCAAGGAATATTTTTTAACCTTATAGTGAATACCAAGTGGATCCAAACTAGTTGAGTCTGATTAAGCAAAAATAAAGGTAATTATACAAGGCAAATTTAAAAATGATTATAAAGAAAATTGTAACTTTTAATTCACAAAAATAAAAATAAGAAATCATCAAGTTCACCAGAAAAAAGTGTTAGAAACAAATCTTTTCCAGAAAAGAAATATCCAAGGCCATGTGAGAATATAAAATTATGGAGTATTTGACAAATATATATAGGAAAAGAAATGACCAAATTAGTTTAAAATTTAGAGCACTCCTGATATATATATATATATATATATATATATATTATACTAGTTTAAGATACGTGCGTTGCACGTGTATTGAACGTCAAGCCACCCATCACTATAAAATATATAAAAGGAGAATAAATTATTAAAAAATATCAATTAACTTTAACCAAAATATAATATTTTGCTCTTTGATTTCAAAAAATAAAATTCGTAAGTATTTTTTCGTAAATTGAATGTAGTAATTTAGGTTTGCAAGTTAATACATACTACTTTCCTAATTTTAATTTATACTTCAACTTTAGAAGATACTATATATATATAAGTAAATCTATAATTATTCTTAATATTTAAAATTAGGATATATTATGGTTTTTTGTTACTCCTCTCAATTGTGAATTGCACATGTCCACGTGTCAAAAAGTATGAAAAAAATCAAATGACAATTTTGTTTACTACTCCTTCCGTTTTTTTTTAATTGTGATATTATATTTCTCGAAAGTCAGTTTGGCTAATTTTTAAAGTTAAACTGAATTAAATTAATTTAAAATTTCAAATTCAAAATTTAGATATTTAAAAACTGTATAAAGAGTATTATAAGTTGTAATTTTTCTTTTTTCAGTATGATGATTAATTTTAATGATGACTTTATTGTGACATCATGCTTTGGATAGATGAAATTTGTAATCTAAGAACCTCCAGAACAAAATAATGAATACACACACACACATATATATATATCATATCATATCATATCATATCATATCATATCATATTGAACATCTCATATGAACATACCCCTTTTTAAATATTGTTTTAGGACCATGTTATTTACCTATTTTCTCTGTCTCTTTTCAATTCGCTTTTGGGCCTCAATTTCACCAATTCTTTAGCCTCCTTGCGTCTTGCTTTAGGTTTAATCCCCCTCTTCTTTTTTACTACTTTAGGTTTAATCAAACCATTTGCACCTCTGTCCTCTTGTTCAAGTTGTTCTATGCACCTCTTAAACATTACCTTATTAATTACTTTCCCTTGTTTCCAACAATACTAAATCCTTTATCATTTGGTATGCAGGATAAGACAGGATATTTTACGATTAAACTTTTCAAATTTATTTTGAACGTTGAAAAAAAGTTATTTTTAGATCTAGTCAATTTTAGGAGGAAAAGTTCTTATTCCAATTCATTTAAGCCTATTTACGTGAAAAAGATTTTTTTTTTTGTCAATATTTAATATCATAAAAATAAAAAAAAATAAAAAGACGATTTTATCTAAAATAGAGTCTTCTTACTTCTTCTTTTGTTTTCTATAGATATTATGTAAATAGAATTATAGAAATCTCTTTTTAAATAAGGTAAATTTTAATTGATTCAAAAGTGTTAAGTAATATAATTTTTTTACCTTAATCAAAAAGGACTTAATTAATTTAAAATACTAAATATTGAAATAATAATTTGAGGACAATTAATTGAAGAAAAAAAGTGAAAAAATGAAAGAACTTAAAAATTAGTGTTATTGGGTGAAATTAATTGATTATAAAGTTTAAATTTTAGAATCTTTTTACCTAATTTAAATAAGGAAAGATTTATTAATCAAACTTTTACTCTAATAAGATTTGTGTAAGCTAGTTTTTCGGCAATTTTAAAATCCTAAATACGAAAAATTCCTACACAATTTAGATAAGAAAATTTAATAATCAATTTTTTTTTGTTGATTTCAAAGTCATATATTAGAAAATCTATTAGAAAACCATTACAAAAATAAAAGACACTGCAACTATTCATTTTTATCTTCTACACCTACTTTTTAGCTTCTTAGTATTACTTCTTCCCTTTTCTTCCTGTTCTAAAAGAAAAAGGAAAAAGAGTCAAATATGCCACTGAACTATCAGAAATGACTCATTTATGCCATCCGTTAAAAGTTGGGCTCATTCATGCCATCGCCGTTACAAAATCGGCCCATCCATGCCATTACTTTTTAACAGATGATTTTTAAAAACAGCCTTGCCACGCGACAGCTTATTAGAGGGCCACACCATTTTTAATTTTTTTTTTTTTGATCCATTAAAAAGAATCCACACAGCTTTTGATCCATTAAAAATTAGTTTGATCTATGCTTTTAAAATTTGATTAATTTTTCATGAATATATTCTTAAAACATTCTTGTTCGATTTGTTTTTTTGTTATTTTTGACATATTAAGATTGTTTTCATATTTTACCTTTAATATTAATTATTTTTTTCTTCAAATTAATTTCAAATACAATAGTAAACATCATTTAATAAATATATTATAATAAAATAGCTATTTTAATTGACGGGCGAGTAACTAAAAGGGAACGGAGAGAGTATACACTCCACGCTTTTTATCACTTTTTTTTTTTTTTAAAGATTCACGTTAACTAAAGCTTTTATCATTTTTCAGTTGAAACTGAAGGGATATATAAACATCAAATATTATTATTATATTATTAATAGTTAGCTTCTCATTTGGCCAACTCTACGTATACTATATATGTCGGCATGTTGTCGCCTTCCTATTTTTGCAATGATAAATGATGATGCATAAAGTGTTACGTACAAATGTTGAATGCTGATCAGGGGCGGCTCAACCCTTTAGGAGAAAAGGCGGCCGCCTAAGAACCCAAAATTTGAGGGACCTATTTTTGTTTAGTAATAATAAATTACAAATTTTAAAAAATATATTAAATACTATTTATAGAAAAAGAAAAATTTTATATAAAAAAATAAAATGCAAGGCCTTCGTTTGATTTTTTGCCTTAGACCATAAATTTGCTTAAGCCGCCCCTGATGCTGATGATGCCATTCTATGCTTAATAAAAAAATAAAAAACTAAAAAGTTACTTACATTCGGCTGACAAAATATTTCATGTATGCTAAGACATACTATATGCTTAATTAGAATAGCGTTTGGTTATAAATTTTAGCAGTAGATTTAAAAAAAAAAAATTCTTTAAATATTTGTTTGATCATGAAAAATTAATCAAATTTTAAAAGCATAGATCAAATTAATTTTTAATGGATCAAAAAATTGGGTGAATTCTTTTTAATGGATAAAAAAAAAATATTTAAAAAGATTTTTTTTTTTTTTAAAATAAAAAATAAAATAAAAAATGACGTGACCCTCTAATAAGCTGCCACGTGGCAAGACTGTTTTTAAAAACCGGTTGTTAAAAAGTAATGGCATGGATGAGCCAGTTTTGTAACGACGATGACATGAATGAGCCCAACTTTTAACGGATGACATAAATGAGCCATTTCTGATAGTTCAGTGATATATTTAAGCCTTTTCTCAAAGAAAAAAGAAAAAAGAAGAAACTCATTTATTACCTTTGAGCCCCACACGTCCTGTATTTTGTTCACTATAAATTATTAAAATAATAATTTTGAGTGGGATACTTAAGTTTGGTAGAGCAAAAATAACTATAGTTTGTACCAGTCACTGACATCATAAAGAAATAAATTTTCAATAAAACTCACAGAGCCACTCTAAGATGCAATAAACTCTTTGAATCATTTAAATGGAAGAACTTGTCTATCTTCAATTCTTTTGCATCTACAACTTTCTTCAAGAATGAGATAACTGAGTTTTGGTTGATTCTTGAATTCTTCTTGCCCTGTCAATTACATCAAATGCATATTTTATGGTGTATAATCTTCTACAATAGTAAGGTGAATACACAATGCGCATCAATATATTACAAATAAAATAAATTTGAAATCCAGTATCTAACTTAAGCTAAAACATATTTGCGCTAGTTTGTCCACGGAATTTCAGGTGATTAATTAATACGTTCATCATATAATAAGTTAAACTATAAAATAACTAATCGGTGGAATAGCAGCAAACACTTTAATAGTTGTCATACAATCTTTGTATGAAAAATATATCCAACACATATTGGCGAGGTGAGCTGTTTCAGCTAAAGTTCCTTATCAGCTAAAAATTAATAGAAGGTTATTTTCAGTTCCCAAATGCACAGTAGCAATTGGTGGTGATTGAGATAATTTGAGATCACATACAACTTCAAGAAGCCAGCCAACTATGTCATCTCCACCTGCAACCTCAATATAATTGAGCCGTCCCTGATATATGCAAACTGAGGTGTGGAATCAAAACATCTAATGATAGTCATATCTACTGAATAAGGTCACTTACTTAGACGATCAAGAGCAAAGGGAGGCATTAGAACTGAAAAAGAACAACATAAAACTTAATGTTTGAATCACATACTTAAAAGAAAGTTTAATGAATTAATTGATTACCTGAGAAACTATTAAGAAGGACACAAAAACTTCGATCATCAGGAGATCTTAATATTAAAATCACCAAAAAGAGAGGAATACCCTTCTTCGAACGTGATGATCGGAATTGTTGCTTAGTGTTTGTACTCGGGGAGAGAAGTACCTGTCCTTGCTCCTCCTATATTTTTGTTCAACCCATATTTGCTCCTCAAATATGTGACCAATACGTAGGAGTAAAATCTCAACATTAGGTTGAATAAAGAAACGTACATACAGAAATCACCCTTTTTGTATGAACAAAATAGAGGAGTAAATCGATCAAAAGAATGTATATGTTACCTCAGATTCAATTATTGAATCTTTCAACTAATCCTAAATTATGGGCGAAATATTAAACTGAAATTGTACAAAGTATTATTATTTGAAAAAAAAGATCTTGTGGTGTAAATTGTGGTACAATATGAGTTAAACAAAAAATTATCGTAGAAAATTAATGCTGCATATAGAAACTCTAAATCAATAGTTTAGTGATTGAAAAAAGTTGATCAGATTAGGTATAACAATAAGTAAAAATAATAAATAATGATGCAATCTCAATCTGAATGCAAGATTTGAAACTAATACTAAGATAAAAATATTAAACATATACACTAAATTTATGTTTTAAAAAGTATTACTCGTTTTAATTTTCATCTAATATAAGATGTCATGAACCTGCACCTTCTTCATAACCATGTTGCTAATGTTACTTCCAACATTCGTAACCAAATATTTAAAGGAATGATAAATGAAGCTAGACTCGTAGACCAAATAAGATTTATCTCCCAAATTGTAGTATTCGAGACCCCTTAGAATTCTTGTATGAGTAGATGATTAAGGTTTTGGACGTTGTCCTATTTTAGTTAGAAAAGATTTTTGTCAAATTTTATTTGGACGCAGGAAAAGGTACTTTATTTTTTGTTAGGAAAGGTTTTTATTTTTTATTATGGACAATATTTACTATTATTAAGATAATTAAAAAATAGTGAAAAAATAATTTTCTCTAAAGCGAAGCCTTTTAATGAAAGGCAAAAAGTTCAAACGACATTTTTAAGGCCCTTCACACTTTTAATATATTATAGTTATAGATTTTATATATATATATATTTTCTAAAGACGAATTCAAAATTTAAAGTTTGTGACTTTCTATAGGCATCTCAAGTTAATTAATATATATACTAATAACTAGGTTCACAACTAAATATTTATATATATTCAATAAATAAAGAAAAAAAGTTTGTTACTCAGATAAACATAAGGAGATCACCATGTGCTGAAAAAGAGAGTTAGTATTTGACTACAACACTCAAGAAGAGAGTCCAAAAAGCATGAAAGTCCTTGTGGAGTTAGAAGTCTGCTTGGTTGGAGTTACAAATACTCAAGGTCTTTCAAAAATAAATAAATGCACATATACTGAGAGGAAAAAAAGGAAGAACACGAGCAAATAAGTAAGAACAACATTTGAGAGAGTTTTGCTTAGCTATCGAAGTGCATCCTAATACAGTGAACCAAATTGAAGAACCTATTTCATCCATGTGTCTAACAGTCTTCTATTCTAGTTAATATGTATTAGGAAGTTCATTGAGTTATAATTTTCATGCTTTCTTAGTGTCAATGTGTTATAAACTACTTTAGGAACTTAGTCTTCAAGTTGGGATAGCTCAAAGACTTAGAAACACAAACCTTGAGAGGTGTGTGTACTTTTAGAAATTAGAGTTAGTTTCTAGGGTTGCAAGAGCTTTGTAATCTAAATTCTAAATTGAAGTGAGATTGAATATTAGGAATTAGAGTTTGTAATTTCTTAGGTTATAAGGTCTGTAATTTTTTGTTGATAGGCTCATTGTATTTAGTAAAGTTGATGTTAAATCCTGTAAAGGTACAGGACCTGAATTTTTACACCTTTTGTGAGCCAGGTATATTCCATATAAAACTATTGCATTTATTATTTACTATCTTTACTGCTTTTGTTGGAAGACGTTAGGTAACCTGATACATTCATAGGCAAAAATCTGACATAACTCACGTGAGTTATTAGGACGCATAGAACTATCAATTTCTATCAGATCAGGTTATCTTGTGAAGGTTAACACCTTACGATAAGATCAAAATAAATTCTACACCTCTACTCATACACGGTGAAGGATAAGATGTCAATCGGCCTCCATTGTTTATTCAGGGTGGAAAGAAAAGATAAAAGTTTTTCTGTAACTCTTAAATGGGTGTAACACCCGTACTTTTTGGCTAACGTTGGACCGTCTATCCTACGTTTATAGACATGAATCCAATGATTTCTATTTATATATAAGAGTGAATTTCTTAGTATGGGAACATCCTTGGAGATGAATATATGTCGTAAAAATCTCCTAGCTCAAAAGATAAGTTGAGCACTTTCCTATCGATTGACTTTTAGTGAATAATTTTGCATGGGTTAATTTCCAATGACCTTTTATCCTAGTATATAAAGAGTTATTTAGCCTACTATATATCAAATTAAATCTCTCCGAGTCTTCTTTCCAACGCCACCGACTGTTTGTCAATCCAAGTTCGGTGTCAAAAGTAATGAGTGTTTGAATGAGGCATTGTCCAGGATATGTGATGGCCATGCGCTGCACAACAATAACTTAAGAACACTACCTCAGCTATACAATGGCTATGCAACGCAAACCTTAAGGTTTGCTTTGGACATGCGATGCATAGCCTTTTCGGGGCGTAAAAAATATACCTTTTGATTTATTTTAAGGGCATCTTTTATCATCTCATAACCATTCCTAACCCTCTTTGGACAAAATTAAGGCCTTATAAATGTTACATTGCCTTTGTAAATCCCCAAATCATCTCTCCAAAATCAAGAGAGGATAAACCACATAGGGTTTGAGGACTTTGATCTCCAGGGAAAATCTTTCTATGTTCCTTTCAATCTTTCCCCATCAAAAAGGTATGTGGGAATATCCTAAATCTCATGGGCATAGGTTTTGCGATTTTAACAAGCTTTAAAGTTATATATGTATGTATATGTAATGAATTTTGATAAACTATTTTAAGAGAATGCATCATGAACCTAATTTAATGAAAATATGTATTTGTCATGGGTTTTTTCATAAGTTTGATTTGTAATCTTGTGTATGCATGATTTGAGTTTGAAAAGTGATTTATGAATATGAATGAAAAAATTCCCTTCCCCATGATGAAATTTATGGCCTTAGCATATTATGATTTGTGAATTGGATTGAGAGCATAAATTATAAGCCCCTTCTTGATCATGAGATTTACACATAACAAATATTGGGGTTGTTTTATGAATGAATATGATTTTTGAGTTTAAATACCTCTTTACTTATTATGGATAGTTGTTTCAAGGCTTTTTTTTAAAGAGGTGATTTCTATTCTAAATGTTATGGTTTCCTAATGAAGAAATTGCATGTGATTAATGAAAGAATTGACCACCACATATTAAAGTCTTATAAAGAAAGTGTGTTTGCATAAGTTTCATATTCTTTTGATAATAAGAACTCTCGTGTGATTTGATAAATCTTTGGATGGACATTTACATGCTTTTGAATAAAAAGGATTGTGGATTTGATATGATATAAATGACTTGTAAGTCTGGGAATAACGATACCTTATGATGGTATGCCCTTAACAGAATAAGCACTGAATGTTTTTGAACATGAAACATGATTTTAAAGGACTAAAATTGGGCTCTAAGAGAGCTATATAGTTACCTGAAGAAGGCGCGAGTTCAGATAACTCATCGCCCAAAATAGTGTTTTGCCTACACGGGATTATGATGTCCTAAAATAGAGATTATATGCTGGTGATGGCCATATGGTGTATCAGATTATCAATACTCCATCCCCTTGTATTAAACCTGGGGTTGGGGCCTTGGCCGACGAGCTAATGGCGAACCCATATAGCCCATGGTTACTACGATTTGTAGGGTGTACCATTTAGAGAAGTAATATAAAGAGTTGAGTTAGTATTTTTACAAAAATGGTTGAAGCTCATCAAATTATGCCCATGTATTTTCAATTGTTTTATGCTGACGTGTTTTTATGAAATGCTATCACTTATGTTATACAAAATATATTTTGTTTTTGATTGTTCTACATACCAGTACTTTCGAGTATTGAACCCTCTATATTTTAGGTTCTGGGGTTCAGTCCCGTTGTCCATCACATTAGTAGTTCATGTGGGATAATGACAGAGTTGGTGAGCCATCCATCTTCCAGAAGGCATGTTATTCATATGTTTATCTATTTCAGTTTATAGTCCAGTCGGGTGCTTTGTACCGGTGTAGACAGTTAGTATTCAGTAGATGCTTTGTAGACAGTGTTTGAGTGATGTATTTTCATATTTTGTTGATACAGTTTGTATTATAAGTATCCATGAATTTCAGTATATCTTCTGCTCTTTAATTTGTCTATGGATTATGCTTATGGTAGAATGCTAAGGGGTCTCTCGAGCCTTTGTGGTTCAGAATGCCCGTCATGGCCAGGGCCTCGGCTCTTGTCCTGACAGGATTGGTATCAGAGCATGATTCATGGTCCTAGGGTGTCTTTGAAGCCGTGTCTAGTAGAGTCTTGCTTATGGGTGTGTTGTACACCACACTTATAATCAGGTGGCCATCGGCCATTTAGGAGTTATTTCTCATTCTTTCATACTCTATTTCATTCTATAACATCTTCCATATGAAAGTTATCAAAATTCCTTCCTTGCTTTAATTTTATGGGCCATGCCTCATTATCAAGGCGATACAAGTTTAAGAGTTCAGATTTCCTAATGACGTGGTCCTTTCTTAGAGAGTTATCCATAAAGTTATGAGATAGCACAAGGACTTGAGAGGAGTCCATAAAGACTTCTAAGTGTATTGAATCGAGTGTATACCTCTATCTTAATGCAATTGTGCTTTTCAGCCTGAGGTAAGAAGTGTATTCAATCCCTTTCAGAATCCTTGTTGCAAGTGTCATGCTTAAGGGTAGAGATATGTAGCAGAACGTTGGAACAATATTTCCACCTGAGTAGTAGTACATGTTAATATGTCATGACCTATTGGTAGTAAGATGGTCCAGAAGTTAGTGATATGGAGTCATAAATTTAGAAGTCAGAGTGAGGGTGACTTTTGCATAAAGAAGCTAGTCTTGGTTGTATAACCTTTGATTAAGGGATGAATTGCCATTTTATAACGATAGACTAATATTGTAGCAAGATTTATAAATTATATGGTAGTCTGTGAAGGAAGTGATTGTCTATGATTGTTACTTATTCAAAACAGGGAAGGAGCCTAGAGTGGATAGTTATGGTGGTTGTAGAAATCATTTATAGATGGTAAACGAAAAGTGTTAGGTTAGGCAATAAGTTATAAGTATAGACTAACTTGGGGAAAATTTAGTGATGTTTAAGGAATTTTGAAAGTAGTCTAAATATGTGCATGGGTAAATAGATTTAATGTTAGAAAGCAGAACATGTTGATAAGATCAAAATGGGTTATATTATAAGATTAAGATGGATTATCATTATTATGTGACCTTACCTCTCCCCCCTGATTGTCTTTTCTCTAGTAGTTGTAAACTAGTACTACATGTGAGAAAATATGTAGTAGATTTGGAGGTGTAGTAGTAATGTCATGGAGGGGATGTGATTGTAGGTAGTAGTTAAGTGAAATGACATATTTGGGTTGAGTCCCAATTTGATGGGCTAGTATAGTATGTGGTATGCATCATCGGTGGTACATGATAGATGCTATATTATAGGCTTGAACTTTAGATGTGGGATGTGGTGGTAAGAATAATAGCTTAAGATTAATGATGCATGTTTTGTGTGAATAAATTAGTAGGCTTGATGTGATGTGTGAAAGATCCTAGGTTGATAACCTATGAGATTTGAGTAGATAATCGTGATATAAATACATGAGGACTAGTGTTAAGATGATGAGTTGCGACTGAGTCATTAGGTGGATAAGAGCGTAAGTATATAAGAATAAGTAGAACCCCCAAGTAGCATGTTGTTAGATAAGGTTTTATGTGTATAAGTGTCATGTGTACCTAGTTCACCTTCTTGAATTTTATAGTATGGAGAAGTATGGGGAGTTGCTATATGGTGTTCTTTAGAGATGAATTGTGGGAAACATAGATAGATGATGTAAGCTCTTGGTCTAGTTCTAAGTTTTTTGTTAAGTTGTGAGTTTTGTGATTTGAGGTTTAATGCTAGTATATTAAGGAGTGGAAAATGGATTATTATGTGTTAAGGAGTGTGAATGTGTATGCTTATGAAAATGGGAGTTGTAGGATGATGGCTATAGAGGCTAGCAAAAGTTAAGGGTAGCATTTCCAGAAAACAAGGCCTTCAAAGTATAGTTTATCAGGGAGAGTTTAACGTTTATGTGTATGGTGATTCCCCTCTTTGTGTTGAGTATTGTGCTTGTAGATTTCATGAGAATCTATGTCCTCAAGTCTAGACTTGTGACTTTGATCTAAGGGGGAGATGGTGAATTAAGGTAGTTCCTAAATTTTCTTGAGGTGTCAAGTTTCAGAGAAGAGTCACGATAAAATCTATTCTTATTTAAGCGAGCTCCTCCTGCTTTAATTAAAGAGGTCATTCTACCAATGTCTTATGTATTCAAGTCCTGCCAATGTCTAAGGTTTGAGTTCTCTATGTGAGTTATGTCATGTCATGTTTCGACCTCCAAACTAGAAGCAACGATGTCTTAGTAAATCCAGTCTTTCATGTATTCAAGATCTATGTTATGATTCTCATTATCCATAAATATCCATTTCTTATATCATGCTTTGTTCTAAGAAACTATGCTTTCTATATGTTACAGATTTATTTTACGTTGGGATTAGCCAAAGTGATAAGATTCATGCAACTCATGACTATCCCAACTCTAAAAATGAGAAGCAATAGCTTCATGTATCAACCCTTTCTCAATTGTTGACTTCATAAATTCCGGCCTTAAATTATACGACTCATGATGTATGCGCTCATGTTTCTCACTGTAACATCCCGCTCTTTTGAGCTAACATTGAACCGTATTTTCTATGTTTATAGACCCAAACCCAATGGTTTCTATTTATATATAAGAGTGAATAATATTTCCTTAGTGTGGAAACATACTAGGATATGAATATACGTCATAAAAATCTCCTAGCTCAAAAGTTAAGTTGAGCACTTTCCTATTGATTGACTTTTAGTTGGCAATTTTTCATGGGTCAACTTCTAGAGACCATTTCTCCTAGGATACAAGGATTTATGTGTCCTACTATATATCAAATTAAAGCCCTTTGAGTCTTCTTTCCAATGCTACTGACTGTTAGTCAATCCGAGTCTGAAGTCAAAAGTTATGTGTGTTTGAATGGGGAATTGTCCAGGGTGTGCAATGGCCATGCGCCGCAGAGAAATCGCCTAAGCACACTGCCTCAGCTATGCAATGTCCATGAGACACAAACCTTAAGGTTTGCTTTGGCCATGAGACACATAGCCTATCTGGGGTGTCAAAAAAGTGTTCCTTTTAATTCATTTTAAGGGCATAAAGGTCTTTTATCATCCCATAACCATTCCTAACCCTCTTTGGATGAAATTAAGGCCTTATAAATGTTACATTGCCTCAGTAAATTCCCAAATATCATTCCATAAGTAAAAAGGGAGAAACTACCTAGGGTTTAAGGAATTCAAGTTTCGGGGGTCCAATTTCTCTACGTTCTCTTTGATTCTTCTCCGTCAAAAGGTACGTGGGACTATCCTAAATCTTATGGGCATAGGTTTTACGATTGTAAAAAACTTTAATGTTATATATATATGTATATGTAATGAGTTTTGATAAATTATTTGAAGAGCATGCATCTTGAACCCGTTTTGATGAAAGTATGTATTTGTCACGAGGTTTATTTCCATAAGCTTGATTTATAAGCTTGTGCATATATGATTTGAGTTCGAAAAGTGGTTTATGAAGTTGACTTGTGAAAATTCCCTTGCCCATGATGAAGTTTATGGTCTTTGTATGGTATGAATTGTGAATTATTTTGAGAGCATAAATTAAAAGCCCTTTTTTGATCATGAGATTTATGTATAACTAATATTGGGGCTGGTTTATGAGTAATGATAATTCTTGAGTTTTAAATGCCTCTTTAACCATTATGCATTGTTGTTTGCACATTTTCAAAGGAGTATTTTTTATGCTAAAGGCTCTTGTGTCTTAACTGAAAGAAATACATGTGTTGAATAAATTAATTGTCCACCATGTGTTAAAGACTTGAAACGAGAGTATGTTGCATAAGTTTTAAGATATTTTTTAAATAAGAACTCTCTTGTGATGTTTAAATTCTCTGGGTGGTCATTAATATATTTTTAAGTAAGAAGGGCTATGGATATGATGTGGTATTATGAATGATTTGCAAGTCTGGGTATGACAATACCCGGTGATGATATGCCCTTGACAGAATAAGCATTGAATGTTTTATAAGCATTAAGCATGGTTTTAAAGAAATAAAAATAGGCTTAAAGAGAGTTAGATGGTTACCCGAAGAAGGCATTTGAGTGTAAGGGCTCTTTGCTGGAAATCGAGTTTTGATGATTCGGGAGACATTATTGGCTATGGACAATGTATACTTGCCCCTGAGGCACTGGTATACTAGAATAGTATTTAGGACCCCAATCCTTGCGGCAAACTTGTATTTGGGGGCTTGGCCACTGAGTCAAGGGCGGATTCCATATAGCCTGTAAGATAGTAGAAATGTAGGGTGTACCATCTAGCTCAGATGTAAAAATAAAGAGTTGAGTCAATGTTTTACAAGCATGAATTGATGTTTTTTAAATTATGCCCATGTGATTTATGTATATACTATGCTAAATTGTTTTCTTAATGATCTCGACTATTTTATATGGAATATATGTAGTTCTTGGTTAGTTCTGTGTACCAATACATTCCAGGTATTGAACGTCCTTGGTGGTGGCTACATTGTCTCATAATGTAGGTTCTGAGGTAGATTTCCAGGGTCCAGCTCAGCAGTAGATTACCTCCTGAACTCCAGAGTTGGTGAGCCTCCCCTGCTTCTGAAGGCATTCTATTCTTATGTTAGTTCAATTTTCTTATGATCCGGCCGAGGTCCTTATCCCGGTCTAGATTGACTAGTGATTCAGTAGTGTCTTCATAGATAGAATTTGGGTATTGTATTGTCATATTTCGTTGACACAATTTGTATTATAAGTTCCCTTGAATTTTATTATAGCGTCCGCACTTTGATTTATGTATGGATTATGCTTATGATGGTATGCTAAGGGGTTTTTCGGGCCTTTAGAATTTGGGATGCCCATTGCGGCCAGGGCCTCGGCTCGGGTCGTGACACTCACTGTGGTCTATCTTAAGAACTCATGCTGTGTTGTGTTTATGCCGAATGACTCTCTACTTGTGATCCATACACTTGATTTATGAAGTACTTCGTGCCTATTGCATCACATCTGGCATCTCATGCCCCATCTTGAGTAGATCAACAAATATATGTTATAATTGGATAGTGTTACTTCCATTCACGATGCTTATGCTAGGATCCCCCAATGATCCTCCAAATGTTAGTGTGATAGTGGTTATAGAAGCATAGTAACGTTTTATATGAGATAGTAGATGTTTCTTATGGTGTTAGAATTTTGTGGGCCTAGTTTGAGCTAAGGTTCTAAGTGAAAGGGGAAAGAAGGATATGAACTTTCGTTATGTGAAATAGTTAGGAAGGAGATATGTGGCGAAAATCTTTGTGAGAGTGGTTGAATTTGCTGGTCTTAGTGGGGAGATCCATGAAGTGGGTGTAGTAATGATAGGCTTGAATGTTGTGATTGACAAAAACGCAAACCAATGTGTTATGTAGTTAGTACTCCTTGAATTAAGACATGAGGTTGTTGGATTATAGTAATGAGGTAAGGTGATATTCTTAATGGGAGATAGAGTACAGGGTCCCATAGCTTAAGTTAGCACCTTTTAACTCTGGGTTAGGCTTCAACATGGAAGTATTATACAACACTCTTGTGGTTAGATGTGTTATGGGGGAATTGTAAGTTGGAAATGATGAAGTATGCTATTTATTGTTTGGGGCATAGTCGAGTAGTGTTCCTAAGTTTTAGATCTATTCGTTGTATCTTGTAAGGTAGAGAATGCTTCTATTTCTTATCTCCCGAAAAATCTTATTTCACAATCAGTACTGATGTAAATCAGACCTATGATCACCAAATAAACTCATACCATATGTTGTGATGATCATGATCCCTAGAACTCATGTGCAAGGTCATCTCTATGTCAATTCTTATTATCTCAAGCTTCGTGATTACACGATTCACTAGGGGTTTATCATGAAGATCATTTGATATCTTTGCATATTTTGTTGTGGAAAAATGTTCAATGCGAGGTTACGTTTTTTATTCCATACTTTTATAGCTTCAACAAGTTCCTATCCATCATTCGGGGATGAATGATCCCAAGGGGGAGATAATGTAACACCCCGCACTTTTGGGCTAACGTTGAATTGTCTATCCTACATTTATAGACCCAAACCCAATGGTTTATATTTAGATATAAGAGTGAATAATATTTCCTTAGTGTGGGAACATCCTTGGAGATGAATATACGTTGTAAAAATCTCCTAGCTCAAAAGTTAAGCTGAGCACTTTCCTATCGATTGACTTTTAGTGGATGATTTTGCATGGGTCAATTTCCAACGATAATTTAAACTAGTATATAAAGATTTATGTGTCATACTATTTATCAAATTAAATACTGTCAAGTCTTCTTTCCAACGCCACCAATCGTTTGTTAATCCGAGTCCGGAGTAAAAAATTATGAGTGTTTGAATGAGACACTGTCCAGGGCATGCGATGGCCATGCGCCGCACAAAAATTGCCTAAGCACATTTCCTCAGCTAAGCAATGGACATGCGACACAAAATTAAGGTTTGCTTTGGCCATGCGACACATAGCCTTTCCGGGGCGTCAAAAAGTGTTCCTTTTGATTTATTTTAAGGGCATAAAGGTCTTTTATCATCCCATAACCATTTCTAAGCCTCTTTGGACAAAATTAAGACCTTATAAATGTTACATAGCCTATGTAAATCCCCAAATTATCTCTACAAAAGAAAGAGAGGAGAAACCACCTAGGGTTTGAGGACTTTGATCTCCAGGGAAAATCTTTCTACGTTCCTTTGTTTTTTTCTCCATCAAAAAAGTATGTGGGACTATCCCAAATCTCATGGGTATAGGTTTTACGATTTTAACAAGCTTTAACGTTATATATGTATGTCTATGTAATGAGTTTTGAGAAATTATTTTAAGAGCATGCATCATGGACCCAATTTGATGAAAGTACTTATTTTTCATGGGTTTTTTCCCATAAACTTGATTATTAATCTTGTGAATACATGATTTGAGTTTGAAAAGTGATTTATGAATATGACGGAAAATTCCCTTTCCCGTAATGAAATTTATGGTCTTAGCATGTTATGATTTGTGAATTAGGTTGAGATCATAAATTATAAGCCCCTTCTTGATCATGAAATTTACACATAACAAATGTTGGGGTTGTTTTATGAATGAAGATGATTCTTGAGTTTAAATGCCTCTTTACTTGTTATGGATGGTTGTTTCAAGTGTTTTTTCAAAGAGGTGATTTCTATTGTAAATGCTATGGTTTCCTAATGAAGAAACTGCATGTGATTAATAAAAGAATTGACCACCACGTATTAAAGACTTTTAAAGAGAGTGTGTTTGCATAAGTTTCATATTCTTTTGATAATAAGAACCCTCGTGTAATTTGATAAATCTTTGGATGTTCTTTTACATGCTTTTGAATAAAAAGGGTTGTGGATTTGATATGATATGAATGACTTGCAAGTCTGGAAATGACGATACCCTGTGATGATATGCCCTTAACAGAATAAGCACTGGATGTTTTTGAACATGAAACATGATTTTAAAGGACTAAAATTGGGGGTCTAAGAGAGTTAGATGGTTACCCGTAGAAGATGCGAGTTCAGATAACTCATCGCCTAAATCATGCTTTGCCGACACGGGATTATGATGTCCCAAGATAGGAATTATATGCTTGCGATGGCCTTATGGCGTATCAGATTATCAACACTTGATCCCCTTGTGGTAAACCTAGGGTTAGGGGTTTGTCCGACGAGTTAATGACGGACCCATAGCCCGTAGGTACTATGATTTATAGGGTGTATCATCTATCTCAGAAGTAATACAAAGAGTTGAGTCAGTGTTTTTACAAGAATGGTTGAAGCTCATCAAATTATGCCCATGTATTTTCAATTTTTTTATGCTGACATGTTTTTATGAAATACTCTCACTTATGTTATACAAAATATATTTTGGTTTTGGATTGTTCTACATACCAGTACTTTTGAGTATTGACCCTCCTATATTTCAGGTTCTTGGGTTCAGTCCCATTGTCCATCACATCAGTAGTTCATATGGGATAATGACAGAGTTGATGAGCCATCCATCTTTCGGAAGGCATGTTATTCATATGTTTATCTAATTCAGTTTACAGTCCAGCTAGGGGCCTTGTACCGGTGTAGACAATTAGTATTCAGTAGTTGCTTCGTAGACGGTGTTTGAGTGATGTATTGTCATATTTTGTTGATAAAATTTGTACTATAAGTATCCATGAATTTCAGTATATCTTTCGCTCTTTAATTTATTAATGGATTATGCTTATGGTAGAATGCTAATGGGTCTCTCAAGCCTTTGTGGTTCGAAATGCCCGTCAAGGCCAGGGCCTCGACTCGAGTCATGATAATGGGATTACTAATGGACCTCAGTATCCTATGGAGAAGGATGCTAAAAATAAAGATGTAATTAAAGAAAATGATAAGTATAATGCGGATAACTTCAAGATGCTTGTAATGAATGCAAAAACTAAGTATATTTTTATTTATAGACTTAGACCAGATGAATATAACAGAATCTCAGATTGCACCACCGCAAAATAAATTTGGGAGACTCATGTGAATGGATATGATAAGAACATGGAAACCTTCAATAAAATAAAGGAGCTAAGGATAAGTTACTAGCATTAAAAGAGTCTGACAACGAAGAACCAGATATAGATGATAAAAAGCTTACCAAGAACTTTAAAAGATATTTTAAGATAGAAAAACGATAAAATCAAAAAGGAAAAAGTAGTAGGTGTTGTTTTAAGCTACTGATTTGGAGGAAGAAGAAGTAAAATCTGAGATAAGTCTACTTGACCTTAAAGATAAAATACGTCTTCATTTTAAGAAAGACTAATTTCCTTGATGAATGCGCGGATTGATGATTTTCATGAGATAACATTTGATATGGATCAGTTATTTAGTGCTTTTGCAAGTCTAAAGTTTGATTATATTGATCTTGAGATCTTTAAGAATGTCACCGAGACACAAAACTGCACCTTAAAGGAATAGGTCAGTCAACTTAGTTCATCTAACCTAGATCTAAAATCTGAAATCTTAAAGTTGTCAATTACTGAAAAAAAATATCTGTGAGTTAAATCATCAAAGAGTTAAGTCTGAACTTAAACAAAAAAAAGGTGAATTATTTTATGAAAGAGAAAAGGTTAGAAAGCTAACTTAAGCAAACTCTATGATAAAACTTGATCTTGAAAGAGCTAATCGATGGACCAACTCATCTAAAATTGTTAATCATCTAAGTAGTATGACTCAAAATGAGAGGCTTGACATAGGTTTTCACAAAGAAACTATTTTATTTAAGAATTTATCTTATATTTATAGAAAACTAGGACAGCCCACTATTGAATGTCCCAAAGCTACTGGAATTAGGAATAAGAACATAGAATTGATTGAAAAGAAAATTTTCAGAAATAATAAGAGAAACAGGTATACCAACTTGTTTCCAACATTGAAAAAAAAAATTTGATTCATCGATCTGATCATTAAAAAAGACCCAATCTTGTTTGGATTCCTAAAACTGACCTTTAATTCAGTTGCAGGCAAAAATGAGAGAAAATAAACAGAATTAGTACATAGATAGCGCTTTCTCAAGATATTAGACTGAAGATAAATAAAAGTTTCTCTCACTTACTAAAGAAAAGAGTGAAAAAGGTAGCATGTCAAGGAGATTGCAGAATGAAGATGTAGCCACTAAGAAGAATATGTCGGAACAGATTCTATCACCCATTTTATCAGTAAATAAGAGAAATACTCATTGAAAGGGGGAACATCAAGTCAGTAAGCAGGGTCACCAAGTACATCATCGCCTGTTTACAAAAGTAACCCAGTACTTCACAAGAAAGGACATTAAAAAGACTGAAAACCTTATGATAAGGAGAACTATGGATGAAACATGCGGATTAATCTGGTTCATTGAAGGAATTTAATTGGGAATGAGTAATATTACATGAGTATCACTCAATGATTGGTTAAAGAATAATGTACGAAATGCACATGAAGTTTAATGTTATACTTAGTTTTGTACATTTGGTTTTAGTTTTCTGCTTCTAGAAATTTTCCTATCTTTGTAAATATTTTATTATATCTAATTGAGTTTTTGACTTTTAAGTGTTTGTGTAGATGATAACTCCAGTGGTCAAGAGCTTAAAATTTCTAACTCAAGAGACTTGGTTTGTGTTGACAAAGATTTTTTATGATGTCAAAAGGGAGAAGTGTGTATACTATGTAATATTTATAACCCATGATTCTGATCTGGTTTATTTAACGTGTGTCTTTTGATACTTTATTTTGACTTTGAACTGATTTGAACAAGTTGAGCATAGTACACAAGGTGCATTAGTTTGTCATCATCAAAAGAAAAAAATTATTGGGCTTTTGTATGTTTTGATGATTGACAAAGCAGTGGAACACGTACATGAAAAAGGTTTATCAACATATTCCTGCATCCGGAGTTTAACTTGTATAAGAATTTTTTTAAATAAAAAAAGTCTCAAGAGAAAAAGACCACAAAATCTGTACAAAGCATGTTCAAGACCAGAGTCCAAAAACATACAGACTCAAGCATCTAGGAAAGATGGGATTCCTTATCATGTATGAGTCCTTATAGACTTAGAGAAATTATCTTCACATAAGGAGTCCACAATATGTAGGCTCAAGAATCCAAGAAGATGAGAGTCTTTGTCAATCAAGAGTTCTTAATAGATCGGTAGATTTCGATGATTGACAAAGTGATGAACTAGGTAAATGAAACATATTTTTATTACCCGTTTCATCATGCAGAGTTCATAATTCTTTGCCATTCATATAGTTGAAACAATTTTTTATGATGCCAAAAGGAGAAAGGTATGGGTTGTGCATATTTTATTACCTAGTTAACTAATTTGGCTTATTCAAGTATTCCATACTTTAGTTTTCATAGGTCAAAATGTTCTTACTAAATGGATCGCACAGGAGCGATGAATTTTCATTCAATTGTTTCATACTTTAGCGTTCACAAGTAAAGATGTTGACATCAAAAGGGAATGAACAAGGGTTTGAATTTGTCATCATAAAAAATGGACAATTTGTTAGGACTAGTGAAATTTTGATGATTGACAAGAGGCCATGGAACAAGTAAGCATATCTAGTTCATGAAAATTGCTTCAAAAGAGTTCAACTTGCTAGAGGACTTTTTGTGGAGAAAGTCACATATGCAAAAATAATGAAATAGAAGTTTGTTACTTCATATAAACATAAGGAGATCACCTTGTACTGAAAAAGAGAGTTAATGTTTGACTACCACACTCAAGAAGAGAGTCTGAGAAGCATGAAAATCCTTGTGGAGTTATAAGTATTCTTGGTTGGAGTTATAAATACTCAGGGTCTTTCAAAACGAAATAGATGCACATATGCTGAGAGGAAAAAAAGGGAGAACATGTGCAAATAAGCAAGGATAATATTTGAGATAGTTCTACCTATCTATCGAAGTGCAGCTTAATACAGTGAGCTAGATTGAAGAACCTGTTTTATCCATGTGTCTAACAGTCTTCTATTCTAGTTAATATGTATTAAAAAGTTTATTGAGTTGTCATTTTCATGATTTCTTAGTGTCAGTGTGTTGTGTTATAAACTGCTTTAAGAGCTCAGTCTTCAAGTTGGGAGAACTCGAAGACTTGGGAACATAAACCTCGGGAGGTTTGTGCATTTTTAAGAATTATAGTTAGTTCCTTAGGTTGCAAGAGTTTTGTAACCTAAATTCTAACTTAAAGTGAGATTCAACAGTCTATGGAGATTGTAGAATATTAGGAGTTAGAGTTCATAAATTCTTACGTTACAGAGTCTGTATTCTTTTGTTGATAGGCTCACTGTGTTTCATGAAATTGGGTTTAAATCTTGTAGAGGTATAGGTCGTGGTTTCTTACACCTTTTGTGAGCTGGGTGTTTTCCACGTAAAACTATCATGTTCATTATTTACTGTCTTTGTTGCTTCTGTTAGAACACGTTAGACAACCTGATCCATCGGTAGGCAAAAAACGGGTATAACTCATCATGTGAGTTATTAGGACATTTAGTTTTATCACGTTTCCTTCAAATTATTATTTCTCAGGTGGTAGCATTGTTATGGCCGATAGCCGATAGGGTTGTTTATGTAATGGCAACAAGGAGGAAAATTTTACTTAATCGTGATAGCATTAATACTATAGTACGTTTTTGCTTGGAGAAGGAACATTGTGAGGAGAAATTATTGTTTTCGTATTCGATGTTCCATTGGACTAATCCTGATTTGTATGCTCTAGGAGAAAATTTTTGTTTGTGGACATCAAAAGATTGTCGTAAGGGTCTTGAATTTTGGTTGTATGGTATGAAACAAATTCATGGAATAAGAGGTTGATAATTTCATTACCTCACAGTATTTATTTGAGACCTTTGAGCTTTATGAAGGATGGACAACTTTTGTTTCGCAATAGCTACTATGGATTTGTGGCGTACAATTCAACAACACAAAACTTGAAACAAGTTAATGTTGCTGGGATTAAAGAAGGACTTTACTTCGATAAGGTTGTAACTATGTGGAAAATTTGTCCTCTCCTAATTCCTAAAGGTTTTACTTTCTCTGTTTCTTTCATCGATACAAAGTTGTGTTCTCCCATAATGATTGTTGAGATGGTTCGGGTACGTGAAGAGAAGATGCATAGATGTTCAAGTGAGGAAGTGCGAAAAATTGGCTATAGTTGGTAGTAGAGGTAGGCCGAAGAAGTATTCCGGTGAGGTGATTAGAAAAGATTTGACACATCTATAGCTTACCAAGGACATGTCCCAACATAGGAAGATAGAAAGGTTGATTAAAGTAGAAGATTTGTAGGTAATCAAGTATTGTTTAGTTCCCTTATCAATATTGTTATTATTACTCTCTTACTATCTTATTCTTTGATTTTACCTATTGTTTCGTTTGCTTCAATTAGCCTACATTTTTTTGTTGCTACTTGTTGTTTTCTTAATTATTTTCAACATGACTTCTTTGCTGCTATATTTGTTTTAGTTATGCTTTACTTGAGCCGATAGTTTATTAGAAACAACCTCTTTTACCTTCATTGGATAAAGCTCATTGCCACTGTTTGTATGGTCTGTTCATATAATACACAATCCATTTTCAGCTGTAGAATGAAGTTGTTAACCATCACCATTCATTGAAGAAAATATATCCCCTACATAGTAGTTGTGCAGTTACGTTGCATGGAACCATCTCCTTGGAATTTTAAGTACGTTGCAGTAAATTGACAGTCTTTTAAAAGTCAAGCGCGCCCTAATTTTGAAAAGTCTATACTGCCTTCTAACTCTTTTCTTGTCACTGTCACTTAGCTTTTTCTTATGCTTACCCCTTAAAAATTAAAGCTTTTCTCGTCTGTTATAGCTGATCATATATATAATAACTGACTAATTATAGCTTTATCTTTTTTTTCTTAAAAAATACAGGGTTGTGATGGAGGCATTCTTCTAGATGATATTCCTGGCCTACTCTATATATCAAGTTTTGTTAACTTATAAACATCTAACTGATCTCCAAATCTAGCATGAATGATAAGAAGGGACATTTGATCTGACACAAAAGACAGATTAGAAGGTGAGATTGTGTTAGGATCGAAATAATCAAGTATCATGCGGAAGCTAGCAAAGCAAATCTCGAAAGACGTCAATAAACAAACATGCGAGAAATAAACCAAAAAAAAGACACAATAATTTAACGTGGTTTGGTCAATCGACCTACATTTACAAAAGGAGATGAGCAATCCATTGTATAAAAGAGAGTACAAATTATAGAGAGAGACAACCTCACACAAATTCACTCAGAATAAAAAGAGGTTCACATAAGTAATACCGCAACACTTGTGTCTCACAACCAAAACGAAACTCTCAAACCCCTAGGACTACATTGTGGATGCTGTCAAGCTAGAAAAAAGGAATCTCTATTTATAGAGTCTATAACATTTTCCCACAAAAAAAGGAAATAGCGAAATATGGAGAATATGTTTTCCTTTTCCTATAGGGAAACCCAATAATGGTATGTAAAAGAAAATCTAATTATGATAAGAAAATCAGGATAAACACCAATAAATTGTCCAGTTAGCTAGAGCAAATTCTTGTCCTCATCCATAGTCAGTGTGGAAATTTTGACACTTCACTCAACCTTGTGGACCCAGAATTAATTATATAATATGAGGTGTAGCATTTGGTAAACTATGAAATGAGTTGAGTTTAGCTCTCATAATTTGATGAGGAAAATGACTTTGCTAACTCAACCCCAAAATTTCTAGTCTAGAAAATAGAATACAGTGACTTGTTAGAATTAACCGGTACATAACTTATCCATCATTTGATCAGGTTAGCTCTTAATTAATGTTATCGTTAATTAAGGAGCTGATTGGAGTAGTTCAATTAGGTATTATATTCATTAGTATTCGAAATTAATAATTTGAAAACAAAAATTAGACTTTTAATAACCTGAAAATGTAACTAAGAATGGTTTGAGGAAAAAATAATCTTTTTTAGGATACCACCGCAAGTCAAGTTCGTTCATGTTCATGCACATTTTTTTTAAAAAATATTTTCAGCTTTATTCAAACTCAAATTTAAAATTCAAATGACATGAAATTTCTATTTGACAAAACCCACAATACCACATTATAACAAACTTTATTGAAATTTGTAAGGTTCACATGATTACAATAATCAAAGGACTATTTATCAACGATAAGTAGCCGTAATACCACATTATAACAAACTTTATTGAAATTTGTAAGGTTCACACGATTACAATAATCAAAGGACTATTTATCCACGATAAGTAGCCGTTTGGCCATGAAAAGTTTTTACTTTTTTTTTTTAAAATTATTTCACTTTAGTGAAAAAAGTAAAAATTGTATGTGTTTGGCCATGAGAATTCCAAATACAATTTCGGAATTGTATTTGAAAAAGTGGAAACAAGTTTTACTTGTTTTCACTCATACTTCTCTCACAAAATTTCAAAAATAATTTTAATTCATATTCATGGTCAAACACAACTCTAATTCCAATTTCAACTTTAACTCCAACTCCAACTCCAAAAAATTATGATTTTCATGGCCAAACGGGACCTTAAGTTCTTTAATTTCTACCACTTTATGAAAAGTCCCGTCTATGAAAGGATCAACTCGGGATTGAAAGAAAAAGGCAAAATGGTCTCGTGGACCCTTGTACTTGTCCTGGTTTGTAATGTGGACACTTCTACTTGTCTTTTTATCATCTGAACCCTTAAACCCATCAAAACAGAGTATGACATGCATTTTTTCAGCAAGTGAAACACCCTATTTCTATTAAAATACTATTAAAATTATTAAAAAAAATTAAAGAAATAAAATAACTTCTCCTTACTTCCCCTGCCTCTCCCCCCCTCCCCCCACTCTAAAACCAACCCACCATCCACTTTATCTTCTTCACCCCACTCACTCCAACTCTCTCTCCCTTTCTTCTCCACTCCATTTTCTTCACCCCACCCACCCCAACCCTCTCTCTTTTTCTCTACAATTGATGACTGACGACCCAAAAAGAAAAATCACAAAATCATTTTGTTTTCAATAATCCAAACACACTCCTCTTTCTCTAAAATTTTAATTTTTTAAATTCTGAAAAAGTTAAAATCATTGTTTGTGTTAGTTGGATTCAAAGAGGAAGTATGAATATGGGTATAATGGTGGGTATTAAAAAACTAAAAAATCTCCATTAATAAGCTTAATAAAGCTTGAAGAATAGCAAATGGGTCTTGTGATTTTGCGAAATCAATCCAAAATTGTAATTGGAGTTTGCATTTATGAACATATAACTGAAATTTCTAAGTCAAATTAGAAAAAAAAAATCTACTTAATTAGCATGAACTTTGTGCTCTTTTTTATGAGAAAATATGGAGAAATTGAATTCTCCATTGTTGGATTAAGGGTGGTATGAAGAAGACAAGAATGAGGGAGTGGGGGAGTTTTTTTTTTAAAATATTATTTATATTTTATATATATTTTGAATATTTTTTTCTATGTGTCATTTAAAAATGACTGGCATGTTACGTGTAAATGAGTGTATTACTCTAATATTAATTGGAGGAAAAAAGGGTATAAAATATTATATTTTGATGGGTAAAGGGTTAAAATACTCTGTTTTGATGGATTTAAGGGTTCAGATGACAAAAGGTAAGTAGAAGTGTTCACATTACAAATCAGGACAAGTATAAGGGTCCACGAGATCATTTCACGAAAGGAAAACAACTAAAGCTTTTATTGTCCTATTGTACTAAAGCTTATCGTTTGGAATTATGGTTTTATTGTCCTATTGCACAACTATTTTGGGTGAACATAATAAAACATAGGACAATCCAACTGGTTTGGAATTAAGGTATCATGACTAGGGGCTTTGGACTGTACGTGACAATTTTTTTTTAAAATGAGGTGAAGGTAACACAAGTCTTAATAATTGAGTGGAGGTGACAATTACTTTATTATGGATTAAGAAAGTTTGGTAAGTTTAAGAATAGCCCACAAGTTTTTAAATTTACACTTTGATCTAAATGTTTACGTAATAAAATGGGAAATGGAGGGAAAAAAAGGCGCCTTTCTCTCTCTTCTCATCCATTGTTGTTTTCTCTCTCTTAGTGATTTTTGTTGTTCATTGTTGCTGCTCCTTTATTCATCATCTTCTGCTTCATTATCATCGTCTTCTAATTCATTATCATCTTCATCTTCTTTTTGTTGACCATTGTCGTTGTTGTTGTTGTTACCACTACTGTTGCTATTTGATCAATTTCTTAGGTCAAATTTTATTTCGTACATCACTTTTCACTTTGGCATTACTTCATAGGAGACTTTGGTAAGTCAAATTATGATTTTTAGTTGAATTTTTCATCTGGGTAATTGCTATTGTGCTGTTTTTCCAACAATGGATAGAATCCAATCATGAATTCAACATAAGATCCATATGTTTAAACCGATAAATCATCTGTTGCGATAGATGGGACATCTATATCAACGAAAGACTGATATGTTGGATTCATGTTTATGGTTCTATAGGCCGTAACATGAATCGAACATATGGGTCATCTGTTGCAATATATGATTATCTGTTTAAATAGATTAGTTATCTGGTACAACATGATAAATATCTGTTGCAACAGATTATTAACTTGTTGTAACAGAACTTGAACACGATTCCAATAGACATATTGTCTATTGCAACAGGGTAATATCTATTGTAACAAATTATTAACCTGTTGCAATAGAATGAGAACTTGATTCCAACATATGGTAAATATCTGTTGCAACATATTAGTAACCTGTTGCAATAGAACCTAATATTGATTCCAACAGATTGTAGTCTGTTGTAATAGGTAAGTCATCTATCGCAACATGTTAACTATCTATTGGAACATGTCACTCATCTGTTGGAATCAACTTCAAAGGTGCCTCAGTACTGTAACATCAATCCCAACAGATATATAGTTTGTTGCAACATATGATTCACCTGTTACAACAGATGACTTATTTATTGAAATTATCTTCAGGAGCGTAACATAAATTCCAATAGTTAAGTAATCTGTTGCGACTGATTACATATCTGTTAGGATTCATTTACGAAACTATCAAATCACTATTAAATTTTTTTAATAAATGACTTTATTTAGGTACCACTAATGGAGGGATCAATAAAAATAGGGGCATGGTCAATGGATCGAAAAGAGCAATCGATAGGTATGGCGTTGGAATGAGGGTGAAATGCTAGAGATGATATCTATGACAGTCCAAAGTGATGTTTTGTATGATGATTTTCTAAAATTAATCATCAGTTATGTGGACTGAATTATCAATCGATAGAACTCGTCATCCGCTACATGCATAGCTCCTTTGAAAATTAGAGGGTACTGTCTTTTAAGATAACCGATCAGGTTCGGTTGCGTACTTATCTTAGAGATTCATCCAGGCCGGTGTTAAGGGTGTACGTGGTTGAAAAGATGAGAGAGAGTGAGAACCAGAACGTAGAAGAATAACAACAACAAGACATCTTTGATGATAGGTTGGATGATCTAGACATTAATAGTCAAGATGATGATCAAACACCTATGCCCGTTGATGCGACCAATACGATGTGTAGTTCTTCTCAATCGACACAGTCTGGAAATATTCAAGACGATGGTACCAGCTTTTTTATTGGAATGTCATTCAAGGACAAGAATGAACTCTCTACCACTTTGTTTATTTCTTGCTTGAAAAAAGATTTCAGAATAAAGAAGGTGATTAATTCGAGCAGTGTCTTTTGCTTCAAATATGCTAATTTGAACTACAAGTGGTGGTTGAGAGCGGTGAAGTACACAAGTTCTGACAGATTCGTCATTCATAAACATGAAAAGCATCACACATGTGGTTCAGAGCACATATCGGGCCAAAATCCTCATGCTACGGCAAAGGTCCTCGATGAATATTTCAGGAGTAGTTTCCCCGATGGCAAAGGCCCTTCAACAAGGGTTATGTCTAATCAACTCCTTACAGAATTAGGTGTCCTGGTCAATTATTGGAAGATATATACGGCCATGGAGATTGCCAAAGACTTGGTTAGGGGGACACTCAAGCATGGGTATGCATTCCTGGATGCATACCGTTACATGATTTAGTCCACAAATCCCGAAAGTAAGACATCATTGCATCTTGATAAAAAAGGAAGGTTCAAGTACTTTTTTGTATCCTATGGTGCTTGAATTCAAGGTTTTCGATATTTGAGAAAAGGCATAGCTGTCGATAGTACCTTTTTGAGGGGCAGTTATAATGGAGTTCTACTAGCGGCGGTGGCAAAGGATGCAGAGAATCACATCTTTCCTGTCATTTTCTGTGTAGCGAACAAGGAATGTGATGCCTCTTATAGATTTTTTTTGAACAAATGTGAAGCTGCGTCGAAGATACCAAAGAGTTGTGTTTTGTATTGGATAGGCATCCAAGTATTCCAAAGATGGGTTCACGTTTCTTCACTTCAGCTTACTTTGGTTGTTGCATCAGGCATCTTGGAGAGAACATTTGGACCAACTATCACAACGAAAGGGTCATGACCCTTTTTTATAGGGCAGCTAAAGCATATAGTAGAGAGGAGTTTTTAGACCATTTCAATCAAATAACGGATGTGAATCCCAAGGTAGCAGAATTTCTCATACGTGTCAGTTTCGAGAGATGAACTCGGACATTTTGTCCGGCAAATAGGTACATTCTTATCGATTTTAATGTCTTGTTTGAGTTACAAGTTTAGTATGCTGTCGTACTAAGTGATTCTTTTATATAGGTACAATATTATGACATCAAACATAGCTGAATTGGTGAATTCATTGTTTGGCGATGAAAGAGAATTTTCCATCAAGGTAATGTTTGAAAAAATAAGCCAGAAGTATGGCAAATTTTTTAATGAAAGGCGTGTGCAGTTTAAGTGCCCAAAAAAAGAACCCGATTTGTTCTTGAAATCAAAAAAATAATATCAACGAACGTCAGTTTGGGGAATAGGTTATTACCTCCTAAAATAGCATATTACAAATTCAGTATCACCGTTCATGGTGATGTTGCCATGATCGATCTTTAAACAAGATCTTATACATGTAGAGTATTTGACTTGGACAAAATACCCTGTCCACATGCTATGGCAGCGCTTCGAGCTCAATACGGTCATAAATATGGAGCTGAAGTTTATGAGCACTCCTCTTAATATTATTCGGTGGAAAAATATGAAATGACATATAGTGGGCATATTACTCCGGTGCCTCCAGAAGAATCTTGGGTTGTTCCTGCAAAGCTTATGGGGAGATTAATACCTCCTCTATATATTGACCCAAGCACTATCAAACTGGGAAGAAAGTCATATAAGAGGAGGCGTGGAGTCGGATAATCATTTTCATCAAGAAGAAACAAGTGCTCCGTATGTAAGCGCGCTGGACACAAAAGAACTACATGCCCGGATCGTAATCCATCATGATCATTGTAATTGCATAAACTTGTATAGTTGTTTGTTGTGAACTTTTATATATTTAACTCATTGTTGTGAACGTAATATTATCATTTATTATATGTAAAATATCTTTTTAATAACTTGTGTATCAATAGAAAGAGGCAAAACATGAACTATTAAACAATACAACAGACCACAAGTATTTTCAACAGATTACCTATCTGTGGCAACAAATGGACATTAGCTAGAAGAACACAACACTGTTCCATAAAACTAGAATATTTTCCTCCAATAGATGATAAATCTGTCGCAACAGATGGATAATCTGTTGACAAAAACCCAACCGATGACCAATCTGTTCCAACACATGGTCCATCTGTTGAAAGAATTCAAAAGCCAAAATTGATATTGCTACTGGATTCAAAATTGCTCCTTACCTCCAACCGTCGCTATGTTAACATGTAAAATATTTAGAAGAAGAAATAGACAGAATGAACAATAAATAAGAATTAAAAAACCAAAGTCGACTAAAAATAAATTTTTCATTAAACTAAAAATAAAATACATTAGGTATATATCTGATATAGAAAAATTAAAATGCATACGCTAAAAGAAAAAACACATTCTAATTATTATTATTATTATAATCATCATCATCATCATTAATGACAGCTGGCCAATCAACTCGCAGTAGCATGGTCCTCATCAGCCTCTACATCTCTCTGAACATCGTCGCTCTCATGGAGACCAACTCCCTCGTAGGTCATTAACCTGTCTCTAAAGTTTCCACACCGTGTCGCGTAGAATAGCAATATCCCAAATAGGATCAGCCATATCTTGAACACGCATGAATTGACAAATGTAAAGAAAAGAGTCCAAATGTAATACAATGTATACTACAAACTGGTAGATTTACACCCGAAAAACTTACCTCAACAATAAGGGAATATGCTCTTTGAAGAGAAATTGTTGAAGATGTCACACAAAAAGAAAAAATGCAAGAATAAATAAAGTTTAGCTGATTCATCTGTTGCAACAGATAGAGAATTCGATTCATCAGCTGTTTTGAATGTGTTAGATAAAAAGTCACGACTCCACCTCTTTTTTAATAGTTATCACATGCGTGCAGATGAATAAATAATATCTGGTCTGTCGCAACAGATTTATAATTTGTTGCAACATATGGATTATCTGTTGTGACAGATGGACCATATGTTGGAGGAGATGTTTTGATTTTTTCCAACAGCTGATTCATCAGTTGCAATAGATGGAGATTTTGATTCATCAGCTATTTTGAACGTGTTAAGATAAAAAAGTCACGACTCTTCACACCTATTTTTTAATAGTCAGCACATGCGTGCAGATGAATAAACAACACTGTAGTGTCTTTGATGGGGTAGGAAGAATAAGGTGCATGCAATGGATCCACTTTCATACGTGGGAGTTATGCATTATTGATCAGTCTACCGCGATAGACACACATAAAGTGCAATGATTTTGTGAATGCAGTTTTTTACCGATTAGATATTGATCCTTCAAACAAGATCCTGCATTGTACAATTTAGTTTGATAGGTGTCAACTGATAAGGCCGAAGGGTTCCAAGATGATGGTATCGATACCCTGTTATGTTTTAATAACAGTCTATTCTCATGTTTTTGTGTCAAGATTGGGGAAGGGTTCAAGTTTTTGGTGGCAGTATAAATATTCAATAGTGATTGGACCAATTTTAATGGCGCAATGGACTTCTTGAAAGGCCTCTGAAGCCTCGCACTACAACAAACAATGATGGAACCAATAGAAATTCCCCTATTCCAAATTTATATGGATGGATTGCTGGAGGAGACTATTATACAATAGTAGGTGCTTGGAAGAATAACTATATGAGAAGGGGGAGGTGGATAAGGCCATATATCATCTCAGACCTTATTTAAGAGGAAACAAAGGGGACGACCAAGGAAATTCTAGAAAATCTGGCCAATGAAATTGACATGAGAAACGGAAAAACTAGATGAACTTTAAATGTGGAAGTATATCCAAATATAAAAATCCGTCAGTCGTTGAAAAAAAGAAGAATGGTCAATAGAACTGGAGCTGGACACTTTGCTAGAGAATACAACTAGTAAGTGTGGCTTCAATGAAAACTCTCAGAAAGCGCATGACCAGAAATCTAAGGAAGAAGTTTTGTGAGCACAGGAAATTAATACGATTATCGATAAGTTGAAACCTGAACCAACTACGCCTAAATTAAAAATACGGGATCAAACCAAAGTGGCAATTTCTCAAGTTAAAATTGCATCCCATGCCTCCTGTTTATGGCTCTGTTCAGGTCGATGGCAGCAGAAACAAAAAGGTCTGAAGTTGGGCAAAAATCCCATACCTTGTTGTTTCCACTGCCTTTGACTTGAACAAAGCCATAAACAGGAGGCATGGGATGCAAGTTTAACTTGAGAAATTGCCACCTTGGCTTGATCCCGTATTTTAAATTTAGGAGTAGTTGGTTCAGCTTTCAACTGACCGAAAATCGTATCAATTTACTGTGCTCGCAAAACTTCTTCCTTGGAGTTCTGGTTCAGCGCTTTGTGAGAGTCTTCATTGAGGTCACGCTCACTAGTTGAATTCTCTAGCAAAGTGTCCCTCCAGTCCTATGGACCATTCTTCTTTTACTTCAACGACTGATGGATTTTCATTTTTGGATACGCTTTCACATTCATAGCTCATCCAGTTTTTTCATTTTTCATGTCCATTTTTATTCTCCTTGGTAATGGATGTATTGATGTTTATTCATGGGGAGGAACCTTGATGTATGTTATTTACAAATGATGTAGTTCTAAAAGACGAGACTCGGGGAAGTGTTAATGGTAAGTTGGAGGTTTGGAGACAAACCCTATAGTCTAAAATGTTTAGGTTGAGAAGGACCAATACAGAATACTTGAAGTGCAAGTTCAGTGAGTTAACGCATGAGATGGGTGTGGTAGTGAAGTTAAATTCCCAATCCATTCGAAAAAAAGATAATGTCAAGTATCTTAGGTCTATGATCTAAGAAAATGAAGAGATTGATGAGAATGTCACATACCGTATTGACATAGGGTGGATGGAATGAAGGCTCATTTCTGGAATCTTGTGTGATAAGAAGGTGCACCCTAAATTAAAAGACAAGTTCTACAAAATGATAGGCCGACCAGTTATGTTGTATGGAGCGGAGTGTTGGCTTTTTAAGTAGTGTGAATGAAAAATGAATAGATGTTTTTTTTTTTTGGAAGTACACCAAGAGAAAGGATGCAATTTGAATAGGCACCTTTCACTTTGGATGGTTATAGCCTTTCTAATGGGTTATGACTTTTTCGAAAAGTTACACCTTTTCCGAATAGTTGCACCTTTATGAAGAGGTGCACCTTTTTGAATCATTGCTTCTCTTCATGAAGCAACACCGTGATGGCTATAAATACCTGAATTTTTCTCAGGCAAAGAAACAATTTTGAATTGAAAAATAATATTCTTCTTCTTCTAAAAACTCTCATGTGATCATCAAATCTATGAATGTGTTCGAAGTTTCTAAAAATTTGAGGTACTGCTATTTATAGAAAAAGAATTATTTTATACTGGGAAGAAAGATTCCATACCCTCGGGTACTTGAGAGGAATAAATTCCTTAAGAACATATCGTGCATTCGGTGGACTTTATTCTACAATTTTCTGCTTCATCTCTTTTACTTAAAGTTGATTTTACTATTTTTCCAAAAGATAGTTTGAACTTCATATTGATAGTTCTTCAAATGTTGGAACTTGCATTTGAAGTTGTTGAAACTTCATTTTGATAGTTCATAAGTTGGTTGAACTTGTGTTGAAGTTCTTAACATTTGATTTTTTGATAGTTCATAAGTTGGTTGAACTTGTGTTGAAACTTCATTTTGATAGTTCATAAGTGACTAAATTCTTGTGATATTCTACTCTCTTGGTTGGAAGAATATAAAAACTTCACTGAGAAATCAATGTGAGAATTCGATTTGAAGAATATAAAAACTTCATCGATTCATTGAACTCTCTGTACTTTTGTCTTTCTACTCTGTTTGAACTTAATAGTGATTTGAAGATATAAAAACTTCATCACGAGTTAAATTTCATTCAGTTGATGATTCAAAGTGTTGGGTTCAAAATTGAGAGGGCGTCATGCGGAAGCTATTAGTTGCAAACTATGAGACAATAAATAAGATGACAACGGAAAACAATACTAAAAACATAATTTTATTATATGATTTGGCCAATTGACCGACATATAAAACCTAATATTTAAAAACATAAAACTAATAAGAGAGAAAATCTCCCCCTAATCATGACTCTTAAAAGACTACATCGTGGATGTTATTGTGTTATGGTATGAGAAGAGGGTCTTCTATTTATAGATGTCCAAAATCTTTTCTTCAAGAAAGAGGTTAGCCAAATATGTAAAAGAATTATATTTTTTATTTCAGGAAAAGTAAAAGTAATTATGGTAACTTTTATTTTTCTTCTAAGAAAAAGTAAAACTTAAATATAGTAAGAAAATCAGGGCAAAAACCCTAACAATTTTTCCCTTTTTGGCTTGATTTTCTTCAAAATATTCTTGATCCTATTTCTTCTTATGTATGATCTTCGTTCTTCATATATATTCTTCATATATCACTGCTGCTTACCATGATTAAAAATTAATATTGGTTAAAATTGGAGCCCTATGAATTAAAAATAGAAGTACGGGTTGATAAGATTGAAAGTGAAGCCTTGTGCATTGAAAGTGAGTACAGGTTAAGAGTGGATCTCATGCGTTAAAAATAAATACACGAGTTGAAAGGTGCCAAAGCATTTAAGCAAGTATGGGTTGAAAATTGGAGCACATAAACATGAGTTGAAAATTGATTTTGGTTTTATAGATGGATAAGCAGAAGGATTGTTGAAATTTTGTTTGAAATTTTTTCTCCACTTGTAGTTGGACAAAAATCTTCATTATCATCATAATTATTGTAGGTTGATTTTGAAACCGCTTTGAACCTGTTTAATCTCATCTCACCACACCAATGGACCATTGAACCGTAAGCTCTAATACCACTTGTTGTGTTTGAAATCGAGAGGGAGTCATGCGGAAGCAATTAATTGCAAACTATGAGACGATAAATAAGATGACAACGAAAAATAATACTAAAAACATAATTTTATTATATGATTTGGCCAATTGGCCTACATATAAAACCTATAGTTAAAAACATAAAACTAATAAGAGAGAAAATTCCCTCCTAAGCGTGACTCTTAATAGACTACATCATGGATGCTATTGTGTTATGGTATCAGAAGGGGGTCTTCTATTTATAGATGTCCAAAACCTTTCCTCCAAGAAAGAGGTTTGCCAAATATGAAAAAGAATTATATATTTTCTTTCAGAAAAAGTAAAAGTAATTATGGTAACTTTTATTTTTCTTCTAAGAAAAAGTAAAACTTAAATATAGTAAGAAAATCAGGGCAAAAACCCTAACAAGAAGAACATAAAAACTTCATCGTTAAACTAGAAACAAGTTGGTGTTTAAAGTTTTTAAACTTTATAATTAGTATTCTGACATACTAAGTTTGTTGTCTCTTTGTGACAACAAAATGTCTGCTGAAAGTCATTCAAATGATGGAATGGTCATAATTAAAATTAAATAGGCCAAAATTATAATGCAAATTAGTCGATTACTTGTCAATATGATCAAGATCTAAATGAATTAACTAAATTCCTATCTAATTTGACTATATTTTACATGACCCAAGAATTGGACAAAATAACTAAAAATTACCCAAGCCTAGAACTTATGTTTCATTTATTATAAAAAATTTCATCTCCCACATATTACATTAATCTCACTTTTTAACTTTCTCTATCCGAAAATACATATACATAGAATTTCATTTCACTCTCACTGTTTCTCCCCTTAAAAAAAGGATAGAATCAAGGGTTGGTTTTCATGTTTGAAATCAACCGTGTTTGGGTCCAACTGCTAGTCAATGGTATTCAATTTCAACTTAATCTTCTTATAACATTCTTAATTTTTAAGATCTGAGGAATATTAAAATTTTATTTTCATTATCTAGTCAAAATTTTTGAATTTTTCGAAAGAAGAAATTATTGCATATTTTGATTAAGTAATTTTTTGGGTTTCTACTTTATCAAATCATAGTTTGAATGTATGCATTATCCCTTTTTCTTTTCAAAATTGTCTATTTCAAGTACTAAATTAACAACTTAGTTAATGGATGATTCTCCTTCGTTTAGTTTAGGATTAACTCAAATACCGAAACAACAAATCCGTTAGTTGGGTTCGTTCCCGGACTATTTGATTACGAGGAACCTAACTTTGTTGAAAAAGAATCAAAAAATTATAACAACCCCATCAAGATGAAAAAGATTAACAAAGTGTTTTCAAAGTCAAAAAAATAAATTGAAGAATCGTCAAGAAAATCCGAAAAAATGATAATGGACGGCCACGTTTACCAAAGATATTTCGGATATCTCAATTTTGATTTTTTTGTTATGGTTTTATTGTGTTTTTGTAAGTAATTTGAGGTTTTAAAACTGTTAATTAATTATCTGTGGTTGTTTGTTCTTATGGAGTTGTTGGGTTTTTTCATAAGTTTGAAGTTATATTAGAAACTGGTTGTGCGAATACAAAATAACTCTTTGTATATATTCTGCATAGACATATTTGTTGATGTGTTTGGTTGAAATATATTGATATTTGTAGTTCATATACATATGTGATTACTGGTGTATATATTAGTAAGTATGTATGTATTGTACACATACATTATTCATTACATGTTGAACATATACATAACTTTTGTTTTGGATTTTATTGTGTAATGTTTGTTTGAGGCAATGGATATTACATATGTATATGTAAAACATATACATAAGTTGCATATGTTATTAAACCTGTAATGAATTTCCTAGTTCATATACATCATATTTTTTATGTATCTGTTTTCAGTTTTCTTATGTGTCTAAGGCTATGGACATTACCTATGTATTTGTCTAACATATACATGGCTTACTATATGTTGTTAGATGTGTAATGAAATGTCCTGTTTATATGCATCATTTTTTTTTATCTATTGTCCATATACGAGCCTAGGTATTAGATGTTGTTAGATGTGTATTGAAATGACTAGTTGTTATGTACAGTATATGTTTTGACCATATAGGCTCACATATGATGTCTTTTTCATTTCCAATAGGGTATGAAATACAAAATAAAAAATGTCCCTGTGCATTCCTTGCATTTTGGTAGTTATTGTAACTTCGAATTTGGATTAGATATAAAGAATTATGTTGGTGAAGAAGTTTCCAATCTTATCCGTCAAACAATATTTGGTGCCTTTCTCGACATGCCCCAATATAATTTTCAGGATCAGATTTCCAAATGGTTACTTATGCTTGAGATAGAGCAAGATAACCCGAATGAAATTCACGTTTACGTGCAGGAAACTATTCTCAAATTTTCTATTACTGAGTTTGCTATAATATCTAGACTTAAATGTATAGAGAACATCGAGGAACACCTGTATACTGAATTATCTAAGTCTGTATTAATGGAGAAGTTTTTCCCAAATTCAAAAAATTATGTCAAAAAGTATATTTTTGTACGGCGATTCAAGTTGGAAAACTTCAACAATAATACCGATTCTTTGAACATGTCTATCGTTTACCTTATTCATACTTTTGTGTATTCACAAATACGTAATTCTAGTATTACCAGATCAAACTTTATGATGGTGGAGGATGGAAAGTACGGACAATTTCCATGGAGGAAGACTTTCTTTCAAAAGCTGATTACAACGTGGAGATAGGATTTCTTTGTTGAAAAACAGCTATACCAGATTGGGGGAATACCTCATGTGCTAAATGTATGGATGTATGAATCTTGTTCTGAGGTAGACAGTACAATGCTGAGCGAATGAGGAATGTAACTCCAAGGATTTTTAACTAGAAGGTTGTTGGGATTAAGGTAAAGTATGAGAAGTTCGTGGATGGTATATTCAGCAAGGTAAGTATTTAGTACTTTATTTCGAGTTATGTTTTTATTTCACTCTGCTGACTTTAATAGAATCTTAATGTTGCCATTTTTTATTGCTTAATAGTTTGTATACAATAATTTACGGCCAACTCATGAAGAAGTGCAAAAGTTTGATTTACCAATGATTGAGGGCATAAGTTGTGTTGAAATTATTGTTGAAGTTCATTTTTGATTGCTCATAAGTTATGTTGAACTTATTGTTGAAGTTCAAAGTTGAATATACAGAGTTTAAACTTCATTTGATTGTTCATATATTAATTTGAACATGTGTTTGAAGTTATTGGTAAATAAATATAGATTTTACTGATTAAACTTGAAAAAAATAACAATCTTTAGGAATTTATTGAAAAAAAATATTGTTTGTTCTTGTTTGGTGAAATTTTGTTTCACCGCCAAGTACTTTTGTAATTTGTATTGAGACTGATTTTGTAGTGACTAAAGTCTTGTGATCTTCTACTCTCTTAGTTGGAAGAATATAGAAACTTCACTGAGAAATCAATGTGAGAATTCGGTTTGAAGAATATAAAAACTTCATCGATTCATTGAACTCTCTGTACTTTTGTGTTTATGGATATTAAAACTTTTTTCTTTCTACTCTGTTTGAACTTAATAGTGATTTGAATATATAAAAACTTCATCACGAGTTAAAGTTTATTTAGTTGATAATTAGAAGTTTTGGGTTCAAAATCGAGAGGGCGTCATGCGGAAGTTATTAGTTGCAAACTATGAGACGATAAATAAGATGACAACAAAAAACAATACTAAACCATAATTTTATTATATGATTTGGCCAATTGACCTACATATAAAATCTAATATTTAGAATCATAAAACTAATAAGAGAGAAAATCTCCCCCTAAGCGTGGCTCTTAAAAGACTACATCGTGGATGCTATTGTGTTATGGTATGAGAAGGGGGTCTTCTATTTATAGATGTCCAAAACCTTTCCTCCAAGAAAGAGGTTAGCCAAATATGGAAAAGAATAATATTTTTCTTTAAGGAAAAGTAAAAGTAATTATGGTAACTTTTATTTTCCTTCTAAGAAAAAGTAAAACTTAAATATAGTAAGAAAATCAGGGCAAAAACCCTACCAAGAAGAACATAAAAATTTCATCATTAAACTAGAAACAAGTTGGTGTTTAAAATTTTTAAAACTTTATAATTAGTATACTGACATACTAAGTCTGTTGTATCTTTGTGACAACAAAATGTCTGCTTATATTCATGCAAATGATGGAATGGCCATAATTAAAATTAAATAGGACAAAATTATAATGCAAATTAGCCGATTACTTGTCAATATGATCAAGATCTAAATGAATTAACTAAATTCCTATCTAATTTGACTATATTTTACATGACCCAAGAATTGGCCAAAATAACTATAAATTACCCAAGCCTCGAACTTATGTTTCGTTTATTATAAAAAATTCCATATCCCTAAACATATTACATCAATCCCACTTTTTAACTTTCTCTCTTCGAAAATACATATACATAGAATTCCCTTTCACTCTCACCGTTTCTCCCCTTAAAACAGGCTAGAATCAAGGGTTGGTTTTCATGTTTAAAATCAACCGTATTTGAGTCCAACTGCTAGTCAATGGTATTCAATTTCAACTTAATCATCTTTTAACATTCTCAATTTTTAAGATCTGAGGAATATTAAAATTTTTATTTTCATTATCTAGTCAAAAATTTTGAATTTTTCGAAAGAAGATATTATTGCATGTTTTGATTAAGTAATTTTTTGAGTTTCTAGTGTATCAAATCATAGTTTGAATATCTGCATTATCCTTTTTTCTTTTCAAAATTGTCTATTTCAAGTACTAAATTAACAACTTAGTTAATGAATGATTCTCCTTCGTTTAATTGAGGATTAACTCAAATACCGAAATAATAAATCCATTAGTTGATTTTTTTCCCGGAGTATTTGATTACGAGGAACCTAACTTTGTTGAAAACAGATCAAAAAATCATAACAACCCCATCAATATGAAAAAGATTAACAGAGTTAGAGCTTCAAAGTCAAAAAAATAAATTGAAGAATCGTCAAGAAAATTTAAAAAAGATGATAATGGACGGACATGTTTACCAAAGATATTTCTGAATTTTCAATTTTGATTCTTTTGTTATGGGTTTATTGTGTTTTTGTAAGTAAATTGATGTTTTAAAACTATTAATTAATTATCTGTGGTTGTTTGTTCTTATGGAGTTGTTGGGTTTTTTCATAAGTTTGAAGTTTTATAAGAAACTGGTTGTGCGAATACAAAATAACTCTTTGTATATATTCTGCATATACATATTTGTTGATTTGTTTGGTTGAAATATATTTATATTTGTAGTTCATATACATATGTGGTTACTAGTGTATATATTAGTAAGTATGTATGTATTGTACACATACATTATTCATTACATGTTGAACATATACATAACTTTTGTTTTGGATTTTATTGTGTAATGTTTGTTTGAGGCAATGGATATTACATATGTATATGTAAAAAATATACATAAGTTGCATATGTTATTAAACCTGTAATGAATTTCCTAGTTCATATACATCATATTTTTTATGTATATGTTTTCAGTTTTCTTATGTGTCTAAGGCTATGGACATTATCTATGTATTTGTCTAACATATACATGGCTTACTATATGTTGTTAGATGTGTAATGAAATATCTTGTTTATATGCATCATTTTTTTTATGTATTGTCCATATACGAGCCTAGTGTTAGATGTTGTTAGATGTGTATTGAAATGACTACTTGTTATGTACAGTATATGTTTTGACCATATAGGCTCACATATGATGTCTTTTTCATTTCCAATAGGGTATGAAATACAAAATTAATAATGTTCCTGTGCATTCCTTGCATTTTGGCAGTTAGTGCAACTGCAAATTTGAATTAGATATAAAGAATTATGTTGGTGAAAAAGTTCACAATCTTATCCGTCAAACAATATTTTGTGCCTTTCTAGACATTCCCCAGTATAATTTTCAGGATCAGATTTCCAAATGTTTACTTATGCTTGAGATAGAGCAAGATAACCCAGATAAAATTCACGTTTACGTGCAGGAAACTATTCTCAAATTTTCTATTACTGAGTTTTCTATAATATCTGGACTTAAATGTATAGAGAACATCGAGGAACACCTGTATACTAAATCATCTAAGTCTGTATTAGTGGAGAATTTTTTCCCAAATTCAAAAAATTATGTCAAAAAGTATATTTTTGTACGACGATTCAAGTTGGAAAACTTCAACAATAATACCGATTCTTTGAACATGTCTATCGTTTACCTTATTCATACTTTTGTGTATTCACAAATACGTGATTCTAGTATTAGAAGATCAGACTTTATGATGGTGGAGGATGAAAAGTACGGACAATTTTCATGGGGGAAGACTTTGTTTTAAAAGCTGATTACAACGTGGAGATAGGATTTCTTTGTTGAAAGACAGCTATACCAGATCGGGAGAATACCTCATGCGCTAAATGTATGGATGTATGAATGTTGTTCTGAGGTAGACAGTACAATGCTGAGCGAATGAGGAATGTAATTCCAAGAATTTTTAACTAGAAGGTTGTTGGGATTAAGGTCTAGTATGAGAAGTTCGTGGATGGTATATTCAACAAGGTAAATATTTAGTTCTTTATTTCGAGTTATGTTTTTATTTCTCTCTGCTGACTTTAATAGAATCTTAATATTGCAGTTTTTTATTGCTTAATAGTTTGTATACAATAATTTATGGCCAACTCGTGAAGAAGTGAAAAGGTTTGATTTGTCAATGATTGAGGGCATTGAATTAAATGACGCTGAATATGTCTTCTCACATGATACTTCTTCCGATCGTAGTGGTAAAAGGCCTGTTGTCGACATACATAATCATTCAGACTTAGATCATCAAGGTTTTAAGGATTTCAGTACATTCCTACCACCGAAAATCCAAAGAAAGACAGGTCTGAGTACAGATGTATCAACATCACAACCTACGAAGAGGAGGAGGACAGTCTATTTTGATGCTAAAACTGTTGATATGCATGATCATGAAAAAAGACCATCGTCTGCTTCAAGAAGAAATATTCCAATAGACCAAACACAAACTTCTGATTCAGAGCATCTTGATGCATCAAAGACAACTCCATCACCATCCAGCAAGTCTGCTCATCAGGCCTCTTTTGATGAAAATTGAGAGGAGATAAAGTCATTCTTACAGTCTTATGTAAGTTTATCCATATGGTAAACAGTATGTATAACCAAATTGTGAAAATATTAAGATGTTTATTTTCTTTTTATATGCAGGTTGACCAAAAATTCAGCTTTCTTCAAGATCTAATGGTTAAACAATAAGAAGACTCAAATGAAAAAATGGATAAACAACACACTGAACTCATGAACATGTTGAAACACAACAAACACACCGATGAAAAGGTTAACTAAATTGGTTTTACCTTATATAAGTAACAAATTTGTATTTCTATTTGAATTATATTTGTTTCTTTATCATTTTTCTGGTTTATATTATATTTTGGAAAAATTATTGTATAAGGTTGATATAGATCATAAATTGTTGTATGCATTTTTGATTTTAATTTCATTAACAATTGTTCACATATATAGACTACTTAAATGTACAAGAACTGTTTTGTGTATAATCAAACTTCATATGTATATTGTTAATTATACATAATCTGTGTTATGTACATTAATCAATATCCATAACACAGTTATGTATATTGTTTAATATACATAACTGTGTTATGCATATTTGATAATATACATAACTGTGTTGTGTATAGTAGACAACATACATAACTGTGTTATGTATATTGTCTAATTATGTATGCAAATTAGCTAATTTATTTTGGATGCAACCAATATTTTGTTTATTTAATTAGGATGATGAAGAATCAAATATTTGGGCAGAAAAAGAAACATTCAATGTAAGTTTATGATTGAAGCATTAAAGGTTATTTATGACAATTTCTTTGTTGAAATTGATTTTTTCAAATTTATTCTTACATATATTTCACAACAAAATCAACAGGATCATGATGTGGAATGTTCAAAAAAGTGATATGTACCATCAAAAGAGTAGGTTGATGAGATGAATTTCTTTCCAATAGTGGAAGACGAAGGAAAAGTGGCACTTTTATTAAAATGCCTTCATTATTATCATACATTGATAACATCAAATTTTTTCTTATACATATGTACTACTAATGTCATCAGAATGATGAAGTGGGAGATTTTACAACGGGAGCTGCACCATCACTAGACAATGTCGAGGAGATGATATCATCACAAGATTGAAAGAGAAAGAAAAAAAAGTAATTTTTTCAAAATAATAGTTTCACATAGGTACTTTCATATATGATATTATCTTTATTTTTTTTTATTTTTTAAAATTTATGATATATTGTTAGCTTAGTTTGTTGTGTATTCTGACTGATGTGCCTGATAGTTATATTGTTATTACGGTGCATATGTGATATGTGATATGTATGCGTTTATAATATACATATATAATGCATCAAAATGAGAACGTTATCATAAACAATGCAATGCACATTTTAAACTTTTAGGTTGTCGGCGATATTGATAAATCATTAGACAAAGTATTTAGCGATGATATAAGAAAGGATGCTATTGTTGATGGGAACCATAATTATGTACAAAAACAATCTGAGGTTAGATATCTCATATTTTAAAACTTATAATTAAAACAATAAATTGATTTAGTTTTGTATATGTTTTATATTATCTATAACGGAATTTTGAAGATTTTAGTGAGGATGTTGGAACTTTCATATTAAATGCTCTTGTCGAAGAAGTGGTAAATCAGGAATCGGAGGATATTGGAACTGCCAAATTAAATGCTCTTGTCGAAGCTGTGGTACATTAAAAATTGGATTACTCCAAAGTTGAAATATCTATGACAGAGAATATCCATAAAGATCATACGGTAAATACATAAAGTATATTTTTTCTAATTTTAGTGTCAAATTTTATACACATCACACTATTTTTACTAACGAGTTTAAACAAAACTAACATTATAGACATAAAATTTCACTTGTAGGATGTTTACTTGAGTACCATTCCAGAATCTTCTCAAGCCGAGATAGATGCCATAATGGAAGGTTTGGCAACACCGGTGGATGATATTCCTCTTGAAGTTGTTAAACCGATAGAAGAAACCATTAGCCTGCATTCCATATATGATAGTTAGATTCCTCCAGATTTTCCTGATGCAGTTGTTGTAGGTCATCAAGCTGCTAAAATCCCTGGTAAGAGGACCACGACTAAATGTAAAGTTTTCAAGTCACCATTCCTGACAGAGTATGCTTCTGGTTCAAAGTCCCTTAAGGATGAAACCATAGATTTGAAATAGAAATTCGCATTTGAAGGTTTCGTATTATCTAATGATATGCCGAGGGGTATCATTGAAGAGTACAAGAAATGGGTTGACGAAGGTCTATTGAAGTTTCATCCAAAAAAGTAAGTTTTAACATTATTAAACTGAATATTTTTTTATCAATATGCATATACAATTTATATTTTTTTCTTACTAAAAAAATTTAACATTTTATGGAAAAATGAATGATGACCACTACAGACCAAAAGCATCTTCTCTTGGAGTTCATGAAATCACCTTTGTTGTTGCTCATGCTTGGTCTAAAAATTGGTTTTACTTGATGTTACAGACAACTTCATGCTAGAACGCTGAGGTATTTTTAATTTGAATTTTATTTTTTTAAAAACTTTCATATTTACATACATATATGGAAACTTATTCAACTTACATGTACAAAATGTGTTATGTTTTTTGTCACAGTCTGTTGTACAATGTTTATGTATGCGCATCAATTTTATGTAAATATGTTCCTGTTATGTATGTTATTAACCAGTATATGTATATTTATGCCTTATTGGATAGTTTATGCATGTCCCATTTTTGGTAATTAGCTATATATAAGCCTGAGTGTAAAGTAGAATGTTTGTATGTATTTGCTATATGCCTGTCTTATTTTATGTATGTAGATGCTTCTTGATATGTATGTGCAAATGCTAATGAATATCTTCTTTTGTATATATCAGTCTGATACATATACGCACTAACAGTTTTTAAATACCTCTACCTGCATGTTATGTATATTAATTTCATAATTATGTATACTCTTTGTGACTCATAATACTTAGTGTAAACATACAATTATGTTCAAAGTATAAATCAACATAATGTATCTTCTTTGTATTTTATTTTTGTAGCATAATGATGTGATATTTATCACCTGCGGAATAAATCGAAATTAATGATTGATCAAGAATAGATATTCTCAATAACAAAATGCTCTTTCAAGAGCTATATTGAGAAGACTTACCGTAGATATTATCCCGATGATTCAGATACGGTAGTTTTTACTCAGCAAGATTATGCTCAGTCTGTTGTTGTGGCCCAGAATAAAAAGGCAATAAAAACATATTCAAGGAATTTTACATTCCAGTTGGGTTACAATGGCACCTAGTTAATGAGGTGTATGTTCCTGTCAAATGCAATCAAAAGTTTCACTGGGTATTAGCTGTTATTTCTCTAAAAGATAGACACATATATGCCTATGACTCACAGTCCAATCTAAGAAATATGGACTTATCGCCCGAGATTCACAAGTTGGCGGTGATTCTGCCAACATACTTGTCTGACAATGAATTTTTTGAAGAAACAACACGTATAGATTGGCCAAATCTTGATGCATATAGGAATAAAATGAGTCAAAGGACACAGTTAGTGAAACAACACCCATTTGAGGTTGAGTATATGCAAAATATTACGCAACAAGAATATGACAGCTTGTAAGTAATCTTTATATAATTTTATATGAACTATTATTTACGATGTGTTATGCGAAATAACATGTTTGTTTTTATGCATGGTGTTGACACTCAATTTTGGCTCTCTATGCTGAAATTAACAAATTTAGGCTTCTTGATCATTAAATGGTACAAAAATATACTTTTTCACATATTTTTAGCAATTTTTAATAAATTATTGATAATCATCATTATTTTAGGATTTTTACTCATTTATTGTCATATTTTAGGATTTTCACTCATTTATTGTCATATTTTAGTTTTACATAATTTATTAATAGATATTTTTAATTTCATAAATTTTAGGATTTTTATCAATTTATTATTATTTTAATATTTTTTTCAGTCATCTGCATACGTATACAACATAGCATTGCAATTCTTTACTCCGCAGTATAATTTTAATTATTTATAGCATGATATATTTTTTATTTATTGTTTATATTTTTGTTTTGCAATTATTTATCGATATTTATATTTTTATACATTATTTAAGGCGATATGCAAGGGATAGTGTCTGCTCTGTTATTTTAATACACAGAGTAAAAATCAGTCAAGTCAACGTCATGTCAACTTTTGAAAAGATAGACATATGAGGTGATGGATTAACATTTTTATCTATTAAATAATAACTCATGGTCTAAAGGAATGCACTAAAAGGAATAATATTTTTCTTTTTTGGTTAATAGAAGAGGTTCTTTTTTTATTATAACTAATAAAGGGAGGGGTTATTTTTTATTATCCTCAATGGACAATACACACGCAAATCTGGCACTCTTTTCTCTCCATCCTCTCACTGCCAGAGCTCACCGGAGCTCCGGCAAAACCACTCCTTAAACCCGATCCACTATCAGCCCCCTTTATCCATTTTTTTGACCAAACCCACTCCAAACCAGCAACGCCCTCCCTTTTATCCTCCATTTTTCCGCTAGCTCGCCGGAGGTGGTGAGCGACGAGCTTTGAGCTCCAGCCGTGCCACCACCATGCCCCTCTCCCACTGATCTCTCTTTTTCCCTCTCCCATCACTGCACCCTCTTGCCACTGCCCAAACCTTGACGGGCTAGATCTATTTGAAATTTTTATAGCCAGCGTTGCTTCAATGAAGTCTTAGAAGAAACATCACAAATTTTTCCTTTATCCTCTGTGTTTTGCTATTGTTTCACTAATAGCGACCAGATCTGGTCGGACTTTTCATGGTTTAAGTGTTCCTCCGATCTAGCAGACAGGATGTCATCTCCACTAACCACTTCTTTAATATGTATTTATATATGTTGTAATTATTTTCTTGATTTATTTGTTTCTGTTCATTATATCATTTCTTTTCAATTTTTATCAGATTTGTGGTTTGTTCGGGTATTTTGGTTGTTACTTGCTAGTATCATAGTTGTGGGTTGTTGCTTTGCTAGTTTCATGTTTGTTATTACCTTTGTTTTGGGTCTGATTAACATTCTGTTTTGGGTAATTACATTACATTTTACCCCTTATAATTTTATTACACTAATAATGAACAAGATACTACACATTTTGGGCGATGAAGAAATTTTTCGTCAATTTTCGAGGTCTCCATAAATAAAAGACGGATATTACGTATACAAATACGTAATAAAAAAGGTTTTATCATTTGTATTTTGGTAAGACGATTTAGAACGAGCAATCAATTGAGCAACCACTTCGTAGCCATGACGCATCTAAAATTTAATCCGAGCCCATCTTTTAACAAAAAATATATTTTTAAATACATATATGCACACATACCTTTTAAATTTATTTTGATAATTATTTATTTGTTACTAACATTTTTGTTACAAGTGTTTATACAGGTGTTTGAGAATACTCGTTGGGAAAAACATTTAAAGAAGATTTTAAATTGTGTTGTACTTTTATATTCTTATACTTGTACAAATATTATCATAGTGAAAATTTTATTTTTGGGGTGTTGGGTGGGTTATTATTTATTTTACGCGATTATTATTATGTGTTAGGCAAATTTAGGCCGTTAACATTTATATTAAAATTGATTTAGATATTTAATCAAATAAGTCACATTTTTTTTTACATTAAGAAACATTACGTATTCTTGTCCTTAGAATAATTTTTATTTATTCAATTTTGTCTTTACATACATATTTATATACTTTGTTTATATATATTTTACGATAGCATACACATTATAGTATTTCAATACATTTTATATCTGTATCTACAAACATTTTTTTCCTCTTTTAATAAACCTAAGTCTGGCCGGGAACCACATTTGTGGATTCTGAAGGGTGCCTAACCCCTTCCATTCGAAATAATTTAAAACCTTACCTAGAATTCAAAATGATTTTATAGATTAAATAAAGTCATACGTGTTAAACAAATAAATAGGTTTCTTATTTTTCCATAAAAATTAGGTGTCGACTTTGTACAAAATTAATTCTTTTTGAGTCCATAATGTCGTGCTTGTTTTGAATTTAGGTAAAAATAGGGTATGAAAGAATGGCGACTCTGCTGGGGAATGCAAGGTTCTAACCATTACAGATTTAGGTAATATTTATATTCTTCTACCTTATTATTTGTTTCTTTCTAACTGTCTTGATTTATCTTGTTTGTGTGGAATAAATTATTATTTATTTTATATAACTTATTTATTTATTTATTTCTTTATATAAACTGGCATTCCATTCATATTTCTTTCATTTGGGAAAGCTGATACAATCACACATACAAGCGAGTTGTGTTTTGCGCACTCACAAATTTCTTTCAAAATTCTAAATTTTAGGAGAGTTGGTTCATGCGCGGTATGTCCAAATCTTTTTCTGTGTGCCCGCGTAGCCCTCTCACTCGAGTAGTCCGCTCGAGAATCACAGGTCTAGCAAATCCACTCTTAGTCGAACATAGGGACAACACCTTTTTAGGCGCATGCGTCATTAGTCAACTTTATTTTCAAAGGGTTGATAATCCACGTGACACATTATTATAGTCTTTGTACATATTTGAAGGATTATTCTGTCTGTACATATTTATTTATTCTAAATTGTTTATTCTTTTGTGGGAAGGTGTAATCTAACCTTTGTTTTGCATGGTTGATCAGTTAAAAGATACACCTTACCAAACTCACCATTAGTAGCATATAGGTTTGAACTACGTTTTGACCTGATTGTTATCCTGACAAGATACGTAGGCAACCTTGCATTAGGGTTCGGTCTCTTCACCATTTCAAAATGATTTCTCCGGTATGCAAAACTGGGGCATATTTTCTGGAACAGTTCAAAGACGCTTTGTAATAGCTTTCAAGAGCACAAATTAATAACTCCTCAAAATTCAAATATCAATGACATTAGTGTCTAGCCAGCCTACCTCCATATTTTCACATATTTTTTGTACAATAATACCTAACTTCTTCTTTCGGATGTCGTAAACTATTAAATTTATGGCGTATCGATCCTCATTTTCAAAATCAAGAATTCAATATTTTTTCAGTTATAATAATCCAGCCAACTGCGGCGAAATAATGTCATAATTCCTTCAATGTCTGACTTTTTTAATCTTGTCAGCATACTGAAGTTGTGTTAAAGCTCTCTCCAAGCTTTACATCCATTCTTTTGATCATTTGATTAGAACAATTTTGATGCTAAAAACAGTTCTTTCTTGATTGTATTTCGCATTATTTTTATGAATGACCATCAAATTTTTTTACAATCATACATTGCACATATAAATTTACATATTTATCTGAACTACACAGACATGATTCTTATTTTCACAAGATATGTAGGCAACCCCCATTTGGGTTCGGTCCCATTCTTTTGAAAAAATAATAAAATTTTGACTTGGTTGATAAAAATTCATTTAGGAGTGTACATGAGAAAGAACAAATTGGTATGATGAAAAGGACAAACTTTATGATAAAACATAGGTTCTTTTGGTACCTTTTATCACACCTAAGTAACACTTGAAAATTCTCTTGCATACATTTAAGACAAAAATGAATTCAACCTCATTGTTTCATGTGCATTGTGTGGTGAGATTTAGTTTAATCACTTCATTACATTATTGATCTAGAACTTGGCCTAAATGTCTTTTGAGGAGAAATCCTGAGTTACACTTGATTTAGGAAAGGATCGTAGGCCTTCTTTGACCTGATTGTGCCTTTCACCGCCCACTAAATGACATTAATCCCCAGCATTCCCTCTTTTGACCCTAAAACCTTTTGTTTGGACAACCACATTTGAGCCTATACCTTTTGGAGTGCTTACATGCACCATCCCTCTCTTGGCCTCACTTCCTTAAGCTCACTAAATACGTGCAAATTTCGGACGAAGATGCAAGATCAAAGACGCAAAATGCAAAGAATATGTTGTCCAGATGAACAAAAATGAAAAAAATGACTTCAAAAGGAGCAAAAACTCCCACAAAAAGAAAAAAAAGGAAAAAAATATATAGTTTTTTGAAAAAAGAGAGGGAAAAACTCCAACATAAGATTCCAAAGAAGTTGAAGCAAATACAAAACAAGGAAAAACGCAACACAACTAAGAAGATCACTCGTCAAGGCGAAACAAACGTCGAAAGCACAAATGCAGTGTAATGATCATTGAGGGATTAGTCACTTTCATCCAAATATTATCCTACCCGTCCCCAAGCCTACATTACAAACCGATAGCAAGTCCTACGAGATCCTATTCCAAGTGTTCTCACATTAGTGAATACTTACATGAAGATCAAGCCTATGGTATCACAATTGCATGGATTGAATTCCTTTCTGAGTGTGAGTGTATTTCTCTAGATGTCCCCAAATTTAAAAAGAAAATTACTCAAATATTTGCGAAATGAGATTATTTTTACTCAAATATGTGAGAAATGAGACTTTCTTTCTGAAGAGGGCACTTGAAGCATGAGGATAGGCATAGCTCAAAATATTTGTTTGAAGCAAGATAAAAAATCTTGTCAATACTTAGACGTGTCTGAGGTACCACTTAAAACTATAGGAGTTACCCTGAAGTCTATCTCAGATATATGGGAATGAGATAAGGGAATTCTGATGCACACTACTAATTATTGGTACCAACTAAAGTCAAGATACAATTGTGTTTTCTTCATCTTTCAGCACTTTTTATCAAGAAAATGCAAAATTCTTTCTTTCTTTCTTTCTTTCTTTCTTTCTTTCTTTCTTTCTTTCTTTCTTTCTTTCTTTCTTTCTTTCTTTCTTTCTTTCTTTCTTTCTTTCTTTCTTTCTTTCTTTCTTTCTTTCTTTCTTTCTTTCTTTCTTTCTTTCTTTCTTTCTTTCTTTCTTTCTTTCTTTCTTTTAAGACGCCCACTTTCAAATACGGACATTCTTTTTTTACATTTCATTCAAGTTGCTCACTTTCACATACATGCATTTTTACTTTTTATTAAAGACGCCCAGTTTTGAAATACAGACATTTGACTTTTTCTTTCAAGCATATACCTTTAAATATCGACATTTTATTTTTAAATTAAGCGCCCATTTATGAGTTATTTTTTACATTTTTTTTATGTAGCCCTGCCAATTGAGAGGCTATTGCATTTGTTCTTCCAATCTAGAGTCTTTTACATTTCAATAGCCCCGCCAATTGAGAGGCTATTAGATTTCAGTCACCTCACTAGTTGAGGGCCTCAATCTTCGTTGATAATCTAAGATGATAATAAACATCAATCTCCATAAACAATTAGAGATGTCATGCATCAGTATTCATAGACAATCGGATACGTTGTGCATTTTTAAAGCTCCTTTTAAAAAAGACGATGTCAGCATAAATAATACACTGGGCAAATTTTGAGAGTAGTGAAAGTTGAAGTCTCTTATCAGTCATCCATCGTATAAAGGTCAATCACTGTCTCAGAGTAAATATTAGAAGTTGATGAAGAAGTTAAGGATCTAATGGACGATGAAGTTGAAAGTAAACCCCCAATTTCAGATAGAGAGACATTGTAATACCCCGTATAATCCTAGCTCCGTTTAACTCTCAGTATATGAGTATTCCTATATTAAATTTTCAGAATACTTTGTATTTTTCAGTTTAGAGCATACCATTGCATAGGAAATTCATCCAGCTTTCAAACGATATAAAATTCACCCAAATTCGATAACCGGATGAGAAAATATATCAATTTTGTAAAACAGTGTGCCACCTAGTGCAGCACCACATCGTGGAGACCAGCCAAATGGAAATTGTCAGTTTTCAGTAAGCCAATGCGATAAGCCCACATCGTGGAGCAGTTCCAGTTTCCAATTGGCATCTTTCCAGTGAAGCTCCGTGAAAGCGTCGCATCGCGCCAGGGACCAATTTCAAAATTGTCAAATTCCAGTGAGGCTCCGCGATGGTGCCGCATCGCACCAAGAGCTAATTTTCTGGTCGTCCCTTTTTGAATAGTTCCAACCAGATTCAAGTGGCTCACCACAATGCCACCGCGTCGCGGTAAAGCCCGAAATTGGAATTTTCAATGATGAATCTTAACTTCTTTCCAGGGGTAATTTGGTAATTTTTTTCATGAACCAGATCATTTTTAAACACGTAATTAACCCCTAATTAACCAAGTTATATCATTATTCACCCAATTTTCCCCCAAATTAAATTATTCTCTCTTAAAAGGGCTAAACCCTAGCTTCAAGAATCAAGAACAAAGCTTAAGAAATCTTCCAAGAACCTTCAAGAATTAATCTTCTCAGGTATGTTAGGTGTTCATCTATGGGTTCCTTTCACCAATAGACTCCATTAATCCTTTTTTAAAACTACAAGCTTATTGATTCATGATTTACATGCTTGAAATTGGATTGTATTCATGTTCATGACATTAATTGAGTTTCAATCCATGATTAAATTGTAGAATCCATGAAATTGAAATAGCATGTATATTGAATTGTGTAAATCCATGTTGTAACCCTTGAATTAGATAGTTTAGGTGTTGTAGTTAAAATGTTTATTTGTTGTCCATGATTATATGCATTAAGTTATGCTCCCCAAGTGTTTGATGGAATGTCTATGTGAAATACATGGTGAAATCATGACATGCTAGCATATGTATAAGTTTATACCCTACAAGTGATTGATAAAATGTCTCTATGAATGAATTATGAACAAGTGAAAAGTGTTATGCTTTCTTAAGATCATGATATGCTTTACTTTTTATGCTATCGAGTCCTGAGGGTATTCAATACCCAAAAATCTAGCTGTTTACCTAGAGCTACAGTAGTTACAGAATAGTCTCAGTCCGGTCATAAAATCATAGTACTCAATTAGTTAATAGAACTCAGTAAACTCAGTCAGTTACAACACTCAGTAAAACTCAGTATCAGTCAAGTTCAGTTTAGTATAATAATCAATGCCATTCAGATGGGATTAGAATTTAGCATCGAGTGAACCCAAGGATGGGGCTTCACCTACTAGTAGAGGGTATGATCCTTAAAAGTATTCCTTGTATTTCAGAACAACATAGCTAGCATAGGTTGAGACATTATCCTGCCAGTTGAGGGTTGATGAGGTGTTTTAACCTGCCAGTTGAGGGTACCACCTTTCTCATTAGGGCACCTGCCAGATGAGGGTGGCTCTTCAGTTGTCTTTACCTGTGGCACGGTACTGACATCCTTCCAGTTGGGGTTACAGGTTGGACCCCAGTTATCTTATTTGAGGCATGTCGGTTAGATGACTACCACCCACAGTTTCAGTTTCAGTCTCAGTATAGAACTCGGTTCAGTTCAATAGAATTAGGACTATCAGACACAGTCAATTAGTATCGGTAATTCAGTTATCAGTAATCTCAGATATCAGTTACTTAGTTATCAGAATTCATTACTCATCTTCAGAAAAGCTCAGATACAATATACATGTATATGCACAGTATTACATACTCAGTATTTTTACAGTAGTTCCAGTTAACCATGTACTCTTATTCAGTTACTTCAAATCATTTAGTCAGTTACTGTTCATGCATATAAAACTTTGCATTTAGCCTTATCTCATCTAGCATACCAGTATATTTCACGTACTGATGCATACTCTTTTTTGCGCTATGATGTCTCATATCATGGTTCGGATGCTCAAGTTCCTGACCGTGCATAGACAGATTTAGTTAGCAGCATCAGATTTAATAATGATTCCTCATTATCGAGGATATACTTTTATTTAAGAATTTTAGCAGTTTCAGTATTTTATAGTCGGAGTTAGTTGGGGGCTTATCCTATCAACTCCACTTTCAGCCAGTTCACGTAAAGGCTTTTGAGGATAGACTAGTTCAGACAGTATTTCAGATATTTTATCAGATATCATTATAGTTGTTAGTCTTTATCAGTATTCAAATTGTGAACCTTATGGCATTTCAACCAATTTTCCATATTATTACAGTATTATTATCCAGTGCTCACAACAGGTACCGAACATGGGTTAGCTTTTAGTCCTTCGGGTTCGTAAGCACCGTGTGGCATCCGAGGTGCAAACTTAGGGCTTTACAAACTTGGTATCAGAGCCTAAGGTTCAATAGAGTCCTAGGGAGTCTGAAATTCGTGTCTAGTAGAGTGTTGTACATATATGTGTAGTGCACCACACTTATGGACAAGAAGCTATGAGATGTTTTAGGAAAATTTTCCCTTCTTTCAGTATTTATGTCGTGCGAGTGAGCATGAGCTCAAGTCAAGCTCTCAGTCTAATTCTTTTCTTACTTCTATTTAGAGAACATGCCTTCTAAAAAGAACAACGGAAGAAGAACAAGAAACCAGTCAGCACCTCAGCCCGTTCAGGCAGATCCCCTGGACGAGTATGTCTCCCACACAAAATTCAGAGCTATATTTACTACTCAAGCCAATTCCGTAGCATCTCAGAATGAAAGACCAGCTTCTATTCAGGCCAAACCAGTGGACAATACTACTGCAGTCAGGATTTAGGACTTCACTTGAATGAATCCTCCCCTATTCTCAGGATCTAAGTCATAAAAGGATCCACAAGAGTTCCCTAATCAGGTTCAGAAAGTCACAAATATCATTGGAGAAAATTCCAGTGAGAGTGCCGAGTTAGCTTCCTATCAGCTACAAGATGTAGCTCATACGTGGTTCAAGTAGTAGAAGGTAGAAAGGGGTACAGATTCAGATCCCATAGGGTGGGAAGAGTTTTCTACTGCTTTTGTAGATAGATTCTTTTGCTTAGAGCTGAGAGAAGTCAAGGTGTTAGAGTTCACCAATATCAAGCAAGGAAACATAAGATTGAAAGAGTATTCTCATAAGTTTACTCAGTTATCCAGGTATGCTCCCCATGTAGTAACAGACAGTGGGTCCAGAATAAACAAGTTTGTGTCTAGGGTGTCAGAGAGTGTGGTCAAAGAGTGCAGAACAACATTATTAATTAAGGAGATAGTCATATCCAGGTTCATGGTTTATGATCAGAAGATATAAAAAGCTAAGAATAAGGAGAGAGAGAGAGAGGGAGGACAAAAGATCTAGAATAGGTAGCTTCAATTTCACTCAGCCTAAGTCAGAAGGTGGTAATCGTTTCCAATTTTGTTTGAAATCTTCAGTTCCAGCTCTGTCCTCAGCCAGTGCTCCAGTCCCTAAGTTCAGAAATGGTAACAAAGATAGGGAGATATGCTCAAATCTCATGGTAGTTTCATCAGTGCTCGAACAAATTCTCTTTGTAAAAAATATAGCAGAAACCACCAGGGTGTCTGTAGGACTGACAGTGATGTTTATTTCGAGTGTGGCAAGCCAAGCCACCGAATCAAAGATTATCCTCAGTCAGGTTCTTAAGGTCAGTATAATCATCCTTCAGCCCAGTCTGGTCGCCCGAATCAGCAGGGTGCCGCTTCCATTGACACTAGTGGGCAACGCCCAAATAGGCTTTTTGCACTTCAGTCCAGATAAGATCAGGAAAATTTTCTTGATGTGGTCACTGGTACATTACAGATCTTTCATTTACATTTTTATGCCTTATTAGATCCAAGAGCTTCTCTGTCTTTTGTAACTCCTTATATAGCAGTTACTTTAAGGTCAAACTAGAAATCTTAACAGTACCTTTCTTAGTCTCTACCCCAGTGGGTCAGTCTATCATAGCCCGACGGGTATACAGGAACTGTCCTGTTATGATATCTCAGAAAGTCACTTCAGCAGACTTAGTAGAATTAGAGATGACAGATTTCAACATCATTATCGGCATGGATTAGCTCCATTCATGCTATGCCTCAGTTGATTGTAGAAACAAAATAGTTCATTTTCAGTTTCCAAATGAACTAGTCCTTGAATAGAGGGGTGGTACTACAGCGCTTAAGGGTCAGTTAATTTTATACCTTAGAGCGATAAAAATGATATCCAAGGGATGTGTCTATCATCTTGTACAAGTCACAGACTATTGTTCAGAGACTCCTAGTCTTGAGTCAGTTCAAGTAGTAAATGAATTCTAAGATGTGTTTCTTGAAGATCTTCCTGGAGTTCCTCCCAAAAGGGAATTGAGTTTGGAATAGACCTTCTTCCAGATACTCAACCCATATATATTCCGCCATACAGAATGGCACCAGTTGAACTTATAGAGTTAAAAGAATAGTTAAAGGACCTTTTAGACAAGGGGTTCATCAGACCCAACGTTACTCCATGGGGCACACCAGTTCTATTCGTGCGTATGAAAAACATTTCTATCGTCAGTTGAACAAAGGGTACCAATTAATCTTCTAAGATAGAACTCAGGTCAGGCTATCATTACCTCAGAGTTAGGGAATGTGACATTCCAAAAATAGCTTTCCGAACCCAGTATAGACACTTTAAGTTTCTAGTCATGTCTTTTAGTCTTACAAATACCCCAACAACTTTCATGGACTTAATGAATCACGGGTTCAATTAGTACTTGGACAAGTTTTTCATAGTCTTCATGGGTGACATTCGTGTTTATTCCCGTACCGAAAATGATCATGCAGACCATATCATAATTATACTTTAGATTCTCAGAGCCCATTAATTGTTCGCCAAATTCAGTAACTGTGAATTTTGGCTAAGTTCAGTAGCATTTCTTGGTCATATTATGTCAGGTGATGGCATTAGAGTTGATCCTCAAAAGACCGAAGTGGTGAGAAACTGGGCTAAACCTATTTCTCAATCAGATGTCAGGAGCTTCTTGGGTTTAGCTGGCTATTACCGTTGGTTTGTTGAAGGGTTTTCGTCTATTTCATCTCCCATGTCCATATTGACTCAGAAGAAAGTCAAGTTTTAGTGGACATATTCTTGTGAGAAGTGTTTTCAGGAGTTGAAGACTCGACTCACCTCAGCCCCAGTTTTGACTCAACTAGATGGTTTAGACAACTTTGTTGAGTACTATGATGCATCCAGAGTAGGCTTGGGTTATGTCCTAATGCAGAGAGGTAAGTTCATAGCCTATACCTCTAGACAACTGAAGCCCTATGAGCAAAATTACCCTACCCATGATCTTGAGTTAGCAGCTATAATGTTTGCCTTAAAGATTTAGAGGCACTATTTGTATGGGGTGCATGTTGATGTGCTCACAGATCACAAAAGCTTGCAGTATGTGTTCTCTAAAAAAGATTTGAATTTGCATCAGAGAATGTGGTTAGATTTTTGAAAGATTGTGATATGAGCATCCTGTATCATCCAGGTAAGGCCAATGAAGTGGCAGATGCTCTCAGTAGGTTTTCTATGGGTAGTATTGCTCACGTTGAGAATGATAAAAAGAAGTTAGCTCAGGAAGTTCATCAGCTTGCCCTACTAGGTGTCCGCTAGTCGATTCAATAGAGGGTAGTGTGTGAGTGCAGAATAGTTCAAAATTATCTCTAGTTTCTGAAGTGAAGGAAAAGTAGGATAGAGATCCTAATCTAGTTAAGATGAAAAAGTCAGTCAGAGATCAGAAAGTAGAGGTTTTCTGCCAAGGGGGAGATGGTGTGTTGCGTTGCCAAGGTCATCTATGTATGCCAGGTGTAGATGACTTGAGGTAACGAATTCTTCTAGAAGCGTACGGTGTGTGTTACTCTATTTATCCAGGGTCTATGTAACGCCCCAAAATCGGGTCTCGAGACATCACACAGTGCTTGGGGTCTACTAGCATAACTCATAAGCAACTAAATAAAAATACAAATCCATACAAATTAGAAAAATTAACTCTTTTCTGAATCTGATCGATACAAAAATGGAATTTTACAGGATTATAATTCTGCCTTTACAACCAAAATTGAAACAAAATACATCTACTTCTACGGACTATCTATGAAGACTCTACTAGTACTGACTGTAGGTAGTCGGGTCATGACTCCCGACTACCCCAACTCCATACGACTGAATAAAGAAAATACAACACTATAAACTCTGCATAACTAACCCAAACCCTTGAATCAAAAGGACTCATCACCTGCTGACTTGATACCACGAACTGACTGGATCCAAAGGTGCAACTGTACCTTGTACCTACATTCCGAGAAAATGTAGCCCACATACGAATATGTGGGTCAGTACCATGGAAAAATACCGAGCATATGGGGGTGCAATGCATATATAAAATAATATCTTAATATCATCACAGTTTATAAAATTATGCATGTTGATATAGATGACTCACTTAGCTCGAATTAAATCATCAAAATCATGGATGAATAATACATGTAAAGTAAAACAAGTGAGTCATTACAATACGTTCTCAATTCACTTTCATCTCAATTTCAAATCATCAAAACAATCAAATCTCATGTCCATTCTCATTAGAATATATTCCTTAAATCTTTTAAGAATAAAGACTTTCTCAAACTCAGCCTTTTAAGCAAATATGTTTTCATCTAAGATAGAAGAGTACACACACACACATTGGGAGATCCTATAACCGACATAAGCCATGTGAGCCACATGGAGTCCAACGTACAATCCACGTTGGGGAGAGACGTCCTATCCTTGCCATCGGAGTAGGACTTCCAATATCAATCCAAAAACACTACTGATCACTATATAAATCAGCCTTAGGCCCACTCCTACGGGGGCACGTAGTTCTAGGGAAGTAAGGTCCCACTTGGTGCTAAAGATTTCTCCCGGACTTAGCTCAGATCATTTCAAAGACAATCCACAACAAAACAATTTTCAGTAATATATATATATATACATCGGGAGCCATCATGCTTCCCATTTATCAAAATCAACCACGTTGTGGATTTCTTTCACACTCGAGTTCAAAACAACTCCATTAAGACCAGAAGGTCAAATCATTCAAAACATCTCAAATTATTTAAACTCAAGGTGTTTATAACATATGATGTTCTCAAATAATAATCTCAAATAGGGTTCCAAAAACCCATACATCAATATCACCATAAAACCTTACAAAGTTTCATACTTTATGACATAAGCACAAAAATAATCACTTAAAACTTAAAATTTCAGCTTTATAATCATACATCTTGGTAAAGAAAATTAGCTTTGGGATTCAAATCTCATTGTACTTATAGCACATAATTTCTCAAAGTACAATTCCAATTAGGACTCAAGGTCTCATACATCAAAATCATATTAAATTTTCTCAAGATTCATGCTTTTCATCATAAATATCTATAACTTACTTTAAAATCTGAAAAATTAAGCTTTATGTATAAAAATGTCATCATTCTCATTCAATTCAACTTTCAAAACATAGAGAGTATCATAATCTCATGTAAAATCATATAGGGTATAAATTCATGCTTCAAATTCATATCAAAACATGTAAAATCATGTATATTCATAAAACAAAAATCAATTTGGGCACAAGAACGAAAGAGAGTTCTTGTTGAAAAACCCCACATACCTTGAATGGTGAACTTTAGATCGATATTCGTTTTTGGGATGTTAATAGTGCCTTTGAATTATGGTTCTTGGAGTTATTGAACTAGGAACTTGGAATCTTGAATAAATTTGCAGAATTAATGGTGAACTTTGGAGGTTCTTGAAGTTGGATGTAGGAGTTTAGGGTTTTCTTTTTGAGGGAATTTGATGAAATATAACATATAATGCTTCTAATAGGCTTTAATATAGGGTTTGGACGGATTTTGGGTGAGGGAGAATGACCAAAACGCCCCTAAACCCATAAAAAAAACTGAAATTCGCGTCTGAAACAGTGTTGGCGCGTGATTTGCGCGCGGCGCGGGCCTAATCGCCCTGGCTTACAGCTCTTCACTAAAAGGGTTGTAACTTTTCGCTCGGGTATCGGATTTTTACAAAATGGATATAGTTGGAAAGATAATTCAATTATCTACAATTTGATAGGTCTTAGGATTAAAAATACCATGTATATAAAGAGTTATACTCATTTGAAGTAGACCCTAGTAGAATCAAATGTCAAACTTTGGACGAATCAATTGGTCTTAGCTCAACTTTGTTCTAAGTCATTGCTATGAACATTTTTCACCTTAAAGCTACTTCATAGAATAGGATAATGATCATGATAACTATATTCACATGAGAGTCACTTGGAATAGAGTTTAGACGCGTAGAAACGACGGTTCAAATTCTAGCCAGAAAATACGGGGTATTACATTATCTCCCCCTTGGGAACATTCGTCCTCGAATGTGAATAATTAAACTCAAACACAGAGGAATTTTGGTCTTTGATCTATCATGTACAACTGATATAAACTGAATCAATGAATCTCAAACATAATGAGCCACTGAACTGATCCGCAAGTGCACGAATTCTTATGAAAATAGCTATATGGCTAAGATAGGAATGAGAGTGTCAACTTATGAGTCACCATTACTTTGCATTGGACCTAATCTCATGAGAAAAGATGAGCAGTTTATAAAAATGAAAACTTAGGGTATTACAATATCCCCCTCTTGTGATAGTTTTTCCCCGAATGATTTCGATTTGGTTGAAATACTAAAGAAGATTGAGATGATACATAGGATACTCACGAACTGAATCATGGCTTAAGATCTGAATCTGAAACTGATGCTATTAGGGAGTAAAGAGCTTTGTGCATAATCTGAATAAAACATCTGAATAAGGAATTACAACATTGCTATCCCTGTGTGACCTGAAACATCGGACCATAAATCATAAGCTAGGATAGAATTACTAGGCCTTAAGAAATGCGACTTCTTACTTTCAAGCTTAGCAACACTGATCAAATTCTTCTTCGACTAGGCTATTCCCTTCAAATATCACATTCGCTTGATTCAACTTAAAGTTTTCATATGGCATTGATGAATTCATCTGTTAAAGTCTAAAATGAACTAGTTCCCTTTATTATGGTAAGGCCTAACTCGAAACCACAAGGTGCTACATGTAACTCCACACCATAATACAAATCTGGCCCATGAATTCAACACTCTGAGCACTATCATAACTACTCACTCTAGGATGATTTTCCTCATCACTTCAACCATTAAATTCAACTTCTTACATGCCAACATGACTTTCAAGCCTATTTTCATATCAACATCTACACCATTCAATTTTTCGGAAGACACACATAAACTATTCTCAACTAAACAAATCATACACATGACTTTACCTAAATATTCTCCACTCATGGACTTACATAAAACAACCATACAACAATCTCTCCCAACATGGCACAACTACTTATTTCTATCTGCACAATCATTCATCATTACTATCTTGATCTAAGGGAAGGTCACTGAAAGGTTGTAATATTGGGATTCGAAACATGAAGGGATACTAAGAATAACTTAACTCCTTACTGAGGCCCGAGGAGTAGAGGATTCATGGCATGGATTCATTAAAGAGATCTAATCTGAAGACGTATCTGATATAAATCTAAATTTCACTGATAGTTAAAAGTGCTGAATGGGTACATGAGTCAGGACATACATGACATAAATTTTTGGAATTTATAACTTACGGAAGGTGATTCCGACTTTTGAATGATCTGGAACTCCCCATATTAAGAACTGGAAAGATACATGATTCTCTATTATGCACGCGAATATGAACTCTGATCATTGAACTGACACATAAGGCATAAGTAGATATTGGAATAACTGAAATACCCACACTAAAATAAAAATGGGTTAAGACCCATCCTCATTCTCTCGATGTTTATACACTACACTGGCATCACTACTAAAATTGGGAAGTCTAACTTTGTTACTCATTCTATCATCTCCCCCTTATCTTTAAGCCATCTTTATAAAACTGCGGAACCCCTTAGTACAAAGCTTTCTTGGAGAAACAATAGAGGATCTGGACTTCTTTGAAGAAGATCTTTGGAGTTCTTAGGGCATTGCTTGGGAGAAAAGTAATGAAAACATGTCTAATGTGTTTAGAATAGGCTTAAATCTTATGTTTAGATGGATTGGGGATGGGAAAAAGACTCATTTGCCCTTAATGAAATGAAAAAAAAATAGAAGCTAAAATTTGGCCTGGCACTATCCAGCAGGCGGCGCTCGTTCTAGAGCGGTGCACTACCCCAGGCGGCTCCTGCTAATCGCGGGGTGCTACTGGAATGAAAACCAAACGTGGTCTTAGGCTCATCCAAAAATTCCAAAACTCACCCGGAACATGCTATAACCTTGCCCCATCGCATCATAACAAAAATTTCAAGAAACAAATGTCGGGAAGGTTACCAAGAAAATCAACAAAGATAAAGGGTTCAAAATAAAACTAAGTGTTGAAACTCTTAGCTAAAAATTCTAAGTGTTAAGCTCAACTTGACTCATTTTGAAGGCTTTAACAACGACGAAATTTATGGGGTCATACATTACACGTAAATAGTAGAAATTATCCCAAAGAACTACACCTGAAAGTGTAAAACTCTCTGCTAATGCTTCCTTCGTAGTCAACTAATATCACATCCCTAAACTTACACCAGTATGCCCAATATCATCAACCTATAACCCATAAGCTAATTGACAAGAACCTCGTATAACACATCACCTCATTCATACTTATCAACTCAATGGTACAACTAACCACACAATGCTTAACAAATTTTGAAAATAAGGAAGCCCCATATCACCTTGGGCACACCTTTACATCATACCTGCAACATCATACTAACTTTCGATAAATAAACTCTTACATACACTGTTCAAGCCCACTAGATTACTTTCATACAACTAGATGCACTATCTTTTCATCCACCTTGATGACCATCCACTGATTAGACATAATGTCTAGTGCTAAGCATGATTTAACAACCCACCTTACACACAATTCTCACTTAGAAACTATAGAACACAACATTAAAAAACACTATTACACTAGAACCCCCATAAAATGACAATTGATTATAATCATATGGCCTATCTTATGCACAATCCGTTAACACATCCTCCTTTTACACATCATTACTATTTACCCATCTATACACCTAAACTTCTTTCATAGCTCTATAAGTTTCAACTAAACTCCCTCTTTCCACCTCAGGAAAGCCTAAATTAACAACACTCATCCACCACGTACTTTCATCAATAACCTATACTTTTCTAACACCACAAATACCATCAATAACTCTTTCCTTACCCTAAGCAAACAACAATCCACCTTAACTAATAACTCCTCCTCTAACTTTCACTAAACTAACAAACAAGGGTATATTACTTCATTACTAATTCAATCATAAGCAAAAATTCAGATATACATATTTAATAAATTACCCTTACCACCTTTCTTGTCACTACACTTCTAAACCCACACTTTTAACTAACACAGGAACAACAAGATAAATAACAAGTTGCTAGTGAATCGAAATAGTCCTCACACGGATTCACTAGACTTTGGTTTTCTGTTTTGATCAAGAAAGTTATATGAATAACAAAGTAACTATGCTAGTGAATCGAAATAGGCCCCACACGGCTTCACTAGACTTTGGTTTGTATTTTGAACAAGAAAATGAGATGAATAACAAAGAAGCTATGCTAGTGAATCGAAAGAGCCCCACACGGCTTCACTAGACTTTGATTTTTCACAAACATAATGATAACAAGATTACATAATACAAGAGATAGATACTTGACACACAACATTCAATGATCTAAGAATACACCTTACTCTGTCTTAATTAAATAACTCATAAGAATGAGGGCATAACTTTCAACTTAAGGAACTTAACACACTAGAGATCTCTTCTCAAGCCCTTTGTGTAACTTTTGAAATTTCTTCTAGAAAATATAGAAGCATTACCTGGGGAAGAACTGGAGCTTGCGAATCATGTTATCTCAAAAATAATACATAGAGGGAGAAGTATAGATTAACATTGTAGATTCTGAGGAGGAATCTGAAAGCACACCTAACCTAGGCTTAGTTCACGACTTTTATGAACATGAATAAAGTACTTCAATCTTTGGAACTCAAAAGCACTGATAGGATACTTTCTAGCTCTCATAGAATCCCATAACTATCTATAAAGAATTAAGCTTAAATGTTTCTGATACCTTGAAAATGAGGTAGAGTTGGCTAGAATAGAGTAAGATGAGAATCTATATAAGATTCTTGGAGAACCTTTTTATAGCACGATCTTAGACTTTAAAGAAAGGAAATATTTCCTAAATTCCCTGTAGCCTCTCAAAGAAAAGTACAGACGTCTCCATACCGTTCCGCAAGAATCTACTAGACACGACATCATAGACACCCTAGGACACTTGAACTCTGTTCTCTTATACCAAGTTTGTAACGCCCCGAAATCGGATCTCAAGATGTCACACGGTGCTTAGGGTCACAAGTGACCCCAATCTAACCCTTCTACTGGCATAACTCATAAGCAACTGAATAAAAATACAAATCCATACAAATCAGCAGAAATTAACTCTTTTCTGAATCTGATCGATACAAAAATGGAATTTTACAGGATTACAATTCTGCCTTTACAAACAAAATTGAAACAAAATACATCAACTTCTACTGACTGTCTATGAAGCCTCTACTAGTACTGACTGTAGGTAGCCGGGTCATGACTCCCGACTAACCCAACTCAATACGACTGAATAAAGAAAATACAACACTATAAACTATGCATAACTAACCCAAGCCCTTGAATCAAAAGGACTCATCACCTGCTGATTGGATACTACGAACTGATTGGATCCAAAGGTGCAACTATACCTTGTACCTACATTCTGAGAAAATGTAGCCCACATACGAATATGTGGGTCAGTACCATGGAAAAATACCGAGCATATGGGGGTGCAATGCATATATAAAATAATATCTTAATATCATCACAGTTTATAAAATTATGCATGTTGATATAGATGACTCACTTAGCTCGAATTAAATCATCAAAATCATGGATGAATAATACATGTAAAGTAAAACAAGTGAGTCATTACAATACGTTCTCAATTCACTTTCATCTCAATTTCAAATCATCAAAACAATCAAATCTCATGTCCATTCTCATTAGAATATATTCCTTAAATCTTTTAAGAATAAAGAATTTCTCAAACTCAGCCTTTTAAGCAAATATGTTTTCATCTCAGATAGAAGAGTACACGCACACACATTGGGAGATCCTATAATCGACATAAACCATGTGAGCCACATGGAGTCGAACGTCCAACCCACGTTGGGGAGAGTCGTCCTATCCTTGCCATCGGAGTAGGACTTCCAATAACAATCCAAAAACACTAGTGATCACTATATAAATCAGCCTCAAGCTCACTCCTACAGGGGCACGTAGTTCTAGGGAAGTAAGGTCCCACTCGGTGCTAAATATTTCTCCCAGACTTAGCTCAGATCATTTCAAAGACAATCCACAACAAAACAATTTTCAGTAATATATATATATATATATACATCGGGAGCCATCATGCTTCCCATTTATCAAAATCAATCACATTGTGGATTTCTTTCACACTCGAGTTTAAAACAACTCCATTAAGACCAGAAGGTCAAATCATTCAAAACATCTCAAATTATTTAAACTCAAGGTGTTTATAACATATGATTTTCTCAAATAATAATCTCAAATAGGGTTTCAAAAACCCATACATCAATATCACCATAAAACCTTACAAAGTTTCATACTTTATGACATAAGCACAAAAATAGTCACTTAAAACTTAAAATTTCAGCTTTATAATCATACATCTTGGTAAAGAAAATTAGCTTTGGGATTCAAATGTCATTGTGCTTATAGCACATAATTTCTCAAAGTGCAATTCCAATTAGGACTCAAGGTCTCATACATCAAAATCATATTAAATTTTCTCAAGATTCATGCTTTTCATCATAAATATATATAACTTACTTTAAAATCTGGAAAATTCAGCTTTATGTATAAAAATGTCATCATTCTCATTCAATTCAACTTTCAAAACATAGAGAGTATCATAATCTCATGTAAAATCATATAGGGTATAAATTCATGCTTCAAATTCATATCAAAACATGTAAAATCATGTATATTCATAAAAGAAAAATCAATTTGGGCATAAGAACGAAAGAGAGTTCTTGTTGAAAAACCCCACATACCTTGAATGATGAACATTAGATCGATACTCATTTTTGAGATGTTAATCGTGCCTTTGAATGATGGTTCTTGGAGTTCTTGAACTAGGAACTTGGAATCTTGAATAAATTTGCAGAATTAATGGTGAACTTTGGAGGTTCTTGAAGTTGGATGTAGGAGTTTAGGGTTTTCTTTTTGAGGGAATTTGATGAAATATAACATATAATGCTTCTAATAGGCTTTAATATAGGGTTTGGACGGATTCCGGGTGAGGGGGGATGACCAAAATGCCCCTAAACCCATAAAAAATTGAAATTCACGTCTGAAACAGTGTTGGCGCGTGATCCTTGCGCGGAGCGGGCCTAATCGCCCTGGCTTACAGCTCTTCACTAAAAGGTTTGTAACTTTACGCTCGGGTATCGGATTTTTACGAAATTGGTATCGTTGGAAAGTTAATTCAATTATATATAGTTTGATAGGTATTAGGATGAAAAATTCCATGTATATAAAGAGTTATACTTGTTTGAAGTAGACCCTTGTAGAATCGAATGTCAAACTTTGTACGAATCAATTGGTCTTAGATCAACTTTGTTCTAAGTCATTGCTATGAAAATTTTTCACCTCAAATCTACTTCATAGACTAGGATAATGATCATGAAAACTATATTCACATGAGATTCACTTGGATTAGAGTTTAGACAAGTAGAAACGACGGTTTGAATTCTAGCACGAAAATACGAGGTATTACAGTCTACTAAGATGTACTGCAATTTGTGAGAGATCTATTGGTGGAGTGGGATGAAGAGGGATATTGCAGAGTTTGTAGCTAAGTGCTCTATATGTCAACAAGTTAAGATTGAGCACCAGAAACCTTGTGGGTCCATGTAGGAGTTCAGTATTCTCACATGGAAATGGAAAGAAGTGAACATGGACTTTGTGATGGGTTTGCCTCGTACCCTCCATCAGCATGATTCTATTTGGGTCATTGTTGATAGGATGACAAAATCAGCTCATTTCATATAACTCCATACCTTCTATTCAGCCAAGGACTATGCCAAACTCTTTGTCAGAGAGTTGGTCAGGTTATATAGAGTTTCAGTATCCATCATCTCATATAGAGGTACCCAGTTTACCTCTCACTTTTGGAAGGCATTCCAAAAGGGTCTAGGTACCCAAGTTTACCTCAGTATATTTTTTCACCCTTAGATAGATGGTCAAGCAGAAAGGACCATTCAGACTCTTGAAGATATGTTAATAGCCTGTGTTGTTTATTTTAAAGGTAGTTGGGATGACCACTTGCCTTTGATCAAATCCGCGTATAATAACATCTATCATTCCAGTATTCAGATGTCTCCGTTTGAGGCTCTCTATGGTAGAAGATGTAGATCTCTAATTAGTTGGTTTGAGGTAGGTGAAGCCGTAGTAGTAGGGTCTGACTTAATGTTTGATGCCTCAGAGAAGGTTCAGTTGATTAGACAGAGCCTTAGGGCAGCCCAAAGTCGAAATAAATCCTATGCAAATATTAGAAGAAAAGATCTCGAGTTTGTGATTGATGATTTTGTGTTCTTGAAAACCACTCCCATGAAGGGGGTGAAGAGGTTCGGCAGGAAAGAAAAGCTCATTCCCCGATATGGCGGTCCTTATATAATCCTTAGACATTTTGGAAAGGTAGCTTACGAGCATGAGTTGCCTTTATAGCTAGCTTCAGTGCACCCAGTGGTCCATGTCTCCCTACTAAAGAAATGCATTGGAGACCCAACAGTCATAGTCCCCTTAGAGGGCGTAGATATTCAGAATGATCTCTCTTTTGAAGAGGTTCCTGTCTATATCCTCAATCATCAGATTCACATACTGAGGAACAAAGAAGTTCCCTTAGTCAAAGTTCTTTGGCCGAATCAGTCCGTTAATGGAGCTACTTGGGAAGCAGAAGCAGATATGCGGACTAAGTATCCTCACCTCTTCTCCAAAAATTTATACTCAGCTTAAGGTAACAGTCTTCCTTATGTTTACTCAGTTCCATGTTTAGTTATAGTTGCAAATTTGGTATTCATTACCGTTGCATATCATCTTTATGACAGTCATGCATTCATGAATCAGTTCAGCCATGTACTCATGCATCAGATATGCATGTTCAGTTAGAAAACTCAGCTTATCAGTAGTTTCAGTCATGTATTCCGTGCATCATACATGTATGTTCAGTGTGTAAACTCAGTCTATTAGTATTTCTCAGATTAATCAATCTCATTTGAGGATGAATGTTCCCAAGGGGGAGATATTATAATACCCTGTATTTTTCTAAATCAGTTTAACTCTCAATATATGAGTATTCCTATATAAATTTTTTAGAATACTCCAAATTTTTTAGTTTAGAGCTTACCATTGCGTATGAAATTCAGTCAGCTTTCCAACGATATAAAATTCACCCAAATTCGATAACCGGATGAGAAGTTATAGCATATTTTGTAAAACAGTGTGCCACCTGGTGCAGCACCGCGTCATGGAGACCATCCAAATGACAATTGTCAGTTTCCAGTGAGCCAACACTATAATCCCATGTCGTGAAGCAGTGCAAGTTCCTAATTGTCATTTTCCAGTGAAGCTTCGCAAAAGCATCGCGCGCGCCAGGGCCAAATTTCAGAATTGTCAAATTCCGGTGAGGCTCCACGATGGTGCTGCGTCACGCCAAGAGCCAATTTCCCAGTTGTCCCTTTTTTTACAGTTCCAATCGGATTCCAGTGGCTCACCGCGATGCCACCATGTTACGGTGAAGCCCAAAATTGAGATTTTCAGTGACGAATCTTAACTTCTTTCCAGGGGTAATTTGGTATTTTTCCATGACCCAGATCAATTTTAAACACGTAATTAACCCTTAATTAATCTATTTATATCATTATTTACTCAATTTTCTCCAAATTAAATCATTCTCTCTCAAAAGGGCAAAACCCTAGCTTCAAGAATCAAGAACAAAGCTCAAGAAATACTCCAAGAACCTTCAAGAATTGATATTCTTAGGTATGTTAGGAGTTCATCTATTGGTTCCTTACACCCATAGAGTTCAAGAATCCATTTTTAAAACTACAAGCTTATTTATTCATGATTTACATGCTTGAAATTGGATTTTATTCAGATTCATGACATTAATTGAGTTTCAATCCATGATTAAATTGTAGATTTCATGAAATTAAAATAACTTGTATATTGAATTGTGTAATTCCATGTTATAACCATTGAATTGGAAGGTTTGGGTAATGTATTTAAAATGTTTATTTGTTGTCCATGATTATATGCATTAAGTTGTGCTCCCCAAGTGTTTGATGAAATTTCCATGTGAACTAAATAGTGAAATCAAGACATGCTAGCATATCTACAAGCTTATGCCTTACAAGTGTTTGATAAAATGTTTCTATGAATGAATTATGAACAAGTGAACATTGTTATGCTTTCTCAAGATTATGCTATGCTTTACTTTTCTTGCTATCGAGTCCTGGGGGTATTTAATACCCAAAAATCTAGCTGTTTACCTAGAGCTACAATATTTACAGAATAGTCTCAGTCAGGTCACAAAATCATAGTACTCAATTAGTTAACAGAGCTCAGTAAACTCAGTCAGTTACAACACTCAGTAAAACTCAGTATCAGTCTAGTTCAGTTCAGTATAATAATCAGTGTCATTCAGATGGAAGTAGGACTTAGCACCGAGTGATCCAAGGATGGAGGCTCACCTGCCAATAGAGGGTGTGATCCTTTAAAATAGTCCTTGCATTCCAAAACTAGGTAGCCGGCGTAGGTTGAGACATCAAACTACCAGTTGAGGGTTTATGAGGTATTTTAACCTACCAGTTGAGGGTACCACCATTCTCATTTAGGGCTCCTACCAGATGAGGGTGACTCTTCAGTTGTCTTTACCTGTGTCATGGTACTGACACCCTTCCAACTACGGTTACAGGTTGGACCCTAGTTATCTTAGTTGCGGTATGTCGGTTAGATGACTACCTCCCACATTTTCATTTTCAGTCTCAGTATAGAACTCAGTTCAGTTCTAAAGAATCAGGACTGTTAGACACAGTTAATCAGTATCAATAATTTATTTATCAGTAATCTCAGATATCAGTTACTCAGTTATCAAAACTCAGTACTCAGCCTCAAAAAGCCTCACGTATATGTACAGTATTGCATACTTAGTATTTTTACAGTAGTTCCAGTTAACCCTGTACTCTTATTCAGTTACTTTATATCATTCATCCAGTTGTTGTTCATGCATATGAACCCTTGCATTAAGCCGTACCTCATCTAGCATACCAATACATTCCACGTACTGATGCATACTCTTTATTTGCACTATGATATCTTATATCATAGGTTCGAACGAGTAGGTTCCTGGCCATGCATAGACAGATTAAGTTAGCAGCATTAGATTCAGTAGTGAGTCCTCATCTATCGAGGATATGATTTTATTTCAGTATTTCATCAGTTTCAGTATTTCATAGTCGGAGTTAGTTGGGGGCTTATACCATAAACTCCACTTTCATACAGTTTAGTTAGAGGCTTTTTAGACTAGACTAGTTCAGACAGTATTTTAGATTTCATATGTTTTATCAGATATCATTACAGTTGTTATTCTTTATCAGTATTCAAATTATGAACGTTATGGCATTTTAGTCTATTTACTGTATTATTACAGTATTATCATCCAGTGCTCACAGCAGGTACTAGTCATGGTTATCTTGTGGTCTTTCGGGGTCGTAAGCACTGTGTGGTGTCCGAGGTGCAGACTCGAGGCATTACAGAAATACAATATCATTGAAGATCTAGAAACAAAATCTAGTGGTGAATCCTATTAAGATACTGAGGATTCATAGAAAATTAATGATTAGATCATCATCGAATTAAACGAGGAGTGTAATATCAATGAATTATCTTTGTGTTATGGAGTTTCTTAAAAAAGAATAAGTTCTAGGATCTTGAATCCTAAACCTTCAAACTTTTGCATCATATGTGTGTCTCCGAATAATGAATTTGTGGAGGAGTTCATAGAAATGGGGAGCTCAAAAACTCAACATCATAAAACTCATCAAGGACAAATCAATGATAGAAAATCTTCATCATTGGAAGAACAAAGGGGAGTTGGGAAAAAACTGCTATGAGTTTTACCAAGGAATGGTTCAAAGCTTCGTTTGAGTTCTTCAACAACAAGTTTGGGATAGCTTCCAAAAAATTACTTTAAGGGAGAGTGAAAAATATCAAGAGTAGATTTTTTGGCAGAAAGAATATCATACTTTTCTAGTTAAATTTCTAAAATAGTCTAGTGAATGATTATCATAGTTTTCTAGTTAAGTTTCAAGAATAATCTAGTGTGGTCACTTAGATAAGAAATTTGTGAAAATATCTAGAGTAGAAAATAAAGCACTAGAATTTTCTTGTGGATGTATCTAGAAGAATATCTAGAATCATCCATGGGAAAATATAAATAGGAGTCTTCTTCAATAACAAAGTTTCTCTTTCATAGTTTCTTCTTCTTTAGATGAATCTTTCGATCTTAGTTAACGATCTTGGGTGTTGGAACCTTTAAGTTTTGATGAATGACAATATGAATGAAAAAAGTTGATATGAGTTAAATCAATGCAACTGGAAACTTCAACTTACTGATCACATGGGGAATAAAACAAGTTGAATTTCATTCAAACACTTGATGATAAGTGAAAGCAAGTTGAGTTGAAAAAGGAGTCCTACGTAAAGAAGAAGTTTCACTTCTGAGCATATTATGAAGAGTCCTATGTGTAGAAGGAGAAAGGTTTTGCATATTGAAGATGTCTACGCAAGATAGGAAACATATAAATTGAAGGACTCTTTGTTAGATCAATGACGTTTCTGATGACTGACACATGAATGGAACATGTTACTTGACCTGGTCCAAGCATATGAAGGCAGGTTTTAGGTTTTACTGATAGATGCAGAAAAAGATTGCTAAAAGTCAGGAATGAATGAGCAAACCTAATTTTGATATACTCAAGCTACTGATCACGTGAGAAATTTAAGAAGTTGTGGTTGAGTAAAATACTTGAAGATAAGTTGATTTAAAGAGTTGAAGTTTGACTACAACACATTATAAGTTGTATGTTGAATTTATTACAAGGCGGACAGAACATTAAAACAAAGAAAGCTACATCATTCAGAAGATGATTTAATCAAGGAGTTCTATAAGAAAAAGAGTTCTACTCAAGCTAGGAGAGAGAGAGGCGGCAGCAACAATAAGAGTCAAAGCAGTCCAATTCAACATAGCAAAGAACATTAACTAAAATGAGTCCAATTCAAGATATGAGAAGAAATCAACTGAAGATCTCCATTAGGGGTGCTTTAAGTACAAGGGAAGAGATTCAAAGCAATACACGCACTTAAAAAGAAGAAAAGCACAATCGACAGATTGACTTCACGAAGTGCTATTCAATCACTGAAGAAACACATTGAAGAACCAGGTCCTTAGTATAAAATCTAGCTAAGAGTTTTAACTTTGATTTTTAGAGTTGTTCATTATGTTTGAGATATTGATATAATATTAGTTTCAGTGTGTTATAAATTGAATTAGGAGATAGCCTTCGAGTTGGGGAAAACCCAGAGACTTTGGGAATACATACCTTGGGAGGTGTGTGTGTAGTTAGGAATTAGAGTTTATAATTCCTAGTCGTTGAGTTAAAAGGAATTAGAGTTTATAATTCCTAGTTGTTGAGATATAGGGATCAGAGTTTATGATTCCTATTTGTTGGTTACAAGAGTTTTGTAATCAGTCGTTGTTAAGGCTCAGAGTTATTTGGTGAAGTTGGGGTTAAATCCTGTAGAGGTGTAGATCGTGTTTTTTTACACCATTTGAGCCGGGTGTTTTCCACATAAAAATAATTGTGTTCTTTACTTTCTGTTTTACTGCTTCCCTGAAACACGTTAGACAACCCATTCCATCGATAAGAAATAGTTAGGAGAAAATAAGATAATCAGTAAGGCACGAACTCTAACATTGGGCTAGCAGAAGGTCTCTCAATCATACTTTTCTTCATCTATTTTCTACAGTAAGGTGATTATCGTAGCTTACCAATCATTTAAATGACCCTAAATAGGAATATATGGATGTCAATGATTAAGATAGAAAATTAGTAGGTAGTCGCTCACTACTGTTAGTATTGCTTGTCCTATTCTTCAATTTTTGTGTTACTTGTTGTTTCCTTTGCTTTAGTTATCGTACATTTTGTGGTTGCTTCTTCTTTTTCGTTTAGTGGTTTTCTGCATGGCTTCCTTGCCACCGTATTTGTTTTACTTGTTTTTTTTTTTTTGAATATGCTTCAGTTGAGACAATGGTCTATTGGAATCAGTCTCTTTATATTCATAAGGTTGGGTTAATGTTGTAGACACCTAATTTCATTCCTCCCCGATGTCATTTTTACTCATTCTTATTTTATCCTACCGTGCACCTTCACCCATGTTATTATACCCCCACAATATACAAAATAAATAAATAAATAATAAAATAACAAAATCCCTAACAAATCCTATCCTAACTAATTCTATCTTATCCTAACAACCTACCCAATCAAAATAAACCACACCCTATCCCCTACCCCCTACCCGTGGACCCCACCTACCCTACCTCACCACTACCTACCCTCACAATATATACCCACATACTCTCACAAAAGAAAAGGGGAACAGTAACAAAAAAAAGATCAGACCCTCTCCTTCTCTCTCTAGACTCTCACTCTCTCTCTCTCAACAAGCTTTGCCGGCGACCGATCAACGACCCTATCGGCATCCATGGCATACGCCGGCCAACCCAGCGCCGGCTAGCCCTCTTTTTCTCTCTCCTTGAACCATCCTCTCTATCACCGCCGGCGACCAACCAAACGACCTAAGCTACCAACGGCGAAAACAACAACACCAGCGCCGCTATGCTGCCAGCAACCAAACCACACCATTCTCCTTCAAATCTACCTCGCCAACCAGCGACCAGATCTTATCGGAGCTCCGGCGAGTTTATAGTGAAATCGGCGAGTAGCAGTGAACGGGTAGGTACGAACGCAGAAAATACTCCTTTTTCGGCGAGTTCTTTTCACCGAAAAACTCAGTTACTGCATCGTTACTATTCGTCTTGGTCTTTATCGAGTCTTTCAAGCTCCGGAGAAGCCGAATCAGTTCGTTTGTGTCAATCCCTGTCGGCAGTTCAGCATCAAATTTTTGTCTGTCATCGAATTATCTAGATCTGGGCTTATTATTTTTACTCTTGGGTTGTGAGATTGAAATTTTTGTCTTTGGGATTTCTATTCGGGATTAGTTGTTTCTATTTGAGATTGTCGATTCCGGATTAAAATCTGTTCGAAGAACTTGTGATATCGAGTTGGATCTTTGTTGGGGTTTGAGGTTTGATCCGAGGCTATCAGGAGCGGGTTTCTTTATTTTTATCATGCAATATTCTTCAAAAGTTCCAAGTTGAGGTCCAATTCTATTTCCCTCTTTTATTTTATGTTTATTATATTTGATGTTTGGAATGAATATTGTGTTTGTTTGATGATTGTAACGTGGTGATATGTTTCGATATTATGTTGGAGAAATCGCGATTACTGTGGTTGATTTGATTGAGACTTATTTAATCATGTTGGTTGAAATAAATTTGGGAACGGGAATCGAAAATTGATAAAAGTGAATATTATGATATTTTTGATACATTGTTGATGTTGAATGCGATATGTCGTCGTGCGGGTAGGCAAACAGTAAGCTCGGGTAGGCAAGTTTAGGATTGGTGTAGTGTTGGAATGATCGGAATATTTGTGAATGTCTTGTTTATCGTATTTGGAAAGTGTATTTATTTAACCGGGGAATGCCCCGAGATAATTTGTATTTACTCACCGGGGAATGCCCCGAAGAATTTTGTACGCTAAGGATGTTCGTGATCAAGGCCCGAGGTATCGGGTAAAGAATGGTTTAGGACTAGTGTAGGTTATTTCAGTGTTTTTTATTTCGTTTTGTAATAATTGGACTGGACTTTACATTTTTGTTTTGTTTTGTTTATTGTTTGATTATTTTGCGTGCTTTTGTGTGGTTTATACATTTTGTAGTGCCAAAGTAGTTGATACACTCTACCAAGCGACCGTGGTTGAACCACGGGATCGAGGGGTGCCTAACACCTTCCCCTCGGTCAACAGAATTCCTTAGCCGGAGTCTCTATTCGCAAACCAGTTTAAAGAGTCAAATGGTTTTGAAAAGGATTTTCCAATGGTGACTTGGCACACCAGATTATGCCAAGTGGCGACTCTGAATAAAAATGTAAATAATCCTTTTCCGAAACAAATTTTCATTTCTTGTCACTTAAATAATAAAACCCTTTCGAACTTTAAACTATAATTTTTTTGGAGTGTGAAAAAAAAAGGTGTGACAGCTCTGGCGACTCTGCTGGGGACATTTCAGAATTCGAGCTTATTTTTGAGTCGTATCGGCTTTGTTTGGCATTTCGAGTGTATAAACATTGTTTGTAATTATTGTTGGTGTTATTTTTTTCACTTTTGTGCGTTTTCGTGCTCTTTGTTTATATTATTTATCTTATGTGTTACCGCTTTATATCTGTCATCATGAGTCCGCCCCCCGACCTTCTTTCTGCAACAAGTCCGTAGTACACGTGTTGTACACAACCTTTAGTTGAGTCACCCTTATTTTAGGGGGAGAGCCGTCGGTGTTATGGAGTAGGTGGAAAGCAAAGCAGCCACTATCGACCATACGCTCCCCCGAACAGCCTTGTTAGTGAACCACAACGTAGGTCAACCTTTAGGTCATGCTTATGTGCATCATGCGGAGACCTAGCGGGACCCACATGGTCCATTGTAGGAGACTCACCTCTAAAGCATCCCTACATGCTAACTGTTGCATATTTAAGGGTAACGTGGTCATTTGACGGACTGATTTGAAAGAAAAAAATATTTGTTAGGAGTAAGGTGCATAGGTAAAAAACAAAAAAAAAAGGAAGAAAAATAGAAAAGGTGAGTCGAAAAGAATGAATCAAAAGGAATGTCATAGTTTATTTTAGAATTCTTTATGACTTTTGTTCTTCACAATCCAAAAACTCAAAAAGTTTTTTTTTTACGTTTTGCATTTGTCTTCTTAAAATACCGTAAGCTCAAAAAAAAAAAAGAAGAAAAAAGAAAAAAAAAGAAAAGGAGGTTTTGTTTGTCTTTTCTAATTATTTGTCAAAAGCCAAAAATACCAAAAAGATTTTTTTATAATTGATGGTGTCAGTCTTAGTTAAAGTGTCTAGTTGAAAATCCAAAATTTTTTATTCGTTTATTTTTTATTGTGTCTCTTAAGTTAGGGTCAATTTATTAGTTAATCGTTAATTGTCCAATATGGACGAACTACGCACCCCTGATTCTCCTCTCTCAGGAGTGAGATACGTAGGCAACCTATTGTGGGTTTGGGGATCTTATTTTGAAAAATCCAAAAATATATTTCTTCACTCTCCATTTCGAGTAGGCGTTTCACATGCGTCTTTAAAAGAAAACTACAAAAAGATTTTTCTTTAATAGATTCAAGTTTCATTTTCACATGAAATTCAAAAATTGAAAACCCAAAAAGATTTTTTCTTTGGTAATCACAGGTTTCATTTTTGTATAGAGATTTAAACCTAAAAAAAAAGATTTTCATCAATTCTTTTGACACTTTGTTTCAAGAAAGAAAAAAGAGTTTAATTGGCCATTTTGGCAAAACTGCCCGAACTACGCAAGATCTGATTCATGTACAACATGATACGTAGGCAACCTACTTTTGGGTTCGATCTAATCATTTTGTTTCGTTGTTTTTCATTATTTTCCTCTTTTAAAGAAAAAAATAAAAGCCATAAAGAATAATAAAATAAAGGTAGATAACGAGAGAAGTGAAAAGAATAGAGATGAATACGAAAAATAATAATAATAAAAAAAAAGAGAGAAAAGAATAAAAGATAATAATAGGTGTAGATAAAAATAAGTGTAGATAAAATCGGGATGATGTTAAAATGACTTCGCTACCCTTGAAAGCTGGTAGAAATGAACATGAACTTAGGGCAATGTTACCAATGTGATTCCCATGCTTTTTGTATACCCTAATCCTAACGAATGTCGTCTTTGATGAGCATGTTCTTTCAGATAACAGTGGTAGGTTTGTAGCACTCTGGCTAGTCACCCATACTTCACTAGATCCAAAGCAAAGCTCTCCATGGCTAGCAGGGAGATTGAAAATTCGCTCATTGACCCGGATCAGGATCACAGGGAAGAAAGTTCTGAACACAATGATGAGGTAGTAAGGCTCAGGCAACAATTGATAGATTTACACTGGGCATGGGCCAGCGGAATGCCTCCTTCTCCGCTCCCTGAAGGTCTTGGGAATATCTCTAACTGCCCACCGCTCTCTCAAGCACAATTCTCTGTTCCTACTGAGTCACCTGAGTATGCGCCAGGATTCACGCCGCAACATTATTATCCTGGCAGTTCTGGTGTGCCCTTGGCAGCTCCCCAATCAAGACCCGCTGCTCAGCCAGCGCCACCAACCACACCGGTATTCGTGGCTCCGCCGCCACAAGAAACTCCCATATATGTTGTGCGTCCCGGAATGAGGCTTCCTAGGTCTACCAGTGAGCCAGTACTGAAGGTTCTAGATAATCAGTATTATGCCCCGGAGCCTACCTTGCAAATGAATGAACTGTATGGGTACACTCAGCCACCTGCATTTCTATTTGATACGGAGAAACCTGTCGCAGCAGAGGAACAGGATATCATAGCTCGAAAATTGAAAAGTTTAGAACAAGCTACGAGGAATTTGCAAGGAATCGGAGATTATAGAAGTGTTTCCTATAAAGACCTATGCATGTTCCCAGACATCAACCTACCCCCCAGTTTTAAGATGCCTAAGTTCGAGAAGTACGCAGGGCACGGTGATCCTGTTGCACACTTGAGACGTTATTGCAACCAGTTGAGGGCTGCAGGAGGAAAGAAAGAACTGATCATGGCCTTTTTTGGTGAGAGTCTTTCAGATCTGGCTTTAGAATGGTTCATCGATCGAGATATCGATAAATGGAACAGTTGGGATGATTTGTCTTCTGAATTTGTTCAACATTTTCAGTATAACATTGACTTGATTCCGGATGAAAAATCTTTGGTCAACATGAAGAAAAAGAGTACTGAAGGTTTTAGGGAATACGCGATAAGGTGGCGTGAATAGGCCGCTAGGGTAAAGCCTTCAATGAAAGAAAGTAAGTTGGTAGAAGTTTTCATTCAGGCGCAGGATGAAACCTATTTTCAATATTTACTTCCGGCAATGGGAAAGTCTTTTATGGAAGTCCTCAAAATGGGGGAGATGATAGAGGACGGGATTAAGACCGGTCGAATAGTGAGTTTTGCTGCATTAAAAGCCATCACACAAGCGATTCAAGGTGGATCTGGCGCATTCAGAGGTAAAAATAAGAAAGAGGATGTTGCGACTGTCGTAGCCGGAACCCATTTATATCCTAAAAGACCACCTCGCCCCTATCCCCAATCCCAAGCCTAAATCTACACCCAAGCTCCATATATTCCTCCTCACCATTACTACCCTCCACAAAATCCTTTATATTCCATTCCACCACCACCATACCCAGTATATAGCGCGCAACCATATGCCCAAACCCTTTCTTACCCGCAGTGGCGCACGCAAACTCCACAAAATTGCCCATTCGCTCCACCAAATTACCAAAACCCCTCCAGACCCAGTTTTTAACCTAGGCCCGAGTATAAGAGGGAGAATACGGTCAAAAATCAATTCATACCTCTTGGGGAGTCATATGCTAGCTTGTTTGATAGGTTAAGAAAGTTGAAGGTTTTAAGCCCAATTCAAGGAAGGCTGTCAAATCCACCACCAAGGAATCTCGATTATTCTTTAAGGTGTGCGTACTTTTCTGATATGCCAGGCCATGATATCGAGAAATGCTGGCATTTAATGAGAGTTGTTCAAGATTTAATTAACACAAATCAGATGCTGGTCCAGGCCCCGGAGGGTCCAAACATTAACTAGAATCCGTTGCCAACCCATGCTGAAGCCAATATGTTAGAATTGATATATGATGGGAAAGAGTCTTCGAGGGGTTATAAGCTTATTGTCAAGATACAGACCATTGAGGAGAAATCGGTGAATGTAGCTGAGTCTTTGAAAGCAATGTCATTGAGCCAGGAAGGAACGAGAGAAGATAAAGCCCGAGAAAGCACAAAGAAGTCCCTGATCATAGTACAAGGCGCCAGAAGGTATGTTGATTCAAGTCAGGATAAACCTAAGTTGACGGTGGTGGGAGCTCTGAGTCAGCCTATCTTGACGGTGAAAGGAGCACTGGCAGCGCCTATTGTCCTCAAACCGGTGACCCAACCTCCGATAGTTGATACGAAAAGGATTCCCTAGAATTATGGGCGGACCGTGATGACCTATCATGGGAAAGAAGTAGTGGAAAATGTAGATGAGGTAAGGGGTTTGACTAGGTCAGGAAGATGCTTCGTGCCTGAAAGCTTAAGAAAGTCCAAGCCAACGGTGAGTGGACTGTCATCTATCAAAAATCCTATCACCGAAGAAGAAGCCGAAGAATTTTTGAAAAAGATGAAATTGCCAGAGTATTCAATATTAGACCAGCTGAAGAAAACCCCTGCTCAAATTTCCCTTTTATCTATGCTGTTGCACTCCAAGGAGCATCGTGATATTTTACTGAAGGTATTAAATAAAGTATATGTTCCAAGGGAGATTACAATTAACCATCTTGAGAAAATGGTTGGAAAAATCTTTGAGGTCAATCAGATCAGCTTTTCTGACGATGAATTGCCTATTGAAGGTACAGGGCATAACCGGGGTCTTTACATTACAGTGAAGTGTGAAGATTTCTATGTCACTCATGTTATGATTGATGGAGGTTCAGGTGCAAATATTTGCCCTATTTCTACTTTGCAAAAGCTGAATATTGGTGCTGAGAGGATCAGGCCCAACAATGTATGTGTCAGGGCTTTCGATGGTGCAAAATATAATTCCATTGGAGAAATAGAACTAGTGTTGACCATAGGGCCTGTTGAGTTCGCCATAGAGTTTCAAGTGTTGAATGTAGACTCCTCTTACAATCTGTTGTTGGGAAGGCCGTGGATCTACAAGGCCAAGGCGGTTGCATCTACACTGCACCAAATGATTAAGTTTGAGCATGACAAGAAAGAAGTAGTTATTCATGGTGAAGGAGATTTGTCAGCCTACAAAGATTCTCCCTTGTCTCTTATTGAAGCAAATAACGTAGAGGAGACATTCGTCTATCAAATTTTTGATACAGTGCCAGTGAATCGTATCCTTGAATGGCAGGCTATACCGGGACCACAATTGTCTTCTGCTTCTGTCATGATGGTGAGTGAACTTTGGAAATACGGATTTGAGCCAGGAAAGGGTTTGGGAGCGTCTCTGCACGGTATAGTTCATCCCATATGTCCGAGTGAGAACGTGGGCACGTTTGGTCTGGGATTTGAGCCTACAGCTGAAGATCTGAAGAAAGCCAAGGGAAGGAAAAATGAAATATGGTCACTCCCTCGCCCAATGCCACTACTCAGTGAATCATTTGTTAAGAGCGGTGTCACGAAGTATGTGGAATTTGAGGTTGAATTGGTTGATGACTTCCAGAACCTTTGTATGAAAGTTGATATGGTCAAAGCAGGAGAAGGTACCAGTATGGCAGACGTGTAATTCATAGGTCCAGCTGTCCAGCTCAATAATTGGGAAGTCACTCCTCTCCCCGTCAGGAGGGAGTTTTGGTAGTTTATTTTGTTTTTCTTTCTGTTTATCCGAGTTATTTTAGGGTTGTAATTCGGATTTTAGTTTGTTTATGTAATGTTGGCGTCTGTGTTTAAACCCTCCTATCTTTTTATTTAATGAAATGCAATGTCCCTTTTGTTTCGTGTCTAATATATTTTTTGTTTTCCTTTTCTTACACAGTTCTCTTTATGCTGATTCTAATGACATAACATGCATGCGGAATTTTCAGCCTGACCTTAAAATCCAAACTAATCAAGATGTAATGAAGTAGGATGGGGAATATGATGAAGAAGAAGCACTAGAAGAAATAAGCAAAGAGTTGGAACAGTTTGAAGACAAACCGAATCCTAATTTGAATGAGACTGAGCCAATAAATCTAGGGGATCAAGAAGATGTTAGGGAAACTAAAATCAGTGTACATGCTTTGCCACAGCTAAAAGATAGAATGATTCAAGCATTAATTGATTATAAGGATGTTTTTGCATGGTCTTATGATGATATGCCTGGTTTAAGCACTGAATTAGTGGCTCACAAATTGCCAACTGATCCCGTATTCCCTCCTGTCAAACAGAAGTTGAGGAAGTTTAAAACAGATGTAAGTATTAAAATCAAAGAGGAAATCATAAAACAACTTGAAGCCAAAGTAATTCGAGTGTCTCGTTATCCCATGTGGTTATCCAATGTTGTTCCCGTACCAAAGAAAGATGGCAAAATTTGAGTGTGTGTTGATTATCGTGATTTGAACAGAGCAAGTCCGAAAGATGATTTTCCACTGCCCAACATCCACATTTTGTTAGACAACTATGCTAAACACGAGGTTGCCTCTTTTGTGGATTACTATGCCGGATATCACCAGATCATTATGGATGATGAAGATGCAGAGAAGACATCTTTTATCACACCATGGGGAAATTATTATTATCGAGTGATGCCGTTCGGTTTGAAGAATGCTGGAGCAACATACATGAGAGCCATGACCACTATGTTTCATGACATGATGCAAAATGAGATTGAGGTCTACGTGGATGATGTGATTATTAAGTCAAAAAGTCAGACTGACCATGTTAAAGATTTAAGAAAATTCTTTGAGAGGCTTCGCAGGTATAATCTCAAACTTAACCCGGCCAAATGTGTATTTGGAGTTCCATCTGGAAAGCTGTTGGGGTTTGTAGTCAGTCGTCGGGGAATTGAATTGGATCCCTCAAAACTCAAAGCCATTCAGGATTTGCCCCCGCCCAAGAATAGAATAGAGGTGATGAGTTTGCTTGGAAGACTGAACTACATTAGCAGGTTTATTTCTCAACTCACAACCACTTGTGAGACCATATTCAAGTTGTTGAAAAAGAGTGCTGCGGTAAAATAGACTGAACAATGTCAAGAAGCGTTTGATCGAATCAAAAGATATTTGTCAAATCCGCCCGTGTTGGTACCCCCAGAGTATGGTAGGCCTTTGATCTTGTATTTATCAGTCATGGACAATTCTTTCGGTTGTGTCCTGGGTCAACATGATGTTACAGGCAAAAAGGAGCAGGATATTTATTATCTTAGCAAGAAGTTCACCGCATATGAGGCCAGGTATACTCTTCTTGAAAGGACGTGTTGTGCCCTAACTTAGGTAGCACAGAAGTTGAAGCATTATCTATCATCCTATACTACTTATCTCATTTCCCGCAAGGATCCTTTGAAGTGTATCTTTCAGAAGTCTATGCCGACGGGTCGATTGGCAAAGTGGCAAATATTGCTTACCGAGTTCGACATTGTATATGTGACTCGAACCGCCATGAAAGCCCAAGCCTTGGCAGATCATCTTGCTGAGAATCCCATCGATGAAGAGTACGAGCCGTTAAAGACATATTTTCCTGATGAAGAAGTGTCGTGTGTCGATGAAGTTGTTATAGAGGCTGATCCAGGTTGGAGGTTATTTTTCGATGGAGCTGTCAATATGAAAGGAGTAGGAATAGGTGCAGTTCTTATCTCTGAATCGGGACAACATTTCCCGATGACAGCACAACTTTGATTCTACTGTACTAATAATATAGCAGAGTATGAAGACTGCATTCTTGGTTTGAGGTTAGCTGTCGATATGGGAGTCTAGGAATTATTAGTGTTGGGAGATTCGGATTTGCTCGTCCATCAAATTCAAGGCGATTGGGAGACGCGAGATTTGAAGCTCATCCCATATCGACAATGCTTGCAGGAGCTATGTCAACGGTTTGTGTCAGTAAGATTTAGGAATATTCCAAGGATTCGTAATGAAATTGCTGATGCTTTAGCCACTCTGTCTTCAATGCTCCAACATCCTGACAAGGTGATGATAGGCGAATTTACACGCCTATAGTGCTATATTTTGCCCATATTTCAGCTAAGTTTTGAGGACAAATTATATATTTCATGCACTTTTAGTCCTTTTTCCTGTAAGTGAGCTAACAAACATGATTAGCAAGTTTCAGGTATAAATGATGGAAAATTCAGAATTTTATGGATAACTTGACGCCAAAGAAAGCTTCACAAAAGGAGGAAAGCAAAACTTGGACGCCAAGGACCAAAAGTGGCGCATGGAAAATCTGTTTCGGGCAAAAACAACAATTCTAAAGACTTTGGGGATCAGCAGTAACCTATTAGGATTAGGATAATAATGCAGTAACCCAGTAGGATTGGGTTAAGCAATGCAGTAGCTTAGTAGGAATAAGATATGGGTGTTATAAATACTCTATTCTACTAGAGATTTTGATTAATTCACCATTCCACAAACACACTCTTACATTCTCCATTCTTACAATTAATTCTACTTTTTATTCTTCTTCTATTCATCTATTCAATTCTTAATTTCCGCAACAAGAGAAACGTTAATTTGCAAAGGAGTTCACGCCTAAAACGCCATACCACACTTTACTACACAAGATTTTATTGTGGTATATTAATAATGTCTATTGTGATTTCCTTCGCACTCATGGGTAACTAAACTTCTCTGTTGGGGTTATGGAAGCCATATGAGATACTATCTATTGCTATGAGTTTGTGAATTCGTGACACGTATGCTTCTTATATCATTATTCTCTTCATCTTAATCTAAATTCTTTGTGGTTGCAAACGCATAGAATACGCCAGTATAGCATTAACTTGTTCGAAAGAAAAGTTATATGTCTGGAAAAGAGATAATGTCAAGGTAATAGGGAACCAACCCCTGTTAAAAAGTTAGTGTCGTAACTGGATTAACCTCTTGGAGAATTCGTACTGTTAGATACGCTTTAAGCTCGAAAGAGTTAAAGTGAAATAGTCCTGGTTAAGGTCGAAAGACGCCTGTATTTACCATCGAATACAATTCTCTATAAGCACATGCATGTCTGAATTCCGCACAACTCATAGCCAATAGAGACGTACAACTCATAAGGTGGACATAACCCCAACTTCTCAATTCTCATTGATCAAAAACCAACCAAGCAAACCGTTTTTACTCCTTTATTTGCTGTTTTTATTTTATTACTTTGTTTACATTACTTGCACGTTAAAATCCCCCTTTTTTACGAGACTTGCTCCAAAAGTCTAGTAATCTTTGCTTACTCATTGACCGGCTATTCCCTGTGGGATCGATACCCAACCCAGTTGGGTTATATATTTGACAACGACCGCTTTACACTCCTATGAGAGCTGTAGATTGAGCGTTATCAAAAATTGGCGCCGTTGCCGGGGAATACAAGTGTCAATTAAGTTCGTAATAATTACTAGACCCTTTGGTCAAAGATTCTCGTACTTTTACTTTTAGTTTTTGTTTTTGTTTACTGCAGGTTTTTATTTAGTGCATGCCCCATACCCGAAGTTCTGGTCAACCGTTATTACCTATCAATCCTGAACCACAACGTATTGGCAGAATGGAGGCACAACATGAAATTGAAAGGATGGCTGCTGAACAGGAACAGGCGAGACTAGCTGCGCTAGCCGCCGCTCAAGTGCATCAACAAAATATTGATAACCCTGGGCGAGCAACAAATCCTGACGATGAGGATCTAAGTGATGACGAGCTACTAAACCCTAGGCATGCCGCTGAGATCGCAACACCTGCCAACAGAAGAGATCGTCAAGCTAGGTTTAGGCCTGAACGCCGAGCTATGCAACCATCTTTTGACGATGATGATGATGATCTTGATAGAGCCAGAGCCACATGAGCCATTATTCCTCCACCATTGGCACCTGGAGGCAAGTTCAACATCACAAGCACCATGATTCAGTTATTGCAACTCAAGGGATTATTTGGTGGACTAGCAGGTGATGATCCAAATATGCATCTCATCAACTTTATTTCTACATGCAAGTCGTTTGACAATCCTGGCATTGGTCAGAATGTAATTCGATTACGTCTATTTCCATTGTCTCTGTCTGGGAGGCAACTCTATGGTTGAATGGGCTAACTCCTGATTCTATTACAAATTGGAGGCAATTGAGAGACGCTTTCCTAGAAAGATTCTTTACGCCATCCAAAAGAGCACAAATGAGAGATGAAATCAGCAACTTTCGTCAGCTTCCAATTGAAGCCCTTCATGAAACATGGGAGAGGTTCAATACGAAGCTAATGAGGTGCCCAAACCATCACATGACTAATGTTCACCTAATGGAGATACTTTACAGATCCTTGAATTCAATAACTAAACCAGTTGTGGATAATGCGGCTGGAGGATCATTCATGGATCTCACCTTTGGTCAGGCAAGCAATATGCTAGACCGGATGACGAAGCAAAGTAGAGCTTGGCATACCAGGGATTCTGAGGTAGCAAGCCCCACTTTATCTATAGGCATGACTGCAGACCAAAGGAGAAGAGAAGAAGAACGTGATCAAGATATGGCGCACATGAAGACACAAGTGGATCTTCTTACAAAGCATCTATTATCAGGGAAGACCGAAAAAGTCAAAGCCATTGCGTCAAAAGGAAGAGACGAATCTGATTCGGATGAAGAGGCCAACTACTTGAACAATCAGGGGGGTTTCCAAGGTAATACCCAAGGAAACCAAGGTCGGAACTATTATGATAAATTTGGAAACAAGGACCAAGGTAATTGAAAGAACAAAAATGACAAAAGTAGTTTGTATGTTCCCCCTGGAAGACGTGACGCCACCACATCTAGTTCTGGAAATATGGAAGAGATGATGGCTAAACTGTTGAAAGGAGTGGAAGCAACCAGCGCGGGAGTAACGGAGGTAATAAATGATTTGTCCTCAATGAAGCAATTGTTTGACTCACATTCCACTTAAATAAAGCAAATAGAGCAGCAATTGAGCCAACTTTTAGCAGCACTCAATCAAAGAAAGGCTGGCACTCTACCTAGCGACACTGTGCAAAATCCAAGGAACGATGGATCATGCATGGCTATTACTACCAGGAGTGGTAAGGTGCTGGAAAATTCATCCCAAAGAAAGAAAGTGGCCAAAAATAAGGAAGATGATGACGCCATAGAAGCTGACCATGACGTCCATGACGTCACCCCTAGTACTTTGAAGCTTGAAAAGACTGAAATATGGAAGCAAGAGGAGAAGAAAGCTGTGGAGAGAACACTTCCCTTTCCACCACCACCTTTTCCTCAAAGATTGAAGAAGCAGGCGGATGATACAAGGTTCAATAAATTCATGGCAATATTAAAATAGCTGACCATTAATGTTCCGTTGGTGGAGGCACTAGAACAAATGCCTGGGTATGCAAAATTTATGAAAGATCATTTGACAAAGAAGCGGCTAGCAAGCTATGAGTTGAAAGATACTGTTCATCATTGTAGCGCAATTGCGACCCGATCACTAGTTCAGAAGAAGGCAAACCCTGGTGCTTTCACTATTCCTTGCACAGTTGGATCTATGAATTTTGCTAAGGCATTGTGCGATTTGGGAGCTAGCATCAATTTGATGCCACTATCCGTTTACAGAATGTTGGGGTTGGGCGACCCTACACCAACCAATATGCGGCTCGTGATGGAAGATAGGTCGGTAAAATGACCTGTGGGTATCTTGAATGATGTGTTGGTGAAGGTATCTACCTTTATTTTTCCTGCAGACTTTGTGATTTTAGATTGCGAGGTGGATTCTGAAGTTCCCATAATTTTGGGACGTCCTTTCCTTGCAACAGGAAGTGTTCTTATTGACATGAGAGCTAATGAGCTTTTATTTCGGTTGAATGACGAAGTGGTCCTCTTTGATATATGCAAAGTAATGAAGCAGCCCAGCGATATGAATGTGTTCTCTGTAGCTGATGTTCATTATGAGGATAAGAAAGCGTTGTCTGTAAAGAAACAACTTACTGTTGAGCCACTATCTGATGTGCTGTTGAATGTTGAGCATAAGAATGATGAAGATTATGAAGAAACTATATGTGCTCTAACAGAAATAGGGTCCTATTCTCATACTCCTAAGCAGCCGAACCTTGATCTTAAGAATCAACCGTCACCAACAGCGAAGACTTCCATTGAAGAGCCCCCAGTGCTAGACTCGAAAGAGCTCCCCAATTATCTAAGGTATGTGTTCTTGGGAAGTAGAAATACACTTCCGGTGAGTGTTGCGGATGATTCAAGTGAACAACATGTAGAGGCTCTCATCTCTGCTCTGAAGAGGTACAAGAGAGCCATTGGGTGGTTCATTGATGATATCATTAGGATCCTTCTTGGGTTATGTACGCACAAGATTCATCTCGAAGGAGATTGCATGCCCACAAGTAAGCAACAGCGTCATCTGAATCCATTCAGAAAATAATGCCCCATCTATCTCGATGAAGTCTAATTAATCGAGGTAGCTATGTCGTGCCGCGAAAATAAATCAAACGCTTGGTGGGAGGCAACCCATCGTTTTTAATTATTTTTGTTGTTTTTTTTTCCTAGGATTTTGTCGAGCCGCGACCAAAACTAAGGCGCTTGATGGGAGGCAACCCATCGTTCTAATCGTTTTTGTTGTTTTTGAGTAAATGTAGGTGCAAGAGGTGTAAAGGAGGAGATTGAGTTCAAATTTTGATTTGAAAGAATTGCATGTTGAAGGTGGTAAGTTAGGATTGAAGGAGAAAAAGGCAATGGGTTGGGCATTGCCTATGAAAATATAGGCAAAGAACAAGGCAAGGCCTATGTAAATCTAGGCCACGAACAAGGCAAGGCCTATACTATGGCCTAAGCTCTCGGAATCTAGTGTGCCATAGCATAGGTGCCGCCCATGCCTAAGTGTGCCATAGCATAGGCGCCGCCTATACAAAAGCATTTTGCCTCTGAATCTCATATGCTATGGCATAGGCGCTGCCTATGGTCACTTCTTGTCTCCAAATCCGATTTTAAATGGGTCAAAACCCGACCCAAGCTTGTCCTATAAATAAGAGACTTAGTCTTGGACCAAAAACACATTGCAAACCTAGCATAAGCGCCGCCTACATCTCCAAATCTTCTCAAAAATTTTCCTTTTTCTCTTTTACTTCACAAGAACATCATCCAAAGGCATCAATCAAGTAAGTACTTCTTTGTTCTTCATTTATATTCCGTAAGTACTACATTACTACTCCTATTATGAATTGTTAAATCTTGAAGTAGTATTGGTGATTTGAATGTGATTGAATTGTTGTGACACAACTACGTGAGTGAACAAATATGTAAGGATGATCTTAACTTGTTTCCAACTTGTATTTGATTTTGATGCACTGTCATACTCTTGCAGAATTGGCATGGTCACGAAAATTGCATATTCTTGTCAATAGAAATCTTACATGTTGGAATGACTTGTGTCTAAAGATGAAATTCATGGTGGACTACCAACCTATGAGGTTGTGATTATTCTTAGATGCTATACCTTGATTCAATCCCTATGTAGTAGTCTTGATATTTCAAACATGAAAGTATTGCCAAGATTTCAAGAAGTATGACTGCACTGATTATATTGTTGGACTATAGCACCCTAAACGTATGTAGATGAAGTCTGAGTAATCGACAACATTCACTTAATTAGTTTGTGTCAACAAATTAAGTGTGGGGTGGTGCCACTATTGTCTGTTTGTCGATTGAATCTTCCGAGATGAAGCTAACATGACTCTATTGAGATCTCAGGTAGAATGGCACAAAAAGGATGACAAGGAAAAGAAAAAGCACCCACCTCACAGAAAGGTAAGAAAAGAGAAAGAAAAGAGCAAGCTGAATCCTCCGTGCTGCAAATACCTCGACGCACTCTTGGAATCAAGTGGGGTACTTATGAGGAACTTCTGAGGATGACGACTCTGATGATGATTCTGACGCAGGGGGTATGACCCTAGACATAGAGGATGAGTCCGACTAACCAGGTTATTCTTATTTATTTTCCACTGAGGGTAGTGTGTCCCATCTAAGTGTGGGGTGCTGGTATTTGTATGCTAGACTTCTTTATATGCATTTGCTTATTTTTGTTTTATTTGTTAGTAGTTAAATTTTAGATTTTTTTTTTAACTTTGCATGAAATTGTTCTGATAGGCAGCATGGTATTATGACAAGAGTCTGTGATAAAATCATTACTATAGAGACGTTTAGGCTCTAATTGTGACTCACTATGTGATAATTGTGTGGTTCAATTCCTTCATCTGTTGGGTCAAGAGTCTATACTACTCCCAATAAAGTCGACCATGTGCCTTGTGTGTGCGAGGATATAGTATATTCTATGTTTGTGGCTGATGCTAGAACTTGCCTGGTATGTATGTAAAGCGAAATAAAGAGTGCAAGTTTAGGAGATGATTTAGGCATTTCTTTGGCAACCTGTAATTGTTTACCTTCTTTATACCTACCCATGGACATCATCCTAGTTAACCCTTTTTGAGCCTTTAGCCTATTTTCTTTGACAACCTCATATGTAAGCCTAATCCATTTTTTTCAAGACCATAATTTGATCTAAATTCCTAAGTGCTTTAAAGTATAAATTCATGTGACAAAATAAGAGGAAATTGGGTGAGTATGATGCTTTAGAATGAATTGGTGCTTGAAATTGTTATGAAAAAGAATTGCTATCATAAGAGGTGTATTATGAAAAAGAAAAAGGAAAGGAAAACTGAAAAGTTAGTGATGTTAAAATTGAAAAACAAAAGAGGAGAAAAGGGGTGGTAGAATAAAACAAAGTAAAAAGGTTGTTTGAGAGAAGAATGTTAATGACATAATGTGATGTATTAAAGTGCTTAGGAACATAGTCACTATTTCTGGCCAAAATAGTCCTACCCGTCCCTTAGCCTACATTACAACCAGCAAAAGACCTATTTGACCCTAAGCTTAGCATTTTGATATTTAGTGGAGCATTACACTAAGGGCAAGACTATGGTCATCAGTTGCAACATACGAATTCTTTGTGAGAGTGAGAGCAAGGAAAATTATGTACCCATGTGTCGATAAATGAAATACTTGTGAGTGATAATGGGTGACATATTGTGAGACACACATGGTTGATGAGTTTCAGGTAGTTGTGTATGATTCTTTGTGCCTTAACTTTTGAATATGAGTTGACCACCATCACGAGTCTATGTTGGAGGTTGAATTGTTTCTACTAATGATCAGAAAACTACTCTTTGTTGATAATTGTTGTGCCTGTCTTGACGAATATTTTGTGTTGTTGCTGTGAAACCCTAAGTAGATGTTTAGATGGACATGATATTTTGTTCGAGGACGAACAAAGATTTAAGTGTGGGGTGTTGATGATAGGCGAATTTACACGCCTATAGTGCTATATTTTGCCCATATTTCAGCTAAGTTTTGAGGACAAATTATATATTTCATGCACTTTTAGTCCTTTTTCCTGTAAGTGAGCTAACGAACATGATTAGCAAGTTTCAGATATAAATGATGCAGAATTCAGCATTTTATGGATAACTTGACGCCAAAGAAAGCTTCACGAAAGGAGGAAAGCAAAACTTGGACGCCAAGGACCAAAAGTGGCGCATGGAAAATCTGTCCCGGGCAAAAACAACAATTCTAAAGACTTTGGGGATCAACAGTAACCTATTAGGATTAGGATAATAATGCAGTAACCCAGTAGGATTGGGTTAAGCAATGCAGTAGCTTAGTAGGAATAGGATATGGGTGTTATAAATACCCTATTCTACTAGAGATTTTGATTAATTCACCATTCCACAAACACACTCTTACATTCTCCATTCTTACAATTAATTCTACTTTTTATTCTTCTTCTATTCATCTATTCAATTCTTAATTTCCGCAACAAGAGAAACGTTACTTTGCAAATGAGTTCACGCCTAAAACGCCATACCACACTTTACTACACGAGATTTTTATTGTGGTATATTAATAATGTCTATTGTGATTTCCTTCGCACTCATGGGTAACTAAACTTCTCTGTTGGGATTATGGAAGCCATATGAGATACTATCTATTTCTATGAGTTTGTGAATTCGTGACACGTATGCTGCTTATATCATTATTCTCTTCATCTTAATCTAAATTCTTTGTGGTTGCAAACGCATAGAATATGCCAGTATAGCATTAACTTGTTCGAAAGAAAAGTTATATGTCTGGAAAAGAGATAATGTCAAGGTAATAGGGCACCAACCCCTATTAAAAAGTTAGTGTCGTAATTGGATTAACCTCTTGGAGAATTCGTACTGTTAGATACGCTTTAAGCTCGAAAGAGTTAAAGTGAAATAGTCATGGTTAAGGTTGAAAGACTCCTGGATTTACCATCGAATACAATTCTCTATAAGCACATGCATGTCTGAATTCCGCACAACTCATAGCCAATAGAGACGTACAACTCATAAGGTGGACATAACCCCAACTTCTCAATTCTCATTGATCAAAAACCAACCAAGCAAACCGTTTTTACTCCTTTATTTGCTTTTTTTATTTTATTACTTTGTTTACATTACTTGCACGTTAAAATCCCCCCTTTTTACGAGACTTGCTCCAAAAGTCTAGTAATTTTTGCTTACTCATTGACCGGCTATTCCCTGTGGGATCGATACCCAACCCAGTTGGTTATATATTTGACAACGACCGCTTTACACTCCTATGAGAGCTGTAGATTGAGCGTTATCACAAGGCCTACATCGATCTAGTGCATATACAGAGTCGTGATCAGCATGCTTACTGTAATGCGGTTGAAAAAGAGCTCGATGGAGAACCCTGGTTCTTGGATATCAAGCGGTACATTCAGTCAGGAAAATACCCAACATACGCCACCAACGATCAAAAGAGGACTATTAGGCGTTTGGCTAGTGTATTTTTTTTTAAGTGGGGGAATCTTGTATAAGAGGACCCCAGATCTGGGACTTTTAAGGTGTGTAGATGCAAAAGAAGCCTCGTCAATCATGGTTGAAATACACTCTGGAGTATGCGGGTCGCATATGAACGGTCATGTCTTGTCAAAGAAGATTCTTCGAGCAGGTTATTACTGGCTTACTATGGAAAGAGATTCTATTCAATTTGTTCGAAAGTGTCATCAATGTTAGGTACACGGTGATCTGATACGTTCTCCTCCTGTTGAGTTGCATGCAATGGCCGCTCCATGGCCGTTCGTGGCTTGGGGAATGGATGTGATTGGACCAATTGAGCCGAAGGCATCAAATGGACATAGATTCATTTTGGTAGCCATTGACTACTTCACAAAGTGGGTGGAAGCAGTAACTTTCAAGTTAGTGACAAAGAAGGCTGTGGTAGATTTTGTTCATGCCAATATCATTTGTAGATTTGGAATTCCTAAGATGATTATTACAGACAATGCTGCCAATCTCAATAGTCATTTGATGCAAGAAGTGTGTCAATAGTTTAAGATCGCACATCAAAATTCTACTCCATATCGCCCAAAGGCCAATGGTGCTGTAGAAGCCGCCAATAAAAATATAAAAAAGATACTGCGAAAAATGGTACAAGGTTCTAGACAGTGGCATGAAAAGTTGTCGTTTGCATTGCTAGGTTATCGCACCACTGTTCGCACTTCAATAGGGGCAACTCCATATTTATTAGTGTATGGGACAGAAGCAGTCATCCCTGCAGAAGTTGAAATTCCCTCTCTTCGAGTCATTGTAGAAGCAGAGATTGATAATGACGAATAGGTAAAAACCCGACTGGAACATTTGAGTTTGATCGAGGAAAAAAGGCTAACGTACGTGTGTCATGGCCAGTTGTATCAGAGGAGGATGGCTCGTGCGTATAACAAAAAGGTCCGTCCCAGGAATTTTTAAGTTGGTCAGTTGGTATTGAGACGTATCCTTCCTCACCAGGTTAAAGCGAAAGACAAGTTCTCCCCTAACTGGCAAGGTCCCTTCGTTGTGAAGAAAGTGTTGCCCAATGGAGCCTTATATTTGATAGATATTGAAGGCAAAATGGCAGAAATGGCTATCAATTCTGACGCGGTCAAAAGATACTATGTATGATATTTGATCCTTTGTTGAGTTTATTGCATGTTTAGTACTTGCATTTTTGAAGATTGATATGATGAAGACATTTTATTCTTCTATCCAAACATTGTGTCATCCTTTGTTTACCCATTTGAGCTTCATTTATTTTTCTTTCATATCCCTCTTTTGGAATCAAAATAGAGTCAAAGATAAATGTCAAGAAAATAAGAATAAAAGAAAGAGTTCAAAAATAAAAGAAAAAAAAATCAAATCAAAGCAAAGGACAAGCAGATGGAACTACGTGCGACCTGATTCTCCTCTCTCAGGAGTGAGATATGTAGGATGCCCTATTTCGGGCTCGGTCCAACCAAATAAAGATTTAAGATTCACCCAGTCAACAAAAACTGGGGCATGAGTTAATGCATTGTTTGAGTCGATTCCAAAAGTTGTAACTCCCACCCCCACTTCAAGTATCGTTTGAGCCTCTTACCATCTTTTCTAACCTTGACCAAAAGCCAAGTTACAACCAAAGAAAGTCCTTCAGATCAATTTTCGATAGTGTTAAGGCTAAGCATGCAATGGGTATGACGATATATTACGAAGTACCGCTTGTCTCCCTCAGCATAAGAAATCAGGAAAGAAATACAAAAATGAGAGAGTCTTATTGGTGAAAACCTTTGCAGGCACCATAAGGCAATGGTGAGTTGTGAGAAAATGAAAATGAGAGAGTCTTATTGGTGAAAACCTTTGTAGGCACCATGAGGCGATGGTGAGTTGAGAGAAATACAAAAATGAGAGAGTCTTATTGGTGAAAACCTTTACGAGCACCGTAAGGCGATGGTGAGTGGAGAGAAATAAAAATGAGAGAGTCTTATTGGTGAAAATCCTCACGGGCACCGTAGGGAGATGGAGAGTTTAAGAGAAAGGCGGAAAGTGAAAAGAAAGAGATTTGTTGGCAAAAGTCTTTTTAGATGTCGTCAGTCGAATGTGATGTATGAATCCAATGGATTTGAAGAAGCGGCTCAGCGGCAAAAGGCACGAACTCAACAACGAATGGGGAGTTTGGATAGGAAGACCAGGCAGCTCAATCCAAAATGCATGTCATACTCATTGGAGTTGGTTTTCGTATTCAGATAAGTGTTCTTTTTGAATATGGGACATTGCCCTTTTCTTTCATTTACATATTCATGTTTTTGTCTTTTCTTATGTTATTTATCAAAACAAAAGTCACCATCATTTCTTTGCATTTTAAGTCAAGTCTGTGTCAACACAAGCGAGAAATAATTTAAAAATTTACTACCAGTCTTTCCAATTATATGAGGAAAAGCCAAGGAACAACACAGGAAAGAAATATGATCGTAATTCAACACGAAGCAAAGGAAGTCTATCAACCGACAGGCTATTGGATTCGTGAAATCATTCAGATTTGGGAAAAGAGTGCACCTTAGGGGCATGGTAAAATGAAAACCCATTGTTTGAGTCAGAACTCATTTCCCTCAATCTGGATCTTGGTCAATGATGCGGTAAGACAGGGCAAATGTTAGCAATTTGGAACAAAGATGAAAGGAACGAGTGATGGGCAGATACCTGAAAAGCCAAGATCTGCAAGCCACCACTAAGTTTTTAACTGACAAATTTTTCTTTGATTGAAATAGGGGCAAATTCATTTCACTTGATTCAGCTACCATTGGAAATGCATATCCATGGGATTTTACTTTATGTTCAGAACCCTCCTGAAAAATGGGATTTTACTTTCTGTTTAGGACCCTCCTGAAAAATGAGAATTTACTTTATGTTCAGGACCCTCTTGAAGAATGGGAATTTACTTTCAGTTCAGGACCCTCCTGAAAAGTGGGATTTTACATTCTGTTCAGGACCCTCCTGAAAAATGGAATTTTACTTTCTGTTCAGGACCCTCCTGAAAAATGGGATTTTACTTTCTGTTCAGGACCCTCTTGAAAAATGGGATTTTATTTTCAGTTCAGGACCCTCCTGAAAAATGGGATTTTACTTTATGTTAAGGACCCTCCTGAAAAATGGGATTTTACTTTCTGTTCAGGACCCTCTTGAAAAATGGGAATTTACTTTATGTTCAGGACCCTCCTGAAAAATAGGATTTTACTTTATGTTCAGGACCCTCCTGAAAAATGGGATTTTACTTTCTGTTCAGGACCCTCCTGAAAAATGGGAATTTACTTTATGTTCAGGACCCTCCTGAAAAATGGGATTTTACTTTATGTTCAGGACCCTCCTGAAAAATGGGATTTTACTTTCAGTTCAGGACCCTCCTGAAAAATGGGATTTTATTTTATGTTCAGGACCCTCCTGAAAAATGGGATTTTACTTTCTATTCAGGCCCCTCCTGAAAAATGAGAATTTACTTTATGTTCAGGACCCTCCTGAAAAATGGGATTTTACTTTCTGTTCAGGACCCTCTTGAAAAATGGGAATTTACTTTATGTTCAGGACCCTCCTGAAAAATGGGATTTTACTTTATGTTCAGGACCCTCCTTAAGAATGGGATTTTACTTTATGTTCAGGACCCTCCTGAAAAAATGGGATTTTACTTTATGTTCAGGACCCTCCTGAAGAATGGGAATTTACTTTCAGTTCAGGACCCTCCTGAAAAATGGGATTTTACTTTATGTTCAGGACCCTCCTGAAAAATGGGATTTTACTTTCTGTTCAGGACCCCCCTGAAAAATGGGAGTTTACTTTATGTTCAGGACCCTCCTGAAAAATGAGACTTTACTTTATGTTCAGGACCCTCCTGAAAAATGGGATCTACTTTCAATTCAGGACCCTCCTGAAAAATGGGACTTTACTTTATGTTCAGGACCCTCCTAAAAAATGGGAATTTACTTCAATTCAGGACCCTCCTGAAAAATGGGATTTTATCTTATGTTCAGGACCCTCCAGGAAAATGGGATTTTATTTTATGTTCAGGACCCTCCTGAAAAATGGGATTTTATTTTATGTTCAGGACCCTCCTGGAAAATGGGACAACACTTTCAAAGTGAAATACTACTTTTGTTTGGGATAATTTTCGTTCTAGTTTTAATTTTGGGTTTCAGGAGCCCGCCTGAAGAACAGGGTGATGAAATAGCAAGTCAGGAGCCCACCTGAAGAATAGGGTGATGAAATAACAAGTCAGGAGCCTGCCTGGAGAATAGGGTAAAGAAACGAAAAGTCAAGCAACAAAGTAAAGCAAATTGAAAGCCAAGCAACAAGTTGAAAGAAATTGCAAGTCAGGAGCCCGCCTGAAGAATATGGTGATGAAAGTCGAGTCAAGAACCAACAGAAGCTGTATAGATAGGATTTTTTATAATATCATTTATGTTTTAACTTGTAATTTTCATTTTGATGTAATAACAGAGCCGCGGACCGGAACCTCGACAGAACCTCACTCGACTCTCCAACTCGGTATAGTCCTCCTCTTCCAATCCTTTGAAATACCCGTGACATGATTCTCTCGTAGTTTGGGTAGGAAGGATGTCTTAAGTCAAGACCCGGTTGTCTTTCTTCCTTCTGTTTCTTTCTTTGAATAATGGTCGGGTCAAAATTTGATCTCGCTGTCTACTTCTTTGCCTGAAAACACTTCGTGTTTACATTCAAAGGGGGCATGATGTAGACACCTAATTTCGTCCCTCCCCGATGTCATTTTTACCCATTCTTATTTTATCCTACCGTGTACCCTCACCCATGTTATTATACCCCCACAAAATACAAAAAAAATAAATAAATAATAAAATAACAAAATCCCTAACAAATCCTATCCTAACTAATTCTATCTTATCCTAACAACCTACCCAATCAAAATAAACCACACCCTACCCCCTACCCCCTACCCGTGGACCCCACCTACCCTACCTCACCACTACCTACCCTCATAATATATACCCACATACTCTCACAAAAGAAAAGGGGAACAGTAACAAAAAAAAGATCAGACCCTCTCCTTCTCTCTCTAGACTCTCACTCTCTCTCTCTCAACAAGCTTTGCCGGCGACCGACCAACGACCCTGTCGGCATCCATGGCATACGCCGGCCAACCCAGCGCCGGCTAGCCCTCTCCTTCTCTCTCCTTGAACCATCCTCTCTATCGTCGCCGGCGACCAACCAAACGACCTAAGCTACCAACGGCGGAAACAACAACACCAGCGCCGCCACGCTGCCAGCGACCAAACCACACCGTTCTCCTTCAAATCTGCCTCGCCAACTAGCGACCAGATCTTATCGGAGCTCCGGTGAGATTATAGTAAAATCGGCGAGTAGCAGCGAACGGGTAGGTATGAACGCAGAAAATACTCCTTTTTCGGCGAGTTCTTTTCACCGGAAAACTCTGTTACTGCATCGTTACTGTTCGTCTTGGTCTTTATCGAGTCTTTCAAGCTCCGGAGAAGCCGAATCAGTTCATTTGTGTCAATCCCTGTCGGCAGTTCAGCATCAAATTTTCGTCTGTCATCGAATTATCTAGATCTGGGCTTATTATTTTTACTCTTGGGTTGTGAGATTGAAATTTTTGTCTTTGGGATTTCTATTCGGGATTAGTTGTTTCTATTTGAGATTGTCAATTTCGGATTAAAATCTGTTCAAAGAACTTGTGATATCGAGTTGGATCTTTGTTGGGGTTTGAGGTTTGATCCGAGGCTATCAGGAGCGGGTTTCTTTATTTTTATCATGCAATATTCTTCGAAAGTTCCAAGTTGAGGTCCAATTCTATTTCCCTCTTTTATTTCATGTTTATTATATTTGATGTTTGGAATGAATATTGTGTGTGTTTGATGATTGTGACGTGGTGATATATTTCGATATTATGTTGGAGAAATCGCGATTACTGTGGTTGATTTGATTGAGACTTATTTAATCATATTGGTTGAAATAAATTTGGGAACGGGAATCGAAAATTGATAAAAGTGAATATTATGATATTTTTGATACATTGTTGATGTTGAATGCGATATGTCGTCGAGCGGGTAGGCAAACAGTAAGCTCGGGTAGGAAAGTTTAGGATTGGTGTAGTGTTGGAATGATCGGAATATTTGTGAATGTCTTGTTTATCGTATTTGGAAAGTGTATTTATTTAACCGGGAAATGCCCCGAGATAATTTGTATTTACTCACCGGGGAATGCCCCGAAGAATTTTGTACGCTAAGGATGTTCGTGATCAAGGCCCGAGGCATCGGGTAAAGAATGGTTTAGGACTAGTGTAGGTTATTTCAGTGTTTTTTATTTCGGGTTGTAATAATTGGACCGGACTTTACATTTTTGTTTTGTTTTGTTTATTGTTTGATTATTTTGCGTGCTTTTGTGTGGTTTATACATTTCGTAGTGCCAAAGTAGTTGATACACTCTACCAAGCGACCGTGGTTGAACCACGGGATCGAGGGGTGCCTAACACCTTCCCCTCGGTCAACAGAATTCCTTAGCCGGAGTCTCTGTTCGCAAACCAGTTTAAAGTGTCAAATGGTTTTGAAAAAGATTTTTCAACGGTGACTTGGCACACCAGATTATGCCAAGTGGCGACTCTGAATAAAAATGTAAATAATCCTTTTCCGAAACAAATTTTCATTTCTTGTCACTTAAATAATAAAACCCTTTCGAACTTTAAACTATAATTTTTTTGGAGTGTGAAAAAAAAGGGTGTGACAAATGTTACATACAAACCACTCTCCCCAAGCCATCTCTAATATCTCAGAATGGATGTTTATCCCATTCCATAGCATTACTAATTGGATCATACATAACAGCTTCAATATTCTTGTATTCATTCATGTGTATCATAAGAGTACTTCCCAACCCTTTCTTGCAAGAGAGGCCATGATTTGGTTCTCCTTGTTTTGGCAATCAGTTAAGTGAGAATTGCTTCTTTCATACTTTCTTCACCTGAAACAGGACGATTACAGAAACTCCCGAACCCTTTTATTCCAACTGTCACTTTTCACGCTCTCCGTCTCTCCTCTTTCAGGAGACTCCAGTCTTCCAGTAGATTTTTTGGGATTATATAAGTTGAGAAAAAGCAGTAATATGTACCTTTCTAGTTAAGCTAGTCAAGATCAACAATTAATTAACTCTCTTCCTTCCCTCTAGAATAATACATCAACCATCAAAACGTCATTCAACCTCGTTACATAAGCTTATACATAACCAAAATCAAATTGTTGGAGCCACTTCAGCTACAACAACTAGGATTTTTAACGACCACTATTAATGAAGGTACATGAATCCAGTCCTTATAAATATACTTATGGCAACCAAGAAAATTCAGTTCTGATGGTATAAACTTTCCTTAAAATACATATTATCTGGTCACAAAAACCAAATTAAGAATAAAAAAGAGGCGCTTCTTTTTCCCCAATCCACCCTCCGCCCACCCCTTCACCTTTAGTTAAGAAAATTCTCACAAAGTAAATTTTTGTGGAGCTAAAACGGCTGCTCGCCTCCATTTGGTACTTTTGTATGACCCTGTACCATCGTAGATCCTATCGGAAGTCCCCTGATCATATACAAGACCACACCCACCAAATTGAGGCCAACAACTGCTAAAATGAGGGTCGAGATAGATCCAACAAAGCCGTTGTTAAATGAGAGCTCCGTGGTAATAAGGAATGCACAGGGTAAAGTTGGAACTTCTATACAAAGGATTGAATATGAAACCATGCCCTCTTTCTACTCGAATTGCAAAGTACAGGGACACTCTGATGATAAGTGCAGGGACGCTCCGTTTAGCATACTTGGGAACATGCTACTAAACGGAGAAGTACAAAAAATGAATGGCGAGATACAAAAAAGTGACAACAACAGGAGTGCCCCCCAAGAACACATAGAGGGAACCACCTGATATGAAAAAATGCAGAGTATCGCAACATAACAACGAAGAAAAATGTCTGCTCAACTTCCCCGTAAAACAAAACATCAAATTTATCAATAACTTGTCTCCAAGAAACTACCAGAACACAGGAGCAAAGATTTGCATAAGGTGATTAGTTTACTTGATATGCTTTACTTGAGCAGATGGTCTCTCGGAAACAATCTCTTTACCTTCATAAGGCTGGGGTAAGGTTGCGGACAAATCACCCTCCCCAAACCTCACTTACGAGATTACTCTGGATATATGTTATTGTTGTAGTTTTCCCTGCTACTTAATTTTTCCTAAAAACTTGGTCAACTATCTGAACTTCATCGATCTCGGTACTTACATAACCAAACTCATAAATTGTCAGAGCAACTTCAGCTACAAGAACTAGGATTTGTAACAACGAATTGTTAACAAAGGTACATGAATTCAATCGTTATAAATATACTTATAGTGATAAAAAAAAAAAAATCCAGTACTTGAAAGCCAATCATTTAATTCAACATTAAAGATGGTATAAACTTCAGACCTTAAGAAACGTAATATCCTTTTGGTACTTATATATGACCCTTGTACAATTATTTTCTGTAACATCTCAAATTTCCAACACAAACGCTGATGTATATTATAACTACTGAGCAGAATTGCACTGAACTTAAGAAATACTAATAGAATGTAGTACAACAGTTAACTAGGAATTAAGGGAACAGTAGAAGGAGATCAATAAAATGACATGTTGTGTTTATTGGCTGGGCGTAAACATTCGGACAACACTATTGAAAAACTAAATCAAGTTGCATAAGATTTTAGATTAAAGGGTATAAAAGTTGGTTAACATTTCAGGATATTTCTTCATTAGCATATTCTATAGCTGGAAGTTTTGAAAACCAAAATTGTATTTTTGACTAAATAGGATAATTATAGTCAAAACAGTATCGTAAAAGGTTTTAGAATTTCTATTTAAAGTAAATTTTGCACTATTATAAATAGAGTTGCTACGGCTATTTGGACAAATACAGCGTACTGATCATAGATACGCTAATTAAACACTAACAAATAATTCAAGACAACAGATTCATCAAGCAACACTATGATACTCACTAAAATTGTCAAAAGTACTTTTATCATTTCTAGCAGACACAAGATGAACCAATGGGATTTCTACCACTACACCATGGACATCCCCCAACTTGATTCAAGTAGTTCCGCCTCTCTTCTCGAGTCTCCGGCTCCATTAGCAATAGTTCTCATCTAATGGAGTAATTCTTATGTGGAACCCGAACACTGGGGAAGAAGAAGAATCCCTTGTCCAATTCGGAGTACCGACCGGATGTTGTTCATGGTCTTTATAATTTTTGCTAGTTTCCTTGTATTGACAGCTACAAAATATTTGGAATAGGACCTAGAGTTGTTGATGGTGACATGGAGATTGATATATTTTCAATGAAAGGTAACACTTGGAAATCAATTGGCCCGTTTCCTCCAAATTATTATTTCGTCAATGGGAGCGTTGTTATGGCGGATAGGGTGGTTTATATGAGTGCGAGGAGGGCAAATTTACTTAATGTGATAGCTTTATTACTATAGTGTGTTTTTGTTTGGAGAAGGAACAATTTCAGGAGGAATTGTCGTTTCCGTGTTAAATGAAATATAGGACTAATCCTGTTTTGTATGCTCTAGGAGAAAAACTTTGCTTGAGGACAATTAAAGATCATCGTAAGGGTCTTGAATTTTGGTTTTATAGTTTGACAACAAATTCATGGAGTAAGAGGTTGAATTGGAACATATATTATGATAGGAGAAGAGCATACAATATATGAAAAATGGAACATAGAATAAAAAGATGCTTCAAATCAAACAAAGGGAGCTTAAAGGAACACATAAGAAATTGATTAACCACACCAAACTTATCAATTAAACTAAAGAAATACATCCATTTTTCGGAAGGAACAGTAGATAGAATTATGAATGAATCAGGTTTAATTTCCCCCACCAGCAGAGGCAACACCAGCACCACCAAGCAAACCCCCAGCCCTTGTAACACCAATACTTCCTACATCAATAAGAGTCCCACCAACACCAAGTCCACTGCCTCTTAAGCCGCTGCCACCACCACTCGCTGAGCCAGCTGATGATCCAAGAAAGCGCCTGTTGCCCATCTCAATGTTGGCTGAAACGATGCCACTTGCAAGAACAAGCATCAACACTACTACTCCAACTAAACGTGCGGACAAACCAGCCATTATAACTCCTTTTCCTTTTTGTTGAAGAAGAAGAATAAAAAGAAAAGATGAAAACAAATGAATAGTAGTCAAGAAACTATACCTGGATGAATATGTATTTTGTTGGGCAAGTATATATAGTGTTGAACTGCCCTTTTGTGGATCAAGAATTGCATTCTAACTCAAAAAGAAATTTAAAAAACATTTTCATGCACATTGTGGCTTTCCATGAACTGTCGAAAGTAATTTTTTTTAAATGTATATCCATATAAAAAATAATTCTCTGCACCTTTGAGATATCACAAAAAAGAATATTGTCTGTGAATAATCTATTATATTAAGGGATATTCTCTTTGATTAGAGGTTGAGAAATAGGGGAACTCACGTAGGGAAACCTATAATGATTTTCAGGCAGAGTATTTAATGTCAAAATCAAGATCCTAGACATAATTGATAATTGCTTAGATTTCAACCACGAAGTAGACTAATTTAAAGATGTTTATTTCCAAGATTTTTAATTGTTGATCCTAATTTATATGACAATTTCTGAATTCGAGAGTTAAGCGAGGATTTGTTACCACGATTTTTTTATATGCCTTATAAATATTTTGAATTGTTAACTACTTTTATATAATTTTCAAATATATAAATTTTATTTTGAAATACTCAAAGTATGTTTGATATTTACGCTTAAAATTTAAAAGTTTGATTGACGAAGTTCGAACTACATCACATAAATTGAGACAAAGAATGTGTTTTGATAATATGTTAATGAGGATTCAAAGGTGAACAAATTACCTATTCCAATGATAGAGAATAAGTTGCAAAGCTGAGAGCTGCAGTAGACATAACTAAATGAAACCTCCATGTTGTTACAAAATACAAATAAATTATTGTCAAATAAGTATAAACAACTGTATAGTCATGGAAAGCCACGATGTGTGTACCAAAATATTTTCAAATTATCTTCTAACATGCGTTAATTATTCCACAATGATCACTTTTCCTAATCATGTTTATACAATTAATTATTTAGCACATTCTAACACAAGGTCAATATTAAAATGTTCTGATTAATTGATAGGATAAGAAGACAACGAAGATGATAACAACTCAAAAATAAAGGAAAACGAATAAAAACAAGTAAAGGATAAATGGAAAGATAGACAGATAGATTGACACAAAGAGATAAAGAGAGGAAAATCAAATGGTATATCAAACCCTAAGACCTTCCTATCAATTACTATAAACACCAATCTCTTACGAGGATCTCACGGGAATGGAATCCCATGCAACCCACGTTTCTTAACAATTCATAAAGCTTCCAACAAGCTTCCATAAAACAATCTCAAGTGTATACATTCATTCAAATTCGACCATCTCTAAAATGAAAGTCCTAGCTATTTATAGGCCAAATGCCACTTATTACAACTTCGGCCCTAAAGTGACCCCAAATGTTAATTGGGCCGAAAAATACCCAGAAGCCTAATACTCATGCTATGGGTCCAATTAAAAATTAACGTCAATCTTTGGTGTCAGAGTCGGACTTGATTTCATTCCCACAAAGACAATCTTGGGTCTCGTTGTCTTGAAAAATTAAAAAATCACAAAAATATTCACTATTCATGTTTTTGGATTTAGGTCAAATTTCTAGTCTTTGATTTTGTTGATTTTGTTGTTTTTTAGTGTTAGATTCTTGTTTCCTAACACTAGTAGAGTCTAAATATTGAATTTGAGCTTCATCGGAGCTATATTGAAGATTCTACCATTGTTGGAAGCTTGAATTTGAAGAAATTAAAAATGGGTTTTGAAATCTGAAAATTTTGATGAGGAATTTGAGTATAATGATGCTTGGAATGCGATTAGAAGGTGAAGATCCTAGGTTCAAAATTTCATCGCATTCCGATGAAGGGTTGAAGAGTTAGAAATTTTTTGAGTTCTTGGTGTTCTTGAGGAAGATTCAAATCTTCATTTTGAATTTTCTTTAAAAGGTGTGAAAAAATATTGGTACAAAACACCTTTTGAAGATCCTAAAGAATATTCCTAAAGAGAGGACAAAGGGGGACCATTTGAAGGTACAAAAGTACAACTTTGAAGCTGTTGGGCGGGTGACTTGCGCCTGGTATGTGTTGGGTCTGTCGCTGACCTGCTGCAGCACCTCAAACATAGGTCAAACCAGTAGAGAAGCCCCCTCCTGCGTCCAACCTTCCCTCAACCTGCGCCCCATCTGCTTCCACATCTCAAGGCAGCCCACTTTGTCCTTTGGCTTGCGTTCAAGGTGTGCCAAGGCTGCCAATACACTTCCAACGCACCTCAACCTTGTTCCAATGCATTTCAACTATGAAAACACTTCATTTGCTCAGGTTCAATTCATTAAATTCATCTCTTAAATCCTCCTTTCATCTCTTTGATTCTTAACATTAATTAAAAACTAACACTAAAACTACTTAGTTATTTAATTAGTTCTCGTCTGTTCTTCTTTCGTATCCTAATTCCTTGTGTCTTTTCTTTCATTTGTCTTTTGTTTTTCTTTGTTTAACATTTGAATTCAAGTCTTTACTTCTTAATTGAATCATTTTTTTTACTTTTAAATGAGTCATCCATAGTTGCTTCATCTTCTTTCTACCATATACTGAGCCATGGGTGGAGCAACCCTTGATACTCTTATGGAAGCTCTCATGGGAATGCAACAAACTGTGGATAAAATATACGGAACCATGACACGTAGTGAAGATAAGTTGGCGAGCATGGATAACCGACTCATTAACCTAACAACTGCCACTACACCGGGGTTCATCCATCAAAATTGGGCCCCAAGACCTCAAGAACATGTTTCCTCAACCCAAACAAATACAAACTAGGCTCCACAAAATAATGTGTGACCACTCAAAATATCCTTATGCAAAGACCCTTTCCTTCTTAGGTTCACTAACCACGATACTAGGATTTTGCCTAGTGTCACTCCTTTCTTTGTGCAAGTTCATGAACAAATAACTTCAAAGAAAGATGGAAGGAAAGTGCCTAATGAAAGAGTTGCGATTCGGGGACTAATTCTTTTCAAGAAGGGAGGATGATACAAGTCGAACTGACTCCACTCTTTTGTTGGGAGCTTATCGATTAGTTGAGAAACATAGGTTGCGAGTGAATTAGCTTCACTAGGGATCTTCGTAAGAGATTTGGTGCTTGTAGTTGGATTACATTTGAGGGCCTCAATTTAGTATATTGTGGTTTGCTTATGTTCCTTCTCTTGTGTCATTCTATCTATACTTTACTTTTATTATTTTCATTTCCTTGTTTTGTGTTTTGTATTTAGTGTTTTCCTTTATTTTCGTGTTGTTTCTATTTTCGTATTTTTGTTCATATCATTAGTGGATTGCTGAAAATAAAAAGGCATTTCACATTACAAGAAAGTGAGGATCTGACGACATTTATTTAGTAACATTTAAAACAAATATTGAGAAATAAAGAGTTTTTCGACATTTGATACAAAATGTCAAAAAAACAACACATTTGATACAAAATTTAACAAAACAATGATATTTTATACTAAATGACAAATAAATGATATTTATACTGAATGTGACAAAAATAATAGTATTTTATACTAAATGTCGTAAAACCAATGGCATTCTATACTAAATGTCGTAAAACAACATTATTTGATGCATAATATCATATTTTTTTATATTTTGTATTTAATATCAGTTTATTACTCGATATATCGATATTTGCAACGATGGTTTATCACTATCCAATTTCTCGAGTCATGATAGCATCTACTATAATCCACCAGTAGGTAAGCCAAACTATATCTCGAAACAAAAAAGAAACGGATTAACCGGCGGAAGACATAAAAATAAAAACTAAAGGCATTCAAACAAGTTTTTATAGGCATTCAAACAAAACACGAAGTAACTAAAAGAAATGGTAAATAGATACAAACATATTATACAACAGAGGGAGGAGGACAAAATACAAAAAATGAGATCCCCATGACCTGGTAAGATCGGCATAATAGCCACTAAATCAAAATAGAGTACTAGACAGAGTCAAATATACATCATATTCTTAGAATGTACAAAAATACATCCAAAAATAGCAGAAGAAGGGGGATCAACTGCGAACTGGAAAAGCTCACCCTATCTTTGAATTAGCAGCAAGCCCGAGGATAACGTAGAGGCAGTGATTTGTATTCGGATCTATATCAGGAAAAAGATTCAGAAGTGTAGCATGAATACCAAAACTATGGGTACTCAGAAGGCATCATAGGCCGACTGAGCTAAATCACAATAAAAGTAAAATAAATTACAAGAATGTAAACTAAATTCACGAATAAAGGATATAAACGGAAGATAATGGATCATACTGAATGGATATGATACATATGAGAAAAATAACTCAAGAATGAAAATAAAGTCTAACTATAACCTAAGTAGGCCCCCATAAGCTCAAAAGACACACAAAAAAAAAAGAATAACCCAATCAAACACCCATAAGTCCGGTGGGTACAAGAAAATACTAACACTAATATGACGATAAAATAACAACAATAGTAAGTGTAGTGCGAGCCAATACATAGTAAGCATTCTTGATGCTCCTTCCCGGTCATAACTCAAGTCTGTGCCCTTACCGGGTTTACAATGCTAAATCAGTACCCAAATAGATCATAAATGATGAACGCAAATCGAAACTAGGGAACAATATCTTAATAGTAAAATGTTGTGTATAGATCATCAATACCAAACTTGAACCAAAGCTAGAGAAAAATACCATAATAGAAAAATGTCAAGATCGAACTGCAATCTGACAAGTAACAAGATAACTGCAAGGTGCTTGACTGAAATTGAAACTGATAATTAAGCTAAATGTAATAATGATCTAAGATTATAATTTCTCTTGAACCCAAGTAGTCATAAATTCCCAGGTAAGGTGGTCAAGTCTATAAGCAATACAAGATTTTAGTCACTAAGCAAAGAGATATGGTTTAAAGTCAAATACTACCCCAACTGGGGTCATAAGGCTAGTTAAGGCTCAACAAACTAACTATAGGGTTTAAAGTCAAATACTACACCAACCGGGGTCACAAGGTTTGTTAAGGTTTAACAAACTGATTAAGTCATCCTAAAATTCACGAATCAGTCATGGTATCAAAAAGAGGTAATTTATGCCAACAAAAGGCTATTCTAGACATTCTATTTAAAACAAGGGTTGATGCACTGCCAGTCCCGAAAAAAAAGCCTAAGGAAAAATCCTATCCAATTCTAGTCTAAGAATTTTCAATCCCATCCCAAGGAACTAAGCGTACTAAGACTAGTGTTGTTGTAAGTAAAATAGGTGTCTCATGAATTCCTCTTGTTAGGATCGTGACTATTTCTGAGAATCAGTTCAGATTCATGTCAGGTAGCTCGACTACTAAGGCTATTCATATCGTGAGTAGATTAGTGGAGCAGTATAGAAAGAGGAATAAGGACCTTCACATAGTCTTTATCAATCTAGAGAAGGCTTACATCAAAATTCTCAGAGGTTCTTTAAAGGTACTTGAAGTCCAGATGTGTTCCTATGGCGTATACTAGATCGATTAACAATATGTACGATGGAGCAAAGACTCGAGTGAGAATGATGGGTGGAGATTCAGAGAACTTTCTTTTCTTGATAGGGTTGCACCAGGGATCAACTCTTAGTCCATTTTTATTCTCCTTGGTAATGGATGTATTGATGTTTATTCATGGGGATCTACCTTGATGTATGTTATTTACAGATGATGTAGTTCTACAAAACAAGACTCGGGGAGGTGTTAATGGTAAGTTGGAAGTTTGGAGACAAACCCTATAGTATAAAATGTTTAGGTTGAGCAGGACCAATACAGAATACCTGAAGTGCAAGTTCAGTGAGTTGACGCATGAGATGGGTGTGGTAGTGAAGTTAAATTCCCAATCTATTCAAAAGAAAGATAGTTTCAAGTATCTTAGGTCTATGATCCAAGAAAATAAAAGGATTGATGAGAATGTCACATACCGTATTGACATAGGGTGTATGGAATGAAGGCTCATTTCTGGAATCTTGTGTGATAAGAAGGTGCACCCTAAATTAAAAGACAAGTTCTATGAAATGATAGTCCGAACAGTTATGTTTTCTGGAGAGAAGTGTTGGCTTTGTAAGTAGTGTGAATGGAAAATGAATAGGTATTTTTTTTTTTTGGAAAGACACCAAGAGAAAGGATGCAATTTGAATAGGCACCTTTCACTTTGGATGGTTATAGCCTTTCTAATGGGTTGTGACTTTTTTGAAGAGTTACACCGCTTCCGAAGAGTTGCACCTTTATGAAGAGGTGCACCTTTCTGAATCATTGCTTCTCTTCATGAAGCAACACCTTGATGGCTATAAATACCTGAATTTTTTCTCAGGTAAAGACACAATTTTGAATTGAAAAATAATATTCTTCTTATTCTAAAAACTCTCATGTGATCATCAAATCAATGAATGTGTTCAGAGTTTCTGAAAATTTGAGCTACCTCTATTTCTAGAAAAAGAATTATTTTATACTGGGAAGAAAGATTCCATAACCTCGGGTACTTGAGAGGAATAAATTCCTTAAGGACATATCGTGCATTCGGTGGACTTCATTCTACAACTTTCTGCTTCATCTCTTTTTCTTAAAGTTGATTTTACTATTTTTCGAAAAAAATAGTTGGAACTTCATATTGATAGTTCTTCAAATGTTGGAACTTGCATTTGAAGTTCTTGAAACTTCATTTTGATAGTTCATAAGTTGGTTGAACTTGTGTTGAAGTTCTTAACATTTGATTTTATTTTTCAAGAAAATAGTATGAACTTTATTTTTGGTTACTCATAAGTTGTGTTGAACTTATTGTTGAAGTTCAAAGTTGAATATATAGAGTTTAAACTTCATTTGATTGTTCATATATTAATTTGAACATGTGTTTGAAGTTATTGTTAAATAAATATAGATTTTACTGATTAAATTTGAAAAAAATAACAATCTTTAGGAATTTATTGAAAAAAAATATTGTTTGTTCTTATTTGGTGAAATTTTGTTTCACCACGCCAAGTACTTTTGTAATTTGTATTGAGATTGATTTTGTAGTGACTAAAGTCTTATTATCTTCTACTATCTTGGTTGGAAGAATATAAAAACTTCACTGTGAAATCAATGTGAGAATTCGGTTTGAAGAATATAAAAACTTCATCGATTCATTGATCTCTCTGTACTTTTATGTTTCTGGAGATTAAAACTTTTGTCTTTCTACTCTGTTTGAACCTAATAGTGATTTGAAGATATAAAACATCATCACGAGTTAAAGTTCATTCAGTTGATGATTAGAAGAACATAAAAACTTCATCGTTAAACTAGAAAAAAGTTGGTGTTTAAAGTTTTTAAAACTTTATAATTAGTATTCTGACATACTAAGTCTGGTGTCTCTTTGTGACAACAAACTGTCTGCTGAAAGTCATGCAAATGATGGAATGACCATAATTAAAATTAAATAGGCCAAAATTATAATGCAAATTAGCTGATTACTTGTCAATATGATTAAGACCTAAATGAATTAACTAAATTCCTATCTAATTTGACTATATTTTACATGACCCAAGAATTGTCCAAAATAACTAAAAATTACACAAGCCTAGAACTTATGTTTCATTTATTATAAAAAAATTCATCTCCCTAAACATATTACATTAATCCCACTTTTTAACTTTTTCTCTCCGAAAATACATATACATAGAATTTTCTTTCACTCTCACTGTTTCTCCCCTTCAAAAAGGCTAGAATCAAGGGTTGGTTTTCATGTTTGAAATCATCCATGTTTGAGTCCAACTGCTAGTCAATGGTATTCAATTTCATCTTAATCTTCTTTTAACATTCTCAACTTTTAAGATCTGAGGAATATTAAAATTTTTATTTTCATTATCTAGTCGAGATTTTTGAATTTTTCGAAAGAAGAAATTATTGCATGTTTTGATTAAGTAATTTTTTGGGTTTCTACTTTATCAAATCATAGTTTGAATATCTGCATTAGCCTTTTTTCTTTTCAAAATTATCTATTTCAAGTACTAAATTAACAACTTAGTTAATGGATGATTCTCCTTCATTTAGTTTAGGATTAACTCAAATATTGAAACAACAAATCTGTTAGTTGGGATCGTTCCCGAAGTATTTGATTACGAGGAACCTAACTTTATTGAAAACAGATAAAAAAATTGTAACGACCCCATCAAGATGAAAAAGATTAACAAAGCTACAACTTCAAAGTCAAAAAAATAAATTGGAGAATCGTCAAGAAAATCCAAAAAAGATGATAATGGACGGCCACGTTTACCAAAGATATTTCGGATTTTTCAAATTTGATTTTTTTTGTTATGGGTTTATTGTGTTTTTGTAAGTAATTTGAGGTTTTAAAACTGTTAATTAATTGTTTGTGGTTGTTTGTTCTTATGGAGTTGTTGGGATTTTTCATAAGTTTGAAGTTATCTTAGAAACTGGTTGTCTGAATACAAAATAACTCTTTGTATATACTCTGCATATACATATTTGTTGATGTGTTTATTTGAAATATATTGATATTTGTAGTTCATATACATATGTGGTAACTGGTGTATATATTAGTAAGTATGTATGTATTGTACACATACATTATTCATTACATGTTGTTGAACATATACATAACTTTTGTTTTGGATTTTATTGTGTAATGTGTGTTTGAGGCAATGGATATTACATATGTATAAGTTGCATATGTTATTAAACCTGTAATGAATTTCCTAGTTCATATACATCATATTTTTTAGGTATATGTTTTCAGTTTTGTTATGTGTCTAAGGCTATGGATATTACCTATGTATTTGTCTAACATATACATGTCTTACTATATGTTGTTAGATGTGTAATGAAATGTCTTATTTATATGCATTATTTTTTTTATGTATTGTCCATATACGAGCCTAGGTGTTAGATGTTGTTAGATGTGTATTGAAATTACTAGTTGTTATGTATAGTATATGTTTTGACCATATAGGCTTACATATGATGTATTTTTCATTTCCAATAGGGTATGAAATACAAGATACAAAATGTCCCTGCGCATTCCTTGCATTTTGATAGTTATTACAACTGCGAATCTGGATTAGATATACCAATCTCCAGAAGTACCACAAAGACTCTATCCAAAAGAGTAAAAACATCTGGTTGGGACATGCCCTCAACCATGGCCAAAACCAATATCCAAAATAAAATAAAAATGTCCAAAGATGCCCATAATATGAAATGGAGCCTTCCGAAAGGATAGAAGCTCACCACTTTAGTCCAAATGTTGATACCGAGGTTGAGTGCTAGACAGGAGGAGTAGAATGGTTGGTTCCTGCATAGCATGGGTATACAACCGCCAATAGATAGGTTACTGAGCGACCGCTGGCATGAACTCAGGATAAGGATAAAATAATGCCATTTATAAAACCAAAAACATCCATAATGCATACAACCATACATATATATATAATTGTCGAAAAAGGAAATTCGGGTTTAGCATGCATATAAAACCTTTACCTGGGCTGTGTAGCTTTGCCGTCCTAAAGCACCCACGGGTAATATGGGTTCAGCTCTCCCTGCTAAAAGGGCCTAGTGTGTGTAGCCACATGACCAGGGAAATATCACGTTGTGATGACTAGTACATTCCCCAATATGAGGTGTGACTTCATGCACATGGTCCATCAAGACCAATCTCATACCAACAAATATGAGTTTCTAGTTTTGGTTCCCTTGGGACCTCCACCTTTCATGAGTTAGCTACAACTCCCCCCATAATGACCAATTAAAATCATTTCCAAGAAATCCATTTACCATCTATTAACCGAGGCCATTTAGTGGTGGTATCGTCAAACCAACCATAGTTGCAAGTACTATCTGTAGCCAACCAGATGTAGGTATAGGGGACCTTAGGTGTCCTTCCAATTACCATGTTAAAACAACTTGGGGGAATGGGTACCCCACAAGCATACCCATTTATTCATTTAAATTTCCAAACCATTTAATCCATGCATAAATCCTTTACCAAGTTTAAAACAAGCAAGAGTTCTATTTAAAAGAATTCAATGCAATGAACATATCTGTATAAGTATTTTGTCAAATGCATTAGGGTCATAATATATATCCAAAACCAATTCCAATTACTAACAACCATTCCCATATAATTCAATTATCCAAAACCACCATTAATGCATACAAAAGCATAATTAAAACCATGGAAAACCACAACCAACCATATATAAACAAAACCCCCAAATTATATTTGAAATCCAAAAGCATTCAACAATAAAATCATGAAAACCAATAGTAAAATCATGCCTTTAGTTGGAACTAAAAATGAGGAAAGTGAACATTTCTTATACCAAAGAATTGATGGAAATAAATCACCAAAGCAAGCTCCAAATTAGTCCTCAAGATGAAACCCTAGCTTTCTTGCCCCAGAAGCTCTTAAGAGAATTATGAAGTGTTTAGAAATAGTTTCTAAGTGTTAAAGAGTAAAACAGTAGGGTAATACTCTTACAAGTAGGTTAGAAGTCGTCGGGTATTCTTAGGGTAAGTAGGGAAATGCCCAGAATACCCCTACTTAAGTTGCACAAAATCCCTTCACAGGGAGACGATTGACCCATAAGAGTCGTACCCTTTCGATACGAGTGGTACCCGTTTTTCATATCCTACCCCAACATTTGGACCCAATATTTTGTAGTATAAGACTCATCCAACCAAGTCGTATCCAATGCATATAATCCGTACCTCCCATCCGTATCCCTGGCAGAATAGAATACCAAGAGGATTTAACACTATCCCTTATACGAGTACAAGATACAACTCGTACTCAACCATACGACTCTTATCCCTTAAGTCGTATCCATTCCAATAACCCATCATTCCACCAACTAACACTGGTCAATATACAACTGGACTATACCACTCGTACCCCAACATACGACTCATACCTATGAGTCGTATTGGGTCTGGAGAACAGAATTCCAGGAAAAATTCTAAGGCCAAAAACCCAAGATGTAACACTATACCAGAAATTTTTTCTTTTCTCTCAACCAAAATATCAGATTTTGCACCATAAATTCTCTAATCTTGATCATCAAGCACATGCAACATATGTTTCTAAAGGATGGAAAGGGACATGCTCTCCCTTTTAGTTTCTAATTGACTCAGATTTTTGAGGAATTCTAAGTCCTAGTTCAAGTTTGATTTTTCAAACAACAAAGGATGTTCTTGAATAGATCAATCATGCTGCTCTACCTATAACAATAAGGAGGTCTAACACTTCTTTGAAAAAAGAAAAATTGAGAAATGCTTTAGCTGTGAAAACTTCTGAACTAGAAGTTGCACAAAGCATTCATGAAGTTGAAAAGGAGGTCTTTCATACTAGGATAATCATTTTGGATCTTGAACTTTATATAGAAATGGCTAAAAATGTTGAATTCATTCATCAATTGACATAATTGGTATCACCTGTTCCACTTTCCTCATCTCCTCCTCACTATGTGTATCCTTAGCCATGTCCCACTTTTATACCGCTTTCTTTTTTTATTAATGCTCGGTTATTTTTCTTTGTTCAGTACTAGCTTAGGTTTAATGTGGAACATATTCTGGAAGATTAATAGAATGGTTATCATTGCTTAATTGACCCATGTTCTTGCTCTCTTTATTACATTACTATGTTGGCTAGAGTCTTTATCTGATTATTTTGGTGATAGCCCAGTGGACATGAATAGCATAACTAATCACTTTGGATAGTATATTATTGCATTGAAGTGGTTTTTCATTGATGCCAAAAGGGGGAAGAAGTAGGTTGTACAGTGTTTATAACTCATTGACTAACCTGTTTTATTCTAGTATTTCATACTTCAGTGCCTATAGGTAAAGATGTTTGAATGCAAAAATACAAGAGGTTTGTCATCATAAAAAAAGATGGAATTTTTTGGGTACTATGTAGTTTTGATGATTGACAACGTGATATTAAACATGTCAGTCAAGCTGGTTCACAAATGCATTGTCTCATGTAGTTGAACTTATATAAAAATCATCGATGATTAAAGAAAAGGGTGCAAAAATCAAGGACCAGATGAGTGGTTATTTCTGATAAACTTAAGGAAATAAACATGTGCTAATTTGAAGACTTAGAGTTTGACTACAACACTAAGAAGGAAAGAGTTGGAATTGAAGAATAAGTCTCACTTGAAGTAGAACTCTAAGTAATGAGAGTTTTGATTAAGGGGGAGTTTGAAATAAAGAATGACTTTTTGGAGAGTTGTGCTTAAATAAAAGATGTATCATTCAGAGTAACTTGCGCACTTACAGAGAGATAAAATACTAAACACAATAAAATTGAGAAAGTTCATAATTAACAGAATTCTTACTGAAGATTCAAGTTATTCCAGTACAAAGAAACAAATTGACGAGCCTATTTCATAGGATTAAGCTTTATAGTTCATGAGTCAGTTTAATTGTACTGTTCTTATTGAGCTGTAATTTATTACTTTCCTAGATTGGTTGCTTAGGAAAAATACTAAGATGAGTTAACTTCAAGTTGGGACAACTCGAAGTGGGTTCCACAGTCAAGGGTGATTATTGAGTTATAGGAATTAGGCTTTATAATTCCTAGTTATTGAGGTATAGGAATTGGAGTTTATAATTTCTAGTTTTTGAGTTATAGGAATTAGAGTTTATAATTCCTAGGTTACAAGAGTTTTGTAATCAGTTGTTGTTGAGGCTCAGAGTTATTTAGTGAAGTTGGGGTTAAATCCTTTAGAGGTACAGGTCGTGGTTTCTACACCTTCTGAGTCAGGTGTTTTCCATGTAAAAACGATTGTGTTCCCTACTTACTGTGTTTACTACTTTCACTGGAACACGCTAGGCAACCCGTTTCATCCATAGGAAATAGCTAGGCTAAAATAAGGTAATCCGTAGGGCACGCACTTTAATATTACTCCATGTATTTGTTGTCATCATATACAATCAAAATTCACAAGAGCACATTGAGTAGCCGTGATAATCTACCAACATCCAAGCCAAACAAAGTTCTTTTCCTAGAGAATACAAGACATCACTCGTCCTATATTCCAATATCAATCACTAACTTACAATTAGAGTCACTTTCAAGCACAATTTTGTGAGATCTATTGTCTGTTGGGTTCATACTATATGAAAGAAGTGTGAATGAAAAAATGGAGAGTAAAATGGTGGAGTAAAGGAGACCCTAAAATGGAAAGTTTACTCCCAAACTGGAAATTTTACTATTTCTCCCACATTGGTGGAAGAAGAGAACTTGGAAATATTTATAATCAAGAAAGCTTACTCCACTTGATAAGTGAGGCAAGAAATAAGAGATGCCTCGCACCGTCGTCGTCGCTCGGCTCGTCTTCGGCTTCGGCTTTGGATTTGGATTTGATCGATCGATGATATCTATCTTATTGGACAAACTTTATTTGACAAAATATGATTAATGAAAAAAATACAGGAAATTTTTTCTGTGTGTTTAATACTCCATTTATATGCATGCAGTAACAGTAACAGATGCAACGTTCGAACTGAACTAATGCTTCACAAAAGTTGCACTGTTTCAAAATGATGCTTCAGAAGGATGCAATTCTTCAATGAAATGACACACAGATTCACGAAATGGCATGCCTGTTTGGAACAGACACACTGTTTGGACGAATGGACATGAATTTTCAGAAAAGGTTACACCTTTTGAATGAACCATTGCCACTTTTCAGAAGAGGCATCTTGTGGCTATATAAACCTGCTTTCATCCACAGGTTTTGGTATGAAAAGTTCAGAATAAAAACACTTTTCTTGCCTTAAAAATATTCTGTGTGATCACTCAAAAAGTTCAGTGAGTTCGAAGATATTCCAGTTGTTTGAGGTACTGCTACAATTGGTTTGTTTGACCATTTGATCCTAGGAGGAAAATTCCGCAACCTCGGGTACAGTGAGGGGAATTATTTCCTTAAGGAAAGTCCGTGAATTCGGGCGACTTGGCCATTTCTGTTTCATCTTGATTTGTGAAAATAAAATACACTTCTAAGAAAGATCACTTTGATCTTGTGTTGAGGGTAGTTTTTTTGTACTTCATTGAGTTCTTGTTTTAAACTTGAACTAGTTGAAGTTGTTGTTCTGCATATACAGATTCCGCGTACCTGTAGAAGGAAATAACAATCTTAAGGAAATAGTTTTCAGAATCTGTATAGCTTGTTTTTAGAGATTAAAGTTTTAAATTTCTACTCCGCCTGAACTTAACTAGTGATTTGAAGTCATAAAAACTTCATCACAAGTTAAAGATCATGCGGTTGACAATTGGAAGTCATCAAAACTTCATTGTCAACTAGAAACAAGAAGAAAAGTTTAAAGTTGCATAACTTTATAAGTAGTATTCTGAAAATACTAAGTATTTTGTGTCTTGTGGTGACACGAAAAATGACAAGGGATAGTCAAATCCAAGATGCGGTAACGTTTGTGGGGGAAACTAATATTGCCACATCAAGTCGCACAAATGCTCCGCCTACAATGGCCCCGGCGGAGAAACCCAGAAAATTTGCGGGCATTTACTTTAAACGATGGCAACAAAAGATGCTCTTTTACCTCACCACTTTGTGTCTGCAACTGTTCACTAGCTAAGACGCTCTTGAGGTGCCCGAGGGAACCTTGGACAAGGAGCATTTCGTAATTGTAGAAGGTTGGAAACATTAAGACTTCCTTTGCAGGAATTATACTTTGAGTGGTCTCCAAGATGACCTCTACAATGTCTATAGTGGAACTAAGACATCGAAGGAATTATGGGAGGCACTTGAACGAAAATATAAAATAGAAGATGCGGGAATTAAGAAATTCCTTGTTGCACGGTTCCTGGACTATAAAATGATAGATAACAAATCAGTTATCTCTCAAGTGCAGGAGTTGCAAGTCATCATACATGATCTCCTAGCAGAAGGTATATCTTCAAAAAATACCTTAGTTGAACAAATTAAAAATATTCTTAACACTAACATAAACTATTTTGTAGGTTTGATTGCGAATGATGTATTTCAAGTAGCAGCGATAGTTGAGAAGCTACCACCTTTGTGGAAAAACTTCAAAAACTACTTGAAGCATAAACGCAAGAAGATGACTGTTGAAGATCTTATTGTCCGACTACGTATTAAAGAGGACAATAAGGCTGTTGAGAGAAGGTCAAAAGGGAATTCAAGAATTAATGGAGCATATATTGTAGAAGATGGTCAAAACAATTCTAAGAAAAGGAAGAATTGAACAAGAAAGCAATCAACCCAAGAAGAAATTCAAGGGAAAATGCTTTAATTGAGGCAAGATAGGCCACAAGTCCATGGATTGTCGTGCCCTAAAGAAAGGCAAGAAAAAAGATCAGGCAAATATGATTGAATCCAACAAAGAATGCGATGATTTGTGTGCTATGTTCTATGAATGCAACTTGGTGGAAAATCTTCACGAATGGTGGATGGATTCTGGTGCCACCCGCCAGGTTTGCGCCAACAAAGAATTGTTTACATCATTTGCACCGGCTCAAGTAGAAGAAATGATCTACATGGCTAACTCCACTACTGCTAAGGTGGAAGGAACAGGGAAAGTGTGCTTGAAAATGACTTCGGGCAAGGTATTGACACTAAACAATGTCTTGTATGTTCTAGAATTACATAGGAACTTAATTTCTGTTTCACTTCTAGACAAGAACGAATTCAAATGTGTAACCGTTTCTAGAAAAATTATAATTAGGAAAGGAAAAATGTATATAGGAAAAGGCTATCTCACCGAGGGCCTTTATAAGATGAATGTAATGACTGTTGAAATAAATAAAAGTTTAAATTTTTCTTATTTGATTGAGTCTTATGATTTATGGAGTGAACGTTTAGGCCATCTTAATTACAAAACATTACGAAAACTGATTAACTTAGAAGTTTTGCCAAACTTTGAGTGCAATAAATCAAAGTGTCAAACGTGTATGGAATCGAAGTATGCAATCCATCCTTATAAGTCCGTTGAAAGGAATTCCAATCCCTTAGACTTTATACACACTGACATTTGTGATATAAAGTCAACACCATAACGTGGTGGGAAAAAGTATTTCATAACTTTTATTGACAATTGCACTAGATACTATTATGTCTACTTGCTAAATAGTAAGGATGAACCAATAGATGCATTTAGGCAATATAAAACTGAAATTGAAAATCAGTTAGACAAAAAGATCAAAATGATAAGAAGTGATAGGGGCGGAGAATATGAATCTCTCTTCGTAAAATTATGTGTAGAGAATGGAATCATCCATTGAACTACGGACCCATATTCACCTCAATCTAATAGAATTACGAAAAGGAAAATTCAAAATTTGAAGGAAATCATAAATGCCTTGCTTATAATTCCGATTTACCGCAAAACTTATAGGGAGAGGCTATCCTTACAGCCAATTGTATACTCAACAGAGTTCCTCATAGTATGACACAATCAATTCCTTATGAAAAATGGAAAGGAAGAAACCCAACTTGAAATATTTCAAAGTGTGGGGGTGTCTAGCAAAGGTCTAAATTCCTATTCCTAAAAGGGTTACGATAGGACCTAAGACGGTGGACCGCATGTTCATAGAATATGCTAAAAGTAGTAAAGCATGTCGATTTTTGGTTCATAAATCCGAACATCCAGATATTAATGAAAATACTGTAATTAAATCAGAAAATGTTGAATTCTTTGAAAACATTTACCCGTATAAAATTATACATGTATAGTCTAGTGGAGGATCTAATGACCTCGAGATGAACAATGTACATAATGAAGAAAATCCAAGATATAGTATACGTCAAAGAACGTCTACTTCATTTGGATCAGATTTTGTAACATTTCTCTTAGAAAATAAGCCTTAAACATTTAAGGAAGCGATGGCATCTTTGGATTCATCATTTTGGAAAGAGGCAGTCAATAGTGAGACTGATTCAATCTTAAGAAACCATACATGGGAATTGGTTGATCTTTCTCCTGGAAATAAACCTTGAGGTTCTAAATGGATCTTCAAAAGAAAGATGAAAGTGGATGGCACTATTGACAAATAAAAGGCAAGACTTGTAGTAAAAGGCTTCAAACAAAAATATGACCTTGATTACTTTGATACATACTCTCCAGTAAAAAGGATAACATCAATTTGAATGTTAATTGCCTTAGCGGCGGTATATGATCTTCAAATCCATCAAATGGATGTGAAAACCGCTTTCCTAAATGGAGAATTGGAGGAAGAAATATACATGGAACATCCTGAGGGTTTTGTGTTTCCAGGGAAGGATAATAAGGTATGTAGACTTATCAAGTCATTGTATAGACTAAACCAAGAACCTAAACAATGGCATGCGAAGTTTTACCAAACCATGTTTGCAAACGGGTTCAAGATAAATGAATGTGATAAATGTGTTTACATTAAAGACACTCTGAATCACCAAGTCGTTGTTTTTTTTATATGTGGATGGTATGTTGATCATCAACAGAGACATTTCTGACCTAAATGCAACCAAATGAATGCTCGAGAGCAAGTTTGATATGAAAGACCTTGGAGTTGCAGATGTGATCTTAGGTATAAGAATCCATCGAACTCCATAAGGGTTTGCATTTTCACAGTCTCATTATATTAAAAAAGTACTTGACAAGTTCAAGTATATGGAATTTGGTATTGCCAAGACTTTATTGGATATGAACTTTGCACTTCGAAAGAATGAAGGTGAAAGTGACTCACAATTGGAGTACGCAAGAGTATTGGGATGTTTAATGTATATAATGAACTGTACACAACCAGACATAGCATGTTCTATTAGTAAATTAAGTCGGTACATGAGTAATCCCAACAAAACTCATTGGATGGCAATAAAAAAAGTTTCAGGGTATCTTAAATACACTCAAGATTATGCTTTGCATTATTAGAAATATCATGCGGTACTTGAAGGATATAGTGATGCAAATTGGATCACCAGATCGAACGAAGTAAAATCCACAAGTGGATATGTATTTACTATCGGCCGAGGAGCAATCTCTTGGAAATCATCCAAACAGACTTGTATTGCTCGCTCTAAAATGAAATCTGAAGTTATCGCATTAGATAAAACCGGTGAAGAAGAAGAATGGCTTCAGAATTTCTTAGAAGATGTTTATTATTGGTCCAAGCCAGTGGAACCAGTATGTATACACTGTGATAGACAAGCGGCTATAGGTAGGGCAGAGAGCATGATGTACAACGGTAAATCTCATCACATACGACGAAGACATAATATCATTAGGGAATTTCTCTCTAGTGGAATTATCACTGTTGACTATGTAAAGTCAAAGGATAATGTGTCGGATCCAACTACAAAAGTCCTATCTAGAGAAGGAGTGGAAAGGACATCCAAGGGAATGGGTTTAAGGGCTAGGACAAGTCAGCATGATGGTAACTCTACCTAGCAGACTGGAGATCCCAAGAGCTAGGTTTAAGGAGATCAAACAAAATTATGTCTGATAGGTTCAACATTGTCAATTACCCAACCCATTCTCATGATGCAGACAATGTATAGTAAACAAGGATAAGACTTAAAGTGAAAAGTCTTTTAATGATTATCTAAATTTGACAGATTTGACCAAATAGTTTAATATATAGGATTGAACGTTTAGAAATCACCTATGTGAGGGTGAAGTGGAAGCCGTTTCAAGGAGAATGTTAGTAAAGGCCTATTCTCTAAGCTCTCATGAAATTGGGACGTGTTCATGACTGAAAAGAACAAAACCATAAGAACCATAAACGTTAAAAGGCTGGTTGTGTGACATGTATTATATAGGTCTACATTAAAGCTCGACGATTCAAGGATATAAAATATATCAATTGACTGAGTGCATCCAATGCATGTTCAAACGTAAAGTTCAAAGGGAAACCCTCTTATCCAGATACAATCAGTCTTTGCTTGATGATCACATACTTGTCCGTACAACTTTTACGAAAAATAGTTATTCCCTATTCATGTGGGTGATTTTTGGGTTCATACTATATGAAAGAAGTGTGAATGAAAAAATGGAGAGTAAACTGGTGGAGAAAAGGAGACAATAAAATGGAAAGTATACTCCCAAATTCGAAAGTTTACTATTTCTCCCACATTGGTGGAAGAAGAAAACTTGAAAGTGTTTATAATCAAGAACACTTACTCCACTTGATAAGTGAGGCAAGATTTGTGTGCTATGTTCTCAGAATGCAACTTGGTGGGAAATCTTCGCGAATGTGGATGGATTCTGGTGCCACCCGCCATGTTTGCGCCAACAAAGAATTGTTTTCATCATTTGATCCGGCTCAAGTAGAAGAAATGATTTATATGGCTAACTCCGCTACTGCTAAGGTGGAAGGAACAGGGAAAGTGTGCTTGAAAATGACTTCGGGCAAGGTATTGACACTTAACAATGTCTTGTATGCTCCAGAATTACATAGGAACTTAATTTCTGTTTCACTTCTCGACAAGAATGGATTCAAATGTGTAACCATTTCTGGAAAAATTATAATTAGAAAAGGAAAAATATATGTAGGAAAAGGCTATCTCACCAAGGGCCTTTATAAGATGAATGTAATGACTGTTGAAATAAATAAAAGTTTAAATTCTTCTTATTTGCTTGAGTGTTATGATTTATGGCATGAACGATTAGGCTATCTTAATTACAAAACGTTAGGAAAACTGATTAACTTAGAAGTTTTGCCAAACTTTGAGAGCAATAAATCAAAGTTTCAAACGTGTATGGAATCGAAGTATGCAAACCATCCTTATAAGTCCGTTTAAAGGAATTCCAATGCCTTAGACCTAATACACACTGACATTTATGATATGAAGTCAACACCATAAAGTGGTGGGAAAAAGTATTTCATAACTTTTATTGACAATTGCACTAGATACTATTATGTCTATTGCTAAATAGTAAGGATGAAGCAATAGATGCATTTAGGCAATATAAAACTTAAGTTGAAAATCAGATAGACAAAAAGATCAAAATGATAAGAAGTGATAGGGGCAGAGAATATGAATCTCCCTTCGTGCAATTATGTGTAGAGAATGGAATCATCCATCAAACTATGGCCCCTTATTCACCTCAATCTAACGAAATTACGAAAAGGAAAAATCAAAATTTGAAGGAAATGATGAATGTCTTGCTTATAAGTTCGGGTTTACTGCAAAACTTATAGGGGGAGGCTATCCTTACATCCAATTGTATACTCAACAGAGTTCCTCATAGTATGACACAATCAATTCATTTTGAAAAATGGAAAGGAAGGAAACCCAACTTGAAATATTTCAAAGTATGGGGGTGTCTAGCAAAGGTCCAAATTCCTATTCCTAAAAGGGTTAAGATAGGACCTAAGAAGGTGGACTGCGTGTTCATAGGATATGCTAAAATTAGTAAAGCATGTCGATTTTTGGTTCATAAATCCTAACATCCAGATATTAATGAAAATACGGTAATTGAATCAGATAATACTGAATTCTTTGAAAATATTGACCCGTATAAAATTAGATATGAATAGTCTAGTTGAGGATCTAAATGACCTCGAGATGAACAATGTACATAATGAATAAAATACAAGACGTAGTATACGTCAAAGAACGTCTACTTCATTTGGATCGGATTTTGTAACATTTCTCTTAGAAAATAAGCCTCAAACATTTAAGGAAGCGATGGCATCTTCGGATTCATCCTTTTGGAAAGAGGCAGTCAATAGTGTGATTGATTCAATCTTAAGCAACCATACATGGGAATTGATTGATCTTCCTCCTGGAAATAAACCTTGAGGTTCTCAATGGATCTTCGAATGGAAGATGAAAGTGGATTGCACTATTGACAAATACAAGGCAAGACTTGTAGTGAAAGGCTTCAAACAAAAAGAAGGCCTTGATTACTTTGATACATACTCGCCAGTGACAAGGATAACATCAATTCGAATGTTAATTGCCTTAGCAGCAGTATATGGTCTTCAAATCCATCCAGTGGATATGAAAACCGCTTTCCTAAATGGAGAATTGGAGGAAGAAATATACATGGAATACCCTGAGGGTTAACATTTTCACAGTCTCATTATATCGAAAAAGCACTTGACAAGTTCAAGTATATGGAATTTGGTATTGCCAAGACTTCATTGGATGTGAACTTTGCACTTCGAAAGAATGAAGGTGAAAGTGACTCACAATTGGAGTACGTAATAGTATTGGGATGTTTAATGTATATAATGAACTGTACACAACCATACATAGAATGTGCTATTATTAAATTAAGTCGGTACATGAGTAATCCCAACAAAACTCATTGTATGGAAATGAAAAAAGTTTTAGTGTATCTTAAATACACTCAAGATTATGCTTTGCATTATAATAAATATCCTGCGGTACTTGAAGGATATAGTGATGCAAATTGGATCACCGAATCGAATGAAGTAAAACCCAGAAGTGGATATGTATTTACTATCGGCCGAGGAGCAGTCTCTTGGAAATCATCCAAACAGACTTGTATTACTCGCTCTACCATGAAATCTGAATTTATCGCATTAGATAAAGACGGTGAAGAGGAAGAATGGCTTTGGAATTTCTTAGAAGATGTTTGTTATTGGCCCAAGATAGTGGCACCAGTATGTATACACTGTGATAGACAAACGGCTATAGGTAGGGCAGGGAGCATGATGTACAACGGTAAATCTCTTCACATACGACGGAGACATAATATCATTAGGGAATTTCCCTCTAGTGGAATTATCACTGTTGACTATGTAAAGTCAAAGGATAATGTGTCGGATCCACCTACAAAAGTCCTATCTAGAGAAGGAGTTGAAAGGACATCCTAGGGAATGGGTTTAAGGCCTAGGACAAGTCAGCATGGTGGTAACTCTACCTAGCAGACTGGAGATCCCAAGAGCTAGGTTTAAGGAGATCAAACAAAATTGTGTCTGATAGGTTCAACATTGTCAATTACCCAACCCATTCTCATGATGCAGACAATGTATAGTAAACAAGGATAAGACTGAAGGTGAAAAGTCTTTTAATGATTATCTAAATTTGGCAGATTTGACTAAATAGTTTAATCTATAGGATTGAACGTTTAGAAATCACCTATGCGAGGGTGAAGTGGAAGCCGTTTCAAGAAGAATGTTAGTAAAGGCCTATTCTCTAAGCTCTCATGAAATTGGGACGTGTTCATGGCTGAAAGGATCAAAACCATGAGAACTATAAACGTTAAAAGGTTGGTTGTGTGACATGTATTGTCTAGGTGTACATTAAAGCTCGACGATTCAAAGTTATAAAATCTATCAATTGACCAAGTGCATCCGATGCATGTTCACCATGTAAAGTTCAAAGGGAAACCCTCTTATCCAGATGCAATCAGTCTTTGCTTGATGATCACATACTTGTCTGTAAAAATTATACGAAAAATAGCTATTCCCCATTCATATGGGTGATTTTTGGGTTCATACTATATGATAGAAGTGTGAATGGAAAAATGGAGAGTAAAATGATGGAGAAAAGGAGACACTAAAATTGAAAGTGTACTCCCAAATTAGAAAGTTTACTCTTTCTCCCACATTGGTGGAAGAAGAAAACTTGAAAGTATTTATAATCAAGAACACTTACTCCACTTAATAAGTGAGGCAAGAAATAAGATATACCTCGTGTCGTTGTCGTTGCTCGCTCGGCACAGCTTCGGCTTCGGATTTGGATTTGTCAAATGATCGATCGATGAGATTTATGTTTTTGGACAAACTTTATTTGACAAAATCTGATCAATGACAAAAATAAAGGAAATTTTTTCTGTGTGTTTAATACACCATTTATATGCATATAGTAATAGTGACAAATGCAATGTTCGAACTGAACTGATGCTTTAGTAAAGTTGTACTATTTCGAACTGATGCTTCAGAAAAATACAATTCTTCAACAAAATCGCACACTAATTCACGAAATGGCATGCCTGTTCGGAACAGACACACTGTTTGGATGAATGGACATGAATTTTTAGAAAAGGTTACACCTTTTGAATGAACCATTTCCACTTTTCAGAAGAAGCATCTTGTGGCTATATAAACCTGTTTTCATCCATAGGTTTTGGTACGAAAATTTCAGAATAAAAACTCTTTTCTTGCCTTAAAAATATTCTGTGTGATCACTCAAAACGTTCAGTGAGTTCGAAGATATTCCAGTTGTTTGAGGTACCGCTACAATTGGTTTGTTTGACCATTTTATCCTGGGAGGAAAATTTCGCAACCTCAGGTATAGTGAGGGGAATTATTTCCTTAAGGGGAAAGTCCATGAATTCGGGCGACTTGGCCATTTCTGTTTCATCTTGATTTTTGAAAATAAAATACACTTCTAAGATAGATCACTTTGATCTTGTGTTGAGGGTAGTTTTTTTGTACTTCCTTGAGTTCTTGTTTTAAACTTAAACTAGTCTAAGTTGTTGTTCTGCATATACAGATTCTGCGTACCCGTAGAAGGAAATAAAAATCTTAAGGAAATAATTTTCAGAATCTGTATAGCTTGTTTTTAGAGATTAAAGTTTTAAATCTCTACTCCGCCTGAACTTAACTAGTTATTTGAAGTCATAAAAATTTCATCACAAGTTAAAGATCATGCGTTTGACAATTGGAAGTCATAAAAACTTTATTGTCAACTAGAAACAACAAGAAAAGTTTAAAGTTGCTTAACTTTATAAGCAGTATTCTGAAAATACTAAGTATTTTTTGTCTTGTGGTGACACGAAAAATGACAAGCGATAGTCAAATAAAAGATGCGGCAACGTTTGTAGGGGAAACTAATATTGCCACATCAAGTCGGACAAATGCTTCGCCTATAATGGCACCGGAGGACAAGCACAGAAAATTTACGGGCATTGACTTTAAACGATGGTAGAAAAAGATGCTCTTTTACCTCACCACTTTGTGTCTGCAACTGTTCACTAGCGAAGACGCTCTTGAGGTTCCCGAGGGAACCTCGGACAAGGAGCATTTCGTAACTGTAGAAGGTTGGAAACATTAAGACTTCCTTTGCAGGTATTATATTCTTAGTGGTCTCCAAGACGATCTCTACAATGTCTATAGTGGAAAGGAATTATGGGGGGCACTTGAACGAAAATATAAAATAGAAGATGCGGGAGTTAAGAAATTCCTTGTTGCACGGTTCCTGGACTATAAAATGATAGATAACAAATCAGTTATCTATCAAGTGCAGGAGTTACAAGTCATTATACAAGATATACTAGCAGAAGGTATATCTTTGAAAAATACCTTAGTTGAACAAATTTAAAATGTTCTTAATACTCACATAAACTATTTTGTAGGATTGATTGTGAATGATGCATTTCAAGTAGCAGCGATAGTTGAGAAGCTACCACCTTTGTGGAAAAACTTCAAAAACTACTTGAAGCATAAACGCAAGGAGATGACTGTTGAAGATCTTATTGTTCGACTGCGTATTGAAAAGAACAATAAGGCTGCTGAGAGAAGGTCAAAAGGGAATTCTAGAATTAATGAAGCACATATTTTAGAAGATGATCAAAACAATTCTAAGAAAAGGAAAAATTGAACAAGAAAGCAATCAACCAAAGAAGAAATTCAAGGGAAAATGCTTCAATTGTGGCAAGATTGGCCACAAGTCCATGGATTGTCATGCCCTAAATGAAGGCAAGAAAAAAAATCAAGAAAATATGATTGAATCCAACAAAGAATGCGATGATTTGTGTGCTATGTTCTCAGAATGTAACTTGGTGGGAAATCTTCGCGAATGTGGATGGATTCTGGTGCCACCCGCCATGTTTGCGCCAACAAAGAATTGTTTTCATCATTTTCTCCGGCTCAAGTAGAAGAAATGATTTACATGGCTAACTCCGCTACTGCTAAGGAGGAAGGAACGGGGAAAGTGTGCTTGAAAATGACTTCGGGCAAGGTATTGACACTTAACAATGTCTGGTATCTTCCAGAATTACATAGGAACTTAATTTTTGTTTCACTTCTAGACAAGAATGGATTCAAATGTGTAACCATTTCTGGAAAAATTATAATTAGAAAAGGAAAAATGTATGTAGGAAAAGGCTATCTCACCAAGGGTCTTTATAAGATGAATGTAATGACTGTTGAAATAAATAAAAGTTTAAATTCTTCTTATTTGCTTGAGTCTTATGATTTATGGCATGAACGTTTAGGCCATCTTAATTACAAAACGTTAGGAAAACTGATTAACTTAGAAGTTTTTCCAAACTTTGAGTGCAATAAATCAAAGTTTCAAACGTGTATGGAATCGAAGTATGCAAAGCATCCTTATAAGTCCATTTAAAGGAATTCCAATCCCTTAGACCTAATACACACTGACATTTGTGATATGAAGTCAACACCATAACGTGGTGGGAAAAAGTATTTCATAACTTTTATTGACAATTGCACTAGATACTATTATGTCTATTGCTAAATAGTAAGGATGAAGCAATAGATGCATTTAGGCAATATAAAACTTAAGTTGAAAATCAGTTAGACAAAAGATCAAAATGATAAGAAGTGATAGGGGCGGAGAATATGAATCTCCCTTCGTGCAATTATGTGTAGAGAATGGAATCATCATCAAACTACGGCCCCATATTCACCTCAATCTAAATAAATTACGAAAAGGAAAAATCAAAATTTGAAGGAAATGATGAATGTCTTGCTTATAAGTTCTGGTTTACTGCAAAACTTATGGGGTGAAGTTATCCTTACATCCAATTGTATACTCAATAGAGTTCCTTATAGTATGACACAATCAATTCGTTATGAAAAATGGAAAGGAAGGAAACCCAACTTGAAATATTTCAAAGTATGGGGGTGTCTAGCAAAGGTCCAAATTCCTATTCCTAAAAGGGTTAAGATAGGACCTAAGACGGTGGACTGCGTGTTCATAGGATATGCTAAAATTAGTAAAGCATGTCGATTTTTGGTTCATAAATCCGAACATCCAGATATTAATGAAAATACGGTAATTGAATCAGACAATACTGAATTCTTTGAAAATATTTACCCGTATAAAATTAGACATGAATAGTCTAGTCGAGGATCTAAATGACCTCGAGATGAACAATGTACATAATGAAGAAAATACAAGACGTAGTATACGTTAAAGAACGTCTACTTCATTTGGATCGGATTTTGTAACATTTCTCTTAGAAAATAAGCCTCAAACATTTAAGGAAGCGATGGCATCTTCGGATTCATCCTTTTGGAAAGAGGCAGTCAATAGTGTGATTGATTCAATCTTCAGCAACCATACATGGGAATTGGTTGATCTTTCTCCTGGAAATAAACCTTGAGGTTCTCAATGGATCTTCGAATAGAAGATGAAAGTGGATGGCACTATTGACAAATACAAGGCAAGACTTGTAGTGAAAGGTTTCAAACAAAAAGAAGGTCTTGATTACTTTGATACATACTCGCCAGTGACAAGGATAACATCAATTCAAATGTTAATTGCCTCAGAGGCAGTATATGGTCTTCAAATCCATCAAATGGATGTGAAAACCATTTTCCTAAATGGAGAATTGGAGTAGGACAATCGATATAAAATCTACACAAACTAGTGATCACTATATAAATCAGCCTCAGGCTCACTCCTACGGGGGCACGTAGTTCTAGGGAAGTAAGGTCGCTTTATACCTCCCACTCGGTGCTAAAGATTTCTCCCGGACTTAGCTCAAATCATTTCAAAGATAATCCATAACAAAACAGTTTCAGTAATATATAAATATACATCGGGAGCCATCATGCTTCCCATCTATCAAAATCAACCACGTTGTGGATTTCTTTCACACTCGAGTTCAAAACAACTCCATTAAGACCAAAAGATCAAATCATTCAAAATATCTCAAATATTCAACATCAACGTGCTTATAACACACACTTTCTCAAAAAAACACAATTTCCAATGGGGATTCACGACTCAAATATCAAAATCAAGATAAATATCGTTCAAGATTCATGCTTTATATCACCACACATGTAAATTCATTTTTCAAAATCATAAACATCAATATTTCATAATAATCATCATAATATATGGGTTCATGCTTCAAATTCATAAAAATCAAATAAAATTATGCCTTTGTAAAGAAAATTACTTTTGGGCACAAGAACGAAAGAGAGTTCTTGTTGAAAAAAACCCCACATACCTTGAATGATGAACTTTAGATCGATACTCATTTTTGAGATGTTAATCGTGCCTTTGAATGATGGTTCTTAGAGATCTTGAACTAGGAACTTGGAATCTTGAATAAATTTGCACAATTAATGGTGAACTTTGGAGGTTCTTGAAGTTGGATGTAGGAGCTTAGGGTTTTATTTTTTAGGGAATTTGATGAAATATAACATATAATTCTTCTAATAGGCTTTAATATAGGGTTTGGACGGATTTTGGGTGAGGGTAAATGACCAAAACGCCCCTAAAAATCAAATAATTCTCGAATCTGTCCTTTGGTGGACTGTTTTGATAGTCTGAAGTAGATCAACCATAACGTTTTACTCCGATATCCAAATTGGATGAAACCAATTTCATTAGAAATAGGACTCTCATATCTTTCTATTGATATATAGTATCTCACCCAGATCATTGTGTTCGAGGAGTTATGGTCGTTTGAATTTCACCCAAAAATTCACTTTTGGTAGGCTGAAGTAGATCGACCATAACTTTTTTCTCCGATAGATAAATTGGATGAAACCAATTTCATCGGAAACAGGACTCGCAGAGCTTTCCATTGATATTTAGTAGATCACCCAGATCATTATGTATAAGGATTTATGATAGTTTAAAGTTGAAGAAAAAATACGCCAGGCCTCAGTACTTTTTCCTGCACATTTTACTGTTCACTACTATTCATGGTTCGATTGGAATGTTCATAACTCATCGCTCGGGTGTCCGTTTTGGGTGATCCACATATCGTTAGAAAGCTTATTCAATAATCTACATAATGGTGGGTCATAATCTAAGACAGTCCGCACGGAAAATTTATAGTTCATTCTAGAAGATAGAACCCAACACGTTTATGCACAAAATTTCAACGAAAAATTTCCCGGGGTATTACATCATCCCCCCCTTGGAAACATTCATCCTTGAATGATGCTAGACATGCAAAGATTAGATAGGAAATAGAGAATAAATCTGAAACCATTCGTTAGACTCATCACCTCATCGTTTCTCACTTCGAATGCAACATAGAATGCATAAATTCAAGAAACTACACCTGAACACATAATAAATGACAGCTGAACTGCTGCAACTCTTATCAAAAGTGCATGATTTAGGAAAGAACAGTAGCTTCGGCTTGATCGGAGTTCGCGGAAAATAGGTACCGGTACTTGGATCGCATATCCGCCTCAGCTTCCGAAGTTGCACCCTCAACAGATTGGTTTCGCCACAAAACCTTGACCAAGGGAACTTCTTTGTTCCTTAGTCTTCAGACACTGAAATCAAGAATCTCAACAGGAATCTCATCAAAAGAAAGATTTTCTTGAATGTCATCACTCACAAAGGAATCCACTACCACAGCATTGCTAATATGCTTTCTAAGCATGGAGACATTGAATATTGGATGAACAGAGGACAACTCGGAAGGCAACTCGACCTCATAAGCTACCTTACCAACACGGCTAAGAATTTTGTAAGGACCAACATAATGGGGACTAAGATTCCCCTTCTTTCCGAATCTCTTCACCCCCCCCCCCTCATGGGTGAAATTTTTAGATACACTAGGTCACCAACTTCAAACTCAAGGTCTCTCCTTCTAACATCCGCATATGACTTCTGATGACTCCGCGCAGTTTTCAACCTTTCCCGAATCAACTTAACTTTTCCATAGCCTCAAATACCGAATTAGGACGACTCACAGCCGTTTCACCCACCTCGAACGAACCTATGGGTGATCTACACTTCCTCCCATATAAGGCTTCAAACAGAGCCATGCCAATACTAGAGTGGAAATTGTTATTGTAAGCAAACTCTATCAACGGTAAGTGATCATCCCAACTTCCCTTTAAGTCAAGTGCACAAGATTTCAACATATCCTCTAAGGTCTAGATAGTCCGCTCAGCCTGACCATCGGTCTGCAGATGAAAAGCAGAACTCAAAAGAACTTGGGTACCAAGACCCTTCTGAAAAGCTTTCCAAAATTGCGAAGTGAACTGAGTACCCCTATCTGAAATAATAGACAAGGGAACTCCATACAGTCTGAATAGCTCTCAGATATACAATCTAGCATAATCCTCAGCAGTATATGAAGTATGAACAGGCAACAAATGAGCAGACTTAGTCAATCTATCAACCACAACCCAAATGGAATCATGATGGCGTTGGGAAGGAGGTAAACCAATCACGAAGTCCATATTTATCTCTTCCCACTTCCAGGTGAGAATACTAAACTCTTGCATCATACCACCAGGTCTTTGGTGTTCAACCTTAACCTGTTGGCATATTGCACACTTAGCTACAAACTCTGCTATATCTTTCTTCATGCCACTCCACCAATAGATTTCCCACAAGTCTCGGTACATCTTGGTGGCACCAGGATGAATAGAATATCGCGCCCCGTACGCTTCATCCATAATCCTCTGTCTCAGATCATCAACATTCGGGACACATAATCTACCCTACAATCTCAACACACCATCTCCCCCTTAGGAGAAAACCTCTACTTTTTGGTCCTTGACTGACTCCTTCAGTCTGACCAAACTAGCATCTAAGTATTGCCTTTCCTTTACTTCCGAAACCAAGGAGGATTCGGAACTACTCTGACCCCCTATACTACCTTCAGCAGAGTCAAACAACCTAACCCCCAATCTATCCAAACGATGTACATCACGAGCCAACTCTTTCTTACCTTCTACCACATGCGAAACACTACCCATGGACACTCTACTTAGGGCATCCACCACAATATTGGCCTTGCCCAGATGGTACAGCACACTTATATCATAGTCCTTTAACAATTCTAACCATCGTCTCTGCCTAAGATTCAATTCTCTCTGGGTAAACACATACTGCAGACTCTTATGATCAGTGAAAACATCAACATGGATACCAAACAAATAGTGTCTCCAGATTTTCAAAGCAAACACAACAACAGCCAACTCAAGGTCATGGGTGGGGTAATTTTTCTCATGGGGTTTCAACTGTCTAGAAGCATAAGCTATCACCTTACCCTTCTGCATCAATACGCAACCCAAACCAACTCTGAAGCATCACAGTACACCACAAAACCATCAACACCATCAGGCAAAGTTAATACAGGGGCTGAAGTGAGTCGAGTCTTCAACTCTTGAAAACTCTTCTCACAAGATTCAGACCACAAGAACTTCACTTTCTTTTGGGTCAACCGAGTCATAGGAGACGCTATAGAGGAGAAACCCTCAATAAAATGGCGGTAATAGCCAACTAAACCCAAGAAATTTTGGATATCAGTTGGAGAAATAGGTCTAGGCCAATTTCTAATAGCTTCGGTCTTTTGGGGATCAACTCTAATACCCTCGAAAGAAATGATATGACCTAGAAAAGCAACTGACCTTAGAGAAAACTCGCACTTACTGAACTTGGCAAACAACTTGAGATCTCTAAGGGTTTGCAAGACAGTTCGGAGATGATCAGAATGTTCATCCTCACTACGGGAGTACACCAGTATATCATCGATGAACACTATGATGTGGAGGCATATTTCTGAAAGAGGAGAGCACAAATCAATAGCAGAGAGAGACACTTTAAGCACGATAGACTTCTGAAAGAAAGAATCACACTTTTTCCTAAAACGTCTTGTAGCCTCTTGCTCATAGATGTGGCGCACTACACACCGATGATCAAGACTCTACTTAACGCGGCTTATCAGACTCCCTAGGATACCTTAAAACCTTAGACTCTGATACCAAGTTTGTAACACCCCGAAAATGAGTCCTGGAGCGTCACACGGTGCTTGAGGCTACGAGTAGGCCCAAGCTAACCCTTTGATCCATTTTCATTCAGTTTAATACAAATCAATGGGGTTTCCATAAATAACCCTCAAATATCAACAGAGTAATCATCATCCAAGAATAAAAGAATTCCAGAAAGATAACAAAATACGACTTATTAGTCAACTCCCAACATCTATACTAGTCTGACAAGTCTCTAAGAAAATCAATAAAACCAACGAGCCATTGAGACATGCCCCAACTGACTCATACTCAGTTATCAAATGTAAACAATTCTGTGAAACCAACATCATACATCACGTCCTCGGAACATGAGGACTCACCACAACAGAGGATGTAGAACAGCGTGCCTAAAGAATCACTGTCGAACCTAGAACTGAGCACCTGAACCTATATTCCTAGAAAATGCAGCCCACATCCGAAGATGTGAGTCAGTACCATGGAAAGAAACCGAGTATATAGGGGTGTATGCAGTTGTATAAACATCATCATCATAAATATTTATAAGAAATATGCAGGATGTATGAAAGACTCACATAGCCCGAAGAAAATCATCATAATCATGAGAGGATGAAATAAGTATAATAACACATGTGAGTCATCATATAATTTGTCAATCACTTTCAGTTCATCAAGAATATCAATTCTCATAATGTAAATATCATTTAAATCTTTCAAAAGAATAACTTTCACAATTCCACTTTCAAATCACTTCACCGTTCACCATAGACACAAGGAAACACACACACACTGGGATATCCTATAACCGACATAAACCATGTGAGCTACATGAAGTCCAATGTACAACCCACGTTGGGGAGAGCCATCCTATCCTTGCCATCGAAGTAGGACTATCGATACAAATCCACACAAACTAGTGATCACTATATAAATTAGCCTCAGGCTCACTCCTACGGGGGCACGTAGTTCTAGGGAAGTAAGGTCGCTTTATACCTTCTACTCGGTGCTAAATATTTCTCCCGGACTTAGCTCAGATGATTTCAAAGATAATACACAATAAAAAAAATTTCAGTAATATATAAATATACATCGGGAGCCATCATGCTTCCCATCTATCAAAATCAACCACGTTGTGGATTTCTTTCACACTCGAGTTCAAAACAACTCCATTAATACCAAAAGGTCAAATCATTCAAAATATCTCTAATATTCAACATCAACGTGCTTATAACACATACTTTCTCAAAAAAACACAATTTCCAATGGGGATTCATGACCCAAATATCAAAATCATGATAAATATCGTTCAAGATTCATGCTTTATATCACCACACATGTAAATTCATCTTTCAAAATCATAAACATCAAGATTTCATAATAATCATCATAAGATATGGGTTCATTCTTCAAATTCATAAAAATCAAATAAAAATCATGCCTTTGTAAAGAAAATTACTTTTGGGCACAAGAACGAAAGAGAGTTCTTGTTGAAAAAACCCACATACCTTGAATGATGAACTTTAGATCGATGCTCGTTTTTGAGATGTTAATCGTGCCTTTGAATGATGGTTCTCGGAGTTCTTGAACTAGGAATTTGGAATCTTGAATAAATTTGCAGAATTAATGGTGAACTTTGGAGGTTCTTGAAGTTCTTGAACTAGGAACTTGGAATCTTGAATAAATTTGCAAAATTAATGGTGAACTTTGGAGGTTCTTGAAGTTGGATATAGGAGCTTAGCATTTTCTTTTTGAGGGAATTTGATGAAATATAACATATAATGCTTCTAATAGGCTTTAATATAGGGTTTGGATGGATTTTGGGTGAGGGGCAATGACCAAAACGCCCCTAAAAATAAAATAATTCTCGAATCTGTCCTTTGGTGGACTGTTTTGATAGTCTGAAGTAGATCAACCATAACGTTTTACTCCGATATCCAAATTAGATGAAACCAATTTCATTAGAAAGAGGACTCTCATATATCTACGTTGATATATAGTATCTCACCGAGATCATTGTGTACGAGGAGTTATGATCATTTGAAATTGACCCAAAAATTCACTTTTGATAGGCTGAAGTAGATCGACCATAACTTTTTTCTCCGATAGACAAATTGGATGAAACCAATTTCATTAGAAAGAGGACTCGTAGATATTTCCGTTGATATATAGTATATCACCCAGATCATTATGTACAAGGATTTATGATTTATGATCGTTTAAAGTTGGAGAAAAAATACGCCAGGCCTCAGTACTTTTTCCTGCACGTTTTACTGTTCACTACTATTTACGGTTCGATCGGAATGTCCGTAACTCGTCGCTCGGGTGTCCGTTTTGGATGATCCACATATAGCTAGAAATATTATTCGATACTCTATGCAATGGTGGTTTATAATCTAAGACATTCCGTACGGAAAATTTATAGTTCATTCTAGAAGATAGAACCCAACACGTTTACGCACAAAATTTCAACGAAAAATTTCCCGGGGTATTACATCAGGTTATGAACTTGGGTGGATAAACTTTCTTGAGACTCTTTATTGTACTTTTGGATGAGGGTTCTTGAATTCCTTGACTTGGGAACCTTGAATCTTGACTCAAATTGGAAAAGCTATGGTGAATTCTTGAGATCCTTGGAAGAGGTTTTGGGTACTTAGGGTTATTTTAAGAGAAATCTTGAGAAAATTCATATAAGGTGCTTATAATGACCTTAAATAAGGTGTTTGGATGATTCAAGAGGCGTGGTAAAAGCCCAAAGTGCCCTTTTTAACTTCTGTACGAAGATGGAAAAATTGAATTGGAAAACCCAATTTTATGGGCCACCGTGACGCGCCACTATCGCGGTGACTCACTGGAATTTGACAAACAGGATTCTAGGGGTCACCGCGATGCGGTGCTATCACGTTGTCCCACTGGTTGGGACGTGGAACTTCAGCGCGATGCACCGCTATCGCGGAGTTCCACTGGAAATTGACATTTGTCAAATAGACCCTCTCCACGAAGCGCCAAACACTAAAATGACGTTGTTTTACGACTAGGACTTAAATTTTTCATAACTTCTTGCCCGGTTATCGGATTTGGGTGGATCTCGTATCGTTAAAAAGCTAATTAAATTTCCCACATGATAAAAATTTGAAATTAAGGAAATTCTATATGGTTTAAATGTTACACACTTAGGAAGTCATTCCTTAGCCTTTAAGAGACGAAATTAATCTTAAGGAAAAGTTCGGGGGTATTACATAAAGTGACTTGACAAGTTTGTACACTTCCTTTTCTTTATCCAGAACCACAAAACCCTCAGGTTGTTTTATGTAAATTTTTTCCTCTAATTCTCCATTTAGGAATATTTTTTTCACATCCATTCGATATATTTCAAGACCATATGCCACCACTAAGGAAACTAACATCCGAAAGGGCATTATTCTTGTTACAGACGAGTATGTATCAAAATAATCAAGACCTTCTTTTTGTTTAAAGCCTTTCACTACAAGTCACTCCTTGTATTTTTCAATAGTACCATCAATTTTTATTTTCCTTTTGAAGATCCATTTCGAACCTAAAGGTTTATTTCCCAGAGGAAGATCAACCAACTCCCAAGTGTGGTTGATAAAGATTGAATCAATCTCACAATTCACTTCTTCTTTCCAAAAGAATGTGTTCGAAGATGACATCGCTTCTTTAAACATTTGAGGATCATTTTCAAGAAGAAATATCACAAAATTTGATCCAACGTACATTGACTTCTTTGACGTGTACGACGCCTTGGATTCTCATCATTAAATACATTCTCGTTTTCTTCATCTCGAGGTTATTTATACCCTCCACTATACCGCTCGTGTCCAATTTTATACGGATAAATATGTTCAAAGAACTCATCATTATCGGATTCAATTACCATATTTTCATTGATATATAGATTTTAATATTTATGAAGTAAATATCGACATGCTTTATTGCTTTTATCATACCCAATGAACACACAGTCCTCAGTCTTAGATTCTATTTTTACCATTTTAGGCATAAAAATTTGGACTTTCGCTAGACACCACCACACTTTGAAATATTTCAAGTTGAGTTTCCTTTGTTTTCATTTTTCATATGGAATTGAATGTGTCTTATTATGAGAATTTCTATTGAGTATTCGGTTCGCTATAAGGATAGCTTCTTCGTACAAGTTTTGTGATAAACTCAAACTTATGACTAAGGCATTCATCATTTTCTTTAATATTTGATTTTTTCTTTCCACAATCCCATTTGATGGAGGTGAATACGGAGCAGTAGTTTGATGGATAATTCTATTTTCTACACATATCTCTGCAAAAAGAGATTCATATTCTCCAACTCTATCACTTATTATCATTTTGATCATTTTATCTAACTGATTTTCATATTACATTTTATATTGCCTCAATGTGTCTATTTTTTTATCCTTACCATTTAGAAAATAAACATAACAATACATAGTGCAATCGTCAATAAAAGTTATAAAATATTGTTTACCACTACGAGATGGTGTTGACTTCATATCACAAATGTTTGTATGGATTAAGTCTAAGGAATTGGAATTCCTTTCAACAGACTTATACGGATGTTTAACATACTTCGATTCTACACATGTTTGACACTTTGATTTATTGCACTCAAAGTTAGTCAACACTTCCAAACTAATTAGTTTTCACAAAGTTTTGTAATTGACATATCCTAAACGTTCATGCCAAAATTTATTTGGCTCAAGCAAGTAAGAAGAAATAGAACTTTTATTGATATCAATAGTCATTACACTGATCTTAAACAAGACCTAGATGAGGTAACCCTTTCCTACATATACTTCTCTCTTGCTAATTAAAACCTTATTAGAAACAAATCAACATTTGAATTCATTTTTTGTCAAAGGTGATATTGAAACCAAGTTTTTTCTCAACTTCAGTACATGAAGGACGTTATTGAGTGTCAACACCTTGCGTGATGTCTTCTTCAAGAAAGTTTTTCTCATTACTTCAACTTTTCCTATTGCAGAGTTAACAATATAAATCTTCTCCTCATCTTGATCGGAGCATACGAAGCAAACATCTCCTTGTTGGTACATATATGGCGAGTGGCACTAGAATCAATCCACTTATCTTAAGGATTACCCACCAAGTTTCATTCTAAAAGTATGACACAAAGATCATCCACTTTATTTTTCAATTCATCCATGTTATCTTGATCATTCTTCTTACCTTTACTAGGGGCCCGACAATCTATGAAACTATGGCCAGCCTTTCCACAATTGAAGTAGTTTCCTTTAAATTTCTTCGTTGGGGGATTACTTTATTGTCCAAATGCTTTCTTTCATTTCTTTGAGTTGTTAGGGTCATCCTCCACAATATTTGCTCCAATAATTGCAGAATTCTCTTTTGACCTTTTCTCAGTTTCTTTGTTATCTTCTTTAATACGTAACCTCACAATGAGGTCTTCAACTGACATCTTCTTTCTTTTATGCTTCATATAATTTTTGAATTCCTTCCTCGAAGGTGGCAACTTCTCTATTATAGCCGCTGCTAGAAAAGCCTCATTCACAATTAAACCTACAACAAAGGTTTTGTGATTATCAAGAACAACTTTAATATGTTCAAGTAAGGTATTCATTGTGTCCATACCTTCAGCCAGCAGATCATGGATGATTGCTTGCAGTTCTTGCACTTGAGCGATGAGAGTTTTACTGTCAATCATCCTAAAGTCAAGAAATTTTATAACAAAGAACTTTTTTGTTCTTGTATCCTCAGTTTTATATTTTCATTCCAAAGCATCTCATAATTCTTTCGAGGTTTTCATACCACTGTACACATGTACAGGTCGTCTTGAAGGTTACTCGGTATATAGTGTTTAGCCCTTTTTTCGGATTTGGTTACTTAAAGACAAATGGTTTTGACCTTTTCTAACTATTCAAAATAATTTTGAAAAATCTATAGAATCGCCACTTGATTTTTATCAAAAACATCAAGAAAAATCTTAGAGAGATTTTAAAGATTTAAAAACAAAAATAAATCTTCGAACTTAGAGAAACTAAGTAAGGGTTCAATTAATTCCCTAAGAAGCACTGTCGGCTCTTGCATAAAGCAAGTAAGGCAGGGGATTTAGGCCCCTAACATTTGAGGGCCTCATTTTTTAATAATAGTAGGGTTATATATATATATATATATATATATATATATATATATATATATATATATATATATATATATATATATATATATATTGAGTATTTAAAATAAAAAATATATTTTTTTTAATAAAAACCTTTAAAATAAGTTTGAAGATTCAAGTGTATGAAAATATTTATTCTTTATTTAGTGATAAAAAATTGAGATCATTATAAAATGAAAATATAAAAAAGTTATTTATCTAACCACGAAAGTTTCTTAAAACATAATATTCACTCGTATATTATATTGTTAGTCTATACTAAATAAAAATTGGCCTCTCATCAAATTTTGGTTTTAGGCCTCAAACTTTGTTGAGCTGCCCTTGCTAAGAAGATTTTTACGGTACTTAGGAGCGTCCGTTTTAAAACTGATTTACCAAAAGATTATTTTTTGACCAACTTAAAAAAGGTGACTAACTTTGCAAAAGTTTGAATTTTAAATATTAAAATTATTTGTCCACACATCTAAAAATGACATTTGTTTATTCAAACGAGAAATAGTCTACTTGAATTAGGGAAAAAAACTATAATATAGTCTACTTAATTCAATATTAATTTTGAGAAAAATGAAAAAATAATTCGTTTAGTTCATCATTAATTCTTTTGAAAAAAATTACAAAATTTCTACTTGAGAAACATGTTACTTAATTCATAATTATTTTAAGTAATAAAAATTATGAAATATTTGAATTGAAGAAATATCCATTTTAACTTGGTTTCATACTTGAACTAAAGAAGGGAATAAGTTTGGAAAAGAGAATAACGTAATTATTTTATTATTAATATTATTATCAGTATTATACGCAAAAAAAAGTCATTTTTTTATTATTATCAGTATTACTCGATTTTCGAGTCTTGTGATGATTAATCGTGTGCCATTACACCAACCTGCTGATTGATCTATACTTCTTAAAAACATCACAGGAACACCTACCTTCAAAGTGATAGAGTGATTTGGAAGACCTGAGCATTTAATACTATTTAGGAATTCAGGTGTATGCATATGTCCTAAAGATGGAAATTAATGATCAGGCATGCAAACTGTATCGAAACTTAAATATGACTTCTCCTATCCACAGTTAAGAGAAACCATGTAATCATTCACCGATTCCATCATTTGAAGAGTAGGTGCAAGAATTGCTCTTTCTTGAAGGTATTTCATATCAGTAGAATGTTTCAAATAATTGAAGTATGTACTTTTTACAATTCCAGATATTGGATCATCACAATTATCTATGAGAAGATCTTCGGGTATTTTTACTTTCTCAGTTTTATTCGTGGAAAATTCCATCCTTCCATCACCAATTGCCAAAAGCCAATCAGAAAATTATTTTAACTCAGTCACATCTGCATCAAATCGACTATCTTGCAATCTCATATTCTTTGTCAGCTTTAGAATATGACAGTGCGTCCATAAATAGGAAGAATTTATTATTGCATTAACAATATCTTGCCTAGTACCCTTAGTAATTACCAACAAGATTTGTCTAAAATCCCCTCCAAAAACAATCGTCTTTCCTCCAAATGACCGATCTAAATTTGATGGATCTTTAAATCTTAGAATATATCTTAAAGTTTGATCAAGATATTCAAAACAATACCTATGCATCATTATTGCCTCATCCCAAATGATAAACTTTGCCTTAACCATCAACTTAGCTAATGGACTTCCTTGCTTAATGTTGTATGTTGAATCTTCAGTTATATTCAGAGGAATCACAAATCTCAAATGAGTTGTCCGTCCTCCTGGTAACAACAGAGATGCAATACCACTTGATGCAACATTTAGTACTATATCACCTTTAGAGCGTATGCCAGCAGACAATGTTTTCTAGAGAAAAGTTTTCCATGTTCCTCCGTGACCATATAAAAAGAATAATCCCCCTTTGTTTTCGTTCATAGCAGTCATGATTTTATCATATGCATACTTCTGCTCAACTATTAATTGCATTAATAGTTGTTGATGTTCATGTGCCAAATTGAGTCTATTATAGTGCAATTCCTCATTGATGAGTGTATTGGTATGATCAACTTATTCATGACCATAACATGGTTTTGGCATTGTTGGAAATTCGTTAAAACTTTTTTCGGAACTTCTTAAAATCTTGTTCAACTTTTGCAAGCAACGACTTTTCAATTCATCATCTGTTAGATTTGCTACTAAATGACAAAAATATTATAATAAAAAAAATAAAGTACATAATCATGTATATAAGTCAATTAAATAGTTTTATTTATATGCAATTTATGGATGTTTGCTAAAGTTTATTAATCTTTTGTAGAATACCATTATATATGATGGATAGTGAACTACACAAATTACTCTAAATCCGAAGTGAAATATGCATTTCTAGATACATGTTAAAATTATGATTCTAATATTATTAAAATAATTTATTGTTTAGAAGTGAGACAACCCAATGAAATGAAATAGTAATAAAGTTGTTTCAGGTATTAATATGGATTTTTTATTTAATCTGTATAGCAATTAAATAAATATACTTGAATTATAAATAGAAATAATTTTAAAAATATTTTTGTTATTTTTCAATTATATTATTTGTACCTGGGTTTTGCAGTAATCTTCTTTCTTCATAAAGGATATCTTCTGAAAGTAGCAGCCATGATATTTGCCAAACAACTTCAGGTCGTGACATTGAATTAGCTATCAATAACATGACGAATAATTGTTGAAGATAAAATGACATTCGCCAAGTACTTGCCTCCTTTATAGCATCAATGTATTCTGTGTCGCCATCCAACAAACCAAGTGCATAACATGCATCTCTAAAAGTAGCGTGGTCATTATTGTTGATTCTTCTAAGTTCTTCATAGGAAGTTGGCCCTTTAATTACATTCAATAACAACCTGAGATAATATATCTCCCCACTCCCTAGAGTAACAAAGAAGATCCTCCCAATAGAAAATGCAGAATTTTTTCTCTTTTTCTATTTTTTGAACTTCTGTCCCACCAAAATTTAAGAGGGAATTCTGCGTAAGTCAAATCTTTTTCTTTCGGAAACTTCTTGTCAGCCTCAAACCAACTTAAAAATTGAGATTCCCTAATAATTAGTTTATTGGTAACATTTTCAATTGGATCCTCATCAGAAAAAAATACATTGTTCATCTTCAAGATGGAATGATAGTCTTTCCACTGGTGGTTCTCTATGGTGAATTGGAAATTTAAATATTCTTCAAGCAGCTTCACATGGTGATATGTAGCGACAATCATAATACATGTTGATTTCATCAACAGTTGATGAATCATCAACATGTGTATTTTGTGAAAAAACAGCAGCACGGTCATATCTTTTATTGAAATAATTGAATAAATATTTAATAGATCTTGATTGGTTGCACCATTCCACGTTAATGTGAGCACCATATGTTAACAAGAACTTGCGATTGTGTGGAACCACATATCTGCTATCCAAATGAATATCATTTTTCTCAATGGTTCTACCATTATACCTTCTTCTGTAAACAGGATACCCTTCTTCATCAACTGTTGTTGTGTGAATAAACTTTTTAGGGAATCGCTTTGTACATTTATCATTTTGCATGCACGGTGAAAATTTGCTAGTAGAACCACATGGACCATGCATCATCATATTTTTTACAGCATCATAATAATCAGGATCATTGAATTTATCTGGTATTTTTGCTGAAATTATTCTATCAATATCTGACGCACAGGGAAATTTACTGCTCTCATGAAGAAAAAGCAATATATAGCCATGAGGCAATCCTCTTTTTTGAAACTCAATGGTATATATCACTGCATTATAAATCAAGTAAGTTTATTAGAAATGAATTGTTAGAATAATATATATAGATATATATATATATATATATATATATATATATATATATATATATATTAAATGATTTATGAGTGTCCTAATGTATATTCAAATTAAATAGTAAATATGACAAACTTGCTTTTACTTTTTCAAATACTTGATTGGCCTTCAAATTCTTTATCAAGTGGTTCAATTTAATTTTAAATATCCTACTTAGAATATCTGGATGATCTTCAGGATTCAACCCCCTTCTTCCTACAAATCTAATAATCTCTGGCCACTTACGATTGTAAGTAAATATGATAAAAAGGTCAGGATATCAAACCCATTTGCATATTGCCATAGCATCTTGATAATTCTGAAGCATATATCGTGCACCTCTCATGAAACTTGATGGTAAAAATACTCTTTTACCTTGGGATGAAGGATCAGTGTCTCCATGTAAAATTGCATCTGATAGGACCTTATAAAACTCAACTCTAAATTATTTTTGATGAGTTCGAATAAACTTCAGCCGAGAAGATTTCATCATTGTATAGTCATCAACTAAAAATTACTGAAATAATCTTCTTGAATACACAATGGTAGGATCTTCACCTTTTCTTTATTGAATTCTATAAGAAATAAATTCACGCATACTAACACGTTGCCTTCCCTTATCACCTCAACTTAAAGAAATGTCCTCTCTATACCCATCTTCATCATAAGGAAAAAGTAAAGGATATTGTAGGCCTAAGTATGCAGCATTCAGTTCATTGATCCTTTACAGCTGTCCAGATTGTGTTTTTTTAATGATATCACGATCAGATCTAGAAACATCAATATCTCCAACCACCAAAGCAGCTACTTCTGGTATTGTTGGTAGGTTGTATCTCCTATCATCAGTACCTCTTTTTCCTATTAGTTTTAACTTCATATTGGAGCAGTCATTTTCTTGGAATCTATCTCTCACCATTCTAAAAGTCTTATCCAACACATTATTGTCATCAAGCATTTGTTTTAAATCAGCAACAATTTCAACATGAAGCTTATCAACATCCTATCCACGGCTACAAAAGACATATAATATTAAAACCTTATCTTCTAAAAAAAAGATATATTATATTAGTAAGATCTTTAAAGTAATTTTTAATTTCATAGGATTATATAATGATGTTTCAATACTTACCCGACTGCATTAATTCTATTTGAAACTTTATTTTCTATATCATAAATATACAGTTGTGTAAATTTTGGTGTAGATCCTTCAGGAGGTAGTAAGCTACCAATTTGATGATAATTTTGTCCAAATAATCTGAATATTCTTGGCGCTCGTATCTGATTGATTGAGGCATTTATCTTTCCTCCCATTGATGTAAATTAGAACATAGAATTATAACTCCTTATTTTTTCTCGAAAATGACTACATTTAGGACCTATAGTAAAAAAATTGCATAATAAAGAAGGTTAATATAGGTAGACATGAATATGGTGATATTAAAACCGATGATTCTCTAACCTGATCCAAACAATAGTTGTTCCAAAATTTGAGGCGGCTTCTTAAGGTATGGAAGCTTTATTTTTCCTTGTTGACAGCACAACATGAAAATTGTTTTTTTTTTTCATTTGTAATGCTTGTGTGTTCTTTCTTCATACCAAACAATAGCTCCACAGTTTTCACATTCATATGTAGCATCTCCTATATCCCAATATTCTATAATTGCAAGTGTATATAGTTAAAGACATAACATTATAGGTTTAATTGATCAAATTATTTTATCTTAAATGAAGAATTTTTCAGAAGATTCTTCAATGCAAATGTCGCCATATTCAACATCAACATCTATAGAAAGTGGTGGCAAAACCAATTAATACGTTTGAATTTTTTATATTTATCTATATGTATCAAGATAGTTTTATATCTAATTAGTAAGAGAAGTAAGAAAGGTATGATTGTCATACCTAGATACTCTTCTTCTTCATAATCTTCTATGTTATGTTGACGTTGTTCTGTTATGTATATAAATTTATGATTGTATATAGATGTAAATGTAATAATCTTTTTGTAAATTAAAGATTGTTGATTCAAAAACTCACTTCTAATATAACGTAATTTTTAAAGATAAATAAATATTTTTTAGGAACATACCTTGTACGACAGTGTTGTTTATTGTTGCCTCGATTTCTAATAAGAATGATACACTAATTAGCTATTTGTATTGCAATGTATATTATTTTTAATTGATAACTTATGAGAACTTAAAATACTTACCTTCCATTATTGGAGTTTCATTTAAATTTGGCAAAGAATTATGTGTTTGTACATCTACAAATTAAATAAAATATATTACTATATTATTTGCAAAATCATATTGAAGTAACAAAGTTTTAACTTAGGATCTAGTTCAGATGAAAAATTTAAAGCACTAATAAAGTTGTATTACCTTCAGGCAATATGTTGTCACCATGCATACCTAATAAGAAGAGTATTAGAAAATATGTTTTAAATTATATTAAATCAGGAATTTTGTCGCTCACCATTTGTTATATCAGCCAATGGTGCTAGTATTTCTTCACTCTCAGCAGAATGATTTCTATACTTTGAGGATTCACCTTTTCCTGTAGAAGACATTTGTATGTTATTTTAGTTCATCCCTTAAGAAAAAATTAATTATTTCGAGCAATATTAAAATAATTTTTGATGTTGCATATAAATTAGAGATGTGAGTGGTAATCAAAGATGATACCTTTGTTAAAATTATTTTTTCTACGTTGTTTTTGATTTTGTATGTTGCATTTGCTTAGTGCTGAAATAGATTTCTTTTTATTTTCCATATATAAGGACTTCAGAATTTTGATTTAATATGCAAATTTGAAAAAATTTAAAAGAAAGATGAAATCTGGTGATAATTTTGATAGAGGAACCATAAGTAATCTGAAATATCAACGATTATTGACACTTTCAAAACATGTTATTACTATCTAACTGCCATTTTTAAACCTTAATGAATAATATTTGATTTTGCACTATCGGTACATCAGTTTCATAAGAATTCACTTAAAGGATAATAATAATAATAAGTTTAATACAGTAATTAAAATTTATGAAAAAATATAAGTACATGAAAAAAAAAATAGCATGTCATTGTTCTTACATATGGCAATGTCTACATAGTTATAACGGTAATTATTTAGAGTGGGCATGAAATGTATTACTTACGTTGTTGCTAATATTACTGATGTATTCATATCACAATGACAAATATCTATGACAAAAAGCTTATAGTTTCTTAGTCCAAAGTATAAAATATGACAGTGGGTATAGCATCTTAGAGGTTGGTGTTTATTGAAGTTGCAATCAACAACATTTACTTGTTGAAAATGACAATAGCATAATTTGAGATATTTTCAAATTCCAAGTAAGAATAGAGATGGTAAGTTGAGTTTCAAAGTTTAACTTTTATCTGTAGATAAATAACTTTTACATAATCAGTAAAATTTAGTCGACTGGCTCTTATTATGGATGGTTATTGTTAATTATGTACCTTTTAGATGATCTAATAGTGTAAGAAGATTTTCATTATTTATGTGACTAATTCTAAAGTATGATGAAGATTATTTCTTTGTAGGAACGGTGAAAAATTATAGGCTGCCACAGAGACAAATGCAAATTTACACCAGCAAGTGTATTATCATAGTTTGGGTACTGATCAATCTGATGATATATTATGTTGGAAAGATTCATAAAATCAAAATCATAGACATACAACTTCAGTGACTGAAGATGGACAGGTAATTCTAAATGTACATTACTAAAGTAGTCAATTTAATGTTTCTTTCTTTGTAGCAGAGTGAAAGAGTTGTACTTTTGAAATCTACTGTTTTTTTCTATAATGGTGGTGTCTAAGTTAGTTTGTAGGCATCTAGACTACTATGCATACCTGTTATCTCCAAGCAACACATTATGCCTAAAAAGAACAAATTTATTCTACCTTAAGCACATGGATTCGAGAACCAATCTGAGTAGACAACCTTCTTAACTTGCTACAGTGTGCTGTTTTCTTACAACTACAACTACTACTGCTCTACTTCGCTTGTTTCCACTCTCAGTCACACTCTTATAAGAGCAAGCACTTAGTCTACTAAAAGTATAACTATTTCAAGTAAGCAAACTCATACATGTACAACAAAAACAACTGACCATCATTAAGGTAAGCCTTTTTGCTTCTCTAAATTTCACGGATTTCTCCATGACCACTCTGCTTAGCTACAACCATCCTCTACATATATCCATCTGTTTAGTGACAAATATAATATGCTAACTACTAAGTAGTCGAATATATATATGATATATGATATCACTGCATAAATGAGTGGTATAATCGGTTGAAAGAATTCCTGAAATAAAAGAGGGACAGGCAATGGGTACTCAGAAGATCTAATCTGAAATTAGATGTATTTCGCTTTGGTGTCCTAATAGTGTATATCTTAAGTAGGAATCAAAACAAAGGATTCTCCCATCTAGACCATCATCATAAACTTTTAACATGTATGAAATTTTATTGTCTATCTCATATGGTGTAAAAATAATGTTAGTAAAACTTTAGTATCTCATCTAAGTGCATGATATCAAAATTTCATTATTGAATCCTCTTTAAAGAACATAGATTTTTGGAACTATTAAGTACACATCTCAGGGACTCATGCAACATGTGTGAAATACAAAGATCAGTCCATTTATGTCTACTATGTGTATGTTCAGATGATATGCCTAGTATGGCATCAATTGTGCTGATGTTGGGTAGGGATTTCTAATTGTCCAAGCCTAAACAGCCAGGATGTTTAGAGTCATAAAGCTATCTACTTTGACGTCAAAAAATTTTACTGGGAAGTAGAGATTGTAATGACTAATTTAGCAACTGACTAATATTTTTAGTTACCTCGATAGTTCTATAGTAAATTTAACAACTGACTACGAACTACCACTAATCAGCTGAATTATTAACTCGATTTATTATGGTTTGTTCATTCATTGTTTAGGTCAATTTCATCAATGAGCCAGCTTATGTTGTGACCACTTAGCTGGTTCGAAACCACACATGCTTTCAATCGAGCTCGTAGAATACCTCTCTTGTGTGATTTTCTCGCTAGTGGCTATTACACTTAAGAGAGGTTTACCATGTGCTCACTCAAAGAATAGAGGTTGTGGGTTCCTTGTCATAGAAATAAGAAGATGATACCGTATTTCTAAACTTGTTTGTGCATCCTTTGTTCTGAGTTATCAGTAAACTCCTATGTTGTCATGTTTAGAGAATGATATACTTTGTTAATTCATATTTTTTACCCTAGTTTGGCACATATTTAAGACCCATGCAAAGATCATAACTTTTATTTGGAGCTTTCTTGATAATCACAAGTTCTTAGAGGTTAGTGTTTATGAAGTTGTTTTACTTTGTCTTTGTTAATTTGAGATTATGGCGTAGCTTGAATAAAACTGGTAAAATATATTATTGTATTTGTAACAGGTACAGACTCATGATGAACATGATTGCTTGTGGGGCAGCTGCACATCCATTTGTAATCCACCACAAAGATTTGATTATGCCAGAGTCTCAAGGGCTAAATATGTGATAATTTAGTTTGAATTCTGATAAATTGTCAGTCGAAGTTCCAAATATTGTGCATAATTTAACTGAGTCAGTGACGGGTACTATATCAGACACTGTTTTGACAAAAACATATGTTGCTGAAGGACAGAATGCATATGCATTTGGTAAATCAGTAGAGGTTAATCTCATGGATGGAAAAGCATTGATAGATTGCATAGTCCGCACAATTCAACCTGGTTCTGGTGGTAGAATCAAGATTAGTTCTACGGTTAGTACTACTTGAATAGTGTGTAAACTGTTTTTGAATTCTGCCACTTCATCCTCCTAGTATATAGTTAATTTTTAATTTGGTCTATTGATTCCAGTTCCTAATGTGCCTCAGAATCATTCCATCTATCATTTATCTCATCCACAACAATGTGCAGTTTCCTACATTGACTTATGTGGATACATCGACTTAACAGTTGTTCCGCATTTGCCTGGTGTTCAACAAAGGTGAAAGGTTGTGGAGAGGCAATAGTGAATAGATATTCTGCTGAACAGTATTGTTGGATTTTATGCATCTAGAAGTTATGGTTTCATCATTTTTTTTGCCACATTTTCTTATTTTTGTCATATCTTTTTATCATTCCACCTTCTATTTATTTGTTATTATCTGTTGTCTTGTATTTTCACTATCATATTATGTTGTTGTAGTTATTGTATATTATTATCTGTTGATGGTTAAAGTTTGTTTCTTCTGTGCAGGTATGAATCAATTCAAGCCTATTTTCTTGGGTATTGTTAACCTAATAGTCCATTGAGCAAACATAAGTGTCCCTGCGATACACAGATGTGTATTCGTGTTGGTGGCAAACATAATGATCTAGATGATGTTGGTAAGGACACTTACCACCACACTTTTTTTTAGATGCTTGGTAATTGGTCATTTGGAGATTATTTCAAAAACGAGGCCATTTGATAGGCCTGGGAACTCCTTACACAGGCGAGTTTTATCCCTATTAATAGTAATATTTTTAAAAATTATTTTCAGTTGTGCTCCTAGCATATATGTTGTATGATCAAAAAATGGAAGATGCTGACTTGTACAAATTGTTTCTCCCTGTTTGATGATTTTTTTCCAGGTATACAGACTGCTAAGTGAAAGGATTTACGCAACTTATTTTGGTGGTAATGAAAAATCTGGCCTTCCAGCTGATAATAAAGCTAGAAACCTATGGCTTCAGTTCCTTCCCCCTAGCAGGATTCTACCTTTCGGTTGCAAAGTATGTTATCATACTATATATTCTATTCTATTATGTTGTTCAAACTCATCAATTTTTGTTTGGTGCATTAGTAATTCATTAAACTAAATCTTCCAATGATATAATTTTCTCAGTATACTTAATATTTTTGAAAGCCATGAATCTTATTGAATCTTTAGAAGCATGTTTAGTTATGTGGACATTACAATTTTGGATAAAAATTTTGATGAAGTGAGGCGGGGGCAGTGATAAGTATCATTTTTGTCTTGAAAAATAAATGTTCTTTTTGTTGATAAAAGGAGCAAAAAAGTGGTAATCATAATTCAGGTGGAGAAGAGTATCTATTGATAGGAACTTGTGGGAGCAGTGATACGTATCATTTTCATATTGTAAAAATTAAGTATCCTTTTTTTTTGGTAAGAAAATCAAAAAATTGTATCCATCATTTAAGTGGAGAAAGGTAAAGGACAGGTTCGTTAATATTTGAGTTTTGGAATTTGAAATGACAGATTTCCCCCATTAAAAAAAGTAAGGGAACAAAAGAAATAACTCATACTGCTATAAATTGTATTTGTCATGTGAATTAAATACTATGACATACATGTTATTAGTTTGTCTTTATCATATTCCTGAGCTGAAAATTTTCTTTTTCTTCAGGGTATTGTCTATGTTGTTGATAGTGGATTCTCAAAACAGCGATTCTACAACCCGATATTTTTTTTTCTCTATTTGACTCGAATCTTGTTTCATGCTTTCTGATCAGCTTGTTTTGTCTGATCTTACTGATGTTATTATGCTAAATTTCTACACACATAAATGTTGAACCTCATTCAGTTGCAGTTTTTAAAGAAAAACTGATGTGGATGTATAAACTTTACAAATACATGAAAAGAATAAAAATTAGATTCATACAGGAAATTAATTACTATTAAAACACAGTGTTAACATAAGGAATAAAAAACCTTGATATGATAGAGTCATGATTGTTAAAAGAAATAAAACATAACACAAAACTAAAACTAATTCAGCATCATACCTAAATCTAGATTGCTAGAAATTTAAAAAATGTAGCTAAGTTTTTAAAGGAAAATCATCACGTTCACTTCTTTAGGGATTCTTCTCCTACTTAATAATCTTCTTAGCCTTGTTACTGGATAGTTGGTCAACATCATCAGTAACTTGCCTCTCTTTGAAATATACATCTTTTTAGGAGAGATCTTCTCGTTATCATACACGAAATTCTAAGACAAAAAGGAGAATAGTAAAGGTTTATTTAAAAAATACATAAATATAGCAATATCCATTATCAATTTTTATTTTTAAATCGTTAAAAGTTGAATACCTTCTTAGCATCTGATCCTTCTTCAACATTGAAATGAAGTTTCTATTTTTAAAATAAAAAGGATTAAACACCTCTTTTAGTGATAAAATTAACATGCTACTATAAATGACTCTTTTTGCTAGTAAAGTCATACATACAGTGAAAACATCTTCTTTTGTTGACTTCTTGTATTGATTTATCAGTTCTTTATCGTCATTGATCTTCGCAACTCCATAGACTCGATCACGTGATTTAATATTTTTTATTTAACATTCACTCTAAACATGATGATTCTATCAAGAAGAACATCCAGCTCGATCAGATAGGAACACTCGTACGGAGAATCAAAAATCTAATATGATATTAGTTTTATTGGTGTTAGAATTCATAAAACAATGTTAAAAAATAACATACCTCTAACGGACAATCTTTTAATTCAGAAGTAGATTTTCCAATGAGTGTGATTGATTCATTGTCCCAAAGCAATAAAGAGACGACCCCAGTATCATCCATCACCTTAATCTAAACCCTATACCTGATAGCATTTTTGGTTTAAATATAAAATATAGATAAAATTTCTAGTGCTAAGCAAATAATATTAAGCTCAAACCTGTGAGTAGTTGTTTGATAATCACGACCACATTTCTTGCAGTGAAATGTATTTTTGACAACTTCTTCGACACTCTTCTGGCGCTTCATGCAACCTAGATATGACCAATTATTTTTAAGTTCTAAATTCACTACTTTTGCAACAATCCACAAATGCCCAACCTGTAAAAATGAAAGTATAGTCATAGAACAGTTTGTCATATGTTGCATATAGATAAGCTGGTTGAGATATAGTGTGAAATTAATATAGAGACTTTTACCTACACAGAATCAAGAAATTCTTTAACAGTTTTTAGTTGTACAGTTCCAGCACCCAATTCTTCAGAAATAGAAATACTACGTTGAGATATTGCTTGACTTAGCATTTCAGGGGTAGCTTCAGACACACTTTCAAATCTGCAATTTTTATATTAGTGATGCATGTAATTTTTATTTTAGTATGGACATAAAACTAATATAGTATAAAACAAAACCTTGATTTGAAATCATTAACTTGGGGAAGGTCAGGATTAATCCAATGCTTGAAGGAATTTCATGTATTTTGTACAGAATATACCCCTGTGAACTTAAACATAGAGTTAGACCAGTAATTTTTTTAAAACTGAATGTGATATTTGAAGTGTAAGTTAGATTGTTGATAGACCTTGAAATTTATGCGCTCTTATAAGTTGCATAACTACTATGGCAAGTTCATCGATCAAATTGTGCAAGTGGAACATGATTTTATCAACAACCCCCCCCCCCCCCCCCCAAAATGTTGTTGTAATTATCTTTCTTCTGTATTAATAACCAAATATTAGAAATTAAGATTGTAGAAAAATATTAAAAATTAGTAATTGAACCAAAATCTTACTCATGATCTTCGATAACAACATTCAAAAATTGACTTGTTGTACCATTTCGGAGCTGATGAATTTGTTTTTCAGAATGACAAACAACTTGTCCGATGATATCTGTAAGATAGACATATTTATACAAAAAAATCAAATAGTGATGTTTTGGTAGAAAAAATTGTTAAGAGTAACACAGGAAAAAATATTACCAAACAGTTGAGTGTCGCCAATGTCAATGTGATTTTTCAAATCATTAAATAATCGAAAGTTAAAAATATTTAAACCAAAAGTTGAATCAGTTGTCTCTACAACAATTATCTTGGGTGTAAACTCCAGCTTAAACTTATGTGCAGTTGTTTTGTAATGCATATTGTTAGGCTCAATTACAAAAGTATTCATAATATACAATCCTATTTCTTTTATTGCATTTTTTCTCCTCTGAAACGATGGACAACAGATCGGGGAATTGTTGCATGAATTCTTTCTCCCTACAAATAAATAAGTGAGAAATTAAAGTCAGGATTAATAATTTAGTATTGGTATAGTAAATAGAAAATTATTGAATAATTTGAAATACATTTTCATCTTGAAGCACTAACTCAATTGATAGAAGAAAATTTGGTTTGTCCCTTGGTGTAGCATGCCACATATGTACAACCCTTACTTTGAAGTTCCAATCCATTTTGTAATTTGAAATTTCACTAAAATAATCAACTCTTGTCATGTTTTAGAAGCTGTGTTTTTAGAAAAAATAGAGTTTAGAAAAGTTTGTATGTGCTAGATATGTACTTATAGGAGGAAGTTTTAAACATTCAATAAGAATAATGCGTAAAAACTTATTTTGTAGTTTGCAAGAAAAGAGAGAATGTGGTTTATTAAAAATTAAAATTGTATAAAAAAAAGTTACAAACTGTTAAAACAGTGTAGGAAACGTGAGTATGTGGGTATGAATGTCACGTTTTCTGTAAAAATCTTGTAATCTTTTTAATTTTTTAATGTATTTTATAAAAATTATTATTATAAATAATAAATAGGTGTTTTAATAGAAGAAAGTTTTAAACATTGAAAAAGAATACTCCGTGAAATCTTGCAATTTACTTGAAAATAGGGAATGCGGTTTATTAAAAGTTAAAATTGTATAAAAAGAAGTTAACAAACTGTTAAAACAATGTAGGTTGGGTATGTCGGTATGAATGTCATAGTTAGTGTAAAAGCCCTGTAATCTTTTAAATTTTTTTAATGTATTTTTAAAATTATTATTATAAATAATAAATAGGTGTTTTTATTTTAAAAAATAATTCCTTGTGTTTTGTATTAATGTATGTATTTATATTTATGTGGATCTTTTTTTAAAAAAGGTATGAAATAGGAATGTAAATATTAATAGATAACAATTTAAATTTTTTAGAAAAGATTTTTGTCAAATTTGCTTAAAAATAGGGAATGTGATTGTGCTTTTAAATAAAAATTTGCATTTAAAATATAAGTTGTAAACAAAGTGTGTTGCTTTTTGTGATTGCGGGAGAGAAGTGTGTTGATTTTTGTGATTGTGGGGGAGAGTAGTAGGAAATGTGGGTATAGAAAATGTCCGTAAAATTCAAACGTGGATATATTTGTTTTGGAAGTGGTGTGGAATTAGTAGAAAACGTGGGTGGATATACATATATCATACATGTGATGTTTAAAACACATGATCTTCTTAATTTGTTAATTTAATTTTTTAAAAATAAATTATTTTAAATGTTAAATGGTAGCTGTTTTTATTTCCACAATTAACTCCTCTAATGGATGTATTTATGCACTTGTATGAATTTCTTTGAAAAAAATCATGCTTGTGAGATGATTATTAGGAAGATGAATATGTAACATGAATATAATTTGACTTTTCAATAACAACTATGATTTTATTATTTATTTATTTACATAAATAAATTTGTAATTACTTAATAAAGACTTTAACAATAATTGAAAAATGAAATTTAGTAATAAGATTTTGCAGATAGAAGAGATATGTTTGTTTTAAATAATTAAAAAAAAAAAAAATATATAAATATTAAAAGGTAAAAAGTTAAACTCCCTTGAAAATAGGGAATGTGATTCGACTTGTATCTAAAAAAAAATAGTAACTAAAAAGTAAATGTGTTCTTTTCGTGGCTTTGTGGGAGATTAATTAGGAACGTGGTTTTAAGATTATAAAAAAAAATACAGAAATAATTTAAAAATAATAACGTATTTTTTAATTTAATGGTCCTAACTATTTACTCTACTTTGGCTCCTCTAGGAAAAGTAGCATACATATTTAAACTGTTATATAATGTAATATTTCATTGGTTCTATAAAAAAATAATATATATTTCATTGCTGTAAAATTATTGTTTTGCTATTTCTTGTGTTATTATTGTGGAAAGTGTTTCATATTTTTCGTTGACATTTTGAAAAATCAGATGAAAAACCTTATGGATCGGAGCTTGAATGTTTAGAATTCAACATGTTCTATCAACATGGAAGTGGAAAAAGCAATGGAAGTTGCGTTGAATGAAGAAGTTTTACCTTGAAATTTAATATTTAGAAGTTTTAGAGATAATTATCAAATGAAAAAGCAGCTCTTTTGTGACTCTACTTACGAAACTCCTTATATTTTGCTACTAATTATTAAACGTGGAAAGAAATGTAATTGTGAAACTATTCCTGAATTAGTTGATGTGATTTAGTTTATTTATTTGTTATTTTAATTTTTTATTTAATTTACTTGACAGTAGTAGTTAGATTGATAGATTTACCCTTGTTTCTTGTTTTTGATGTATGAAATATAAATTCCAATTGAGTTGAACAAATATTTTAGAAAGAGTATTTGACATGGATAATGACTATCAAATTTTATTAAGATTTTAAATTAAATGACAATAGTGACTATAACTATAAATATGTAATATAGGAAGTCTGATAATTTGCACAAATGAAGAATCGTGCTAATTATCTGATAAATAAATATCAAAATTTTGAATTTAAAAATAACAATAACTAAGTACTAACTAATTAAAATCTAATTTTAACTAAATTGTCCTAATAAGTAAAACTTGGCTCAATAATATGGTGCCACTTGGCAACAACCTAGGCAAGACTTTCTTGTTATCTAGTATATATAGATATAAATTTGACAATAATTTGTTTGTATTTTATAACAACATGGAGGTTTCATTTAGTTATGTCTACTGCAGCTCTCAGCTTTACAACTTATTTTCTATCATTGGAATAGGTAATTTGTTCACCTTTGAATCCTCATTAACATATTATCAAAACACATTCTTTGTCTCAATTTATGTGATGTAGTTCGAACTTCGTCAATCAAACTTTTAAATTTTAAGCGTAAATATCGAACATACTTTGAGTATTTCAAAATAAAATTTATATATTTGAAAATTATATAAAAGTAGTTAACAATTCAAAATATTTATAAGGCATATAAAAAAATCGTGGTAACAAATCCACGCTTAACTCTCGAATTCAGAAATTGTCATATAAAAAAATGTTTAAAAATCTTGAAATAAACATCTTTAAATTAGTCTACTTCGTGGTTGAAATCTAAGCAATTATCAATTATGTCTAGGATCTTGATTTTGACATTAAATACTCTGCCTGAAAATCATTATAGGTTTCCCTACATGAGTTCCCCTATTTCTCAACCACTAATCAAAGAGAATATCCCTTAATATAATAGATTATTCACAGAAAATATTCTTATTTGTGATATCACCAAGGTACAGAGAATTATTTTTATATGGATATACATTTTAAAAAAATTACTTTCGACAGTTCATGGAAAGCCACAATGTGCATGAAAATGTTTTTTAAATTTCTTTTTGAGTTAGAATGCAATTCTTGATCCACAAAAGGGCAGTTCAACTCTATATATACTTGCCCAACAAAATACATATTCATCCAGGTATAGTTTCTTGACTACTATTCATTTGTTTTCGTCTTTTCTTTTTATTCTTCTTCTTCAACAAAAAGGAAAAGGAGTTATAATGGCTGGTTTGTCCGCACGTTTTGTTGGAGTAGTAGTGTTGTTGCTTGTTCTTGCAAGTGGCATCGTTTCAGCCAACATTGAGATGGGCAACAGGCGCTTTCTTGGATCATCAGCTGGCTCAGCGAGTGGTGGTGGCGGCGGCTTAAGTGGCAGTGGACTTGGTGTTGGTGGGACTCTTAATGATGTAGGAAGTATTGGTGTTACAAGGGCTGGGGGTTTGCTTGGTGGTGCTGGTGTTGCCTCTGCTGGTGGGGGAAATTAAACCTGATTGATTCATAATTCTATCTACTGTTCCTTCCGAAAAATGGATGTATTTCTTTAGTTTAATTGATAAGTTTGGTGTGGTTAATCAATTTCTTATGTGTTCCTTTAAGCACCCTTTGTTTGATTTGAAGCATCTTTTTATTCTATGTTCCATTTTTCATATATTGTATGCTCTTCTCCTATCATAATATATGTTCCAATTCAACCTCTTACTCCATGAATTTGTTGTCATACTATAAAACCAAAATTCAAGACCCTTACGATGATCTTTAATTGTCCTCAAGCAAAGTTTTTCTCCTACAGCATACAAAACAGGATTAGTCCTACATTTCATTTAACACGGAAACGACAATTCCTCCTGAAATTGTTCCTTCTCCAAACAAAAACATACTATAGTAATAAAGCTATCACATTAAGTAAATTTGCCCTCCTCGCACTCATATAAACCACCCTATCCGCCATAACAACGCTCCCATTGACAAAATAATAATTTGGAGGAAACGGGCCAATTGATTTCCAAGTGTTACCTTTCATTGAAAATATATCAATCTCCATGTCACCATCAATAACTCTAGGTCCTATTCCAAGTATTTTGTAGCTGTCAATACAAGGAAACTAGCAAAAATTATAAAGACCATGAACAACATCCGGTCGGTACTCCGAATTGGACAAGGGATTCTTCTTCTTCCCCAGTGTTCGGGTTCCACATAAGAATTACTCCATTAGATGAGAACTATTGCTAATGGAGCCGGAGACTCGAGAAGAGAGGCGGAACTACTTGAATCAAGTTGGGGGATGTCCATGGTGTAGTGGTAGAAATCCCATTGGTTCATCTTGTGTCTGCTAGAAATGATAAAGTACTTTTGACAATTTTTGTGAGTATCATAGTGTTGCTTGATGAATCTGTTGTCTTGAATTATTTGTTAGTGTTTAATTAGCGTGTCTATGATCAGTACGCTGTATTTGTCCAAATAGCCGTAGCAACTCTATTTATTCTAAAACCTTTTACGATACTGTTTTGACTATAATTATTCTATTTAGTCAAAAATACAATTTTGGTTTTCAAAACTTCCAGCTATAGAATATGCTAATGAAGAAATATCCTGAAACGTTAACCAACTTTTATACCCTTTAATCTAAAATCTTATGCAACTTGATTTAGTTTTTCAATAGTGTTGTCCGAATGTTTACGCCCAGCCAATAAACACAACATGTCATTTTATTGATCTCCTTCTACTGTTCCCTTAATTCCTAGTTAACTGTTGTACTACATTCTATTAGTATTTCTTAAGTTCAGTGCAATTCTGCTCAGTAGTTATAATATACATCAGCGTTTGTGTTGGAAATTTGAGATGTTACAGAAAATAATTGTACAAGGGTCATATATAAGTACCAAAAGGATATTACGTTTCTTAAGGTCTGAAGTTTATACCATCTTTAATGTTGAATTAAATGATTGGCTTTCAAGGACTGGATTTTTTTTTTTTTATCACTATAAGTATATTTATAACGATTGAATTCATGTACCTTTGTTAACAATTCGTTGTTACAAATCTTAGTTCTTGTAGCTGAAGTTGCTCCGACAATTTATGAGTTTGGTTATGTAACTACCGAGATCGAGTGAAGTTCAGATAGTTGACCAAGTTTTTAGTAAAAATTAAGTAGCAGGGAAAACTACAGCAATAACATATATCCAGAGTAATCTCGTAAGTGAGGTTTGGGGAGGGTGATTTGTCCGCAACCTTACCCCAGCCTTATGAAAGTAAAGAGATTGTTTCCGATAGACCATCGGCTCAAGTAAAGCATATCAAGTAAGCTAATCACCTTATGCAAATCTTTGCTCCTGTGTTCTGGTAGTTTCTTGGAGACAAGTTGTTGATAAATTTGATGTTTTGTTTTACGGGGCAGTTGAGCAGACATTTTTCTTCGTTGTTATGTTGCTATACTCTGCATTTTTTCATATCAGGTGGTTCCCTCTATGTGTTCTTGGGGGACACTCCTGTTGTTGTCACTTTTTTGTATCTCGCCATTCATTTTTTGTACTTCTCCGTTTAGTAGCATGTTCCCAAGTATGCTAAACGGAGCGTCCCTGCACTTATCATCAGAGTGTCCCTGTACTTTGCAATTTGAGCAGAAAGAGGGCATGGTTTCGTATTCAATCCTTTGTATGGAAGTTCCAACTTTGCTCTGTGCACTCCTTATTACCACGGAGCTCTCATTTAACAACGGCTTTGTTGGATCTATCTCGACCCTCATTTTAGCAGTTGTTGGCCTCAATTTAGTGGGTGTGGTCTTGTATATGATCAGGGGAGTTCCGATAGGATCTACGATGGTACAAGGGTCATACAAAAGTACCAAATGGAGGCGAGCAGCCCTTTTAGCTCCACAAAAATTTACTTTGTGAGAATTTTCTTAACTAAAGGTGAGGGGGTGGGCGGAGGGTGGATTGGGGAAAAAGAAGTGCCTCTTTTTTATTCATAATTTGGTTTTTGTGACCGGATAATATGTGTTTTAAGGAAAGTTTATACCATCGTTAGTGTTGAATTAAATATTGGCTTTTCAGAACTGAATTTTTTTGGTTGCCATAAGTATATTTATAAGGACTGGATTCATGTACCTTCATTAATATTGGTCGTTAAAAATCCTAGTTGTTGTAGCTGAAGTGGCTCCAACAATTTATGAGTTTGGTTATGTATAAGCTTATGTAACGAGGTTGAATGATGTTTTGATGGTTGATGTATTATTCTAGAGGGAAGAAAGAGAGTTAATTAATTGTTGATCTTGACTAGCTTAACTAGAAAGGTACATATTACTGCTTTTTCTCAACTTATATAATCCCAAAAAATCTACTGGAAGACCGGAGTCTCCTGAAAGAGGAGAGACGGAGAGCATGAAAAGTGACAGTTGGAATAAAAGGGTTCGGGAGTTTCTGTAATCGTCCTGTTTCAGGTGAAGAAAGTATGAAAGAAGCAATTCTCACTTGACTGATTGCCAAAACAAGGAGAACCAAATCATGGCCTCTCTTTCAAGAAAGGGTTGGGAAGTACTCTTATGATACACAAGAATGAATACAAGAATAGTGAAGCTGTTATGTATGATCCAATTAGTAATGCTATGGAATGGGATAAACATCCATTCTGAGATATTAGAGATGGCTTGGGGAGAGTGGTTTGTATGTAACATTAACCCAACCTTATGAATATAAAGAGACTGATTCGAATAGACCATCGTCTCAACTGAAGCATATTAAAAAAAAAAAAAAAACAAGTAAAACAAATACGGTAGCAAGGAAGCCATGCGGAAAACAACTAAAAAAAAAAGAAGAAGCAACCACAAAATGTACGATAACAGAAGCAAAGGAAACAACAAGTAACACAAAAATTGAAGAATAGGACAAGCAATACTAACAGTAGTGAGCGACTACCTACTAATTTTCTTACTTAATCATTGACCTCCAAATATTTCTATTTAGGGTCATTTCAATGATTGGTAAGCTACGGTAATCACCTTACTGTAGAAAATAGCAGAAGAAAAGTGTGACTGAGAGACCTTCTGCTAGCCCAATGTTAGAGTTCGTGCCCTACTGATTATCTTATTTTCTCCTAACTGTTGCTTATCGATGGAACGGGTTGCCTGACATGTTTCAAGGAAGCAGTAAAACAGAAAGTAAAGAACACAATTATTTTTACGTGGAAAACACCCGGCTCGAATGGTGTAAAAATCACGATCTGCACCTCTACAGGATTTAACCCCAACTTCACTAAATAACTCTGAGCCTCAACAACGACTGATTACAAAACTCTTGTAACCAACAAATAGGAATCATAAACTTTGATCCCTATATCTCAACAACTAGGAATTATAAACTCTAATTCCTTTTAAATCAACGACTAGGAATTATAAACTCTAATTCCTAACTACACACACACCTCCCAAGGTATGCATTCCCAAAGTCTCTGGGTTTTCCCCAACTCGAAGGCTATCTCCTAATTCAGTTTATAACACACTGAAACTAATATTACATCAATAGCTCAAACATAATGAACAACTCTAAAAATCAAAGATAAAACTCTTAGTTGGATTCTATACTTAGGACCTGGTTCTTCAATGTGTTTCTTCAGTGATTGAATAGAACTTCGTGAAGTCAATCTGTCGATTGTGCTTTTCTCCTTTTTAAGTGCGTGTCTTTCTTTGAATCTCTTCCCTTGTATTTACAGCAACCCTGATGGAGACCTTCAATTGATTTCCTCTCATATCTTGAATTGGACTCATTTTAGTTAATGTCCTTTCCTATGTTGAATTGGACTGATTTCACTCTTATTATTTCTGCCACCTCTCTCTCTCTCCTAGATTGAGTAGAACTCTTTTTCTTGTAGAACTTCTTGATCAACTCATCTTCTGAATGATGTAGCTTGCTTTGTTTTAATGTTCTGTCCGTCTTGTAATAAATTCAACATACAGCTTATAATGTGTTGTAGTTAAACTTCAACTCTTTTAATCAACTTATCTTCAAGTATTTTATTCAACCACAACTTCTTCAATTTCTCACGTGATCAGTAGCTTGAGTATATCAGAATTAGTCTTGCTCATTCGTTCCTGACATTTAGCAATCTTTGTCTGCATCTATCAGTAAAACTTGAAACCTACCTTCCTATGCTTGGACCAGGTCAAGTAACATGTTCCATTCATGTGTCAGTCATCAAAAACTTCATTGATCTAACAAAGAAACCTTCAATTTATATGTTTCCTATCTTGCATAGACATCTTCAATCTACAGAATCTTTCTCCTTCTACACATAGGACTCTTCAGGATATGCTCAGAAGTGAAACTCCTTCTTTATGTAGGACTCCTTTTTCAACTCAACTTGTTTTCCCTTATCATCAAGTGTTTGAATCAAATTCAACTTGTTTTATTCCCCATGTGATCAGTAAGTTGAAGTTTCCAGTTGCACTAAATTAACTCATATCAACTTGTTTCATTCATATTGTCATTCATCAAAACTTCAAGGTTCCAACAAATTCCCCCTTTTTGATGATGACAAACCTCTTGTCTTTGTGCATTCAAATATCTTCACCTATAGGCACTAAAGTATAAAATACTAGAATGAAACAAGTTAGTCAATGGTTATAAAAATTACACAACCCTCTTATGTTTCTCTTTTTGGCATCATCGAAAAACCATTTCAATGCAATAATATACTAGCCAAAGTGATTTGTTATGCTATTCATGTCCACTGGGGCTATCACCAAAACAATCAGATAAAGACTTTAGCCAACCTAGTAATGTATTAAAGAGAGCAAAAATATGAGTCAATTTAGTAAAGATAACCATTACATTTAACTGAAAGAGCATGTTCCACATTAAACCTAAGCTAGTACTGAACAAAGCAAAATAATTGAACATAAAAAAAAATACGGTATAAAATTAGGACATGGCTAAGAATACAAATAACGAGGAGCTGATGAGGATGGTGGAACAGGTGATATCAACTGTGTCAATTGATGAATGACTTCAACATTTTCATCCCTCTATCAATTAAGGTCAAGCTTCAAAGTCATGATCCTAGCCTTAAGGACCTCTTATTCCACTTCATGACTGTCTTATGCAACTTCTAGTTCAGATTTTTTTTTTTCAAATGAGTGTTAACCCTCCTTATTGAAACAGGTAGAGCAACATGATTCATCTGTTCAAGAACATCTATTTTTTTTTATAAGTCAAACCTGATTTAGGACTGAGAAGTCCTAAAAAAAAATAATCAATTAGGAACTAAAAGGGAAAGCATGTCTCTTTTCATTCTTCAAAAACATATGATGTATGTGATTGATGATCAACCTTGGCAAATCCATGTTACACAACTGATATTTTGGTTAAGAAAGAATAAGGAATTTCTGGTATAGGATTAACACATTTGTGCACACCCATTTGGAGAGAATCAAAGAAAGTTTGGTCAATAATTAATTAGCTTTATTAGACAAGTAGAGGATGAAGTGTATGGAATTGAACATGTGTGCTCAACTTTTTCAACTTAGACAACCTATGATTATGTCAGTGTAGAACATACTTGATAAGAAGAACTTTGTGGTCACAATTGTTTGCTTGTACCTATTTTTTGCACAATCTAATACAAAATTAGGTTAGAAAAGTCAAAAATCTGGAATTGGGACACACAACTAAATGTACAAGACTGAATAGAATAACTTTTTAGCTAATAAGATTAAAAATAAAAATGATTATTCTAGTAAATCATTGAGAGGAGTTCATGCAATTTTAATCATCCCCAAGTCTAACCTATTCCTTTCAAAATGCTCTCTACTTAGTGCCTTTGGTGCTTGTCCAGTCAATTAGTAACCCACATCGTCAATATTTTTATAGCCCTCAAGAGTGAAATTACTTTCCTTTGGATATCATAGTCTCAAGCCATTGATTCCCATGAGATATCTCAATATTCTTTTGACAACACCAATTTTTATGAACTACTAACAAAATTACCAGCAACTTGTGTTGGTTTTATTGATGCATCCATTTCTTTATTTGTTGTTCCCCCTGTCAATATGCCCTCAATCTGTACAACAGTTGAATCAGGTGGTACAACATGTTCCTGTACATGCTCATCAGTTTCACAATCATTCTTTTTTCTCAATTTTTTTTTTTAAATCTCCCTTGCTTCCCCCTTACACGAGCACTAAAAATCTGGCCATTTTTAAAATGATCCATTCCCCCTTTAAATGTGGTGAGTTAAAGAAACTTTATTTTCTTCTAGTCTTATGCCTTGAGCAAGCTTTATTTATGCACGAATTTTGCTTGCCTCCTTTCACTCTCTCCTGCAAAACAAATTAGGGGTTAACTTTAGGCACCCAGACAAACTTGGGTCCTTTCTTATAAGTAAATGGATGAATCAGATTTCTTCTAGCCCATTCAGGCAACAGGTTACATGACCTGTTTCTCTGACCAGGTTTAGTTATCCTTTTCTTGGTCTGAGATAGTTTATTTTCCAGATTTAGACTGTTGGATCTACTTTTGGAAGCAACTGGGCATTCAGTGGTTGGATGTCCATGGTTTCCACAGATATAGCACAAGTCTTGATAAGCATCAAGACTTTTACGAAAATCTAAACCAGCTTTTTCACTGTGATATCTTTCACTCAACTTATGAACAATTCTTGAGGAATTTGTCCACCTGTTTGCTCTTTCAAGGTCAAATTTTAGTTTAGAGACTTCTTGACTCTGTTTATTCACCATTCCTGTTGCATTATTGTTCTCTTCTTTGTACTTGACCAATTCAAGTTCAATTTTTTCTTGTTCTTTACTCTTGGTTTTTTTCCTTTTTCAGAGAGTGTCAGTTTTAGAACTTCAGACTTAAGATCATATTTGAGGAATCAAGTTGCTCAACCTGTTTCTTGAGAGAGTTGTTTTCCTGTTCAATAGTGTTCTTGAAAGCTTCTAAATCAATAAAATCAAATTTGATTCTTGCAAGACTGTTGAACAGCTCATCCCTATCAGAAGTTGATTCTTAGAAGTCATCAATTAGTGTACTCATCAAGGAAATAAGTTTTGTTTTAGAAAACAAATGCAACTTTTCTTTAAGTTCAAGTATACTTACCTCAGAAGCATCATCTTCTTCCTCCAAGTATGAATCTCCAAGAGCCATGAGTGCTTTTTCATCAACTTCATCATCATCTGATTCAATTCCCCAAGATACTACCATTGCATATTCTTCCCTCTTTTTGTTTTTTTCTTTCAATTCCTTTTCAGCCCTTACCTTTCTCCATTCTATTTCCCAGATAGGACAATCCTTGATATGATGATCAGTCTTACCACACTTGTAGAATCCATTTAGATTGTTATTTGACCATTTCTTGCTACCTATTCCCTTCTCCTTTTTGAAGAATTTGCTGAAGTTCTTTGCTATAAAGGCAACTTGTTCTTTATTAAGTTCAATTTCTTCATTACAGTAAGATACCTTCAGAGATAAGGTATCCTCAGGGTATTATATCACTTTAGTTCCATTAATTTCCATTTCATAAGTTCTTAAATTCCCTACTAATTCATCCAGGGTCATGCCTACAAGATCCTTATTTGCTTCCCTGATTGCAGTCACCTTAATATTCCACTTTGATTTTGGTAATACCCTCAGTACCTTCTCGACTTGTTCTTCTTCAAATATAGTTTTTCCTAAGGAGGTCATCTCATTTGTTAAGGTAGTAAGCCTTGTCATCATCTCATTTAAGGTTTCATTCTCCTTCATCTTAAATGCCTCATACTCAGTGAAGAGAAGAGAAATTCTGAATTTTCTTACTTGAGATGTTCCTTCATGAGAATTTACTAGAGTATCCCAAATTTGCATAGCAGTGGTGTATGTTGATACCCTGTTGTATTCAGCAAGTCCTAATCCACAGATCAAAATATTTTTGGCCTTAGCATTTTTCTTTAATGCCAATAAGTTATCAGGAGTGAATTCACTTCTTACTTTCTTGACCTGTTTCCCATCTTCAAAATTCATTGGAATAGTAGGACCATCAATGATCCTATCCCATAACTCATAGTCTTCCCCTTGAATTAATGTTTTCATCCTAGCTTTCCACCAAATTAAGTGAGAACCATCAAAGAGTGGAGGTCTAATAGTGGATTGACCTTCACTGTGACCAGTAGGTGGTGTGAAATTCAACATATTGATCTTTGTCTTAGGTTCTATCCCTTTTTAAGAAAACCCTGCTCTGATACCACTTTTTAGAGTTCGTGCCCTACTGATTATCGTATTTTCGCCGAACTATTGCTTATCGATGGAACAGGTTTCCTGACGTGTTTCAAGGAAGCAGTAAAACAGAAAGTAAAGAGCACAATGATTTTTACGTGGAAAACACCCGACTCAAAAAGTGTAAAAAACCACAACCTGTACTTCTACAGGTTTTAACCCCAACTTCACTAAATAACTCTGAGCCTCAACAACGACTAATTATAAAACTATTGTAACCAATAAATAGGAATCATAAACTCTGATCGTATATCTCAACATCTAGGAATTATAAACTCTAATTCCTTTTCACTTAACGACTAGGAATTATAAATTCTAATTCCAAACTACACATACACCTCCCAAGGTATGCGTTCCCAAAGTCTCTGGTTTTTCCCCAACTCGAAGACTATCTCCTAATTCAGTTTATAACACACTGAAACTAATATTACATCAATAGCTCAAACACAATGAACAACTCTAAAAATAAAAATAAAACTCTTAGCTGGATTCTATACTTAGGACCTGGTTCTTCAATGTGTTTCTTCAGTGATTGAATAGCACATCGTGAAGTCAATCTGTCAATTATGTGTTTCTTCTTTTTAAGTGCGTGTCTTGCTTTGAATCTCTTCCCTTGTATTTAAAGCAACCTTGATGGAGACCTTCAGTTGATTTCCTTTCCTATCTTGAATTGGACTCCCTTCAGTTGATGTCCTCTCTTATCTTGAATTGGACTCCTTTTAGTTGATGTATTTTCCTATGTTGAATTTGACTGCTTTCACTCTTATTGTTGTTGCCGCCTCTCTCTCTCTCCTATATTGAGTAGAACTCTTTTTCTTATAGAACTCCTTGATTAACTCATCTTCTGAATGATGTATCTTACTTTGTTTTAATGTTCTGTACGCCTTGTAATAAATTCAACATACAGCTTGTAATGTGTTGTAGTCAAACTTCAACTCTTTAAATCAACTTATCTTCAAGTATTTTACTCAACCACAACTTCTTCAATTTCTCACATGATCACTAGCTTGAGTATATCAGAATTAGGTTTTCTCATTCATTCCTGACTTTTAGCAATCTTTGTCTGCATCTATCAGTAAAACCTGAAACCTGCCTTCCTATGCTTGGACCAGGTCAAGTAACATGTTCCATTCATGTGTCAGTCATCAAAAACTTCATTGATCTAACAAAGGGTCCTTCAATTTATATGTTTCCTATCTTGCGTAGACATCTTTAATATGCAAAATCTTTCTCCTTCTACATATAGGACTCTTCAGGATATGCTCAGAAGTGAAACTCCTTCTTTACGTTGGACTCCTTATTCAACTCAACTTTCTTTCACTTGTCATCAAGTGTTTGAATCAAATTCAATTTGTCCTATTCCCCATGTGATCAGTAAGTTGAAGTTTCCAGTTGCATTGAATTAACTCATATCAACTTTTTTCATTCATATTTTCATTCATCAAAACTTAAAGGTTCCAACACCCAAGATCATTAACTAAGATCGAAAGATTCATCTAAAGAAGAAGAAACTATGAAAGAGAAACTTTGTTATTGAAGAAGACTTCTTTAATTGGATTATTTTGGGGTTTGTTACAAATGTACAATGTGACTCCTATTTATATTTTCCCATGGATGATTCTAGATATTCTTCTAGATACATCCACAAGAAAATTCTAGTGCTTTATTTTCTACTCTAGATATTTTCACAAATTTCTTATCCAAGTGACCACACTAGATTATTCTAGAAATTTAACTAGAAAACTATGATATTCATTCTCTAGAATATTCTAGAAATTTAACTAGAAAAAGTATGATATTCATTCTGCCAAAAAATCTACTCTTGATATTTTTCACGCTCCCCCTTAAAGTAATTTTTTGGAAGCTATCCCAAACTTGTTGTAGAAGAACTCAAACGAAGCTTTGAACCATTCCTTGATAAAACTCTTAGCAGTTTTTTCCCAACTCCCCTTTTTTCTTCCAATGATGAAGATTTTCTATCATTGATTTTTCCTTGATGAGTTTTATGATGTTGAGTTTTTGAGCTCCCCCTTTCTCTGAACTCCTCCACAAATTCATTATTCGGAGACACACATATGATGCAAAAGTTTAAAGGTTTAGGATTCAAGATCTTAGAACTTATTGTTTTTTAAGAAACTCCATAACACAAAGATAATTCATTGATATTACACTCCTCATTTAATTAGATGATGATCTAATCATCAATTTTCTGTGAATCCTCAGTATCTTAACAGGATTCACCACTAGATTTTGTTTCTAGATCTTCAATCATTTTGTATGTCTGTAACGCCTCGATTCTGCACCTCGGACACCACACAGTGCTTACGACCCCAAAAGACCACAAGCTAACCCATGACTAGTACCTGCTGTGAGCACTGGATGATAATAATGTAATAATACAGAAAATAGACTAAAATGCCATAACGTTCATAATTTGAATACTGATAAAGAATAACAACTGCAATGATATATGATAAAACATATGAAATCTGAAATACTGTCTGAACTAGTCTAGTCTAAAAAGCCTCTATTCGAACTGTATAAAAATGGAGTTAATGGTATAAGCCCCCAACTAACTCCGACTATGAAATACTGAAACTGATGAAATACTGAAATAAAAGCATATCCTCGATAGATGAGGACTCACTACTGAATCTGATGTTGCTAACTTAATCTGTCTATGCATAGTCAGGAACCTAAGCGTTTGAACCTATGATATAAGATATCATAGTGCAAATAAAGAGTATGCATCAGTATGTGGAATGTACTGGTATGATAGATGAGGTACGTCTGAATGCAAGGGTTCATATGCATGAACATCAACTGGTTGAATGATATAAAGTAACTGAATAAGAGTACAGGGTTAACTGGAACTACTGTAAAAATACTAAGTATGCAATACTGTGCATATACGTGAGGTATTTTGAGGCTGAGTACTGAGATTTGATAACTGAGTAACTGATATCTGAGATTACTGATAACTAAATTATTGATACTGATTGACTGTGTCTAACAGTCCTGATTCTTTAGAACTGAACTGAGTTCTATAGTGAGACTGAAACTGAAACTGTAGGAGGTAGTCATCTAACCGACATGCCCCAACTAAGATAACTAGGGTCCAACCTGTAACCGCAGTTGGAAGGGTGTCAGTACCATGACACAGGTAAAGACAACTGAAGAGTCACCCTCATCTGGCAGGATCCCTGAATGAGAATGGTGGAACCCTCAACTGGTAGGTTAAAATACCTCATCAACCCTCAACTGGTAGGTTGATGTCTCAACCTACACCGGCTACCTAGTTTTGGAAAACAAGAACTGTTTCTAAGGATCACACCCTCTATTGGCAGGTGAGTCCCCATCCTTGGGTTCACTCGGTGCTGAGTCCTACTTCCATCTAAATGACACTGATTATTATACTGAACTGAACTGGACTGATACTGAGTTTTACCGAGTGTTGTAACTGACTATGTTTACTGAGTTCTGTTAACTAATTGAGTATAATGATTTCATGATCGGACTGAGACTATTCTGTAACTATTGTAGCTCTAGGTAAACAACTAGATTTTTGGGTATTGAATACCCCCAGGACTTGATAGAAAGAAAAGTAAAGCATAGCATAATCTTGAGAAAGCATAACAATGTTCACTTTTTCATAATTCATTCATAGAAACATTTTATCAAACACTTGTAGGGCATAAGCTTGTAGATATGCTAGCATGTCTTGATTTCACTATTTAGTTCACATGGACATTCCATCAAACACTTAGGGAGCACAACTTAATGCATAATCATGGACACCAAATAAACATTTTAAATACAATACCCAAACCTTCTAATTCAAGGGTTATAACATGGAATTACACAATTCAATATACATGTTATTTTAATTTTATGGAATCTACAATTTAATCATGGATTGAAACTCAATTAATGTCATGAATCTGAATAAAATCAAATTTCAAGCATGTAAATCATAAATCAATAAGCTTGTAGTTTTAAAAATGGATTTTTGGACTCTATGGGTGTAAGGAACCAATAGATGAACTCCTAACATACCTGAGAAGATTAATTCTTAAAGGTTCTTGGAGGATTTCTTGAGCTTTGTTCTTGATTCTTATAGCTAGGGTTTTTATTTTGAGAGAGAATGATTTAATTTGGGGAAAATTGGGTGAATAATGATAATACAAGGTTAATTAAGGGTTAATTACATGTTTAAAACTGATCTGAGTCATGGAAAAATACCAACTTACTCCTGGAAAGAAGTTAAGATTCGTCACTGAAAATCTCAATTTTGGGCTTCACCGTAACATGGTGGCATCGCGGTGAGCCACTGGAATCCGATTGGAACTGTACAAAAAGGGACAACTGGGAAATTGTCTCTTGGCACGATGCAGCACCATCGGGGAGCCTCACTAGAATTTGACAATTCTGAAATTTGGCCCTAGCGCGCGTGATGCTTTTGCGAAGCTTCATTGGAAAATGCCAATTGGGAATTGGCACTGCTCCACGACATGGGATTATAGATTTGGCTTACTGGAAACTGACAATTGTCATTTGTATGGTCTCCACGATGCGGTGCTGCACCAGGTGGCACACTATTTTACAAAATATGCTATAACTTCTCATCCGATTATCGAATTTGGGTGAATTTTATATCGTTGGAAATATGACTGAATTTCATACACAATGGTAAGCTCTAAACTAAAAAATTTGGAGTATTCTAAAAATTTTATATAGGAATACTCATATATTGAGAGTTAAACTGATTTAGAAAAATACAGGGTATTATAATATCTCCCCTTTGGGAACATTCATCCTTGAATGAGACTGATTAAGCTGAGAAATACTAATAGACTGAGTTTACACACTGAACATGCATGTCTAATGCACGGAATACATGACTGAAACTACTGATAAGTTGGGTTTTCTAACTGAACATGCATATCTGATGCATGAGTACATGGCTGAACTGATTCATGAATACATGACTGTCATAAAGATGATATGCAACGGTAATGAATACCAAATTTGCAACTATAACTAAACATGGAACTGGTGTGCCCCACGGAGAAATGTTAGGTCTGATGAACCCCTTGTCTAAAAGGTTCTTTAACTGCTCTTTTAACTCTCTAAGTTCAACTGGTGCCATTCTGTATGGCGGAATATATATGGGTTGAGTATTTGGAAGAAGGTCTATTCCAAAGTCAATTTCCCTTTTGGGAGGAACTCCAGGAAGCTCTTCAAGAAACACATCTTAGAATTCATTTACTACTTGAACTGACTCAAGACTAGGAGTCTCTGAACTATAGTCTGTGACTCGTACAAGATGATAGACACATCCCTTGGATATCATTTTTATCGCTCTAAGGTATAAAATTAACTGACCCTTAAGCACTGTAGTACCAACCCTCTATTCAAGGACTGGTTCATTTGGAAACTGAAAATGAACTATTCTGTTTCTACAATCAACTAAGGCATAACATGAATGGAGCTAATCCATGCCGATAATGATGTTGAAATCTGTCATCTCTAATTCTACTAAGTCTGCTGAAGTGAATTTCTGAGATATCATAATAGGAAAGTTCCTGTATACCCACCGGGCTATGATAGACTAACCCACTGGGGTAGAGACTGAGAAAGGTACTGTTAAGATTTCTAGTTTGACCTTAAAGTAACTGTTATATAAGGAGTACAAAAGAAAGAGAAGCTCTTGGATCTAATAAGGCATAAAAATGTAAATGAAATATCTGTAATGTACCAGTGACCACATCAAGAAAATTTTCCTGATCTTGTCTAGACTGAAGTATATAAAGCCTATTTAGGCGTTGCCCACTGGTGTCAATGGAAGAGGCACCCTACTGATTCGGGCGACCAGACTGAGCTGAAGGATGATTGTACTGACCTTAAGAACCTGACTGAGGATAATCTTTGATTTGGTGACTTGTCTTGCCACACTCGAAATAAACATCATTGTCAGCCCTACAGACACCCTGGTGGTTTCTGCTATATTTCTGACAAAGAGAATTTGTTCGATCACTAATAAAACTACCATGAGATTTGAGCATAGCGCCCTATCTTTGTTACTATTTTTGAACTTAGGGGCTAGAGCACTGGCTGAGGACAGAGCTAGAACTGAAGATTTCAAACAAAATTGGAAACGGTTACCACCTTCTGACTTAGGCTGAGTGAAATTGAAGCTACCTATTCTAGATCTCTTATCCTTCCTCTCTCTCTCCTTATTCTTAGCTTTTTATAGCTGATGATCATGGACCATGAACCTGGATATGACTATTTTCTTGATTAATAACATTGTTCTGTACTCTTTGACCACACTCTCTGACACCCCAGACATGAACTTATTCATTCTAGACCCACTGTCTGCTACTACATGGGGAGCATACCTTGCCTGAGATTGGTGAACTCTAACACCTTGACTTCTCTCAACTCTAAGGGAAAGAATCTATCTAGAAAAGAAGTAGCAAACTCTTCCCACCCTATGGGATCTGAATCTGTACCCCTGTCTACGTTCTACTACTTGAACCACGTATGAGCTACATCTTGTAGCTGATAGGCAGCTAACTCAGCACTCTCATACTGGAATTCACTCCAATATTATTTGTGACTTTATGAACCTGATCAGGGAACTCTTGTGGATCCTTTTTTTACTTAGATCCTAAGAATAGGGGAGGATTCATTCGGGTGAAGTCCTAAATCCTAACTGCAGTAGTATTGGCCACTGGGTTGGCCTGAATAGCAGCTAGCCGTTCATTCTGAGATGCTACGGAATTGTCAAGAGTAGTAAATATAGCTTTGAATTCTGTGTGGGAGACATACTCGTCCAGGGGATCTGCCTGAACGGGCTGAGGTGCTGACTGGTTTCTTGTTCTTCTCCCGTTGTTCTTTTTAGGAGTCATATTCTCTAAATAGAAGTAAGAAAAGAATTAGACTGAGAGCTTGACTTGATCTCATGCTCACTCGCACGACATAAATACTGAAAGAAGGGAAACTTTTCCTAAAACATCTCATAGCTTCTTGTCCATAAGTGTGGTGCACTACACATACATGTATAACACTCTACTAGACATGAATTTTAGACTCCCTAGGAATCTATTGAACCTTAGTCTATGATACCAAGTTTTTAACGCCCTGAGTTTGCTCCTCAGACGCCACACAGTGCTTACGACCCCAAAGGACTAAAAACTAACCCATGATCGGTACCTACAGTGAGCACTGGCTAATAATACTATAATAATATGGAAAATTGGTTGAAATTCCATAAGGTTCACAATTTGAATACTGATAAAGACTAACAACTGTAATGATATCTGATAAAATATCTGAAATACTGTCTGAACTAGTCTAGCCTGAAAAGCCTTTAACTGAACTGTCTAAAAGTGGAGTTGATAGGACAAGCCCCTAATTAACACTGACTATAAAATACTGAAACTTCTAAAATACTAAATTAAAAGTATATCCTCGATAATGAGGACTCATTACTGGATCTGATGCTGCTAACTGAATCTGTCTATGCACGGTTAGGAACTTGAGAATCCAAACCATGATATGAGACATCATAGCGCAAAAAAAAGTATGCATCAGTATGTGAAATGTACTGGTATGCTAGATGAGATAAGGCTAAATGCAAGGTTTCTTATGCATGAACAGTAACTGACTGAATGATTTGAAGTAACTGAATAAGAATACATGGTTAACTGGAACTACTGTAAAAATACTGAGTATGTAATACTGTGCATATACATGTATATTGTATCTGAGATTTTCTGAAGATAAGTAATGAGTTCTGATAACTAAGTAACTTATATCTGAGATTACTGATAACTGAATTACCGATACTAATTGACTGTGTCTGATAGTCCTGATTCTATTGAACTGAACCGAGTTCTACATTGAGACTGAAACTGAAATTGTGGGTGGTAGTCATCTAACCGACCTGCCTCAAATAAGATAACTGGGGTCCAACCTGTAACCCCAGTTGGAAGGGTGTCAGTACCATGCCATAGGTAAAGACAACTGAAGAGTCACCCTCATCTGGCAGGTTCCTTGAATGAGAAAGGTGGTACCCTCAACTGGTAGGTTAAAATACCTCATCAACCCTCAACTAGCAGGTTGATGTCTCAACCTATGCTGGCTACGTTGTTCTGGAATGCAAGGACTACTTCTAAGGATCATACCCTCTACTAGCAGGTGAGGCCCCATCCCTGGGTTCACTCAATGCTGAATTCTAATCCCATCTGAATGACATTGATTATTATACTAAACTGAACTTGACTAATACTGAGTTTTACTGAGGGTTGTAACTGACTATGTTTACTGAGTTCTGTTAACTAATTGAGTACAATGATTTCATGATCGGACTGAGACTATTCTGTAACTATTGTAGCTCTAGGTAAACAACTAGATTTTTGGGTATTGAATACCCTCAGGACTCGATAGCATAAAAAGTAAAGCATAGCATGATCTTGAGAAAGCATAACACTTTTCACTTGTTCATAATTCATTCATAGAGACATTTTATCAAACACTTGTAGGGTATAAACTTGTACATATGCTAGCATGTCATGATTTCACCATTTATTTCACATAAACATTCCATCAAACACTTGGGGAGCATAACTTAATGCATATAATCATGGACAACAAATAAACATTTTAACTACAACACCCAAACTTTCTAATTCAAGGGTTACAACATGGACTTACACAATTCAATATAAATGCTATTTCAATTTCATGTAATCTACAATTTAATCATGGATTGAAACTCAATTAATGTCATGAACATGAATACAATCCAATTTCAAGCATGTAAATCATGAATCAATAAGCTTGTAGTTTTAAAAAAGGATTCATGGAGTCTATGGGTGAAAGGAACCCATAGATGAATACCTAACATACCTGAGAAGATTAATTCTTGAAGGTTCTTGGAGGATTTCTTGAGCTTTGTTCTTGATTCTTGAAGCTAGGGTTTTGCCCTTTTAAGAGAGAATAATTTTATTTGGGGGAAAATTGGGTGAATAATGATATAACTTAGTTAATTAGGGGTTAATTACGTGTTTAAAAATGATCTGGGTCATGAAAAAAATACCAAATTACCTCTGGAAAGAAGTTAAGATTCATCATTGAAAATCCTAATTTTGGGCTTCACCGCGACGCGGTGGCATCGTGGTGAGCCACTTGAATCAGGATGGAACTATACAAAAAGGGACGACAGGAAAATTAGCTCTTGGCGCGATGCGGAACCATCGCAGAGCCTCACTGGAATTTGACAATTATGAAATTGGTCCCTGGAGCGATGCGACGCTTTCACGGAGCTTCATTGGAAAGATACCAATTGGGAATTGGCACTGCTCCACGATGTGGGCTTATCGCATTGGCTTACTGGAAACTGACAATTGTCATTTTTTTGGTCTCCACGATGTGGTGTTGTACTAGGTGGCACACTGTTTTACAAAATTGATATATTTTCTCATCCGGTTATTGGATTTGGGTGAATTTTATATCATTGGAAAGCTTGATGAATTTCCTATGCAATGGTATGCTCCAAACTGAAAAATACAAAGTACTCTAAAAATTTAATATAGGAATACTCATATACTGAGAGTTAAATGGAGCTAGGATTATACGGGGTATTACAATGTCTCTCTATCTGAAATTGGGGGTTTACTTTCAACTTCATCGTCCATTAGATCCTTAACTTTTTCATCAACTTCTAATATTTACTCTGAGCCAGTGATTGACCTTGATACGATGTATGACTGATAAGAGACTTCAAATTTCACTACTCTCAAAATCTACCTAGTGTATTATTTATGCTGACATCGTCTTGTTTAAAAGCAGCTTTAAAAATGCACAACGTATCCGATTGTCTACAAATACTGATGCATGACATCTCTAATTGTTTATGGAGATTGATGTTTATTATCATCTTAGATTATCAACGAAGACTGAGGCCCTCAACTAGTGAGGTGACTGAAATCTAATAGCCTCTCAATTGGCGGGGCTATTGAAATGTAAAAGACTCTAGATTGGAAGAACAAATGTAATAGCCTCTCGATTGGCAGGGCTATATAAAAAAATATAAAAAATAACTCATAAATGGGCGCTTAATTGAAAAATAAAATGTCGATATTTAAAGGTATATGCTTGAAAGAAAAAGTCAAATGCCTGTATTTCAAAACTGGGCGTCTTTAATAAAAAGTAAAAATGCATGTATGTGAAAGTGAGCAACTTGAATGAAATGTAAAAAAGAATTTCCGTATTTGAAAGCAGGCATCTTAAAAGAAAGAAAGAAAGAAAGAAAGAAAGAATTTTGCATTTTCTTGATAAAAAGTGCTGAAAGATGAAGAAAACACAATTGTATGCAATCCATGCAATTGTGATACCATAGGCTTGATTTTCATATAAGTATTCACTAATGTGAGAACACTTGGAATAGGATCTCGTAGGACTTGCTATCGGTTTGTAATGTAGGCTTGGGGATGGGTAGGATGATATTTGGATGAAAGTGACTAATCCCTCAATGAGCATTACACTGCATTTGTGCTTTCGACGTTTGTTGCGCTTTGACGTGTGATCTTCTTAGTTGTGTTGCGTTTTCCCTTGTTTTGTATTTTCTTCGACTTCTTTGAAATCCTATGTTGGAGTTTTTCCCCTTTTTTTTCAAAAAACTTTATATTTTTTTCCTCTTTTTTCTTTTTGTGGGAGTTTTTGCTCCTTTTGAAGTCATTTTTTTCATTTTTGTTCATCTGGACAACATATCCTTTGCATTTTGCATCTTTGATCTTGAATCTTCGTTCGAAATTTGCACGTATTTAGTGCGCTTAAGGAAGTGAGGCCAAGAGAGGGATAGTGCATGTAAGCACTCCAAAAGGTATAGGCTCAAATGCGGTTGTCCAAACAAAAGGTTTTAGGCTCAAAAGAGGGAATGCTGGGGATTAATGTCATTTAGTGGGCGGCGAAAGGCACAATCAGGTCAAAGAAGGCCTACGATCCTTTCCTAAACCAAGTGTAACTCAGGATTTCTCCTCAAAAGACATTTAGGCCAAGTTCTAGATCAATATTGTAATGAAGTGATTAAACTAAATCTCACCACACAATGCACATGAAACAATGAGGTTGACTTCATTTTTGTCTTAAATGTATGCAAGAGAATTTTCAAGTGTTACTTAGGTGTGATAAAAGGTACCAAAAGAACCTATGGTTTATCATAAAGTTGGTCCTTTTCATCATACCAATTTGTTCTTTCTCATGCACACTCCGAAATGAATTTTTATCAACCAAGTCAAAATTTTATTATTTTTTCAAAAGAATGGGACCGAACCCAAATGGGGGTTGCCTACATATCTTGTGAAAACAAGAATCAGGTCTGTGTAGTTCAGGTAAATTTGTAAATTTATATGTAAAATGTATGATTGTAAAAAAAAATTGATGGTCATTCATAAAAATAATGTGAAATACAATCAAGAAAGAACTGTTTTTAGCATCAAAATTGTTCTAGTCAAATGATCAAAAGAATGGATGTAAAGCATGGAGAGAGCTTTAACACAACTTCAGTATGCTGACAAGATTAAAAAAAGTCAGACATTGAAGGAATTATGACATTATTTCGCCGCAGTTGGCAGGATTATTATAACTGAAAAAATATTGAATTCTTGATTTTGAAAGTGAGGATCGATACGCCATAAATTTAATAGTTTACGACATCCGAAAGAAGAAGTTAGGTATTATTGTACAAAAAATAGGTGAAAATATAGAGGTAGGTCAGCTAGACACTAATGTCATTGATATTTGAATTTTGAGGAGTTATTAATTTGTGCTCTTGAAAGCTATTACAAAGCGTCTTTGAAATAATCCAGAAAATATGCTCCAGTTTTGCATACCGGAGAAATCATTTTGAAATAGTGAAGAGACCGAACCTTAATGCAAGGTTGCCTACGTATCTTGTCAGGATAAGAATCAGGTCAAAACGTAGTTCAAACCTATACGCTACTAGTGGTGAGTTTGGTAAGGTGTATCTTTTAACTGATCAACCATGCAAAATAAAGGTTAGATTACACCTACCCACAAAAGAATAAAGTTAACTAATGACGCATGCGCCTAAAAAGGTGTTGTCCCTATGTTCGACTAAGAGTGGGTTTGCTAGACCTGTAGTTCTCAAGCGGACTACTCGAGTGAGAAGGCTACGTGGGCATACAGAAAAAGATTTTGACATACCGCGCATACACCAACTCTCCTAAAATTTAGGATTTTGAAAGAAATTTGCGAGTGCGCAAAACACAACTCGCTTGTATGTGTGATTGTATCAGCTTTCCCAAAGGGAAGAAATATGAATGGAATTCCAGTTTATATAAAGCAATAAATAAATAAGTTATACAAAATAAATAATAATTTATTCCACACAAACAAGATAAATCAAGACAGTTAGAAAGAAACAAATAATAAGGTAGAAGAATATAAATATTACCTAAATCTGTAATGGTTAGAACCTTGCATTCCCCAGCAGAGTCGCCATTCTGTCATACCCTATTTTTACCTAAAGTCAAAACAAGCACACCATTATGGACTCAAAAAGAATTAATTTTGTACAAAGTCGACACCTAATTTTTAAGGAAAAATAAGAAACCTATTTATTTGTTTAACACGTATGACTTTATTTAATCTATGAAACCATTTTGAATTCTAGGTAAGGTTTCAAACTATTTCGAATGGAGGGGTTAGGCACCCTTCAGAATCCACAAATGTGGTTCCCGTCCAGACTTAGGTTTATTAAAAGAGGAAAAAAATGTTTGTAGATACAGATATAAAATATGTATTGAAATACTATAATGTGTATGCTATCGTAAAATATATATATAAACAAAGTATATAAATATGTATGTAAAGACAAAATTGAATAAATAAAAATTATTCTAAGGACAAGAATACGTAATGTTTCTTAATGTAAAAAAAAATGTAAATTATTTGATTAAATATCTAAATCAATTTTAATATAAATTTTAACGGCCTAAATTTGTCTAACACGTGATAAGAATCGCGTAAAATAAAGAATAACCCACCCAACACCCCAAAAATAAAATTTTCACTATGATAATATTTGTACAAGTATAAAAATATAAAAGTACAACACAATTTAAAATCTTCTTTAAATGTCTTTCCCAACGAGTATTCTCAAACACCTGTATAAACACTTGTAACAAAAATGTTGGTAGCAAATAAATAATTATCAAAATAAATTTAAAAGGTATGTGTGCATATATGTATTTAAAAATATAATTTTTGTTAAAAGATGGGATCGGATTAAATTTTAGATGAGCCATGGCTACGAAGTGGTGGCTCAATTGATTGATCGTCCTAAATCGTCTTGCCAAAATACAAATGATAAAACCTTTTTTATTACGTATTTGTATATGTAATAGCCGTATTTTATTTAAGGAGGCCTCGAAAATCAACGAAAAATTTCTTCATCGCCCAAAATGTGTAGTATCTTGTTCATTATTAGTGTAATAAAATTATAAGGGGTAAAATGTAATGTAATTACCCAAAACAGAATGTTAATCAAACCCAAAACAAAGGTAATAACAAACATGAAACTAGCAAAGCAACAACTCACAACTATGATACTAGCAAGTAACAACCAAAATATCCGAACAAACCACAAATCTGATAAAAATTGAAAAGAAATGATATAATGAACAACAACAAATAAATCAAGAAAATAATTACAACATATATAAATACATATTAAAGAAGAGGTTATTGGAGATGACATCCTGTCTGCTAGATCGGAGAAACACTTAAATCATGAAAAGTCTGACCAGATCTGGTCGCTATTAGTGAAACAATAGCAAAACAAAGAGGATAAAGGGAAAAGTGGCGATGTTGCTTCTAAGACTTCATTGAAGCAATGCCGTCTATACAAATTTCAAATAGATCTGGCCCATCAAGGTCTGGGCAGTGGCAAAAGGGTGCAGTGATAGAAGAGGGAAAAAGAGAGATCAGTGGGAGAGGGGCGTGGTGGTGGCGCGGATGGATCTCAAAGCTCGCCGGTCACCACCTCCAGCGAGCAAGAGGTAAAATGTAGGAGAAAAAGGAGGGTGTTGCTGGTTTGGAGTGGGTTTGGTCGAAAAAAATGGAAAAAGGGGGCTGATGGTGGATCGGGTTTAAGGAGTGGTTTGGCCGGAGCTTCGGTGAGCTCTTGCAGTCAGAGGATGGAGAGAAAAGAGTGCCAGATTTGCGTGTGTATTGTGCATTGAGGATAATAAAAATAATCCCTCCCTTTATTATTTATAATAAAAAAGAACCTCTTCTATTAACCAAAACATAAAAATATTGTTCCTTTTAGTGCATTCCTTTAGATCATGAGTTATTATTTAATAGATAAAAATGTTAATCCATCACCTCATATGTCTATCTTTTTAAAAGTTGACATGACATTGACTTGACTAATTTTTACTCTGTGTATTAAAATAACATAGCTGACACTATCCCTTGCATATCGCCTTAAATAATGTATAAAAATATAAATATCGATATATGAATGCAAAAAGAAAATATAAATAATAAATAAAAAATATATCATGCTATAAATAATTAAAATTATACTGCAGAGTAAAGAATTACAATGCTATGTTGTATCCGTATGCAGATGATTGGAAAAAAAAATTAAAATAATAATAAATTGATAAAAATCCTAAAATTTATGAAATTAAAAATATTTATTAATAAATTATGTAAAACTAAATTATGACAATAAATGAGTAAAAATTCTAAAATAATGATGATTATCAATAATTTATTAACATTTGCTAAAAATATGTGAAAAAATATATTTTTGTACCATTTAATGATCAAGAAGCCTAAATGTGTTAATTTTCGGCATAGAGAGCCAAAATTGGGTGTCAACACCATGCATAAAAACAAACATGTTATTTCACATAACACATCGTAAATAATAGTTCATATAAAATTATATAAAGATTACTTACAAGCTGTCACATTCTTGTTGCGTAATGTTTTGCATATACTCAACCTCAAATGGGTGTTGTTTCACTAACTATGTCCTTTGACTCATTTTATCCCTATATGCATCAAGATTTGGCCAATCTGTACGTGTTGTTTCTTCAAAAAATTCATTGTCGGACAAGTATGTTGGCAGAATCACCGCCAACTTGTGAATCTCGGGTGATAAGTCCATATTTCTTAGATTGGACTGTGAGTCATAGGGACATATGCGTCTATCTTTTAGAGCAATAACAGCTAATACCCAGTGAAACTTTTGATTGCATTTGACAGGAACATACACCTTATTAACTAGGTGCCATTATAACCCAGCTGGAATGTAAAATCCTTTGAATATGTTTTTTATTGCCTCTTCATTCTGGGCCACAACAATAGACTGAGCATAATCTTGCTGAGTATAAACTACCGTATCTGAATCATCAGGATAATATCTAAGGTACGTCTTCTCAATATAGCTCTTAAAAGAGCATTTTGTTATTGTGAATATCTATTCTTGATCAATCCTTAATTTCGATTTATTCCGCTGGTGATAAATATCACATCATTATGCTACAAAAATGAAATACAAAGAAGATACATTATGTTGGTTTATACTCTGAACATATTTGTATGTTTACACTAAGTATTATGAGTCACAAAGAGTATACATAATTATGGAATTAATATACATAACATGCAGGTAAAGGTATTTAAAAACTGTTAGTGCATATATGTATCAGACTGATATATACAATAGAAGATATTCATTAGCCTTTGTACATACATATCAAGAAGCATCTACATACATAAAATAAGACAGGCATATAGAAAATACATACAAACATTCTACTTTACACTCAGGCTTATATATAGCTAATTACCAAACACGGGACATGCATAAACTATCCAGTAAGTCATAAATATACATATATTGGTTAATAACATACATAACAGGAACACATTTACATAAAATTTATGTGCATACATAAACATTGTACAACAGACCGTGACAAAAAACATAACACATTTTTGTACATGTAAGTTGAATAAGTTTCCGTATATGTATGTAAATATGAAAGTTTTTTAAAAAAGAAAATTTAAATTAAAAATACCTCAGTGTTCTAGCATGAAGTTGTTTGTAACATCAAGTAAAATCAATTTTTAGACAGAGCATGAGCAACAACAAAGGTGATTTCATGAACTCCAAGAGAAGATGCTTTTGCTCTTACTTTTTTGCATGAAACTTCAATAGACCTTCGTCAACCCATTTCTTGTACTCTTCAATGATACCCCTCGGCATATCGTTTGATAATACGAATCCTTCAAATACAAATTTCTATTTCAAATCTGTGGTTTCATCCTCAAGGACCTTTGAACCAGAAGCATACTCTGTCAGGAATGGTGACTTGAAAACTTTAGATTTAGTCCTGGTCCTCTTACCAGTGATTTTAGCATCTTGATGAGCTGCAACAACTGCATCAGGAAAATCAGGAGGAATCTAACTATCATATATGGAATGCAGGCTAACAGTTTCTTCTATCGGTTTAACAACTTCAAGAGGAATATCATCCACCGGTGTTGCCAAACCTTCCATTATGGCATATATCTCGGCTTGAGCAGATTCTGGAATGGTACTCAAGTAAACATCCTACAAGTGAAATTTTATGTGTATAATGTTAGTTTTGTTTAAACGTGTTAGTAAAAATAGATGTTTCAGCTTCGACAAGAGCATTTAATTTGGCAGTTCCAATATCCTCCGATTCCTAATTTACCACTTCTTTGACAAGATCATTTAATATGAAAGTTCCAACATCCGCACTAAAATCTTCAAAATTCAGTTATAGATAATATAAAACATATACAAAACTAAATCAATTTATTGTTTTAATTATAAGTTTTAAAATATGATATATCTAACCTCAGATTGTTTTTGTACATGATTGTGGTTCCCATCAACAATAGCATCCTCCCTTATATCATCACTAAATACTTTGTCTAATGATTTATCAATATCGCCGACAACCTAAAAGTTTAAAATGTGCATTGCATTGTTTATGATAACGTTCTCATTTTGATGTATTATATATGTATATTATAAACGCATACATATCACATATCACATATGCACCGTAATAACAATATAACTACCAGGCACATCAGTCAGAATACACAACAAACTAAGCTAACAATATATCATAAATTTTAAAAAATAAAAAAAATAAAGATAATATCATATATGAAACTACCTATGTGAAACTATTATTTTAAAAAAATTACCTTTTTTCCTTTCTCTTTCAGTCTTGTGACGATATCATCTCCTCGACATTGTCTAGTGATGGTGCAGCTCCCATTGTAAAATCTCCCACTTCATCATCCTGATGACATTAGTATTACATATGTATAAGAAAAATTTTGATGTTATCAATGTATGATAATAATGAAGGTATTTTAATAAAAGTGCCACTTTTCCTTTGTCCTACACTATTGGAAAGAAATTCATCTCATCAACCTACTCTTTTGATGGTACATCTCACTTTTTTGAACATTCCACATCATGATCCTGTTGATTTTATTGTTAAATATATGTAACAATAAATTTGAAAAAATCAATTTCAACAAAGAAATTGTCAAAAATAACCTTTAATGCTTCAACCATAAACTTACATTGAATGTTTCCTTTTCTTCCCAAATATTTGATTCTTCAACATCCTAATTAAATAAACAAAATATTGGTTGCATCCAAAATAAATTAGTTAATTTGCATACATAATTAGACAATATACATAACACAGTTATGTATGTTGTCTACTATACACAACACAGTTATGTATATTATCAAATATGCATAACACATTTATGTATATTAAACAATATACATAACTGTGTTATGGATATTGATTAATGTACATAACACAGATTATGTATAATTAACAATATACATATGAAGTTTGATTATACACAAAACAGTTCTTGTACATTTAAGTAGTCTATATATGTGAGCAATTGTTAATGAAATTAAAATAAAAAATGCATACAACAATTTATGATCTATATCAACCTTATACAATAATTTTTCCAAAATATAATATAAATCAGAAAAATGATAAAGAAACAAATATAATTCAAATAGAAATACAAATTTGTTACTTATATAAGGTAAAACCAATTCAGTTAACCTTTTCATCGGTGTGTTTTTTGTGTTTAAAAATGTTCATGAGTTCAGTGTGTTGTTTATCCATTTTTGTCGTTTGAGTCTTCTTATTGTTTAACATTAGTTCTTGAACAAAGCTGAATTTTTGGTCAACCTGCATATAAAAAGAAAATAAACATCTTAATATTTTCACAGTTTGGCTATACATACTGTTTACCATATGGATAAACTTACATAAGACTGTAAGAACGACTTTATCTCCTCTCCATTTTCATCAAAAGAGGCCTGATGAGCAAACTTGTTGGATGATGATGCAGTTGTCTTTGGTGCATCAACATGCTCTGAATCAGAAGTTTGTGTTTGGTCTATTGGCATATTTCTTCTTGAAGCAGATGATGATAATTTTTATGATCATGCATATCAACAGTTTTAGCATCAAAATAGACTGTCCTCCTCCTCTTCGTAGGTTGTGATGTTGATACATCAGTACTCAGACCTTTCTTTCTTTAGATTTTCAGTGGTAGGACTGTACTGAAATCCTTAAAACCTTGATGATCGGAGTCTGAATGATTATGTAGGTCGACAACAGGCCTTTTACCACTACGATCGAAAGAAGTATCTTGTGAGAAGACAGATCCAGCGTCATTTAATTCAATGCCCTCAATTATTGACAAATCAAACCTTTTCACTTCTTCACGAGTTGGCCATAAATTATTGTATACAAACTATTAAGCAATAAAAAACTGCAACATTAAGATTCTATTAAAGTCAGCAGAGTAAAATAAAAACATAACTCGAAATAAAGTACTAAATACTTACCTTACTGAATATACCATCCACGAACTTCTCATACTAGACCTTAATCCCAACAACCTTCTAGTTAAAAATTCTTGGAATTACATTCCTCATCCGCTCAGCATTGTACTGTCTACCTCAAAACAACATTCATACATCCATACATTTAGCACATGAGGTATTCCCCCAATCTGGTATAGCTATTTTTAAGCAAAGAAATCTTATCTCTACATTGTAATCATCTTTTGAAACAAAGTCTTCCCACATAAAAATTATCCGTACTTTCCATCCTCCACCATCATAAAGTCTGATCTGCTAATACTGGAATCACGTATTTGTGAATACACAAAAGTATGAATAAAGTAAATGATAGACATGTTCAAAGAATCGGTATTATTGTTGAAGTTTTCCAACTTGAATCGCCATACAAAAATATACTTTTTGACATAATTTTTTGAATTTGGGAAAAACTTCTCCACTAATACAGACTTAGATGATTCAGTATACAGGTGTTCCTCGATGTTCGCTATACATTTAAGTCCAGATATTATAGCAAACTCAGTAATAGAAAACTTGAGAATAGTTTTCTGCACGTAAACGTGAATTTTATCTAGGTTATCTTGCTCTATCTCAAGCATAAGTAAACATTTGGAAATCTGATCCTGAAAATTATATTGGGGAATGTCTAGAAAGGCACCAAATATTGTTTGATGGATAAGATTGTGAACTTTTTCATCAACATAATTCTTTATATCTAATTCAAATTTGCGGTTGCAATAACTATCAAAATGCAAGGAATGCACAGGAACATTTTTTATTTTGTATTTCATACCCTATTGGAAATAAAAAAGACATCATATGTGAGCCTATATGGTCAAAACATATACCGTACATAACAACTAGTCATTTCAATACACATCTAACAACATCTAACACCTAGGCTCGTATATGGACAATACATAAAAAAAATGATGCATATAAACAAGACATCTCATTACACATCTAACAACATATAGTAAGCCATGTATATGTTAGACAAATACATAGTTAATGTCCATAGCCTTAGACACATAAGAAAACTGAAAACATATACATAAAAAATATGATGTATATGAACTAGAAAATTCATTACAGGTTTAATAACATATGAGACTTATGTATATGTTTTACATATACATATGTAATATCCATTGCCTCAAACACACATTACACAATAAAATCCAAAACAAAAGTTATGTATATGTTCAACATGTAATGAATAATGTATGTGTACAATACATACATACTTACTAATATATACACTAGTAACCAAATATGTATATGAACTACAAATACCAATATATTTCAACCAAACAAATCAACAAATATGTATATGCAGAATATATACAAAGAGTTATTTTGTATTCGCACAACTAGTTTCTAATAAAAAATCCAACAACTCCATAAGAACAAACAACCATAGATAATTAATTAATAGTTTTAAAACCTCAAATTACTTACAAAAACACGATAAACCCATAACAAAAAAATCAAAATTGAAAAATCCGAAATATCTTTGGTAAACATGGCCGTCCATTATCATCTTTTTTGGATTTTCTTGACGATTCTTCAATTTATTTTTTTGACTTTGAAGCTCTAGCTCTGTTAATCTTTTTCATCTTGATGGAGTCGTTACGATTTTTTGATCTGTTTTCAACAAAGTTAGGTTTCTCGTAATCAAATACTTCGAGAACGAACCCAACTAACGGATTTATTATTTCGGTATTTGAGTTAATCCTAAACTAAGTGAAGGAGAATCATTCATTGACTAAGTTGTTAATTTAGTACTTGAAAAAGACAATTTTGAAAAGAAAAAAGGATAATGCAGATATTCAAACTATGATTACATAAAGTAGAAACCCAAAAAATTACTTAATCAAAACATACAATAATATCTTCTTTCGAAAAATTCAAATTTTTTGACTAGATAATGAAAATAAAAATTTTAATATTCCTCAGATCTTAAAAATTGAGAATGTTAAAAGAAGATTAAGTTGAAATTGAATACCATTGACTAGCAGTTGGACTCAAATACGGTTGATTTCAAACATGAAAACCAACCCTTGATTCTAGCCTTTTTTAAGGGGAGAAACGGTGAGAGTGAAAGGGAATTCTATGTTTATGTATTTTCGGAGAGAGAAAGTTAAATAGTGGGATTAATGTAATATGTTTAGGGAGATGGAATTTTTTATAATAAACGAAACATAAGTTCTAGGCTTGGGTAATTTATAGTTATTTTGGCCAATTCTTGGGTCATGTAACATATAGTCAAATTAGATAGGAATTTAGTTAATTCATTTAGATCTTGATCATATTGACAAGTAATCGGCTAATTTGCATTATAATTTTGACCTATTTAATTTTATTTATAGTCATTCCATCATTTACATGACTATCAGCAGACATTTTGTTGTCACAAAGAGACAACAGACTTAGTATGTCAGAATACTAATTATAAAGTTTTAAAAACATTAAACGCCAACTTGTTTCTAGTTTAACGATGAAGTTTTTATGTTCTTCTTGGTAGGGTTTTTGCCCTGATTTTCTTACTATATTTAAATTTTACTTTATCTTAGAAGGAAAATAAAAGTTACCATAATTACTTTTACTTTTCCTGAAAGAAAAAATATAATTATTTTCCATATTTGGCTAACCTCTTTCTTGGAGGAAAGATTTTGGACATCTATAAATAGAAGACCCCCTTCTCATACCATAATAACAATAGCATCCACGATTTAGTCTTTTAAGATCCACGCTTAGGGGGAGATTTTCTCTCTTATTAGTTTTATGATTTTAAATATTAGGTTTTATATGTAGGTCAATTGTCAAAATCATATAATGAAATTATGTTTTAGTATTGTTTTTTGTTGTCATCTTATTTATCGTCTCATAGTTTGCAACTAATAGCTTCCGCATGACGCCCTCTCGATTTCGAACCCAAAACTTCTAATCATCAACTAAATAAACTTTAACTCGTGATGAAGTTTTTATATCTTCAAATCACTATTAAGTTCAAACAGAGTAGAAAAAAAAAGTTTTAATATCTCTTTGTGTCAATCTATTCGTCTATCTTTCCATTTATCCTTTACTTGTTTTTATTAGTTTTCCTTTGTTTTTGTGTTGTTATCGTCTTCGTTGTCTTCTTATCCTATCGACTAATCAGAACATTTTAATATTGACCTTGTGTTAGTATGTGCTAAATAACTAATTGTATAAACATGATTAGGAAAAGTGATCATTGTGGAATAATTAACGCATGTTAGAAGATAATTTGAAAATATTTTGGTACACACATCGTGGCTTTCCATGACTATACAGTTGTTTATACTAATTTGACAATAATTTATTTGTATTTTGTAACAACATGGAGGTTTCATTTAGTTATGTCTACTGCAGCTCTCAGCTTTGCAACTTATTTTCTATCATTGGAATAGGTAATTTGTTCACCTTTGAATCCTCATTAACATATTATCAAAACACATTTTTTGTCTCAATTTATGTGATGTAGTTCGAACTTCGTCAATCAAACTTTTAAATTTTAAGCGTAAATATCGAACATACTTTGAGTATTTCAAAATAAAATTTATATATTTGGAAATTATATAAAAGTAGTTAACAATTCAAAATATTTATAAGGCATATAAAAAAATCGTGGTAACAAATCCACGCTTAACTCTCGAATTCAGAAATTGTCATATAAAAAAATGTTTAAAAATCTTGAAATAAACATCTTTAAATTAGTCTACTTCGTGGTTGAAATCTAAGCAATTATCAATTATGTCTAGGATCTTGATTTTGACATTAAATACTCTGCCTGAAAATCATTATAGGTTTCCCTACATGAGTTCCCCTATTTCTCAACCACTAATCAAAGAGAATATCCCTTAATATAATAGATTATTCACAGAAAATATTCTTATTTGTGATATCACCAAGGTACAGAGAATTATTTTTATATGGATATACATTTTAAAAAAATTACTTTCGACAGTTCATGGAAAGCCACAATGTGCATGAAAATGTTTTTTAAATTTCTTTTTGAGTTAGAATGCAATTCTTGATCCACAAAAGGGCAGTTCAACTCTATATATACTTGCCCAACAAAATACATATTCATCCAGGTATAGTTTCTTGACTACTATTCATTTGTTTTCGTCTTTTCTTTTTATTCTTCTTCTTCAACAAAAAGGAAAAGGAGTTATAATGGCTGGTTTGTCCGCACGTTTTGTTGGAGTAGTAGTGTTGTTGCTTGTTCTTGCAAGTGGCATCGTTTCAGCCAACATTGAGATGGGCAACAGGCGCTTTCTTGGATCATCAGCTGGCTCAGCGAGTGGTGGTGGCGGCGGCTTAAGTGGCAGTGGACTTGGTGTTGGTGGGACTCTTAATGATGTAGGAAGTATTGGTGTTACAAGGGCTGGGGGTTTGCTTGGTGGTGCTGGTGTTGCCTCTGCTGGTGGGGGAAATTAAACCTGATTGATTCATAATTCTATCTACTGTTCCTTCCGAAAAATGGATGTATTTCTTTAGTTTAATTGATAAGTTTGGTGTGGTTAATCAATTTCTTATGTGTTCCTTTAAGCACCCTTTGTTTGATTTGAAGCATCTTTTTATTCTATGTTCCATTTTTCATATATTGTATGCTCTTCTCCTATCATAATATATGTTCCAATTCAACCTCTTACTCCATGAATTTGTTGTCATACTATAAAACCAAAATTCAAGACCCTTACGATGATCTTTAATTGTCCTCAAGCAAAGTTTTTCTCCTACAGCATACAAAACAGGATTAGTCCTACATTTCATTTAACACGGAAACGACAATTCCTCCTGAAATTGTTCCTTCTCCAAACAAAAACATACTATAGTAATAAAGCTATCACATTAAGTAAATTTGCCCTCCTCGCACTCATATAAACCACCCTATCCGCCATAACAACGCTCCCATTGACAAAATAATAATTTGGAGGAAACGGGCCAATTGATTTCCAAGTGTTACCTTTCATTGAAAATATATCAATCTCCATGTCACCATCAATAACTCTAGGTCCTATTCCAAGTATTTTGTAGCTGTCAATACAAGGAAACTAGCAAAAATTATAAAGACCATGAACAACATCCGGTCGGTACTCCGAATTGGACAAGGGATTCTTCTTCTTCCCCAGTGTTCGGGTTCCACATAAGAATTACTCCATTAGATGAGAACTATTGCTAATGGAGCCGGAGACTCGAGAAGAGAGGCGGAACTACTTGAATCAAGTTGGGGGATGTCCATGGTGTAGTGGTAGAAATCCCATTGGTTCATCTTGTGTCTGCTAGAAATGATAAAGTACTTTTGACAATTTTTGTGAGTATCATAGTGTTGCTTGATGAATCTGTTGTCTTGAATTATTTGTTAGTGTTTAATTAGCGTGTCTATGATCAGTACGCTGTATTTGTCCAAATAGCCGTAGCAACTCTATTTATTCTAAAACCTTTTACGATACTGTTTTGACTATAATTATTCTATTTAGTCAAAAATACAATTTTGGTTTTCAAAACTTCCAGCTATAGAATATGCTAATGAAGAAATATCCTGAAACGTTAACCAACTTTTATACCCTTTAATCTAAAATCTTATGCAACTTGATTTAGTTTTTCAATAGTGTTGTCCGAATGTTTACGCCCAGCCAATAAACACAACATGTCATTTTATTGATCTCCTTCTACTGTTCCCTTAATTCCTAGTTAACTGTTGTACTACATTCTATTAGTATTTCTTAAGTTCAGTGCAATTCTGCTCAGTAGTTATAATATACATCAGCGTTTGTGTTGGAAATTTGAGATGTTACAGAAAATAATTGTACAAGGGTCATATATAAGTACCAAAAGGATATTACGTTTCTTAAGGTCTGAAGTTTATACCATCTTTAATGTTGAATTAAATGATTGGCTTTCAAGGACTGGATTTTTTTTTTTTTATCACTATAAGTATATTTATAACGATTGAATTCATGTACCTTTGTTAACAATTCGTTGTTACAAATCTTAGTTCTTGTAGCTGAAGTTGCTCCGACAATTTATGAGTTTGGTTATGTAACTACCGAGATCGAGTGAAGTTCAGATAGTTGACCAAGTTTTTAGTAAAAATTAAGTAGCAGGGAAAACTACAGCAATAACATATATCCAGAGTAATCTCGTAAGTGAGGTTTGGGGAGGGTGATTTGTCCGCAACCTTACCCCAGCCTTATGAAAGTAAAGAGATTGTTTCCGATAGACCATCGGCTCAAGTAAAGCATATCAAGTAAGCTAATCACCTTATGCAAATCTTTGCTCCTGTGTTCTGGTAGTTTCTTGGAGACAAGTTGTTGATAAATTTGATGTTTTGTTTTACGGGGCAGTTGAGCAGACATTTTTCTTCGTTGTTATGTTGCTATACTCTGCATTTTTTCATATCAGGTGGTTCCCTCTATGTGTTCTTGGGGGACACTCCTGTTGTTGTCACTTTTTTGTATCTCGCCATTCATTTTTTGTACTTCTCCGTTTAGTAGCATGTTCCCAAGTATGCTAAACGGAGCGTCCCTGCACTTATCATCAGAGTGTCCCTGTACTTTGCAATTTGAGCAGAAAGAGGGCATGGTTTCGTATTCAATCCTTTGTATGGAAGTTCCAACTTTGCTCTGTGCACTCCTTATTACCACGGAGCTCTCATTTAACACGGCTTTGTTGGATCTATCTCGACCCTCATTTTAGCAGTTGTTGGCCTCAATTTAGTGGGTGTGGTCTTGTATATGATCAGGGGAGTTCCGATAGGATCTACGATGGTACAAGGGTCATACAAAAGTACCAAATGGAGGCGAGCAGCCCTTTTAGCTCCACAAAAATTTACTTTGTGAGAATTTTCTTAACTAAAGGTGAGGGGGTGGGCGGAGGGTGGATTGGGGAAAAAGAAGTGCCTCTTTTTTATTCATAATTTGGTTTTTGTGACCGGATAATATGTGTTTTAAGGAAAGTTTATACCATCGTTAGTGTTGAATTAAATATTGGCTTTTCAGAACTGAATTTTTTTGGTTGCCATAAGTATATTTATAAGGACTGGATTCATGTACCTTCATTAATATTGGTCGTTAAAAATCCTAGTTGTTGTAGCTGAAGTGGCTCCAACAATTTATGAGTTTGGTTATGTATAAGCTTATGTAACGAGGTTGAATGATGTTTTGATGGTTGATGTATTATTCTAGAGGGAAGAAAGAGAGTTAATTAATTGTTGATCTTGACTAGCTTAACTAGAAAGGTACATATTACTGCTTTTTCTCAACTTATATAATCCCAAAAAATCTACTGGAAGACCGGAGTCTCCTGAAAGAGGAGAGACGGAGAGCATGAAAAGTGACAGTTGGAATAAAAGGGTTCGGGAGTTTCTGTAATCGTCCTGTTTCAGGTGAAGAAAGTATGAAAGAAGCAATTCTCACTTGACTGATTGCCAAAACAAGGAGAACCAAATCATGGCCTCTCTTTCAAGAAAGGGTTGGGAAGTACTCTTATGATACACAAGAATGAATACAAGAATAGTGAAGCTGTTATGTATGATCCAATTAGTAATGCTATGGAATGGGATAAACATCCATTCTGAGATATTAGAGATGGCTTGGGGAGAGTGGTTTGTATGTAACATTAACCCAACCTTATGAATATAAAGAGACTGATTCCAATAGACAATTGTCTCAACTGAAGCATATTAAAAAAAAAAAAAAAAACAAGTAAAACAAATACGGTGGCAAGGAAGCCATGCAGAAAACAACTAAAAAAAAAGAAGAAGCAACCCCAAAATGTACGATAACTGAAGCAAAGGAAACAACAAGTAACACAAAAATTGAAGAATAGGACAAGCAATACTAACAGTAGTGAGCGACTACCTACTAATTTTCTATCTTAATCATTGAACTCCATATATTCCTATTTAGGGTCATTTCAACGATTGGTAAGCTACGGTATTCACCTTACTATAGAAAGTAGAAGAAGAAAAGTGTGATTGAGAGACCTTCTGCTAGCCCAAGATCGTTAACTAAGATCGAAAGATTCAACTAAAGAAGAAGAAGCTATGAAAGAGAAGCTTTGTTATTGAAGAAGACTTCTTGAATTGGATTGTTTTGGGGTTTGTTACAAATGTACAATGTGACTCCTATTTATATTTGTCCATGGATGATTCTAGTTATTCTTCTAGATAAATCCACAAGAAAACTCTAGTACTTTATTTTCTACTCTAGATATTTTCACAAATTGCTTATCCAAGTGATTGCACTAGATTATTCTAGAAACTTAACTAGAAAACTATGATATTCATTCATTAAACTATTCTAGAAATTTAACTAGAAAAGTATGATATTCATTCTGCCAAAAAATCTACTCTTGATATTTTTCACACTCCCCCTTAAAGTGATTTTTTGGAAGCTATCCCAAACTTTTTGCAGAAGAACTCAAACGAAGCTTTGAACCATGCCTTGGTAAAACTCTTAGCAGTTTTTTCCCAACTCCCCTTTCTTCTTCCAAACTCGGGGAATGATCTTTCCCTTCTTGCCGAACCTCTTCACCCCCTTTATGGAAGAGGTTTCAAGAACACAAAATCACTGATCTCAAACTTGAGATCCTTTTTTTCTCACATCTTCATAGGATTTCTGTCGACTTTGGGCTACCCTAAGCCTTTCTCTAACCAACTGAACCTTCTTTGAGGTATCAAACACTAAGTCAGGCCCTACTACTGTGGCCTCACCTACCTCAAACCAACCAATTAGAGATCTACATCTCCTATCATAGAGAGCCTCAAATGGAGCTATCTGAATACTGGAATGATAGTTGTTATTATACGTGAATTTGATCAAAGGTAAGTGGTCATCCCAACTACCTTTAAAATAAATAATGCAGTCTCTTAACATAACTTCTAGAGTCTGAATGGTCCTTTCTGCTTGACCATCTATCTAAGGGTGAAAAGATGAACTGAAGTGAACTAGGGTACCAAGACCCTTTTGGAATGCTTTCCAAAAGTGAGAGGTAAACTGGGTACCTCTATCTAAGATAATGGCTACTGAAAATCCATGTAACCTGACTAACTCTCTAACATAGAGTTTGGCGTAGTCCTCGACTGAATAGGAGGTATGGACTGGCAAGAAATGAGCTGATTTGGCCATCCTATCTATAATGACCCAAATAGAATCATGTTGATGGCGGGTACAAGGCAAACCCGTCACAAAGTTCATGTTCAATTCTTCCCATTTCCATGTGGGAATATTGAACTCCTACATGGACCCACTAGGTTTCTGGTGCTCAACCTTAACTTGCTGGCATATAGAGCACTTAGCTACAAACTCTGCGATATCCCTCTTCATCCCACTCCACCAATAGATCTCTCGCAAATCGTTGTACATCTTAGTGGACCTTGGATGAATAGAGCAATGCGCACCATGCGCTTCTTTAAGAATTCTTTGCCTCAAGTCATCTACATCTGACATACATAGCTGACCTTGGAAACGCAATACACCATCTCTCCCTTGGGAGAAAACCTCTACTCTCTGATCTCTGACTGACTCTTTTAGCTTTTCCTTCACTTCAGAAACTAGAGATGATTCTGAACTATTCTGCACCCACACACTACCCTCTACTGAATCGACAAAGAGAAAACCTAGTTGGGCAAGCTGATGAACTTCCTGAGCTAACTTCTTCTTATCATTCTCAATGTAAGCAACACTACCCATAGACAACCTAATGAGAGCATCTGCCACTACATTGGCCTTACCCAGATGATACAGGACACTCATATCGCAATCTTTCAACAACTCTAACCACATTCTCTAACGCAAATTTAAATCTTTCTGAGAGAACACATACTGCAAGCTTTTGTGATCTGTGAACACATCAACATGCACCCCATACAAATAGTGCCTCCAAATTTGTAAGGCAAACACTATAGCTACTAACTCAATATCATGACTAGGGTAATTCTGCTCATGGGGCTTATGTTGTCTAGAGGCATAGGCTATGACCTTACCTCTCTGCATTTAGACACAACCCAAACTTACTTTGGATGCATCACAGTATACAACAAACCTATCTAAACTATCTGGTAGAGTTAAAACTGGGGCTGAGGTGAGTCGAGTCTTCAACTCCTAAAAACTCTTCTCATAAGAATTTGACCACTGAAACTTAACTTTCTTCTAAGTCATTATGGATATGGGGGATGAAATAGATAAAAACCCTTTAACAAACCAATGGTAATAGACAGCTAAACCCAAGAAGCTTCTGATATCTGATGGAGAAATGGGTCTAGGCCAGTTTCTCACCACTTCGGTCTTTTGAGAATCAACTTTAATGCCATCACCGGACATAATATGACCAAGGAATGTTGCTGACCTTATCCAAAATTTTCACTTACTGAATTTGGTGAACAACTGATGGGATGTAAGAGTTTGAAGTACAATTCTGAGGTGGTCTGCATGATCATTTTTGGTATGGAAGTAAACAAGAATGTCATCAATGAAGACTATGACGAACATGTCCAAGTACTGCTTGAACAAACGATTTATTAAGTCTATGAAAGTTGTTGGGGAATTTGTAAGACCAAAAGACATGACTAGAAACTCAAAGTAACTATACCGAGTTCGGAAAGCTATTTTCAGAATGTCACATTCCCTGACTCTGAGCTGATGATAGCTTGACCTGAGTTCTATCTTAGAAAAGTAACTGGTACCTTGAAGTTGGTCAAACAAGTCATCGATTCTAGGAAGTGGGTATTTGTCCTTGACTGTGACTTTTTTCAACTGACGATAGTCTATACACATTCTGAGGGAACCGTCTTTCTTATGCAAGAATAGAACTGGTGCCACCCACGGGGAAACACTGGGTCTAATGAACCCCTTGTCTAAAAGTTTCTTTAACTGTTCTTTTAACTCTATGAGTTGAGCTGGTGCCATTCTGTATGGCGGAATAGATATGGGCTGAGTACCTGGAAGAAGGTCTATTCCAAAGTTAATTTCCTTTTGGTGAGGAACTCTAGGAAGATCTTCAGGAAACACATCTAAGAATTTATTTACTACTTGAACCGACTCAAGACTAGGAGTCTCTAAACAAGAGTCTGTGACTCGTACAAGATGATAGACACATCCCTTGGATATCATTTTTCTCTCTCTAAGGTGTAAAATCAACTGACCCTTAAGCGTTGTAGTTCCACCCCTCCATTCAAGGACTGGTTCATTTGGAAACTGAAAATGAACTATTATGTTTCTACAATCAACTGAGGCATAGCATGAATGGAGATAATCCATGCCGAGAATGAAATTAAAATCTGTCATCTCTAATTCTACTTAGTCTGTTAAAGTGAATTTTTGAGATATCATAATCGAACAGTTCTTGTATACCCATCGGGCTATGATAGACTGACCTGCTGGGGTAGATACTAAGAAAGGTTCTATTAAGATTTCTAGTTTGACCTTAAAGTTAACTGCTATATATGGAGTTACAAAAGACAGAGAAGCTCCTGGATCTACTAAGGCATAAACATGTAAATGGAAGATCTGTAACTTACTAGTGACCATATCAGGAAAACTTTCCTGATCTTATCTGGACTAAAGTGCATAAAGCCTATTTGGATGTTGCCAACTAGTGTCAATGGAAGTGGCACCCTGCTGATTCAGGTGACTGGACTGAGCTAAAGGATGATTATACTGACCTTGAGAACCTGACTAAGGATAATCTTTGATTCGATTGCCTAGCTTTCCACACCCGAAATAAACATCATTGTCAGCCCTGCAGACACCCTGGTGGTTTCTTCCACCTTTCTGACAAAGAGGATTTGTTTGAGCACTGATGACACTAACCTGAGATTTGAGCCTGGCGCCCTAAATTTGTTACAATTTTTAAACTTAGGGACTGGAGCACTGGTTGAGGACGGAGCTGGAACTGAAGATTTCAGAAAAAACTGGAAACGATTACCGCCTTCTGACTTAGGTTGAGTGAAATTAAAGCTACCTGTTCTAGCTCTCTTGTCCTCCCTTCCTCTCTCCTTATTCTTAGCTTCTTCTATCTACTGAGCATAGACCATGAGCCTGGATATGTCCATCTCCTTAATTAATATTGTAGTTCTGCACTCTTTGACCATACTCTTTAACACCCCAGACATGAACTTGCTCATTTTGGACCTACTATCTGTAACTACATGGGGAGCATACCTTGATAACTGAGTAAACTTGGGAGAATACTCTTTCACGCTTATGTTTCCTTGATTGAGATTGGTGAACTCTAACACCTTGGATTCTCTCAGCTCTAAGGGAAACAATCTATCTAGAAAAACAGTAGCAAACTCTTCCCACCCTATGGGCTCTGCATCTGTACCTATGTATACCTTCCACTGCTTGAACCACGTATGAGCTACATCTTGTAGATGATAGGCAGCTAACTCAGTACTCTCACTAGAAGTCACTCCAATGATATCTATGAGTTGCTGAACCTGATCGGGGAACTCTTGTGGATCCTTTTCTGACTTAAATCCTGAGAATAGGGGAGGATTCATTCGGGTGAAGTACCAAATCCTAACTGTAGCAGTATTGGCCACTGGGTTGGCCTGAATAGCAGTTGTCCATTTATTCTGAGCTGTTACAGAATTGGCTAGAGTAGTAAATGCAGCTCTGAATTTTGCGTGGGAGACATACTTATCCAGGGGATCTGCCTGAATGGGCTGAGGTGCTAACTAGTTTTTTGTTCTTTTTCCATTGTTCTTTTTGGTAGGGATGTTCTATAAATGGAAGTAAGAAAAGAATTAGACTAAGAGATTTACTTGAGCTCATGCTCACTCGCACGATATGAATATTGAAAGAAGAAAAACTTTTCCTAAAACATCTCATAGCCTCTTGTCCATAAGTGTGGCGCACTACACATACATGCACAACACTCTACTAGACACGGCTTTTAGACTCCTTAGGACTCTGTTGAACCTTAGGCTCTGATACCAAGTTTGTAACACCCCGAGTTTGCACCTCGGACACCACATGGTGCTTATGACCCAGAAGGACCACAACTTAACCCATGTCTGGTACCTGCTATGAGCACCAGATAATAATACTATAATAATATAGAAAATAGGATGAAATGCCATAAGGTTCACAATATGAATATTGATAAAGAATAACAACTATAATGATATCTGATAAAAGATCTGAAATACTGTCTGAACTAGTCTAGTCTGAAAATCCTCTAACTGAACTATCTGAAAGTGGAGTTGATGGGACAATCCCCCAACTAAATCGGACTATGAAATACTAAAACTGCTGAAATATTGAAATAAAAGCATATCCTCGATAGATGAGTACTCACTACTGAATCTGATGTTGCTAACTGAATCTGTCTATGTGCGGTCAGGAACCTGAGTGTCAAAACCATGATATAAGACATCATAGCGCAAAGAAAGAGTATTCATCAGTACGTCGAATGGTATGCTAAATGAGGTAAGGATGAATACAAGGTTTCATATGCATAAACAGTAATAGACTAAATGATATGAAGTAACTGAATAAGATTACATAGTTAACTAGAACTACTGTAAAAATACTGAGTATGTAATATTGTGCATATACGCGTATACTGTATCTGAGCTTTTCTGAAGCTGAGTACTGAGTTCTAATAAATGAGTAACTAATATTTAAGATTACAGAGAACTAAATTACCAATATGATTGACTGTGTCTGACAGTCCTGAGTTTGTAGAACTAAACTGAGTTCTATACTTAGACTAAAACTAAAACTGTGGTATGTAGTCATCTAACCGACATGCCTCAAATAAAATAATTGGGGTCCAACCTATAACCCCAGTTGGAAGGGTGCCAGTATCGTGCCACAGGTAAAGACAACTGAAGAGTCACCCTCATCTGGTGGGTTCCCTGAATAAAAATAGTGGTACCCTCAACTAGCAAGTTAAAATACCTCATCAACCCTCAACTGACAGGTTGATGTCTCAACCTACGCTGACTACGTTGTTTTGGAATATAAGGACTACTTCTAAAGATCACACCATCTACTGGCATGTGAGCCCCCATCCTTAGGTTTACTCGATGCTGAATCCTACTCCCATCTGAATGACACTGATTATTATACTGAACTGGACTGATACTGAGTTTTACTGAGTTTACTGAGTTCCGTTAACTGACTGAGTACTACCATTTTGTGACCTGACTGAGACTATTCTGTAACTAATGTAGCTCTAGGTAAACATCTAGATTTTTGGGTATTGAATAGCCTCAAGACTTGATAACATTAAAAGTAAAGAATAGCATGATCTTGAAAAAGCATAACACTGTTCGCTTATTCATAATTCATTCATAGAGACATTTTATCAAACACTTGTAGGTCATAAGCTTGTACATATGCTAGCATGTCATGATTTCACCATTTAGTTCACATGGACATTCCATCAAGCACTGGCATATAATCATGGACAACAAATAAACATTTTAACTACAACACCCAAACTTGCTAATTCAAGGGTTATAACATGGAATTACACAATTCAATATACACGTTGTTTCAATTTCATGGAATCAACAATTTAATCATGGATTGAAACTCAATTAATGTCATGAACATGAATACAATCCAATTTCAAGCATGTAAATAATGAATCAATAAGCTTGTAGTTTTAAAAAAGGATTCATGGACTCTATGGGTGAAAGGAACCCATAGATGAACCCCTAACATACCTGAGAAGATTAATTCTTGAAGGTTCTCTGAGGATTTCTTGAGCTTTGTTCTTGATTCTTGAAGCTAGGGTTTTGCCCTTTTGAGATAGAATGATTTAATTTGGGGAAAAATTGGGTGAATAATGATATAACTAGGTTAATTTAGGATTAATTACATGTTTAAAACTGATCTGGGTAATGGGAAAAAAATGAAATTACCCCTGGAAAGAAATTAAGATTCGTCACTAAAACTCCTGATTTTGGGCTTCACCGCGATGTGGTGGCATCGCGGTGTGCCACTGGAATCCAGCTGGAACTGTACAAAAAGGGATAATTGGGCAATTGGCTCTTGGCACGATGCGGCACCATCGTGAAGCCTCACTTGAATTTGACAATTTTAAAATTAGGCCCTAGTGCGACGCGACACTTTCACAGAGCTTCACTGGAAAAATGCCAATTGGGAACTGGTACTGCTCCACGATGCGGGCTTATTGCGTTGGCTCACTGGAAACTTCAATTTCCATTTGCCTAGTCTTCGCGATGCAGTGCTGCACTAGGTGGCACACTATTTTACAAAATATGCTATATTTTCTCATCCGGTTATCAAATTTGGATGAATTTTATATCATTAGAAAGATGGCTGAATTTCCATGCAATGGTAAGCTCTAAACTGAAAAATTCAAAATATTCTGGAAATTTATATAGGAATACTCGTATAATGAGAGTTAAACTGAGCTAGGATTAAACGGGGTATTACAATGGCTTTCTATTTGAAATTGGGGCTTTACTTTCAACTTCATCATCCATTAGATCCTTAACTTCTTCATCAATTTCTAATATCTGCTCTGAGCTAGTGATTGACCTTGATACGATGGATGACTGATAAGAGACTTCAACTTCCACTATATCTCCCTTAATGCTTTCTTCGATAAAGTTATCACTTGCATATTGATTTTCAGACAGTGTCTGCTCAGAATCTACTTCAATATCTTTGATGTTCAAACTTTTATGGCCAATTTCAGGATCTGCTTCTGTAATTTCCTCGATAGCTATAGATACGTAATTTTGTCCATCCCGAGAGTTTATTTTTACCCATTTATTCCATATTACCATGAAACCTCAATTATGTGATAATTCCCCCCCACTAAAATCCAAATAAACAAATTTATAACCATTTTTGACACCTCTCCCTAACAAAAATAACAACTTTCTACCTCTACTTCACCACCTAACCCACACACACTCACCTCTCCATAGTCTATACACAGAAACTACTGACTCACATACTCACAATTCACATACCATATAGTGATGATTCTTCCCAAAAATAACAATAGACACCAATACACAATATTACAATAGACATACACACAACCCACTCATCCTCACTATAGATGGTAGAACACACACATCTATTGGTGCACACACAGAGTAAAATGGAAGTGAGAATAATAAGTTGGAGAGGATTTTGAATAAGAGATTGAGAGAGATCGAGAGAAAAAAAGAGTGAAAATAGATTTAAAAACAGAGAGCTGATTGGAGGAGAAAAATAGAGAGAGAGGGGAAACGTGAGAAAAAATATTGTTCTGGCGAGTTCTCACCGGAAAACATCACAGTTATTGGTTTTTATCCTCTATCCATCATTGTCGAGCTTGTCGAAGCTTTGGTGAAGCAAGAAATTGTAAGTCCAGACCAAACCTTCATCAAACGATCACTCTTGAATCCGTTTTCAGTGCGAATCTCACCGGAGTTAACAAAATAAGCGACCAAATCAATGAAATTTGACCCATCTCAGTCAATTCCTACAAAATTTCCACCAGAAAACAATAAAAATAGAAGCAGGTCAGTCAGGTTAATTGGGGTTTAGTCCAGATTTTTTGGGGCTTGCTCGATTGGCGAGTTCGAGGTCGAGAATTGTCGAATCGGGTCTGTTTGTATTTCGTTGGTTCACAAGGCTCTCGTCACTGTTGAAATCAATTCAATTTGATTGAATAAAAGTAACATTGAGGTTCGATTTTATCTTCTTTCCCTTTAATTTCTATAAGATTGTGAATGTTTTATGAGTTTGGTATGTTTCAATCTTTGTTGTGTCTCTGTTGATGTTGGATTTGGATATGAAAACATGGAATGGTAGTCGAATAATTAGTTAATTATTTTGAGAATGAATTCGGGGAAGGATTGGAAATTGATAAAAGTGAATATTGATCTATTTTGATTCATTGACGGTTGTCTAATTTGAAATGAATTTTAATTTTTGTCGAACTCAATAGTATCATATTTTAGGTGGAGGATCTATAGGCAAATCTTAGGTATTGGGTAGGAAACTCGTAGGATTCTATATCATCGAATGCATGTGTATGTGTCTATGTTGAGTGATTTCTCTACTTTTACCGCATTTTATCAAAATATTTTCATTAGACGGGGAATTCCCAAGGCCACACTGTACTTATTCACTGAGGAATGTTCCGAAGTATCATGTACGCAAAGAAGTTTCGTGATCAAGGCTCGAGGAGTCGGGTGGAGCTTAGTCTAGGATTAGTTTAGAATAGGATTTACATTTTCCTATTTTTCTATTTTTGGGACTGTATAATTCAGACTGGATATTATTTTAGTTTTGAACCTTGTTTGATTTGTTTGTTTGCTTATTTTATGTGTTTTATTGATCTATTCACTTCATAGCATCATACTAGCTGATATAATCCACGAAGCGACTGTGGCTGAACCATGGGATCGAGGGGTGCCTAACACCTTTCCCTCGGTCAACAGAATTCTTTAGCCGAAATCTCAATTCGTGGATCAGTTTAAAAGAGTCAAAATCATATTGAAAAAGGATTTCTAAAGGTGACTTGGCACACCAGATTTATGTCAAGTGATGACTCTGAGTTCAAATGAAAAAGAATTCTTTTCAAAACAAATTTTATCTTTTGTCACTTAATAATAAAAATCTTTTTAAACTAAATTCATCTTTTTGGTTAAATAGGGGGTGTGACAGCTCTGGCGACTCTGTTGGAGAATATTTTCAGAATTCGAGCTTATTTTTTATAGTTGTATCGGCTTTGTTTGGCACTATAGGTGTATAAACGTTTTGTTTGTGTTTTCGTATGTGTTATCGTATTACCTACGTGCTACGTTTTTATAGCTTTTCTTATATGTTACTGCTTTATATCTGTCATCATGTGCATAACCCGAGTTATTTTTTTCGCAACAAGTTTCGTAGTACACGTGTGTACCCGACCTCTAGTTGAGTCACCCTTATTTAAGAAGGGAGAGCCGTCGGGTGTATGTAGTGGATGGAAAGATCTCGCAACCACTATCAACCATACGCTCCCCCGAACAACCTTGTTAGTGTACCCCCAGTGTAGGTCAGCCTTTAGGTCATGCTTATATGCATCATATTGAGACCTAATGGGACCCACGTATCCCTTTGTAGGAGACTCACTCCTAAAGCATCTGTATGTGCTAATTGTTGCATCTTTGAGGGTTACAGGATCATTCAATGAATTGATTTGGGGAAAGCATGTGCTAGAATTAAACAAAAGTGTGTAGGCAAGAAAAAGTTTGGAAAAAAAAAGAAAAAAAAATGAGTTAAGAAAAAAAGAGTTTCATAGTTTTATAGTGTTCTTTATGACTTTTGTTTTTCACAATTCAAAAAGATCATTTTACTTTTACACTCATTTACTTAAAAAAACAAAACATCAAAAAGATTTTGCATTTATTTCCTTTAGCAAGTATTCATAATTCGAAAATTTCAATAAGAATTTTTTAATAGGAGTTTTTTATAAAGAAAATTCAAAAAGATGGTAGAAGTTTTGTACATTTCATATAACGAAAATACCAAAAATATTTTTCCTTCATAATTGTTGGTGTCATTTTTGTGTGAAATATCAAATAGTAAACTCAAAAAAGAATTTATTGATGTTTTTAATCATCTGTCTTTGGTCGTGTCTCTCAAGTTAGAATTCAGTTTGTTATTTAATCCTTAAATTTTTAATCTGTACAAACTACGCACACCTGATTCTCCTCTCTCGGGAGTATCTGGAGTGAGATACGTTGGTAGCCCTTCCAGGGTTCGGTGATCTTATTTAAAAAATCCAAAAAGAATTTCTTCTCTTCATTTAGAGTAGATGTTTCATATACATCTTTAAAAGAAAACTACAAAAATATTTTCCTTTAATCGTTTCAAGTTTCATTGTCATATGAAATTCAAAATCGAAAAAAAAAGATTTTTTTTTATAATCATAGGTTTCATTTTGTATCGGATTTTAAAGCTAAAAACTTCAAAAAGATTTTCGTCAATTCTTTTGACAAATTATTTTTTTTCCTCTTAAAGTTTCAAGAAAAAAAAAGAGTTGATCGGTCAGTTTGTGGCCAAACTTCACGAACAATGCACACCTGATTCTCCTCTTTCGGGAATGAGATATGTAGGCGCCCTTTTTAGGTTCGGTGATCTTTTCAAGAAAAAAAAAAAGATTTTGAGAAAGTGTTGAACTCTAACACATTTGTTATCTCTTATTCAGTTAGTTTGAGGTGGTTGATTTGTGGCATTCTGGTGGGTCCTCCACATCACACCAAATCTAATGAAGGTTTAGTTGTGTCCAATAAGGATATAGAGAGTGACCTCATGGATCAAACAAAGGGACAAGAAAATGAGAGTTTAAAGAAAGAAAATTTGAGACAAAGCTAGAAAAATGATGTAAATGTATCGAGCATGGGCCAGTGGGCTGCCTCCTCCTTCATTCCCAACTATTGACCCTGGAAATATTTTGAGTTTTTCTTCACAATTGCAAAGTCAGTTTCCTATTATTATTGATGCACTACAACACGCCTCGAGATTCATTCCACGTCCGTTGTATCCCAATACTTCCACCACTCTTTCTCTATCTCCTCAGTATTAGCCTACTACATTCACAAAACCACATACCGTTTTTGATTTTGCTACTCAACCCTCTACTGAGGCTTCCACATTAGCTATCCACCTAATGGTTGTGGTTTTTTATGTCGCTAGAGAACCCATGTTCAATACTTTTGATGATCATTTCTATACTCTTGAGCCTTATTTTAAGTTAACTGGACCACCAAAATTTCTTACCAAGAATTCTTACATAGCAGAAGAGCAAGAGAAAATGGTTGGAAAAATGAAGACTACGAAAAGTTCTCTAGGACTCGCAGGTAAAGAAGATGTTTCATATAAAGACTGGGGCATATCTTCAAGTGTCAACCTTTCTCAAATCTTTGAGATATTGAAATTTGAGGAACATGATGGACATGAGGATTTTGTGAAACATTTGGGACGAACTGCTATCAATTAAGGGAAACTGAGGGGAAGAAGAAGGAAAATGTACCTATCGTCATGCTAGGGCCAAAAAGAGCTCGAGAGGTCCAACTCGCCAATACTGTCAGCCTCAACCCCATGCTTACATATTATATCCACATACTCATTACACTAAGGTTCTTCATTTCAAAATCCAAGATATTCCATTCCACTTTCTCAATATCCTTTGAATAATGCACAATTGTATACTCGTCTGTCATGTTATCCACAATGGAAAGCATCGATCCCTCAACATTGTCCTCGAACCCCATATATTTACCAAGTTACCTCTAAATCCAAGTTTCAACTAAGGTCAGATTTTGCAAAAAGGAGGAAGGAAAAGGATAATTTCACTCCTATTGGGAATCCTATGCCAGTTTGTTCCAGAGATTGAGATAGTGAGGCATGATTACTCCTCTCCTTGGGTATCCACCTGACCCATATTTAAGAAATTTTGGCCCTGATATACGGTGTGCATATTATTTTGATGTTCAGGGCCACAGTACTGAAGATTATCGTACTTTAAAAAGAGAAATAGAAAATATGATTCAATAAAAAGTGATTGTAGTGCAAAATGTTGACACCTTGAGCATCACATAGAATCCTTCACCAACACATGGTGATGCACAATATGTGGGAAGAAATAAGTTGAGCATGAGGATCCAAAACTTATTTGTTGGGGTGAATGTGTTTGATGGTGATGAAAGCTCTAGTCATGATGTACAAATCCGTGGCTAAATATCAAGCTCCGCAAATGGGAAGATGCTCCTCTCTTTACTAGGAAGGGGTTTTGGTAGATAGTCTTGTTGTTCTTTTTATTTTCTGAATTATTTCAGGGTTTTCATTCGGAATCTATCATGTTTTATGTCTTTTTCATTTATGTTTAAACCTTTTTATATTTCCTTTCATCAAAATTTAGTATCCCTTTTGACTTTTGTCTTATTTTAAGTTGTTTGTCTTCTTTACACAATACAATTATGTTGATTTTAGTGATATGACATGCTTGTGGAATTTTCAGAAAGATCTTAAAATCAAGTTTAATCATAAAACATTGAATCAAAGGGTTAAAGGTAGAAAAAAGAGAGCATCTGAGAAAATAGATAGAGTGTTGGGGCAATTGGTGATCAAGTTGACTCCTTCTTTAAAAATCAAGAAAATCATTTTGAGAATCATAAGAATAATTTGGTCATCAATTGAAAGGCATATCTCAGTTAGGTCAAATAGTGAATGTGCTATCCTATGTCAAAAGGAACAGAAAAAAAAAACAGCTCTACGAAATCATGAGTCATTCATCATGAGGAATGTACAACAAAAGTGGAGTTGTATGTTAAACAAAGTGCAAGAGTAGTGATGCACAAATTCAGTTAAAGTTAGTGTTGTAAAAATGTAACGAATGATCTCCATCTTTTACTTTTACATTGCATAATATGTACTTGTATTTTCAAGGATTGATATGACGGAGGCATTTCATTCTGCCGTCCAAACATTGTGTCATCCTTTGTAAACCTCGTTTGAGACTTTAGTTCTATTTTGTTTCATACCCCTCTTTTGAAATCAAAATAGAGTTAGCAAAGTTTAAAAGAAAGGTGTCGAGTAAAGAATAGAATTAAAAAAAATGTGTCAAAAGAAAGAAAAGAAGAGTGTCAAGAAAAATAGCTACAGAAAAGTTCCAAAGAAAAAAGAGACAATAAAAAGGGAGAGAAGAAAAGTAATCAGAATCTAGAAAAAGAACAAGTTGTTGGAACTACATGTGACCTAATTATCCTCTCTTAGGGATGAGATACGTAGGCTGCCCTACTCTGGGCTCGGTCTAACCAAATAAATAATTTAAAATTTTTCAGTCAAAAGAAACTGAGGCATGAGTTAATCTTTGTTGTTGATTCGATTCCAAAAGTTATAAGTCCCAGCCCATTTCAAGTGTCATTTGGGCTTCATGTCATCTTTTCATTCTAACCATATCCAAAATTCAAGCTACAACTAAAGAAAGACCTTCAGATCAATCTTTGAGAATGTTAAGGCTAAGCATGCAATGGATGTGATGATGCATTTGGGTACTACTTGTCTTCCTAAGTATAAGGAACCAGGTGGGAAATAAAAATGAGAGAGTCTTATTAGTTAAAACTCTTACAGGCACCGTAAGGCGATGATAAGTTGAGAGAAATAAAAATGAGAGAGTCTTATTGGTGAAAACCCTCATGGGCACCGTAAGACGATGGTAAGTTAAGAGAAATAAAAATTAGAGTCTTATTGGTGAAAACCCTCAAGGACACTATAGGGCAATGGTGAGTAAAGAGAAACAAAAATGAGAGAAGCTTGTTGGCGAGCCCTTCAAGGTGTCACTAGCCGAATGAGGTCTATAAGTCCAATTGACCTAAGGAAGCCACTCAATTTTAGTGTTAGTAACTCAACAACCACTAGTGAAAAGTTTGGATTAAAAGATCAGACAACTTAATCCAAAATGTATGGCATAATCATTAAAATTGATTGTCATTTTTAGAAAATCTTTTCTTTTATTTATTTTCAAAAATGGACAAACAGTGTCTTTTCTTTCTTGTTTTTATTTTTATTTTTGTCCTTTAGAGTCTGCCATTCGAACAAAAATCATTTTTCTCATGTCTTTGAGTCAAGTCCATGTCAAAACAAGTGAGAAAAGATTTGAAAACTGGCTACCAACTTTTTCAATTGCACAAAGCAAGACAAAAGGCTGGCACTTGAAAGAAACGAGATTGCAAGTCAGAACAAGACATGCAGAAGATTGTTGTCAACAGAATTATTTGGGGGATTCGTGGAAGTACCAAGGTTTAAAAGGAATTATCTGAGAAACATAGTAAAGCAGAGATACGGTGCTTGTTTCAAAGTCACTCTTAACATTCTGAGTTTGGATCAATGGTACAACAAGGCAATGACAAATGCTAATGATTGGAAGAAAGATTTAAATATGAAGAATGCAAGATAAATTGCCTCAAAATCCAAATCCGGAAGCCAACCACCCTATTTTAAACTCACAAAATTTCTTTGTATGAAACAGGAACAGTTGCTACCTTCAAATCAAAGGCTTCAAAGCGCAAATATCCAGAGGTGCAATTCATTGTTTCTGTAAATGCAAGAGCAGTGTTGCTGTACAAGTTTGGTAATCACAATTATGGTAAAACTCATCATCTTGTACCCCTATGAGACATATTCTCTAATTAGGGTCTTTCATGTCTTACGGCTAGGAGATGCACTTCCTATTTGAACCGTTAATTCTAATAGATGCACTTTTAGCAAGAACCTTTCACTTTCATTCTTAAGAAATGGACTTGTTGGTCTCAGTCATTCAATTTTACCCTCAAAAGGGGAATTTATTGATCAGGATCTTGATTCATCTTTGCATTATGTACTGTTGCAAGTAGTTGTGTTGGGTTTGACACCCGTAAAAGCTTTTGATGAAAAACTGGGAAAAAATTAAAAGTAATTCATGTTATATGGAACTTTTCTTTAGGACCCTCCTAGAAAGTGAAACTTTATTTTTCTGAAATATGGAATCTTTCTTTATCATAATCTTTGTTTGGTTAATTTTTGTTCTAGTTTTGAATTTAATTTCAGGAGCCCGCCTGGAGAATAGGGTGAGGAAATTGCAAATCAGGAGCCCACGTGAAGAACAGGGTGATGAAATTGAAAGTCGGGAGCTCACTCAGAGAACAGAGTAAAGAAATTTAACTCGGGAGCCCTCCTGAAGAATAGGGTGAAGAAATTGCAACTCGGGAGCCTGCCTTAAGAATAGGGTGATAAAATTGAAAGGTGAGAGCTTGCCCGAAGAACAGAGTAAGGAAATTGAAACTCGGGAGCCCGCCCGAAGAATAGGGTGATGAAATTGAAAGTCGAAAGCTCGCTTGGAGAATAAAATGAAAAAATTACAACTCGGGAGCCCACCCAAAGAATAGGGTGATGAAATTGAAAGTCGGGAGATCGCCCGGAGAATAGAGTGAGGAAATTGCAAGTCAGGAGCCCTCCTGAAGAACAGGTTGATGAAATTAAAAGTCGGGAGCTCTCCCAGAGAATAGAGTGAAGAAATTACAACTCGGGAGCCCACCCAAAGAATAGGGCGAAGAAATTGCAACTCGGGAGCCCGCCCAAAGAATAGGGTGAAGAAATTACAACTCGGGAGCCCACCCAAAGAATAGGGTGATGAAATTAGAAGTCGAGAGATTGCCTGGAGAACAGAGTGAGAAAATTATGACTCGATAGCCCACCCAAAGAATAGGGTGATAAAATTGAAAGTCGAAAGCTCGCCTGGAGAACAGCATGAAGAAATTACAACCCGGGAGCCCGCCCGAAGAATAGGGTGATAAAATTGAAAATCGGGAGCTTGCTCAAAGAATAGAGTGAGGAAATTTCAAGTCAGGAGCCCGCCTTAAGAAGAGGGTGATGAAATTGAAAGTTGAGAGCTCTCCCGGAGAATAGAGTGAGGAAATTGCAAGTTAGGAGCCCGTCCAAAGAACAGGGTGATGAAATTGAAAGTCGGGAGCTCGCCCAAAGAACAGAGTGAGGAAATTGAAAATCAGGATCCCATCTGAAGAACAGGGTGATGAAATTTCAAGTCGAGAGCTTGCTCGGAGATCAGAGTGAAGAAATTGCAACTCGAGAGACCTCCCGAAGAATAGGGTGATGAAATTGAAAGTCGAGAGTTGGCTGGAGAATAGAGTGAGAAAATTACAAGTCAGGAGCCCGACTAAAGAACAGGGTAACAAAATTAAAAGTTGGGAGCTCACCTGGAGAACAAAGTGAAGAAATTGCAACTCGGGAGCCCACCCGAAGAATAGGGTAAAGAAATTGTAACCCGGGAGCCCACCCAAAGAATAGGGTGATGAAATTGAAAGTCAGGAGCTCGCTTGGAGAACAGAGTGAGGAAATTGCAACTAGGGAGCCCGCCCGAAGAATAGGGTAATGAAATTGAAAGTCGAAACCTCACTCGGAGAATAGAGTGAGGAAATTACAAGTCATGAGCCCACCTGAAGAACAAGGTAATGAAATTGAAAGTCAGGAGCTCACTCAGAGAACAGAGTGAGGAAATTGCAAGTCAGGAACCCGCCTGAAGAACAGAGCGATGAAATGGTAAGACGAGAGCTCGCCCAGAGAATAGAGTAAGGAAATTACAAGTCAAGAGCCCGCCTGAAGAACAGGGTGATGAAATTGAAAGTCAAGAAACAAGGTTAAGAGATTAAAAATCAAGCAATAAGGTGAAGCAATTGAAAGTCAATAAAATAAGGAAATTACAAGTTGGGAGCCCGTCCGAGGAATAGGGTGATGAAATTGAAAATCAAAAGATTAAAAAATAGCAAGTCAGGATCAAGGTTCAGAAGTACCACTGACAGAACATGGTCAATTTGTGAGTTAATCTCCAACATCAAATTTTGTATGGAGAAATAATTATTCTCAAGTTCAACCCAAAGAAGATCAGATCTTTTGTTAATTTTCAAAGCATCATCAACTAAAGTCAAGAGTTCAGAGAAGCTGCATAGATAGTACTTTTGTAATTTTGTTATCTTTTAACTTGTAATTTTCATTTTTAATGTAATAACAAAGTGGCAGACCGAAACCTCGACAAGATCATTTTTAAGGTATGATCCTTCTCCTTCCAACCCTTTAAAATACCTGTTACTTTCTCCCCTCATAATTTGGGTAAGTAGGATGTCCAAAATCAAGAATTGGTTGCATTCCTTCCTTCTATCTCCTCCCTTTGAATAATGGTCGTGTCAAAAATTGGTTTCATTGTATACTTCGTTGTCTGAAAATACTTTGCATTTACATCCAAAGAGGGGCATGATGTAGACACATAATTTTTTTCCTTCCTAGATTGTATTTTTACCCATTTAACCCATATTACCATGCACCCTTAATTATGTGATAATCCCCCCACCACCACCACTAAAATCCAAATAAATAAATTCATAACCATTTTTAATACCTCACCCAAACAAAATTAACAACTTTATACCCCACCCTCTACCCCTACCCCTACTTCACTACCTACCCCATGCACATACTCACCTCTCCATAATCCACACACAAAAACCACCGACTCACATACTCACAATTCATACACCATATAGTGACGATTCTTCCCAAAAACAATAATAGACACCAATACACACTAATACAATAGGCATACATATAGAGCCCACTCATCCTCTCTATAGATGGTAGAACACACACAGACATACTAGTACACACATACATAGTAAAATGAGAGTGAGAGCAGTGAGTTAGAGAGGGTTTGAACGAGAGATTGAGAGAAAAAAAGAGTGAAAATAGATTGAAAAACAGAGAGCTGATCGAAGGAGAAAAATAGAGAGAGGGGGAATATGAGAAAAAAGACTGTTCCGACGAGTTCTCGCTAGAAAATGTAACAGTTATTGGTTTTTCTCCCCTTTCCATCATTTTCGAGCTCGCCAGAGCTCCGGTGAAGTGAGAAACAATAAGTCCAGACCAAACCCGCATCAAACGGTCACTCCTAACTCTATTTTTAGTACGAATCTCACAGGAGTTAACAAAATAAGCGACCAAATCAATGAAATCTGACCCATCTCAGTTAATTCTAATAAAATCCTCATCAGAAAATAATCAAAAATAGAAGTGGGTCAGTCGAGTCATTGGGGTTTAGTCCATATTTTTGGGGATTTACTCGATTGGTGAGTTCAAGGTCGAGGATGGTCGAATTGGGTCTGTTCGTGGTTCATTGGTTCACGAGTCTCATATCGTTGTTGAAATTGGTTCAAGTTGATTGAATAAAAGTAACATTGGGGTCCAATTCTATATTCTCTCCCTTTAATTTTTATAAGATTGTGAATGTTTTATGTATTTGGCATGTTTCAATCTTTGTTGTGTGTTGGTTGATGTTGGATTTGGATGTGAAAACTTAGAATGGTAGTCGAAGAATTAGTTAATTATTTTGAGAATGAATTTGGTGAGGGGTTGGAAATTGATAAAAGTGAATATTGATCTATTTTGATTTATTGACGGTTGTCTAATTTGAAATGGATTTTAATTTTTATCGAACTCGATAGTATCATGTTTTAGGCAGGGTATCAATAGGAAAATATTAGGTATTGGGTAGGAAACTCATAGGATTCTATATCATCGAATGTATATGTGTCTATGTGGAGTGATTTCTCTACCTTTACCGCATTTCATCAAAATGTATTCATTAGCTGGGGAATGCCCCGAGGCCACGCTATACGTATTCACCAGAGAATGCCCCAAAGTATCATGTACTCAAAGGATGTTCGTGATCAAGGCCCGAGGAGTCGTGTGGAGTTTAGTCTAGGATTAGTTTAGAATAGGATTTACATTTCCGTGTTTTTTTATTTTTGGGACTATATAATTCGGACTGGACATTATTTTGGTTTTGAACTTTGTTTGATTTGTTTGTTTGCTTGTTTTATGTATTTTGTTGATCTATTCACTTCACAGCGTCATACTAGCCAATATACTCCACAAACCGACTGTGGTTGAACCACGGGATCGAGGGGTGCCTAACACTTTTTCCTCGGTCAACAGAATTCCTTAGTCGGACTCTCTGTTTGTGGATTACTTTCAAAGAGTCAAAATCATCTTGAAAAAGGATTTCTAAAGGTGACTGGGCATACCAGATTTATGCCAAGTGGTGACTCTTAGTTCAAATGAAAAAGAATTCTTTTCGAAACAAATTTTATCTTTTGTCACTTAATGATAAAAATTCTTTTAAACTAAATTTATATTTTTGGTTAAAAAAGGGTTGTGACAATAGCAACTACCGCGTCTCCAGTTTGAACATCTTCAGAATCTGTTCGCTTCTTATTAGTGTCTTCCTTCTCCACAAGATGTATTGTATTATATTCGATCCAATCTTTTTCCAAATTTATGAAAGTCAAGGCATCTATGGCTCGACTTTCAGCTGCTAAGCATCTTTTCTAGCCTCCTTCTTCTTCAACAACTTTTTCAGTTAGAGTTGTGTTGATCTCCGTGTCTCGACAATATCTTCGTATTTGTCCTTCTTTGCCACACCGATAACATCTGAGAGGCTTCTTACTGTAATTGTTAAAAAAAACTCTTCCTTCTTTTCAGGTGAATTTGAACCACCTGAGAATCAAGAGTGAGACATATCTCTTACTTTTCCTTTAACGTTTCTCTTGTCAGCTACAAGAGCATTTCCTTCTCTTTCTTTGAAAAATTCACCAGCCAATTATTTTCTAGTAACTCCAATGACGACAACAAATTCTCAAATACCTCCAAGGATGGTTGTTGAGTCCATCCTTGAATCGATGTCACAAAGAGAATATAATTTTGGCTTCAAACCACGAATAATATTTCTTCTTATTCGTGCTTCAGAGATAGACTTATCTGGATTTAATAAAGAGATCTCAGAACATAAATTCTTAATCCTTAAGAAATACTTGGCAATAGAAAGATTACCTTGAGTGGTATTCGCCAATTCATTCTCCAATATATGTAGCCGTAGTTCATTCTTCGTATTGAAAAACTGGTCGGGGATTCCTCCAAATTTCATTGGTTGATTTACACCTTATAATATGGTCAAATAAATTGGAGGAGATAGACCTCTTCAGAATGATCCCTGCCTTCACATTAATCTTCTTTCACTTCTTATATGCACTACTATTCTCCAGTCCGTCATTCAGAGGACTTGTGTTACTCCCATTAACAACATCCCACAAATCCTTACCCACAAGGTATGATTTCATACATGTCTTTCATACCTTATAATTGAACTGATCCAACAACTCCACTCCCATTCAATTAACACGACCACTTAAATCTATTCGCACAAACCAGTTGAATTTACCACAAACACGATCTTGAAAGAAACACAAGTCAATCTATGACTTTGGCTCTTATACCATGTAGAAAATAGCAAAAAAAGGTGTGATTGAGGGACTTTCTGCTAGCCCAAGATCGTTAACTAAGATTGAAAGATTCAATTAAAGAAGAGGAAGCTATGAAAGAGAAGCTTTGTTATTGAAGAAGACTTCTTAAATTGGATTGTTTTGGGGTTTGTTACAAGTGTACAATCTGACTCTTATTTATACTTGCCCATTGGTGCTTCTAGATATTCTTCTAGATACATTCACAAGAAAATTCGAGTGCTTTATTTTCTACTCTAGATATTTTCACAAAGTGCTTATCCAAGTGACTACTCTAAATTATTCTAGAAACTTAATTCGAAAACTATAACATTCATTGACTAGACTATTCTAGAAATTTAACTAGAAAAGTATAATATTCATTCTTCAAAAAAATCTACATTAAATATTTTTCACACTTACTCCAAGACTTCTTTGGTGTACCACTACCTCTCAATTGAGCATTGGGAGACAACACAACTAAAACTTCCAACCTTTAGGAATTAGGAGAAGACAAAGACTCTACATAAGTTACAATTTTACTGAAGTAAAGTCTTTCAATCCTAGCAACATTAACTTGTTCTAACTTTTGTGTTGTTGAATTGTAAGCCATGAATCCATAGTTGTTATTGTACTTGCGAAACAACACTTCTCCATCCTTCATAAAACTCAGAGGTCTCAAACAAATATTGTTAGGAAATGAACTTTAAAATATCTCATTCCAAGAATTTGTTTTATACTACACAACCAGTATTCTAGAGTTCTATTGTTATCTTCCAATATCCTAGTCAAACAAAGCTTTTCTCCTACACCACACAAAATAGAACCTGCCTCTTCCGTCATATGCGGAAGCAATGATTCCTCCTGCTGAAATTGTTCCTTCTCCATACAAAAACATAATATAGTACGATTAATCATATTTTCCCTCTTCTGCATCATATAAACAACCCCTTCTTCCATAACTATGTTCCTATAAACAAAATAACGATGATTTGGAGGAAAAGGGCCAATTGCTCTCCATGTGTTACTTTTCGTTGAAAATATATCAATCACCGGGTCTTCCATGTTACCTACTGTTAGCTGCTCTAGGTCCTACTCTAAGCAAAAATTATAAGAACCGGTCATCCTTTCAGTACTCTGTACTCCAGTTCGGACGAGGGATTCTTCTTAATTCTCTAGTGACCGGGTTCCACATAACGATTATGTCATCAGCATATACTATAAGAAGTATCCCATTAGATGAGAAATACTCTATGCCAGTGACAATTCGTAATTGATCAATTGGAACCGGAGACTCGAGAAGAGAGACGGTACTACTAGAATCAAGTTGGAGGACGTCCATGGCGTAGTGATAGAAATCCAATTGGTTCATGTTGTATCTTCCAGAAGCCTAAAGTACTTTTGACAAAATTTGTGAGTATCATGGTACTGCTTGATGAATTCTCCATCTTGAATTAAGAATAGCATGATTTGCAAACACATTCGAATCTTAAAATTAAAGTGACTTCACAGAAAGTTTTGTGCAATTATGATATCATCCGGAAAAGTTTATGTCGTCTAAATGAGAGTACTTTTTAGGGTTTGATGCAAGTACAGAAGCCATTGGCGTATCTATGATCCTGGTTTTGTCTAAATAGAAAGGCGCGACTCTAGTTATAACATTAGAATTCCTATTTAGACATAAATACAATCTTGGTTTCCGACTTTTTGTTTAATTTATATTTTAAAGTCAATATTAGTGAAAAATATTTTTTTAGCCACTAAAAAGATCCTTTTAATCTCAATTAATTAAGATTAGCCTGATAAAAGATATAAGTTGATTTTTATTATGTTTTCCAGTAATATTGCACAAAATTATGGATTTGTGGATTTATGTGTGCTTAAACGCACATAATATTTCTGCTATGACAACTACTTCCCATCTAATTCGTCAATTCTCATGATTTGGGATAGTGTACTATTTCTTCTCATTATCTTTGCCTCATCAATTTTGCAATTTCAGGTATTTCCTATCCAGATAAATTATTCTTTTATCTCTATTGCTGCTGGTTTAGTGATCGAGTTTGAAATTTGGGGCTTCTACCGTTTCACACTTCAAGGGTATGTTTTCATAACTTAAAATCTTTTGTGAACATTGCTTGTATGATTACACACTGGTTTCTTTCCCTTTCATTTAATGACCAAAACCTAACATGTTGAAACTAGCTTTTCTAATATGTAGAAAAGTATTCATGATTGTTCTCTTTACTCGTATTCCCTGTGATGCTCTTCTCGTAAAGGTTTTACCATCATCACTCTTGTGAACAGAAGTTCTCTAATATTAGGGCAGTAAATCTTCCTTATGAAATGTTGTTGCTGATGCTTTGTCTAATTATGAGTTAGAATAATAGATAAATGTGTTGAAGCAGTTGAATAAAAGACATGATGATGAAATGAAGTTGACGAAAAAAAATCAAGAGACTCTAGTTACCAGAATTATTATGGATGAGACAAGTCATGTGAAAATATGCTCCTGTCGAATTTCAAAACAATGGAAGCACTACTAGACAGGTGACTGCTGAAAAAGGTGACCAAGAGAGGTTTGGAGAGGGTTGTTTGTGTGCGACCTTATCCCAACCTTATGAAGATAAAGAGATTGTTTCGGATAGATCATTGGTTGAAGTAAAGAATATGGAAAAGAAAAAAAAAACAAATACAGTAGCGAAAAAGTCATGTGAAAAAGAATTTTTTATAAAAAGAACAAGTAACAACACCGCAATGTATGACAACTGAAGCAAGGGAAACAACAAGTAGCACTAAAATTGAAGAATAAGATAATAGGAGAGCAATATAAACAATACTGATAGGGAAACTAGATAATATTTGATTACCTACTGACCTTTTATCCTAACCATCGGGCTCAATATCTTCCTCTTTAGGGTCATGTCATAAGTAAGTTGAAAGTGTGTCCTGTCATGTCTAAACCTCTACCTCTACCTCTACTACAAGACTTCATTGGTCTACCTCTACCTCTCACATGACGCCTAATCCTCACTGGTGTAGACATGTAATTTTGTCCCTCCCCGATATTATTTTTACTCATTTACCTTATCACGCACCCATCCCATTTCATAATTCTTCCATAAAAAGTCAAAAAATAACTAACCTAACAAATTAACACCCCACTTTTGACATCTCACCCTAACAAAAATAACAACCATTAACTACCTACCCCTACCCCCTACCCACACGTACACCCCCAAACCCCCCTCATATTTTTTTTTCTCTCTTAACAGAATATACATACAAAGGGAGGGACCCACAGGGGATTCCCACAATACACCAAATATACTCACACCATCTACATACCCACACTACACAATTCACACACACTATACACACAGAATACTCTCCACTCACCCTCATGCACATCACACACGCACTCCTCCATTTTCATACTCACATCACACACACACTCACAGAAGACATCACATACACCTGAAACGCTATATACACACAGTCATCGGGAAATATAAACCTCACCGGAAAGGGAATTCACACACCTATACACCACCAAGAATGCACACACACACATAATTTCCATCGAGAGAGATAGAAATTGATAGAGATATGAGATCGAGAGAGAGGAGGTAGACATCGGGGGTTAACAGTTCCAGCGAAAACTCGCCGGAAAACATGTTGTTACCCTGAATTTGGGTCGTTCTCCATTTTTCGGTGCTGTCCGAGCCCTCTGGAACTCCAGCGAGGCGAGGACAATATCCTAGTCCAAAAATACTCCGGTCTCAACCCTAATTCGCTGGGAAACCCATTGAAGTCATCAGAATTAGCAAAACCAGCCTCCCAAATCAACTGAAATTGACCCGTTGTGGCCCGATTCCGCTGGAAAAGAGTGAAACAGGGTCGGTTTTCACTAAATTGGGTTCCGGTTTGTCTATTTTTGGCAATTTCTATTTTGGGTCAGTAGAAAACGAAAGAAAGATGCATACCGGAGCTGGGGTTCGAATTGAGGTTCCGAATCGAGGTTATTCGGCACGGATTTTGTCCTTTCATCGAAGTATTATTGAATTTTGAAATCTTCGAATCAAGGTCCAATTCTATTCCTTCCCTCTTTTATTTCATTGTTTGTTATATTCGATACATTGAATTGAACACAATGTGTTGGTTGATCTGTGATGATGTAAATTGTTGGTTGTTTTGATTCGGTGTTTGATTTCCTTGATTATGGGTTGTGTGATGAAATAATATCTCATTAAGAATTAAAATTAGTTAAGTGGGACGGGAATTGAAAGTTGATAAAGTGAATATTGTTGTTTTAATTCGTTGATGTCGTTGATTGTGATAGTGCCATGATAGGTCGAGCGGGGTAGGCAAATTCTAGGTTTCAGGGTAGGCAACTCTTAGGATTCTAATCATCGAATGTGTAAATGTTTGTGTTAAATGATTTCTTCATTTTTATCGCATTTCACTAAATATATTCATTTAGCCGGAGAATTCCCTGAGGCTCATTGTATTTATTCACCAAGAAATGCCCCAAAGTATTATATTGGCGGAAATTATCGTGATCAAGACCTGAGGCATCGGGTGGAGAGTAGCTTAGGATTACTGTAGGTTTACATTTCAGTACCTTTTTATTTTGGGTTTGTAATAATTGGACTGAACACTAATTTTGGTTTTGCTTGTTTGATTGTTTGTTTCGTGTTTATGTGTTTGTTGGTTTATACATTCATAGTGTTTATACTAGCCGATATACTCTACAGAGCGGTGGTGGTCGAACCACGTGATCGAGGGGTGCCGAACACCTTTCCCTCGATCAAATGAATTTCTTAGCTGGGAAATCTCTGTTTGCGGATCAGTTTAGAGTCAAACTGTTTTGAAGAAAGATTTCCAAAGGTGACTTGGCACACCCAATTTATGCCAAGTGGCGACTCTGAGTTTTGAATATAAGAAGTCCTTTTCGAAACAAATCTTATCTTTTGTCACTTAATAATAAAAATCTTTTCAAACTTAAAATGATTATTTTTTTGGTTAAAAAAGGGGTGTGACAGCTCTGGCGACTCTGCTGGGGATACTTTTCAGAATTCGAGCTTATTTTTGGAGTTGTATCGGCTTAGTTTGGCATTATGGGTGTATAGACGTTGTTTGTGTTATTGTTTGTATTTTTTTTAACATTGTTGACTGCCTACTTGCTATGTGTTTACAGTTTTTCCTCTTATGTGTTACCGCTTTATATCTAGCATCATTTGCATAACCCGAGTTAATTTTTTCTATAACAAATTTGTAGTACACACTGTGTACACGACCTCTAGCTAAGTCACCCTCATTTTAGGAGAGGAAGCCGGTGGCTGGTATGGAGTAGGTGGAAAGCAATTGCAACCACTATCGATCATATACTCCCTCGAACAGCCTTGTCAGTGGACCACAGCGTAGATCATCCTTTAGGTCATGCTTATTTGCATCATATTGAGACCTAGAGGGACCGTCCCACTTGGTCCTTTGTAGGAGACTCACCCTAAAGCATCAGTAAGTGCTAATTGTTGCATCTTTGAGGGTTATGGGGTCATTCAATGCACTGATTTGGGGAAAACATGTGCTAGAATTAAAGAAAAGTGTGTTGGCAAGAAAAGGTTGAAAAAAAAAAAGCAAAAAGGTTAGTCAAAAAAAAGAGTTTTGTAGTTTTTAGAATTTGGTATTGTTTTTGTTTTTCACAATCCAAAAATTTAAAAAGATTTTTACCTTTTGCACTCATTTGTCAAAAAACAAAAACATCAAAAGATTTTCCTTTTGTTTCCTTTAGTGAACATTCATAATTCAAAAATTGTAAAAATAAAAAAAAAATTAATAGGAGATTTTATAAAAGAAAAATTTTAAAAAGATGGTAGAAGTTTCATATAACGAAAATATCAAAAAGTTTTTTCTTTCATAGTTGTTGGTGTCATTTTTATGTGAAGTGTCAAGTTGAAAAATCAAAAAAAAATTTATTGACGTTGTTTATCGTCTCTCTTTTGTCGTGTCTCTCTGGTCAGGGTTTAGTTGGCTATTTAATGTTTTATTGTCCAATCTGGACGAACTACGCACACTTGATTCTCCTCTTTCGGGAGTAAGATACGTAGGCAACCCTTCTAGGGTTCGGTGATCTTATTTAAAAACTTCAAAAAGATTTTTCTTCACTCTTCATTTAGAGTAGGTGTTTCATATACGTTTTCAAAAGAAAACTACAAAAAAAAAATCTTTAATAGGTTCAAGTTTCATTTTCGTATGAAATTCAAAATTGAAAACCCAAAAAGATTTTCTTTGTTAATCATAGGTTTCATTTTGTATAGAATTTTAAAGCTTAAAAATTCAAAAAAAATATTTTCGTCAATTCTTTTGACAATTTGTTATTTTCTTTTCTTCTCAAAGATTAAAAAAAAAAAGAGAGAGAGTTTGATTGGCCCTTTTATGGCCAAACTTCACGAACTACGCACACCTGATTCTCCTCTCTCAGGGGTGAGATATGTAGGCGCCCTTCTCGGGTTCGGTGATCTTTTCCAAAGAAAAAAAAAAGGTTTTGAGAATGTGTTGAACTCTAACACATTTGTTACCTCTTGTTCAGTTAGTTTAAGGTGGTTGGTTTGTGGCATCCTGGTTGGTCCTCTATATTACAACAAATCCAAGAAAGAGTTAGTTGTGTCCAACAAGGATATAGAGAGTGACATTATGGATCAAACAAAGAGTCAGAAAAATGAGATTTTAAAGAAAGAAATTGTGAGTTTGGGGCAACAAATGATCGAAATGTATCGAGTTTGGGTCAGTGGTTGCCTCCTCCTCCATTCCCCACTATTGACCCTACAAATACCTTAAGTTTTCTATCACAATTGAAAAGTCAGTTTTCTACTGTTGTTGATGCACCACAGCATGTCTCAGAATCCATTCCAAGCCAAAAGCATCCTAATGCTTCCATCACTCATTCTCTAGCCCTTCAGTATAAATTTACCGCATTGACAGCACCACATACTCTCTGTCCTTTTATTGCTCAACCTTCTACTGAGGCTTCCACTTTGGCTATCAATCCAACGGTTTTGCTTCCCCAGGCCTCTAGTGAATGCATGTTCAATACTCTTGATGATCATTGCTATATTACTAAGCCCACATCAATGTTAATTGGACCACCAAAATTTCTTAACAAGAAGCCTAGGGATAATTTTACACCAATTGGGGAGTCGTATGCCAGTTTGTTTCAGAGATTGAGAGAGTTGGGAATGATCACTCTTCTCCTTAGGTATACTCCAGACCCGCATTCAAGAAATTTTGATCCTTATGTACGATGTGCATATCATTCTGATGTTTAGGGTCACAGTATTGAGGATTGTCATACTTTGAAAAGATAAATAGAAAGGATGATTCAATAAGAATTGATCGTAGTGGAAAACATTGACACTAAGAGCGTCACACAGATTCCTAATAAAGCTCTTCTAGGCCCGATGTTTCATTAAAGTCAAACAATGAAAAAAGATAGGAGTCTAAGGATAATTTCACGCCAATTGGAGAATTATATGCCAGTTTATTTCAGAGGTTGGTACAGTGGGGCATGCTCACTCCTCTTCTTGGGCACACTCTTAATCCCCGTTTAAGAAATTTTGATCCTAATGCACGGTGTGCGTATCATTCTGATGCTCAGGGTCATAGTATTGAAGATTTTCGAGATTTGAAAAGATAATTTAAGATAGATCAATTATGGTGCAGAACATTGAGAGTGATAAAAGCTCTAGTCATGATGATATGCAAATCAGTGGCTAAGATGTCAAGCTCCACAATTGGGAAGTCACTCCTCTTCCTGCTAGGATGGATGTTTGGGAGTTTGTTTTATTTTCTTTTCTATTATCCGAATTATTTCAAGGTTGTAGTTTGGGATCTATCTTGTTTTGTCCCTTTGTCGTTTATGTTCAAAACCTTCCATCTTTTATTTCAACTAAATGAAGTGTCCCTTTCCCTTTATGTTTTAAATATGTGTTGTTTGTTTATTTTCTTTATACAGTACAGTTTATGTTAATACTAGTGATATGACATGCCTGCAGAATTTTTAGTCAGATCTTAAAATCCAATTTAACCATGAAACATTGAATTGGAGGTCTAAAGTTAGAAAAAAAAAAAAGGCAACTGAGAAATAGGTAGAATGTTAAGACATTTGGTGACCATGTTGAAGCCTTCTTTGAAAATTAAGGCCATTATATTTGAGAATCACAATAATAACTTGGTCATCAACTGAAAGGCATGTCTCAATTAGGTCAAACAGTGGATGTGTGATCCTATATCAAGAGAAACAGAAAGAAAATTAGCTCCATGAAATCATGAGTCATTCAATGTGAGGAGTATACAACAAAAGTGGAGTTGTATACTGAACAAGCGCAGAAGAAGTAGTGACGCACACGCTCAGTTAAAGTTATTGCTGTAAAAAATGTCAAAAATGATCTTCATCTTTCATTTTCATAGTGCATGCTTTATACTTGCATTTTTAAGGATTGATATGACGGAGGCATTTCATTCTGTTATTCAAACATTGTGTCATTCTTTGTGAACCTCGTTTGAGCTTTAATTCTATTTTATTTCATACCCCTCTTTTGGAATCAAGATAAGAGTCAGCAAAGTTCAAAAGAAAAGTGTCGAGCAAAATAATAGAGTCAGAAAAAAATGTGTCAAAAATAAAGAAAAAGAAGTGTCAAGAAAAACAAAGACAGAAAAGTTTCAAAGAAAAAAAAAGAAAAAAGGTTAGAAAAAAATAGAAGAGAAGAAATCAAAATCAAGTAAAAGAGCGAGTTGTCGGAACTACGTGTGACCTGATTCTCTTCTTTCTAGAGTGAGATACGTAGGCTGCCCTACTCTGGGCTCGATCCAACTAAATAAACAATTTAGAATTGTCAAGTCAAAAGAAACTAGGCATGAGTTAATCCCCATTGTTTGAGTTGATTCCAAAAGTTGTAAGTCCTACCCCACTTCAAGTGTCATTTGTGCCTCATGCCATCCCTTTTTTCTAACCTTATCTAAAAGCCAAGTTACAATCAAAGAAAGACCTTCAGATCAGTCTCTAAGAATGATAAGACTAAGCATGCAATGCACATGATAACGCATTTTGAGAACTACTTGTCCTCTTCAGTGGAATCAGGAGATAAATAAAAATGAGAGAGTCTTATTGGTGAAAACCGTTATGGGCACCGTAAGATGATGGCAAGTTGAGAGAGAAAAAGATGAGAGAATCTTATCGGTGAAAACCCTCATGGGCACCATAAGACGACTGTGAGTTAAGAGAAATGAAAACAAGAGAGTCTCATTGGTCAAAAACCCTTTCGGATACCCTATGGCAATGGTGTGGTGAGAAAAAAAATGAGAGAGGCTTGTTGGCAAAAATCCTTCAAGGCGTCACTAGCCGAATGAGGTCTCCAAATGAAATTGGCCCAAGAAAGTAACTCAGTTTCAGGGCCATTAACTCAAGAAAAATTGGTAGAAAGTTCGGATGGAAGATTAGACAGCTTAATCCAAAAGGCGTGTCATAATCATGAGGGTTGACTGTCATTTTCAGATAAATTCTTCTTTTCTTTGTTTTAGTGGGGACATTCATTGTCTTTTCTTTCTTCTCTATATTTCTATTTCTATTTTCTTGAGTCAGGTATTCAATTGTTATCATTTTTCTCGTGTCTTTGAGTCAAGTCCATGTCAAAACAAGTGAGAAATGATTTAAAAACTGGCTACCAAATTCTTCAATTGCACAAAGCAAGACAAAAGGCCAACATGTAAAAAAGACATGATTGTGAGCCAAAATAAGGCATGCAGAAAATTTTATCAACAAACAAGTTTGGGAACTCATGAAAATACCAAGGTTCAAAGGGTTTATCTGAGATGCCTGGCAAAGCAGAGATTCTGTGTTTGTTTCAGAGTCATTCTTAATAACCTGAGTTTGGGTCAATGATGCAGCAAGCCAATGATATATGCTAATGGTTGAAAGCAAGATTAAATGTGATGAGGGCAAGAGAGTTGTCGCAAATGCCAAATCCACAAACCATCCACCATGTTTAAACTCACAAGTTTTCTTCGATGAAATAGGAAACATGTTACCTTCAAATCAAGTACTTCAGAGAATAAATAGCAAGGGTTGCAATGCCTCACTTCTACAAATACAGGAAGCATTGTTGCTGCACATGTTTGATAATTAAATCATGGTAAAATTCATCATCCTATATCCCTCGGAGACACACTTCCTTGTCCAGGTATTTCAGTTTTCAATTCCTAGGTGGTAAGCTTATTAAATTAAACCTTAACTCTTAGAAGACGTACCTTTCAACTGAGTCATTTCCCCTGACTTCTAAAAGACGTACCTTCCGGTAGATTCATTCCCCTTTACCCCTAGAAGACATACCTTCCGATCGAGTAATTCCCTTTGACTCCTAGAAGACGTACTTTTCGGTTGATTCATTCCCCTTGATTCCTAGAAGATGTACTTCCTGGTCAAGTCATTCCCCTTGATTCCTAGAAGATGTACTTCCTGGTCGAGTCATTCTTATTGATTCCTAGAATATGTACTTCCTAGTTGAGTCAGACCCCTTGATTCCTAGAAGATGTACTTCCTGATCGAGACATTATGCTTGACTCCTAGAAGACATACTTCCTGGTCGAGTCAGTCCCCTTGATTCCTAGAAGATGTACCACCTGGTTGAGTCAATCCCCTTGATTCCTAGAAGATGTGCATTTTGGTCGAGTCATTCCCCTTGATTCTTAGAAGACATACTTCTTGGTCGAGTCAGTCCCCTTGAGTCCTAGAAGATATGTTTCCTGGTCGAGTCACTCCCCTTCGATTCCTAGAAGATGTGCTTCCTTGTCGAGTCATTCCCTTTAATTCCTAGAAGATGTACTTCCTGTTCGAGTCATTCCCTTTGATTCCTAAAAGATGTACTTCCTAGTTGATTCATTCCCCTTGATTACTATAAAATGTACTTCCTAGTTGAGTCATTTCCCTTGATTCCTAGAAGATGTACATCCTGGTCGAGTCATTCCTCTTGATTCCTAAAAGATGTACTTCCTAGTCGAGTCAGTCCCCTTGATTCCTAGAAGATGTACTTCTTGGTCGAGTCATTCCCCTTGATTCCTAGAAGATGTGCTTCCTGGTCGAGTCATTCCCCTTGATTTCTAGAATATGTACTTCCTGGTCGAGTCATTCCCCTTCAATTCCTAAAAAATGCACTTCCTGGTCGAGTCATTTTCTTTGATTCCTAGAATATGTACTTCCTGGTTGAGTCAGTCCCCTTGATTCCTAGAAGATGTACTTCCTGGTTGAGTCAGTCCCCTTGATTCCTAGAAAATTTACTTTCTTGTCAAGTCATTCCCTTTGACTCCTAGAAAATACATTTTCTAGTCGAATTATTCCAATTAACCCATAGAAGATACATTTCTTTGTTCGGGTTTTTCGAGTAGTTATGATGTGACTGACACAAAAGTCCTTTGATGTTAAATTGGGGCAGAAATTTAATTCCTATTTTTGGAACTTTACTTTTCTGACAAATGGAATCTCCTTTTATAATAACATATGTTTGGGATAATTTTCTTTCTAGTTTTGATGTGATTTCAGGAGCCCGCCCGAAAAACAAGGCGAATAAATAGAAAGTCAAGCAACAAGGTGAAGAAGTTGAAAGTCAAGCAACAAGTTGAAGAAATTGAAAGTCAACATATTGAAAAATAGCAAGTCAAGAGCCCGTCTGAAGAACAGGGTGAAAAAATTGAAAACTAAGCAACAAGTTGAAGAAATTGCAAGTCAGGAACCCGCCTGGAGAACAGGGTAAAGAAATTGCAAGTCAGGAGCCTACCTGAAGAATTGGATGATGAAATAGCAAGTCAGGGATAAAGAGAAGCTGCATAGATAGTATTTTTGTAATTTCAGTTATCTTTTTAACTTGTAATTTATATTTTTGATGTAATGACAGAGCCGCAGATCGGAACCTCGATGGGACCTCACTCGACTCTCCAACTTGGTTGTCTTTCTTCCTTCTGTTTTTCCCTTGAATAATGATCGGGTCAAAATTCTATCTCGTGTCTACTTCTTTGGATGAAAACACTATGTTTACATTCAAAGTGCAGCATGATATAGACACGTAATTTTGTCCCTCCCTGATATCATTTTTACTCATTTACCTTATCACGCACCCACCCCATTCCATAATTCTTCCGTAAAAAGCCAAAAAATAACTAACATAACAAATTAACACCCTACTTTTGACACCTCACCCTAACAAAAATAACAACTACTAACCACCCACCCCTACCCACGTACACCCCCAGACCCCCTCACATTTTTTTTCTCTCGTAACAGAATATACATACAAATGGAGGGACCCATAGGGGATTCCCACAGCACACCAAAAATACTCACACCATATACATACGCACACTACATAATTCACACACACACTACATCACACATTATACACACAGAATACTCTTCACTCACCCTCATGCACATCACACACACTCCTCCATTTTCATACTCACATCACACACGCACTCACAAAAGACATCACTTACATCAGAAATGTGATATAAACACAGTTATCGAGAAATATAAACCTCACCGAAAAGGGAATTCACACATCTATACACCACCAAGAATGCACACACACATAATTTCCATTAAGAGAGATAGAAATAGAGAGAGAGAGAAATCAAGAGAGATAGAAATCGAGAGAGATAGAGATTGGGAGAGAGGAGGTAGATATCGGGGATTAATAGTTTCGGTGAAAACTCACCGGAAAAAAACGTTGTTGCCTTGAATTTGGGTCGTTCTTCATTTTTTGATGTTTTTCGAGCCCTCTGGAACTCCGGAGAGGTGAGAACAATATCCTAGTCCAAAAATACTGTGGTATCGACCCTCATACGCTGGGAAACCCATTGAAGTCATTGGAATTAGCAAAATCAGCCTCCCAAATTGACTGAAACCGACCCGTTGTGGTCCAATTTTGGTGAATTCCGCTGGAAAAGAGTGAAACAGGGTCGATTTGCACAAAATTGGGTTCGGGTTTATCTACTTTTGGTGATTTTTGTTTTGGGTCAGTCGAAAATAAAAGAAGGATGCATACCAAAACTGGGGTTCGAATCGAGGTTCTTCAGTGCAGATTCTGACCTTTCATTAAAGTATTATTGAAGTTTGAAATCTTCAAATCGAGGTCCAATTCTATTCCTTCCCTCTTTTATTTCATTGTTTGTTATATTTGATACATTGAATTGAACACGATGTGTTGGTTAATCTATGATGATGTGAATTATTGGTTGTTTTAATTCGGTGGTTGATTTCCTTGATTATGAATTGATTATGGATTGTGTGATGAAATATATCTCATTAAGAATTAACATTAGTTAAGTGGGACAGGAATTGAAAGTTGATAAAGTGAATCTTATTGTTTTGATTCACTGATGTCATTGATTATGATAGTGCCATGATAGGTCGAGCGGGGTAGGCACACTCTAGGTTTCAGGGTGGGCAACTCTTAGGATTCTTATTATCGAATGTGTAAATGTTTATGCTGAATGATTTCTCCATTTTTATCGCATTTCATTAAATGTATTCATTTGGCTGGGGAATGCCCTGAGGCTCATTGTATTTATTCACCGGGGAATGCCCGACGTATTATGTCGGAGGAAAATGATCATGATCAAGACTCGGGGTATCGGGTGGAGCGTAGTTTAGGATTAGTGTAGGTTTACATTTCAGTACCTTTTTATTTTGGGTTTGTAATAATTAGACTGAACACTAATTTTGGTTTTATTTGTTTGATTGCTTGTTTTGTGTTTGTGTGTTTGTTGATTTATGCATGCATAGTGTTCATGCTAGTCGATATACTCTACAGAGTGACTGTGGTTGAACCACGGAATCGAGGGGTGTCGAACACCTTCCCCTCGGTCAACAGAATTCCTTAACCGAAATTTCTGTTGCGGATCAGTTTTAGAGTCAAACTGTTTTGAAGAAGGATTTTCAAAGGTGACTTGGCACATCCGATTTATTCCAAGTGACGACTCTGAGTTTTGAATATAAAAAGTCTTTTTTTAAAAAAATCTTATCTTTTGTCACTTAATAATAAAAACTCTTTCAAACTTAAAATGATTATTTTTTGGTTAATAAAGGGGCGTGACAACTAAGACATATGTGGATCTTCTATTAAGTACCGAACCATCTATCAATAGAGCATTGGAAGATACTACAATTAATACATCCAACATTTAGGAATTAGGAGAGGACAAAGTTTCCACATAGGGTACGACCTTATTGAATTAAAGTCCTCTTTCAATTCCAGTAAAATTAACTTGGTCCAATTTTTGTGTTGTTGAGTTGTAGGCCACTAATCCATAGTTGGTACTGTACTTGCAAAACAACATTTTGTCATCCTTCGTAAGGCTCAGAGGTCTCAAATAAATATTGTGAGGTAATAAAACTATCAGTATCTGACTCCGTGAATTCATTTTCATCATATACAACCAGTATTCATGATTATCTCCCAATGTTCTACACAAACTAGTATGCAAACCAGGGAAGAGGGACAAAACTTAGTTCGTTTATATATATTGGAGGTAAAATCCAAATTGCAAAAAGTGTTACAAGCAAACTAAATTTTTTTATGAAAAATGTTAGATTTAGTCTATAACTTTGTTAGTTATTGCAGAATAATATTGTGTCCGTAATGTTGAACAATATATAAACAAAACATTAGACTTGAAGCGAATGTTATGCAAAAGGCTTATTTTTTAAGAATTTTTGCACAACTTTTTAAAAAAGTGTCGTCCAGTGCACAAAGCTTCCACTATACACGCACTCCAATAAAAGGCCAAACCACAAGGAAGACACTTCTGTCAGAGGTTGTTTCCACTGATTTCGCAACTTTTAGCAGTATAGATAAAACTTAAATAGTAGCCTAATAAAGGGTCATATACTTAAATCTCTTCTCTGTTAAAACGGGCTCATCCCTATTGAAGTTCATTGAATTTGTTGGAATCCGACTTCAATTCGATATTTATATATCCAATTTCTTGGATCTAGTTTGTAGGTCAACAAAGAGCGTAGACTGGGGGTTATTGGTTGTATAACATGGAACGATGACCATGTCAAGACCCAAGCACCTTGGAGTAAGTACAAAGGATACATGCCTATTGTGTGGAACTCATATTGAAACAATAGATCATTTATTCTTCCGATTTACACGAATATTGAACTGGCTACAGATTAGCATGGTGGACCAGGGACTTTAAGGTTAACTGGTGGATCTTTCTTGTGGATTGTTACTACTGCAATTATATATCACGTGTGGGTGGCTAGGAACGAAGCATTATGGAGTCAAAGAATGGGGAAGAATTGGCATAGAAACCACTTCCAAAACTATTTTGTCAAATATCCACTTATTTTTTTTCACTTAATTTTATGGTTAGGATCCAAGAAGTTGTAAAAGTGGGTTCCACATGTGGGCCAAGGGGTCTTTTCATCATTTTTCAAACTTTGAGAATTAAATAAACTGCACCTAACACCCTCCACTTCTTCCAATATTAAATAAAACCCCTTCTCTCTCTCCTTTTCGACTTCAACTTTTCCTCTACTCTTAAAAAATTTCTCCCAAATGTCATTTTTTTATTTTTCTTCTTCTCCAGCGGCAAAGGGCTCGTTTTTGCATTTTAAGATAATTTAAAATCAAGTTTTGATTATTTGTAGATTTATTTTATCAGTTTTTTTGTTAACCATTTGGTAGTGATGTAGTATAGAAAAATTTTTTGAATGTGGTTGATTAAATAGTTAAACTATGAGAATTTTATAGGTAATTAGTTTGATTCTGAAGCAATGATTGAGTTTTGATTTGGTAGTTTCGACAAATTTTTTAATCGATTATGGTGTTGAATTTTAAAATTTTTGTTAAGGAGTTTTGCTTTAGTTCTAGTATTTTTTTTTAGTACTGCAGTGTTGAATGGTGGGATAATTGTTAATTTATAAGTTATTTTGGCTATTTGATTGGAGTTGTGACCTAGTTATGTCCGTAGACTGTGGTCTATGAAATAACAATGCACTAGATTGAAATTAATATTTAGGTGTATGAAATTCTTTTAACATATGATTGATGAAATAGTCAAAATTAAAAAATTAATAGCTAATTAGTTTGATTTGTAGCTATAGTTGAGTTTTGATACTGCATGTTTGATTGAAATATTGTTTAATGGTGGAGTAATTCTTAGTTATTTTGGCTTTTTTCATTTGAACATAGAATTGTTTGTGTTAGTAGACTTGTGGTCTATGAATTGACAATGATAGAATTCTTGAAGAAGAATCTGAAGATGAAAAGGAAGAAGCAGCAGGCAAGGAAGAAGGAGAAGACAAAAAAATAGACAGAAAGAAGAAAAAGAAGCAGGTAAAAAAGATGTGGTCATGGATATCGTTGATTTCAACAACGATAATATTTGTGATGATGAGGAAAAAGATATTTGAATGTTAATATTGTTAATGTTTAAGAATTTTTTTATTTGATAAATAACGGAGTTGAATGATCTATTGTTAGGATATGATAAATATTTTTTTATTTTATAAAAATTGTTATGATTCTGCACTGAATTCGTTTTTATCAAACAGAATTGTTGCATGGAATTTGAATATACATTGGATTGTCATAACTGATACTATGTATGGTTGACATCATAGAATGCATATTTAATCTTTCGTATACTGTTAGCATAGTCTTATCATGCTATTCGATTTAAAGTTGATGTGTAGTTTGATCAACTATGATTCTATGATAAACAGTATTAACATTATAGAAAAATAGAAGTATTTTTATTTATTCAATCTCACTACATCCATGTTATATCTTTCCAAACAACAAATACTAGTATTATACCACATAATATCATTTTTAGGTCATTCTCCCTTTCTTCGGCCAAAATTAATTTTTGTTTTAGTTGATCCCTCTTTATTTGGGTGTCTTGTAATAATACTTTCAAGTGATCCCTCTTCTCTTCGGCTTCTTTGAACAAAATCATGAGAAAATCTCTATTTTCTTCGTATTTTCAAAGTCTTTGTAGTAGATTAAAATTTTATCATGCCAAGAAAATTTAATGTCTCCGGTCCCAGACTCAATGTTGATGTATTGCTTGGAGGTGATACGTCGTCAAGCCATTTAAAAAACTAGCATGTGCCATTATCCTAGAAAATAATAATAATCACATAACAGTTTACTTAATTTTAAAAAAACACATACATGACCCACCTTCACAATTGCACAGTTATAAAATTTGCAACTTGAATTTGAGTCCATGCGTGATGTCCTCAAGACAGACGCATTTTTCAGAATGACAAATTAGTGTCTTTTTAGAATTAGATGTTTGAGATGCTTGAGACAATATAGAATTTTAAAATAAAAATAAGGTGGATGAAATAAAATAATGAGGGATGGAGGATTTTGTATATGAAGTAAAAAGAAGTGTCAAGATTGAAGGAATACAAAATTAGCCGTTTGTTACCGTTGGAATAGTAATTGTATTTTTTGAACTGTTGATGACACTTAATATACTTTCATTGATTATGAACTATGTAAATCATCAACGAGATATTAAATTCTACCGTAGACACTCATAATCGATGGACCCTCAATAACATGTTTAAAAAAATAATTAAGTAAAAAATATATTTGTGCTTTGAGGGTCCATCGATTCAATTGGTTGATTGTTTCAGTGTTTGATTGTTGATGTCAAGTACGAATGATACAAGATTGATTGTACTGTAGTCAGAGAGAATGAAACGTATGAAAAGTTGATTTCTGCAATTGCTGCAGAAGTCGAAATCGATGAAACAAGAAAAAAAATTGAAGTCTGATATATTGTTGAAGGAAATTCATCTCCCTTGTTGATCTGCGATGATAAGGGAATCAAGCTATATGTAGAGATTAAGAAAAGTGTGTCAGGTATTGGGATGTATCCTCTGTGCATCGGTATCATCGATAACAATGAAAGTGAGATATGTTTGAGGGTGAAACTGGAGCAGTTATATATCTCTTGTTGAATGAATTTAGCTAAAAGTACAAAGTTGTTAAAACATTTTAGCCAAAAGTACGTATCTCACATTTTGATATATATATTGAAGTTGAGATACATAATTTTGATCACTGAGATATATCCATTTCTGAACTATTTTAGTAGAGATACATAATGCATTGGTTAGAACAAAAAGGAGATACATGATTAAAATTATGTACCAGATATAATTTATGAGTTATATTTTTTACTAAACTAAATAATAAAAATAATAATGAATGTCATAACAAAGAAATACTAGAATGGATAACTTGTATTATATTACATGTCGTAGTATAACTTTCTAAAACTGAAAATCATCATATGATTCTTAATTAGAGATATATTTGTTAATAAATTGTATGTGACATCATATTAATACATTGTCTGATTTCTGGTAGGTTAATGCTTCGTCACCCTATGTGTACTTTTTTTATGATGATGGGAGAAAATACATTGTATGAGATACATAATGTTTTTCAATTTTAAACATCGATTTATTAAATCGTAATGAAATTACCTAGTTACTTGAATTTGTCTAATAAAAATTATATTGTTTTAAAATGTAAGAAAAATATTTCTTTGTAATGCAACATACATTTCGACGTGAAATACATGCTATATTTGAGATACGTAAATTAAATTATAAGATATATTTGTCACATAACTATTTTTGGTTGTACATATGTCATGTAAATAACTCTGTTTAGCAGATACATATTTGTACCTGATAAATAATTGTTTACTAATGTATTTGAAACATTCATTAGTTAAACATGACTTTGTCTCTAATAAATTCAAATTGAACTTAATCAATAGAAGGAATAAAATATGTGAAAATAATCCTTAATTAGAAATATTTTGTGATAAAAACACTAATTATTTGTTTTAGACGACACCCAAAAAACATCATCAAAGGTTTACTAAGCTTTAATAATCAATGAAAGTTTAGATTCAAAGTTAGACATAACCAACAAAACTACAACTATTCAACAACAATCACATTATCTTTTTCAGGTGGTATGAAGTTGTACTTTGGTCTCGTAGATCTTCATTGTCACTAAAATATCTATTCTTCGCCTTTACAGCTTCATAATTGCACAAAAGAAAGGCATATTGCCTTTAAAATATCTAGTGCCTATACTTCTTCCACAAATAGTAGAAAATGACATCATGATGCTGCACAAGTTATAAATAAATGTATGAGATATAATAACATGGGTGTATAACATAATAAAGTAATGTTAACTTATATCAGTTACAAGTGTCTGCATCTGTTAACTGGCAAGAGATACAAGTACTGCATATATTACAGAATTAAAAATAACAAGAGGTAAGTATCTGACTGCATATAACAACAGATACATAATTATCTATTCTGCATATATAATTGAAATAAAATTAATAAGAGCTACATAAAATGAATAAGAGAGTATTTTATCTGACTACATATAACAATAGATATATAATTTATCTTCATGTTATATTCTCAGCTAAAAAGAGATACAAATATACTAATTCAACAGAGCATAATTCAACACTTATATCTGACATGAAATAACAATGTATGCATAATTTAGCACCTGTATCTGACTAAATATAACAAGAGATACATAATGATCTTCATCTTATAATCTCAACTAAAAAGAGATACAAGTAAATTAAACTAAAATATTTGTTACAAAATTTGTCTTACTGGATAAGTGTCAGATTCTCTTTTCTTATCATCATCAACTCTCTTGTACTTCAATTTTGTTGCCATATTTTAATGCAACTGCTTCATTTTTAGTGGATCATTGTGGTATGCAGATCTATTTTCATGAAAATCTTCAAAAATATTATCAAAAACACTGAGAACAAAATTAACAACATCTTCATTTAGTTTGATGTTGTCAATTTGAGAAATTTCAAGACTAAAAGAAGATACAAAATCTAAATCCATGGTAAATCTTGATATTATAACAAAAAATTAAAGTGATGAAGGTTTAATTTTTTGAAGTTTATAGCTTTTCAACAAAAGTTTAACAAACTAAATTAGAGAAAAAATAAAAAGAAAACTATCATTTAACAATTGCTCAACTCTAAGAATAAGTTAATGAAGTTGAAATTGGGGGGCCGACAAAATTTCTTGATACTGTGGATGAATTTTTTGAGAATTGAGAGAAATTGTTGAATTTGTTGAGATGAAAATTAAATATGAAGATGGGAAAACTTGCACAATTCAAAAGTTGAAGGCTCAATGAAGGTATAGAATTTAGATCCATTGTAAACTTCATATTGTAATAAAAAATTGATGTGCTGAAGGTTTAAATTGATTTTTGATAAAAATCATTAAATATGATAAGAGGTGAAGATGAATTTGGGGGGGGGGGGGGGGGATACCTTAATTCAAAAATGTGTGATGAAGAAGAGAAGAAAATTGTGGATGAAACCGCACCAATAATTTCGCAAAAAAAAAGGTAAAAACAAATGCAAGTTAACCAATTAGTTACTGACACATAGCATTTTTTAAAATAATTATAAAATTATTTGAGTCTATTTGGCAACTCCCCTCCCCCCTCCCCCCACCCCACCCCACCCCACTAATGGTCATCTTCTCCATTTGCCCCCAGTCAATTTCTCCATTTCTTTCCGTTGTTTCAACTTTTTGACCATAGGGATTAATCTGAACTACAACTACTACTACTTAGTTATCTTTTCTTTCTTTGTTATCTTTTTATTTCTCTATTTTGCATACCCCAACCACACTCACCCCAACAAAATTTGATTCTTCAACATACCCCGCCCCCACCCACACTAATCATCTTCTTTGACACCACCCACCCACCCAATCCGCGTCCCACATTTTCTACCATACCATCAAGCTCACATTTCTTATCGAAAAACTCATTTAAAGTTCTTTTTTAAATTATTTATAGCAATAACTCAAAAGTAAAGAAAATAACATCTAAAAACATTGAAGATTTACAAATTCTAATCACCATCATTCTTCAATTTTTTTGCAAACCCGAAACACATGAAAATCTTGAAAGCTAAAAATAAAATTTGGGTAAGAAAAAACTTGAGGCTTTGTATATCATCTCAATCGTTGGCATCAATATTTTTAAGATTTGATTTTTGAGTCTATAATTTTTTTCTTTTATGCTGAAAAGATGATTTTCTAATCAAGAAAACAAGAAATAATTGTGTTGGGAGAGGAGCTACTTCTATTGAGAGATTTGACGAGCATATTTGAGTTTAAGATTGATCCAAAGGTGGAAAAATAGTTGATAAAATTGGTAATAATGGCTGGAGAAATTGAGAAGAAGTGGGAAAAAATCGACTAAATCCATCATTCATGCACCTATTAGAGAATGTAATTCACTCTCTTTTCCATGTAAGCAAAAAGTACCAAACTGACACACTTGGATACTAGTTGAGGTGCAGAAAATGAACAACATCTAGTTTAGATGTCAAAGTGAAAGATCGTGCCAAGTTTAGGTGTCTGTATGGATTCCGCCTATAAATTGAGTAGAGAAAGTTTTCTTATTATGGTTAAATTCCCAACTTTATAGTAATTTTTTTCCCATATATCAAACAAAGGAGTTCACATTATAATTGTTTTTCAAAATTAAGGGTTTAAGGTTTGAATTCTTTTACAATTAAGGAGTTCACGTTATAATAGTTTTTCAAAATTAAGGGTTTAAGGTTTGAATTCTTTTACAATTGCAATTTTGTCTCTAGGTTCTTGCCTGATTTAGAACATGAGTATAACTTTTAGTATAAAATTCTTACTACATATTTTCAATAAATTACTAAAGACCCTCTTTAGTTTTTTAAAATTATTTTTTGCTTCATGCGTGCATATATGGGAAGTTTGGTTTCTGAACGAACTCCTAAAATATAGTATACTCCTAAATATAGTATGAAAAGACTCCTAAACATATGAAAGTTAATATATGAAAAAAATTTATTTGTAATATTCAAATTTTTACTTTGTACAAAATCATCAAATTTTGTTCGAAATTTGAAATCAAATAGAATTCTACTTAAGTTAGAAATTTATATCTATAAAAGAACTTGAACATTACGATAGTTTTTTGTAACGACCCAAACAAGGGCCAGGCCGTAACGGGTATCTCACGTCCATCAAGGATCGGAGATCATCCCAGTTTTCCAAACCACCAACTACCTTACACCCCGTGTCGGATGAATTACAAACATATAACAAGATAGAGTATAATAGAACTTATGATAATTCATGACATGTTTATACCAACCATCAATAACCGAACAACCATCCGTCACCAAACAATCGATCAAATCACCCAAGTCTATAGTAATCCAACAAAGCCTCTATAAAACTAAAAGTTAATAAAATATCGGGACATGCCCCCGACAATAGCCAAAACCAATATCCAAAGAAATAGTCAATGCATGAAAAGAAAAACACAACATAAAATAGGGTCCTCCGAAGGATGAAAGCTCACCATTTCAATCTGACTTGCTAGCTGATCCCAAATCCAAGTCACTAAGCAGGATATGTGGAAGTATGGTCGGTTCCTACATCGCATAGGGATATAGCCCGAAAATGATTAGCGGTTGGAGCGCTAGCATGTAACTCAGGGATAGAGGAACAAAATAATACCATGATAACAATATAAACCAATAGAGCATTCAATGCAAAATATCATATGAAGTACATATGTATGTATGTATGTGCGTATATATATAAAATATCACATGCTAAGGTAGGGAGCAAGGCTTAGCATGAACTTCTAAGACCTTAACCTAGGCTGTGTAGCATAACCGTCATATAAAAAGGCGCACACGGACTATATGGGTCCAGCTCTCCCCTAGCTAAAAGGGTCTCAGTACGTGTAGCCACACGAACCAGAGAATATCCATATCTGTATATGACTTTATGGGGGACTCGAACATCCCGGCATAATCAAGGAGACTTAATCACCAATATATACAACATAGGGGACTCGAACCTCTCATTCATATATTCAATACGGGAGACTCAAACCACCCAATCATTTAGACACCCACACCGGCTAGCACGGTTTCCAATGTTAGTCCCGATACCTCCACTTTCACGGTCCAACTATAAATCCCACTATTAAGCCCAGTTTAAAACATTTAATATGCAGCACCATTTATCAACCCTTTATACATATAGGAACCCGGTTGGTATCGTCATACCAACCCCACTTGCAAGCGTATAATATGCCTTAACAACAATTTCATCAGTTGGGACTCGAACCCATTGTCCAAACAAAGACATTAAATTAATTCAATATTTGGGACTCGAACCTATTTGGCCAATCAAACCCTAAGGTTACAATTTAAATCAATTTGTGGCCATCAATGCCTTCATAAAGCTATTCATCATTCATTAACCATTTTATGTTAATGCAATGTTCAACACATAATTCAAACTTGTTACAAGGTCATTCTCATTAACAATTTCACAAACAGGTTGAGGGCATACCATTACCAAAGCCAAAATCAAGGCAAAACCATCCCATGAACCATTAGTTAAATCACCATTTCCATTCACCCACATGTACAAAAACCATAATCAAAGCATAGAAAAGCATAATTATACCGTGGGAAAATATTATTCAATAATAAACATTCAAAACCCTCAACTCTTGTTTCAAAATCCATGCCAATAACTCATGAACAATACTTTAAATCACAAGCTTTTATAAAATTAACAATGAGAAAAGAGTCACAAGCCTGAATTACGAAGATTTACGGAGAGAAATCAACCCTTGAGCCCTTAGATGACCAAGTTGGTGAAGCCTTAGCTTGACATGCTTGAGAGAATTTAGAGAGAGTAAATAGAGTGTTTAATCCGATAAAGTGTTGAATGAATGTCCCAAAGGTGCTTTATGGATGTAGGGGTCTAAAGGGTTTTGATTGGGAAATGTCTAAAATTCTCTCAACTTAAAAGCTGCAAAAGCATTGTCCTTGGTTACCAGTCAGCCATCTATCATAACATCACCTTACAACTCATCACCATGAGTCGTAACGATGACAGTCTCCAGAACCCCAACACCGTTATTCTTACGACTCAACCAACCAACTCATAACATGACCCTACAACTCATAGGGTCTTACTCGTAATCAGAGCAAAACCAAATAGGTGAACACTAGGCATCCTATAGTTTGATCATTACAACTCATAATGAGTCCTTACGGCTCGTAGTGAGCCACTCGTACTCAGAGCAGAATGAAGCCACCAACTTACATGATTTGTTTACGACTCATCCTAATGAATCATCACGAGTCTTTACGACTCGTGTCCCCAAGTCGTACCTAGGATAGAAACTCAATAACATTCACTGGACACCTTATGAATGGGTCACATAACCCAGCAAGACACCCTATGACTCGTAGGGTCAAGTCGTAACCAAGGCAGTGAGCTCAAAGCTCAAAAAATTTTCAAGGTCTAAAGTCCAAAGTGTTTCAGTCTCCCCCTTAGCATCATTTGTCCTCTAATGATGGGTCAAGCACGCATTAGCATGGTTTCCATATAGATACACAACTACACTTCCCTTTAAAAAAATCAGTAATCAAAGAAATCAAGGAATTCACAAATTTTTCCTTTAACAAAGTTAGAAAACAAAGATGTTAAGAATACACATACCTTAAGCACAGGGAATAAGAACGAATACTTGGACTTCATGTCCTCCTCGTCTTCCCAAGTAGCTTCTTCGGACTTTTAGTCCCACCATAGAACCTTTACCAAAGCCACATCCTTCATTCGTAATCGTCGGACTTGTCGGTCTAAAATCCTCACCAAGACCTCCTGATAGTACAAGGAATCTGAAATACCAATGTTTTTCATGGGAACAACCAACAAAGGATCACCCACGCACTTTCGCAATATGGACACATAGAACACCAGGTGAATGGAACTCATGCTAGAGGAAAAATTTAATTCATAGGCAATATTACCAATCCTTATCAAAACCAAGCACGGGCAAACATATCGGGGACTGATATTTCCCTTCTTCCTAAACTGCATTACTCCCTTCATGGGAGACACCTTCAAGAACACCCAATCTCCAACAACTGCAACTTTCTCTTCCCTACGTCCGTGTAGAACTTTTAGAGACTTTAGGCAGTCTTAAGCCTATCCTAAATCACCTTCACCTTTTTCATAGCTTGGTGAACCAAATTTGGTCCAAATATATTCGCCTCACCAAACTCGAACCGTCCAATAGGAGATCTACACCTCCTACCATACAATACCTCAAACAGATCTATATCAATGCTAGAATAGTAGCTATTGTTATAAGAAAATTAAATAAGAGGCTAGTGGTCAAACCAACTGCCACCAAAGTTAATTACACAAACTCAGCATATCTTCCAAAGTCAAAATGGTTCTTTCTACTTGTCCATCTACCTGTGGGTGAAAGGCGGTGCTAAGGCTCACTTAAGTCCCCAAGACACACTGAAAAGAGCACTAGAAATGCAATGAAAATTGAGTATCATGATCTGACATAATCGAGACAGGCACATCATGCAACTTTACGATCTCCTAAAGGAACAACTTTGCATAGTCCTCGGCAGAATAATTAGTCCTCACTGGCAAGAAGTGAACAGACTTAGACATCCTATCCACGATGACCCAAATGGAGTCATACTGATTCCACAACCTCGAATGGACGATAATAAAATCCATATTAATTATATCCCATTTCTACACCAGAAGTTAAATTTCTTGAAGCAGCCTATCGAGCCTCATATGCTCCATCTCCACTTCCTGACACACCACACACTTAAATACAAAGTTGGATACATACCACTTCATGTTATTCCTCTAATATATATTCTTAAGATAATGATACATCTTTGTTGAACCAAGATGAACAATATGCCGTAATTCATGGGCCTCAGTTAAGATCCTACCTCATAATCCATTAACATCAGGCACACACAACCTCTCTCGGTACCTCAAGATACCATCACCATCTATCTCGAAGGCCATTACCTTCTACTTACCTACATCACCCTTAATTTTCATTATGGGAGGGTCTAACACCTGTTTCTCCTATATTTTGGAACCAAGAGATGATTGCAGCACCTGTTGCACAAACGCACCACCATCCTCAAAGTCAAAGAGATGAACTCTAAGGTTAGGCAAACAATGAATGTCTTCTACCAGTTCTCTTTTATCCTCATCCACATGTGACAAACTACCCATTGACAACCTGTTAATAACATCAGCAACTATGTTAGCTTTATCGGGATGGTAATGAAGACTAATATCATAATTCTTCAGCAACTCAAGCCACCTCCTTTGCCTGAGATTAATCTCTTTTTGAGTGAATACGTACTGCAGGCTCTTATGATCAGAAAAGATATCAACATAGACCCAGCCAAATTTTCAATGCAAACACCACGGCTAACAACTCAGGGCCATGAGTTGGATAGTTCTTCTCTTGAACCTTTAAGTATCTAGAGGCATATGCAACCACCTTTCCATGTTGCATCAACACAAAACCCAAACCAACCCGAGACATACCATAATAAATAACCAAACCCTCAGTGCCCTCAAGCAGAGTCAATACTGGAAATGAAGTCACCTTATATTTTAGCTTCTAAAAAACACCCTCGCAAGCATCAGACCACAAGAACTTTACCTTTTTCTAAGTCAACTTGGTCACTGGGATAGCAATAGAAGAGAAACTTTCCACAAACCATCTATAGTAACCGGCTAAACCCAAAAAACTCTAAATATCGATTGGAGTCGTGGGTATAGACCACTTCTTAACTACTGTAACCTTTTGTGGATCCACCAGGATCACTTCACTAGACAAAATATGACTCAAAAATGTAACAGTGTTCAGCCAGAATTCACATTTCAAAAATTTAGCATACAACTGCTGATCTTTTAAGGTCTATAATACAATGCGGAGGTGATCGATATGATCTGCCTCGCTCTTAGAGTATACTAAAATGTCATCAGTGAAGACAATCACGAACAAATCCAAAAACTGATGAAAGACCCTATTCATCAGTCCATGAATGTCATTGAGGCATTGGTCAACCCGAAAGACATATCCAAGAACTCGAAATGCCCATACCAAGTGCGAAAAAAATTCTTAGGGATATACACCTCCCTAATCTTTAACTGGTGATACCCAAACCGATGATCGATCTTGGAGAAAAACTTAGCTCCCTAAAGTTGATCAAACAAATCATCTATCCTTTGAAGAGGGTACTTGTCTTTTACCATCACCTTTTTCAACTATCGGTAATCAATGCGCATACTAAGGGAACTATCTTTCTTACGCACGAATAAGACAGGTGCACCCCACGGGGTTACACTAGGATGGATGAAACCCTTGTCTAAGAGATCCTTTAACTACTTCTTAAGTTTCTACAACTCAGTTGGAGCCATTTTATACGGGGGGAATAGTGATAGGACGAGTGTCCAAAACAAGGTCAATACCAAAATCAATCTACCTATCAGTAGGGACACCGAGAACATCATCAAAGAAGACTTCAGGAAACTCATTTACCACCAGGACAAAATATAACGAAGGACCCTTCGAGTTTAAAGTTTTAACCCAGACCAAATGATAGAGATAACTCTTTAAAATCAATTTTCGGGATCTAAGATATGATGTGAACCTTCCCTTAGGCTCTAGGTAACTTCCCTCCTAGTCAAAAATTAGCTAAGTAGGGAATTTAAACATGACCCTACGGGTCCGTCAGTCTAGAAAATCATAGCACGAGTGCGACCAATCTATCATCATAATAACAACAAAGTTAACCATGTCTAACTCTATCAAGTCTACCAGAGTTTCTCTATTACCAATAGATACCACACAAACCCTATAGACTCTACTAACAACCACAGAGTCTCCCACGGGGTAGAAACAGAAAAAGGGTCTGATATATACTCAGGACCAAAACCAAAATGCACAGCCACAAATGGGGTTACATAAGAGAGTGTGGACCCTGAATCAAGTAAATAGTGCATATCACAATAAAAGAGTTTCAATATACCAGTAACAATATCTGAATATGCCTCAAACTCCTAATGAGTAGTGAGAGCATAAAGGAGGTTCCGACCATTGTCGGAGCCAGAAGTGGCACCCTTTGGTGCTAGAGCTAGCGAAGAGGAAAAAGGAACCGTGTTTGCCCCAAAAGCAACTCTAGAGGGACAATCCCACTGCATATGTCCAATTTGACCATAATTAAAAAATTTGTTCCTCCCTTTCTCATACTAACCACAGTGATGTTGACCAGAGAATCTACAGAGAAGGTAGGATGATGATAACTGGAGCCCACTGGCCTGAGATTAGGCATTTTATGCCCTAGAAGTATCATCGCCCTAAAAACGCCAGTCACCAGATGACTTTGGGTAGATAGCACTAGCCGTCGAATAGGAGTTAAGACTCTCACACTTCTTCTTAGACCACTTTTCACCATATCTACCGCTCTGTTGCTGACCCCCACCCTAATCAAAAAATCTAAACTTCTTACTCTGCCTCTCCTCAATTTTAGCCTGCTTTTTTTTCTCTTCCTTAACCTGCTACATATAAACAACTAGCCAAGAAATATCCATATCCTTGTTTAACAAGGCAGCCTTACTCTCCAAAATTAAGTCTCGCAACAACACCGAAGCGAACTTTCTCATCCTGGCCCTCATGCTAGATTCCAACTCAGAAGCATACCAGGACAACTGATGAAATTTCAAGGCATACTCCTTGACTGTCATTCTTTATTGTTTCAAGTTAACAAATTTTTCTGCCTTCGCCTTTCTCAACTCCTAAGAAAGAAAGCGGTCTAGAAACGCACTAGAGAAATCTTCCAGAAGGCAGAACCATCATCTTTACCTCTCAACTCTTATCACTCTTCGTACCACTAGTATGCCACATCCTTTAATTGGTAGGCATCAAACTCTACACCTTCAACCTCCGAAGCATGTATAACCCAGAAGATCTTCTCCATCTCATCAATGAAAATCTAAAGATTCTCCTTAAACTTAGTACCAGTAAATATCAGAGGATGCATCCTCATAAATTGGCCAAATCTAGTAGCCTCAGAAAAACCCATAGCAGTACTAGTAGAACCCGACTGTTGTGATTGAGACGTCACCAACAACGTCAAAAGGTTAATAGAAAGACGAAACTCAATATTAGTAACCTCCCCTTCAGGTGACTGAGTATAAGTGTCGCTCTCAGGAGTAAGATCAGCGGGGATAAGTGGGACTCCACGAGGATTGTCAGATGTGACCCTTAACTGGGTTTGTACCCCAGATATTAGACGAGCTCTGTCCATATTTTCCTCAGACAGGAAAGAAAAAGTTCCACATACATAAAATCTTTTTGGAGGTATGATATGAAAGACAAAAAAACAGAAATTAGAAGGATCCAAGACCTTATACTCTATAGCCCAAAATTAAGACAATAAGAAAGGGAAACATTTCTAAATGCCTCATAGCCTTTCCCTTATAAGTGTGGTGCACTACACACCCATAAAAGAGACTCTACATGACGTGAATTTGTGAACATCCAATTGACAGAAACCTAGGCTATGCTACAATCTTTGTCACAACCCAAACCAGGGCCTGGCCGTGATGGGTATCTCAAGTTCATTGAGGACCGGAGACCATCCCCAATTGCCCAAACCATTAACCACTTTACACCCTATGTCGAATGAATTCTGAACATATAACAAAATAGAATATAATAGAACATATGATAATTCAAGATATGTCTATACCAACCACTGGTAACCAGACAATCGTCTGTCTCCAAACAATTGACCAAACCACCTAAGTCCACAGTAATACAACAAAGCCTCTACAAAACTGAAAGTTAATAAAATATCAGGGCATTCCCTCGACAATAGCCAAAACAAATATCCAAAGAAATAGTCAACACATGAAAAGGAAACCACAACATGAAATGGGGTCTTCCTAAGGATGGAAGCTCCCGAATCCAAGTCACTGAGAAGGAGATATGGAAGTATGGTCGGTTCCTGCATCACGTGGGGATACAAGGTCTGAAGATGGTTAGCGATTGAAGAGCTAGCATATAACTCAGAGATAGAGGAATAAAATAATGCCATGATAACAATTTAAAACCAACACAGCATTCAATGCATAATATCATTAAGTACATATGAATATATATATATAATATCACATGTTGGGGTAGGGAGCAAGCTTACCATGAACTTTGAAGAACTTAACTGGGTTGTGTTGCATAATCGTTATGTAATAAGGCACCCACGAGATATATAAGCCTATCTCTCCCCTAGATAGAAGGGCCCCAGTACATGTAACCGCACGAACTAGAGAATATCCATATCTGTATGTCTTTATGGGGGACTCGAACCTCTTGGCATAATCAAGGTGACTTAAGCACCAATGTATAGATCATGGGAAACTCGAACCTCCCATTCATATATTTAATATGGGGGACTCAAACCTCCCGGGCATTTAGACACCCGCACCGGCTAGTGTGATTTCTAGTGTTAGTCCTTCAGCACCTCTACTTTCACAATCTGACTACATATCCCATTTTTAGCCCAGTTTAAAACATTTAATATTCATCACCATTTATCAACCCATTATACATAGGCACCTCGTAAGTATCGTCATACTAACCCCACTTGCAAGCGTATAATATTCCTTAACAACAATTTCATCAGTTCAGACTCAAATCCATTGTCCAAACAATGATATTAAATTAATTCAATATTTGGGACTCGAACCTATTTGGCCAATCAAACCCCAAGGTTACAATTTAAATAAAATTGTGGCTATTAAGGCCGTCGTAAAGCCATTCATCATTCATTAACCGTTTATACCAATGCATTAGTTCAACACACAGTTAAAACTTGTGACAATGTCATTCTCATTAACAATTTCACAAATAGGTTTAGTGAATCCATTACCAAAGCCAAAATCAAGGCAAAACCATCAAATCGGAGGTTAACCTTGACCCCTTTTTTAAATCACCATTCCCATGCACCCACATGTGCAAAAACCATAATCAAAGCATGAAAAATCATAATTATACCGTGGGGAAACATTATTGAACAATAAACATTCAAAACCCTCAACCCTTGTTTTAAAACCCATGCCAATGACTCATGGACAATACTTTAAATCACATACTTTTACAAAATTAACAATGAGGGAAGAGTCATATGCCTGAATCACGAATATTTACAGAGAGAAATCAACTCTTGAGCCCTTAGTTAACCAAATTGGTGAAACCCTAGCTTGACTTGATTGAGATGATTTAGAGAGAGAAAGTAAAGAGGGCGTTTAATCCATTAAAATATCGAATGAATACCTCAAAGGTGTTTTATGGATGTGGGGTCTAAAGGGTTTTAAGTGAAAAATGTCTAAAGTGCCCCCAACTTAAAAGCTGGAAAAGCATTTTCCTTGGTTACGAGTCATCCATCTACTCATAACATCACCTTACGACTCATAACCACAAGTCGTAACCAGGATAGTCTCCAGGATCCCAACACCGTTATCCTTAGGAATCAACCAACTCGTAACATGACCCTACGACTCGCAGGGTCCTACTCGTAACTAAAGCAGAACCAAATAGGGTGAACATTGGGCATCCTACGATTTGATCATTACGACTCGTAGTGAGCCATTCGTACTCGGAGTAGAATCAAGCCACCAACTTGCATGATTTGTTTATGACTCGTTCTAATGACTCGTCACGAGTCTTTACGACTCATGTCCCCAAGTCGCATCCAGGACAGAAACTCAACAACATTCACTGGACACCTTACGACTGGGTCATATGACCTATCAAGACACCCTACAACTCGTGGGGTCAAGTCGTAACCAAGTTAGTGAGCTCAAAGCTCGAAAAATTTTCAAGGGCCAAAGTCCGGGGTGTTTCATTTTTCATATCGTAGTTCCATAGGTAGAATATGCTCAAGAGGCTAAGAAAGGGTTAGGACTTTGTATAACTGATATTCAAGATCTATGGTATGAATACATCTTCTATTCCGTCAAGTTAAGCAATGTTAAGGAGTTGATACTCGTCCAATGTGGAACAGATGCAATTTTGTGGGTTCGGCATGGATATGAAGAAGGGAGAGAGGAACTCAGGGTTTGATAACTGAGATTTGTATGTAATCTTGGAATATCTAACTAGCCACATATTGAGTAAATAAATTACTTTTATATCTTGGTTTGTCCTCGATATGTGTCATCAAAGATCCAGATAGACCTTCGAGAGAGACATATAGGAGGTGTTCAAGGTACTTCACTCCGTGAAGCATCCAAAAGCCAACAGATGGCTTATAAGGCTTTTCTCTCGGGTCTTCGTTTTCTCTGACCAAAGTGATTGAGACATTCTAGTGAGTACTCCTTTCTCCTACACAAACCCAAAAGGACACAGGAAAAAAAGGTAGAACTATATATATATATATATATATATATATATATATATATATCCCAATTTTCGAATCATTTTGGTTCATAAAGCAGTCAACTGCAAAACTCAATTGCCCCGATAGCGGTAGAAATATCAATGTCAATCTTACTATTGAATGTTGTTGCCAAAAATTTGTCTCGACTATCCATTAAGTGTTTCCTACGTGTAGGTGAGTATCAAAATCTTGGCAGGGTCTTATTGATAGTCTTGTGTTTGCTAATTGCATCTCAATTATTTGGATATGGAAAGCGTTGATTTTAGTCTCTACCCTTTGATTCTCTCAATTCCTGAGTTGTTACTCCAGCAGAATTGACCAACTCTTTGATGTCTTCTCAATTAAATATCAAGATACTTGATTCTTATAATGGTTTGCTGTTGATATCAAATAAAGTGGATGAGATTGCCTTATGGAATCCCTCTACTGGAAAATACAAGAGGCTATCTGTTATAGAGTTGTAAAATATATAGAAAGTGACCACAAAATTGGAAAAAAAAAAAAAAAAAAGAACTAGAAAACTAATATTGAGTGCATCTAAATTTATATAGCTAATTTTCAAGTACTTCTTCTAGTCTTGTGTATTTTTTTCACGTCAATTGGTAGCTTATGCTTTCATATTTCTAGATTTCTGTTGGTATACTAATATTTACCACAAAAGATGTTGTAGGTTCTGTAATGGTTAGTATACAATTATCTTTCCTTTTTTTATGGGCAATTTTCATAAATCCCACCAAGTTTCTTCTTAATTACCTTCTCTCTCGATTTTTTTAATAAATTTTCTCTCTCCCGGATTTTAATTGTTCATATACATAACTGAACGTTAATATACATAAGTATCTTATGTATCATAACTAACTTCCTTAACGATATTTAAGAAAATAAATCAAGTTTAATAATTATCCAAAATGATATTTAAGGAAATAAATCAAGTCTAATAATTATCCAATATTATAGCTTATTAATGTGTGATTAATGAATCCCTTAATTATGTAAATTTTTTAAAAAATATACTCCTAAAAGAAAATTTACCACATAAATCACCTAAAAAATTTAGAACCAAAGAAAAAAGACTTATAAATAAAGGGACACAGAAAATTTTAAAACGAGAAAAAAACACTTGTATAAAGAAAATTTTACTACATAAGTCTATGAAAAATTTTACTACCTAGTCTACATATAAAGAAAATTTTACTATGTAAGTATGAAAAAATTTGAAACCAAAAAAAATGGAGTCGTAGAAGATTTAAAGAACATGGCAACAGAGAACCCCAGCCCTAATACATATAGGTTTGCAAAATACATATCTCAAGCATCACATATACATAACAATATGAAACAAAACTTAAAAATATAAAGCTAACACATCATATGCATGCCTAACGTTCTTTCGTATACAAAATAATTTTATGTATATGGGCTGAAATACACACAACTCGTCTTGTCTAACAAAGTCATATACATAACTGTGTTATGTATAACACTATTGATGCATAACATATGCATAACTCTGTAATGTATATGATTTGAAATTAAACAGCCCAATGGTGTCTTATTTCAGTACATTTACAAAACAGATTTATGTATATGGGTTGAAATAAAATGTTCTACAAATGACATAAAAACACATATATGCATAAGTCGCTATGTATCATAGCTCAAAATAGCAACATGAATTTACTAAGTAATCTAACTATATACATAACAAATTTAATGTATAAGAAGACGTCTCTAACACTATACATAACTAATTTATGTATAAGATTAAAATAACAACTAAACACACTTATATAACAATGTATAATAATGCGTAAATCGATAAAAAAATACAGGTTCAACAACAAATCACTATACCTTTGGAAGACACAGTCGTGATAATTTTTCACTTTTTATCTTACTTGAAGTTGAAGATTTAGCAACGGACTTTTTAGAGCTTGTATGAGCAACTTTTCCCGACTTCTTCATCTTGGAGGGATCGTTTTGGTGTTTCGGTCTATTTTCTCTAAAATTCGGACCAAACTCCATTACTATACTTAAGCTTTGATAATTACGCACATACGTTAAATAACTCATAGATTATTTATTTAGTAAAGTTGAAAAAATTAAGAAATTAAACTAACCTCATAAATAAATTAAAGAAGATGATGATGTTCAACAACTTGATAAGATAAGCTTTGTAAATTCAAATTTTGAAATTACTTAATTATGGTTGCTTGATTTTAGATATAAATCACTACTAAAAAAAATAGGAAAACCGACCACACGTAGTCGATTTTCCAGAATTTCTAACCACAAAATCGACCAAAATGTGTGATTGGTAAAAGTGTGGTAGCTTTTTAAAAACCGACCACGTATGGTCGGTTTTTTAAAAAATATATATATTTTTTAAAAATTATTATTATTTTATTAAAATAGAGAAAAATGATTTTAAAAATTAAAAAAATCAAAATAAATCGACCACAAGTGGTCGATTTTTTTAAAAAAATTATTAATTGATTTTATTAAAATCGACCACTTGTGGTCGGTTTTTTGTAAAATTTCCAGAAAAACCAACCATTTGTGGTCGATTTTATGCAACTTTTTTTAAAAAAAACGACCACATGTGGTCGATTTTTCTGAGAATTTTTTTAAAAAAATAAAAAGCAACAAATGAAACAACATACAATACAACAACAACAACAAACCAAGTGTATTCCCACACAACATATAAAATTCTACTACAACACATACAAAATGTCCAACAAAAGTGTAAAAGTGTAAGAACTACAAAAAAACATACAAAAGTGTAAAAACTACAACAAAATGTCCAAATCCAAACTACAACACATATAAAAGTCAAAAAACTACCACTCATCTTCATCGTCATCGACTTCGTCTTCCGCATCCTCATCTATGCTGATATCATCTAGTGGGCCTAGACCTTTTGCAGCCTGAACTGCATCACCAGGACATGAAGGAATAATCCTTGCAGACTGAATAAAAGAGCTGCACTGCTCCTGCAGCATCCTGATTTGTGATGTTGTTTCCTCCTCCTTCTTCTGCGCCCTCTCTCTCTGTTCAGCAAGCTCTTTAGTGAGTTTAGAAATCGTAGTTTTTAGTGATTCAATGGTTTTCCTATCAACTTAAGAGGTATAGGATGTAGGACCGGACGAAGACCTAACATTCTCGCCAAAATAATTTCTTGGTATCCATAGTAATGGCCTCCAACTGCAGGACCCACAGTTTGTTCCCATAACTCCTCCTCTACATGTTGGGGTATTGGGTCACCCTGATTTTCAGGAGGCTAACTACTACGAAACTCACTAAGGAGCTTCATATATTTGTCCTATATTCAAAGAAAAGTTAAAATTAATAGTCAAAAAATATTAAAGTACTTATACTTGAATAATATCAACTTTGAGAAAAAGATTCATAATTTTAAAATTTGATTCTTACATGGGCAGCTTTAGCACAAGGCTTAACCCAAACATATTCATCAGTCGGGTTCTTTTTCTTCTTCAGATGCGTCTTCTCGAATACCTCATCGAAGGGTATCTTCCTACCCTTTTCTTTTTCCTGCATATGAAAAAATTATTAATCTTCAAATAATAAAAAATTTAAATAGAAACAAATAATTTAAACTATAAAAGTTACATATCATTTTTTCCTCCACGATAATCATACTAATTGCACCCGCAATATGTAGAGAGCCACCCTTGGATGATGTTCGGGCTTTCTTTTCTTTGTCCATCAGCAATTGGTATTCTTCACTATCCCAATAGAGAATATATTGTTTCCATAAGGATTCACCTATCTAGTCAGGTCGTACCAAGTTGGTTCTGGCATAATCCAACAAACCGTTAAATTTGGATCTAGCTCTTCTATGAAAATTTCTCCTTATAGCACATTCATTCGCATCATCCCACCAGTAATATTTCTACAACAAAAACAAAAATATAATATTCAATCTTTTATTCTAACAATGTGTTAAGTAGTCGATAAGTTAAATCCTTACATGAAATTATTTAAACATTCTTTCTCTGTCATTTTCTAGAAACTTTTGCCAACTGGTCCAGTAGCCGTTGAAGTGACGACAAATACATTTACTCACAATTTTTTCAACCCCAGCATCCTGCTTAAACCAACAACACAAGATCAAATAGTAATTTCATAGAGCATAATAATATAGTAATAAAAATGAATAACGTTATTATATTTAGAAATATTATCCTATGCCATATGGAATAAGATAACGCCTCTTATAACCATCTCTGTCTCCAGGCTGCGGAGCAAGTGCTGGTGGATGCACTGGTGTGGGCGGATCTGAAGCACAGGATGGAGTGCCTCCAAGATGAAAATCCGACAACCCAATAGATCCAGCAAAATCACTGTGCGAACCTGGGTGACTTTTACAGGAGGGTAATGAAGATGGTAGATGTTCGGATATGCCAACGGTCGTCCGATAGTACTGTGATGGTAGTGGCAAGGTGATAAGAGCAAATTGAGTTGGTGTAGACCCATGAAGTGGCCCCCTCATGCGTAGGAGAAGGAACCAAATGCTGAGATGACCTAGAATATGAGGGTCTTGTTGGCGCGTCAGCAAACCGACCCTCAAATATATGGATACCTGTCGGTCGTCTATAAGGCGAAGGTTTTTTTTTTTGTAGGATCAACTTTTCCCTTACCGTTGTCACCTCTACCTGACATTTAAATTATGTAAAGTTAACAAGTAATTAGTTCCTACAAATTGAATATATAAGAAAACATTTCAAGTAACTAATTTCAAGTTACTAATTCACATTTCAAATTGCTCCAACAACACGAGATAGGCAAGAATATTTTTATTACTATATAAATTATGAAAAAGTAAAAACAACAATCTTAAACAGTATATTACATATCAATCTTAAATAAGAAACATAAAGGTAAATATATAGTACAAAGCATAAAGACATCAATACATAATAAATATAACCTACACAAACTAATCCTCCTCTTCTAAAGACTCTCCACTAAACCATTCACCCTCTTCAGAAGTTTCCTTATCTCCTACCCACTCAACCTCTTCTTCCATAATATTAACTTCTTCAAATATATTTTTGGGTGATTTAAACTATCCACAAAGTCAATGTCCACTAGTTGGTGATCAATCTGCATTTCATTTTGATACGCAGTCTCCAGCACATTCTCAACTTCCACCCGTCCTATAGGTTTTGTTTTGATTACAGCCCACCAATCAGACTTATCGTTGCGTAATAGATAAAGAGCATAATACACTTGCTTAGCATTTTGCGCTAGAACAAATGGATCATAAACAGGATACGGCCTATTGTGCTTCACTTCAATGATGTTATGCTCCTTATGTACTCGTGTGCCTCTTTTGCTTGGGTCAAACTACTTACATCGAAAGAGGATAATTTTTTTTATTGGGAAACCAGCATACTCCAGTTCTAAGATCTCGTGTATGATGTCAAAGTAATCAACATCATCATCACCCTTAAACCAAACACCACTATTGTTTGTTTTTCTTTTCTGGAGTGTTCTTTGATGGAAAATTTAAACCCATTTACTGTGTAATGGGATATTGCATGAGCTTCAACTAGACCCAAAGAGATATCTCTCAAGAACTGATTGTATGTGGCTGCATTTAGTGGCTGGTAGACCTAAAAATATTATACATACATACATACATACATATATATATATATATATATATATATATATATATATTAGTTGAGGAATGTGAAAATTTTTAAAATTTGTAGAAATATTAATACACTTACGAACCTCATATGTAAACCATGTTGCAAAGGATGCATACACTTGATTTTTGTGGAATTGAGTCTTAAATGAACTGAAGATCCAACATGTGAAACACAATTAGTTTATTTAAGGAAATGAGTAAATGAATAGTATATGTTAAAATTTTAATTTCCTTACTTCAGAAAGGGCTTAACTTTCGGGCAATTCAGCAAGACATACAAAGTTGTTGATTAGCGCTCCGTGGGAGTGAGCTAGCTAAATATGGTCTTTTTAGCCTTACAACTAGATTGATTGAAAATTGATATCGGTTGCAAATGAGGCTCATTCTCATTGTCCAGATGACGATTCGGTTTGTTTCTTGAACAAGCAACTTCATCATGAAAGTAGTATGAACAAAATTGAGACGTTTATCTTGCAAGATATGCCTCAAATATAGAGCCTTCCACCCTATGTTTATTTTTTAGGACCCTTTTTTAATTTTCTAATTGCCCTAAAAAGGAGAGAAGCCATCCACACATAATCCCAAACAAATATTTTGTGGCTCAGCTGCAAAATCTAGATAAGTTGCATCAAAATACTTCCAAGCCTCTCCATCATTTGGATGACACATAACTCCAGTGGGCCTTCTATTTTCACTATGCCATCTCATATGAGGAGCTGAGTTGTTTGAAGCATACAACTTTTTCAACCTTGGTATTACAGGTAAATAATGTAGCAATTTTATTTCCACTAAAACCACGCTTATATCGAGGGTGCTGACAAAAATTACAGGACTCTATTCCTTAACGTATAACATGCAGCCATTTTCACAACAATCAATTCTATCCGGGGAGAGACCTAACTTTGACACCAATCTTTTTGCCTTATAGAAAGAATCAGGAACCTCCAAGCCGGGGTCAACTAACTCTTTAATAAGGTCTATCATTGAGTGCATTCCTCCTTCAGTAATATTTCAGTCAGATTTAATACTTAATAATCTAACAGCAACAGACAAACGAGAGTGGGAACACACATCAAACAAAGGATGACTAGCAGCATGCAATTGTTCATAGAATTTTCCCACTTCTCTATTAGGAACATCTTCGACATTTTCCCTAAAGTTGCCCCCGTGTTGCATCCCAAAAGATCGTGCACCATTTCTATCATCCTAGTATCTTGATATTCATTATGCCCTGCAGACCTACTACTTTCTCCAACAACAAATTTATTTTGCCCAACATCACCATCAATAGCACACAATCTTAAAAAGTCCTCGTGAAATCGCTTTTTATAAAGATGTTCCTTCACAAATTCTTCTTTTAAAAGATTTATACCATCACATCTAACACAAGAACAACGAATAGCCCAAAAATATAACCAAATATCAAGTGTCTTAGCATGTTCAACAAATCATCTGACACTTTCAACAAATTTCTCCCTAAGACCCATTCTATGTTCATTATTCCGTTGATATATCTAGCTCTAATCAGGTTCCATCTACACAATCAATTAGATTCAACTAATTAGATCAAGTCACAAAAAGCTCAGCAAGTAATGACTATACTTTATCAAAACAAAAAATTCACTTTTAAAGTACCTACACTTTATCAATTTGAAGTGACTAAGTCACCTACCAAGTCACCAAACATAACTACATTCAAAACAAAAAATTCACATTTCAAGTACCTAAACTTCCACATTTTCAACTCACTAAGTCATCACCCAAGTCACCAAACTAAACCACATTCAAAATAAAAAATTCACCTTTAAAGTACCTACATTTTATCAATTTCAAGTGACTAAGTCACCTACCAAGTCACCAAACTTAACTACATTCAAAACAAAATTCACATTTCAAGTACCTAAACTTCAATATTTTCAACTCACTAAGTCATCACCCAAGTCACCAAACTTAATTACATTCAAAATAAAAATTCACCTTTCAAAGTATTTGCGCTTAATTAATTTCAAGTGACTAAGTCACCTACCAAGTCACCAAACTTAACTACATTCAAAACGAAAAATTACCTTGAAAGTACCTAAACTTAGTAAATTTCAACTTAGTAAGTCATCACCCAAGTCACCAAACTAAACCACATTCAAAACAGAAATTCACTTTTAAAGTACCTACACTTAGTAAATTTCAACTCACTAAGTCATCACCTAAGTCATCAAACTAAACCACATTCAAAATAAAAATTCACCTTTAAAGTACCTACACTTAGTAAATTTTAACTCACTAAGTTATCACCCAAGTCACCAAACTAAAACACATTCAAAACAAAAATTCACCTTTAAAGTACCTACACTTAATCAATTTCAAGTGACTAAGTGACCTACCAAGCCACCAAACTTAACTACATTCAAAACAAATATTCACCTTTAAAGTACCTACACTTACTAAATTTCAAGTGACTAAGTCATCACCCAAGTGATCAAACTTAACTACATTCAAAATAAAAAATTCACCTTTAAGTACCTACACTTAGTAAATTTCAACTCACTAAATCATCACCCAAGTCACCAAACTTAATTACATTTAAAACAAAAATTCACCTTTAAAGTACCTAAACTTAGTAAATTTCAACTCGCTAAGTCATCACCCAAGTCACCAAACTAAACCACATTCAAAACAAAAATTCACCTTTAAAGTACCTACACTTAATCAATTTCAAGTGACTAAGTGACCTACCAAGTCACCAAACTTAAGTACATTAAAAATAAAAAATTCACCTTTAAAGTACCTACACTTATTAAATTCCAAGTGACTAAGTCATCACCCAAGTGACCAAACTTAACTACATTCAAAACAAAAAATTCATTTTTAAAGTACCTACACTTAGTAAATTTCAACTCACTAAGCCATCACCCAATTCACCAAACTCAATTACATTTAAAACAAAAATTCACCTTTAAAGTACCTAAACTTAGTAAATTTCAACTCGCTAAGTCATCACCCAAGTCACCAAACTAAACCACATTCAAAATAAAAATTCACCTTTAAAGTACCTACACTTTAGCAATTTCAAGTGACTAAGTCACCTACCAAGTCACCAAACTTAACTACATTCAAAACCAAAAATTCACCTTTAAAGTACCTACACTTAGTAAATTTCAACTCACTACGTCATCACCCAAGTCACCAAACTAAACCACATTCAAAACAAAATTCACCTTTAAAGTACCTACACTTAGTAAATTTCAACTCACTAAGTCATCACCCAAGTCACCAAACTAAACCACATTCAAAAAAAAAATTCAAATTTAAAGTACCACTTTATCAATTTCAAGTGACTAAACTTCAACATTTTCAAGACACTAAGTCATCACCCAAGTCACCAAACTTAATTACATTCAAAACAAAAATTCACCTTTCAAAGTACCTACACTTAATCAATTTCAACTCACTAAGTCACAACCCAAGTCACCAAACTAAACCACATTCTAAATTATCAAGCATACCAAAATTCACAATAAAAAGTTCACATTTCAAGTACCTACGCTTCAACAAAATTAAAAATAAAAGTTCACCTTCAAACTAAGTTACTACACTTATTCATTTTCAAGCAACATATTCATTTATAGTATAATAAGTCAAACAATTGAACAAGTGTAACAAAGCAAATATAAGTAGAGGCGTCGCATGTCCCTCTCACACCATATAATCATCACAAAATTTTTATGACTTTCAAAGCCTTCTACAACGAATAATCCCAAACTAAACTACATTTAAAACTTCATTATAAGAAAATAGAGAGAAATCAACTTACCTTTTCTTGGCCTAAATTAAAGTGAAAGAGATAAGCAGTCACCGAAAAAAATAGCAAAGCAATTCTTTTACAGAATTTGAAATCTTTCAAATAGTAAAATTATTAGAAAGAATAATCTTTCACTTAAATAATTACAACAATTTAGTAAAGGAATAGGAATAAGATTTCCCCCAAAAAAAATCAAAAAGGAATAGTAAAAACGACAATGAATTTGGTAAAATTGAGCTAAGGTCTTGCTCAGTCTTTTCTTAAAGATTCAATCTTTTAACACAACTCGACCAAATAAGAGATCTCAACAATTACTAGTAGCATAAACAAGAAAACCACAATTCATAAACAAGAAAAAAAATAAAAAAAATTACCAATATATAAGCATTAGGTATGGTTAATGTCATAATGATGAATCAACAAAATATAACTAACAAGATCCAATCTCAACAACTACATAGCCAAGAAAAAAGGAAAACCCCAATTCATAAACCAAACATATAAAGAAAAGACATGTACATAAACCCAAACACATAAAGAGAACAACTCACAAGTTGGATTCGCCGGAGAAGATGGTCGAGCTCCGTCGCCGTCGCCGTCGCCGGATCCATTCAAGTGTGTGTTGTGTGTGTTTAACATTAAAGTGTTAGATTGGAGGGTTTTGGAGTTGTTGTTGTGTTTGGACGGGAAATTTGGGTGTGTTTTTAGTGTGTTTTTGTGTTTTATTATGTAGTACGGGTTGGGTCGGGTTGGGTTAATGAATTATATTTTTTTTTATTTATTACGAAAACCGACCACAAAAATTATTTTTAAAATTAAAGTTTAATAAATTACAATTAATAAATTGATAAATTACAAAAATAAGTTAATAAATTAAAATTAATTTTTAACAAATTAAAATTTTAATAAATTCTATAATATTTATAACAATATCCAATTAATTTAATACAATTCGTATTATATAAATACACAGTAAATACACTGTGTATGGGACCCGAACAATATCCAATTAATTTAATACAATTCGTATATATATAAATTAGATAAGTAGTTATTTTATCATCACATTAACACGAGTAGTATATTTCCTCAATCGTATAATAATATCAATGAATTTTGCAAATTACAATAAATTTTTGGTTAATTAGCTTTTAAATATGATATTTTATATATATAACTGGTAATACTAGTCTTACGTTATTACAACTTCAACAACATACGTGTGTCTACATTGATGTAATACCCCATATTTCTCTAGCATGATTTAAGTCCCAATACATGAGTATTCATATTTAAATTTTTGAAATACCAATTATTTTTTAGTTTAGAGCCTTCCATTGCATAGGAAATTCAATTAGCTTTCCAACGATATAAAATTCACCCAAATCCAAAAACCGGGTGAGGAGTTATGGTTATTTTAAGTTTCAGTCGTTAAACACTGTCATTCAGGCCAGTAGCGCATCGCGGAGTATGTCTAAATACAATTGTCAACTTCCAGTGTGACTCCGCGATATCACCGCATTGCGGAGGGATTCAAATTCCCAACTGTCCAATACCAATAAGGGACCGCGATGTTGGCGTGTCGCGCCAAGGACCCAATTCACAATAGTCAATTTCCAGTAAAGCAACTCGATTGTACCGCGTCGTGCCAAGTTTTCAGGTCATATCCAAGGTGGCAACGCGATACCACAATGTCGCTCCACCAACCACGTTCCCAGTTGGCAATTTCCAGTGGCTTGACGCGATAGTGACGCGTTGCGCCAGGGGCAAAATCGGGAAAATTTGATGGAAAGTTAAAGTTTCGTTCAGGGTTAAAACAGTCTTTTTCCATCATTTTAATCCACCCAGATATCGGATTTAATCCCTAAAAACGTCTTAAGCTTATTCATTAATAGCTTTGTCCCCAAATCAAAGAACATTCTCTCCCAATCAAGAAAACCCTAGCTTTAAACAATTAAGGACAATCCTCAAGAATTGATACGGGAAAAACTACGGAACACCACAAGAACACACACCAAATCAGTCCACTAGTTTGAAGGACCCGTGGACTTATTTGGTGACCACTCTCGGATTCACTACAACAACAAGAAGAACAAAATATAAGGGTGTGTTTCAACCCCAAAACAGCTACCAAACTAGATTTAACAACAAGAAGATGAAGAACAAAATGAACTTAACAATGGGAATAACAACAACAACACAAATAGGTACAATACGAGATACAAACGTTACAAGATTGCAAGAATAGAAAGGATAGATAGAGTGGCATACACTATCTCATGAACTAAGAACCTAAGTGTATTCAAGCACCTAGACTCTTAATAGATTGATAATAGGAACACCTACTCTTTTCGGTGAGCACAAGTGAGACCTCAACCTCCTCTAGCACCCAACGTTCTAAGCAAGAATGCAACACTAGTGATTCCACCCTAGTATCACCCTAGTTACAAGTTTTGGATTTGTACCTCAAGGAGAGAGGACTAGTCTTTCAATGTTATACAACATTCATTATCATCAAAGTCTAATGAATGAAACCCTAAAAGGTTATATTTATAGATATTACAAAAATAGTGTGAAATCTCCATAATAGCCCTTCAAGAGTGGGCTGCCCCTTTAGTGTTTGTAGTGGGCCATTTTTGGTGTGTATTTGGGCCCTTAATTATGCTTCTCTTGCACACACACTTGGACAACTTCAATACACACCCACAAGTGTCCATCTACGTGATCGCACTCATATCAAGAATTCACCAAGAACTTTAAGAAACTCATCAATTAAGGTATGTTAGATGCTCATCCATAGGCCCCTTTCACCCATGGAGACCAAGAATACGATTTAAATTATGAATTTGTGATCTTTTCAAGTTATATTGATTTTGAATTATGATTAAAACCATGAATTTCCATGAATCTTGATCTATATCATGTTTTAACAAAATTGATGTCTATTACTACACTCCATATGTTTAAATATTCTTGTCCGCTGATTTAATTCATGATTTGTGTTAATGGTATTAAAATTGTGCTCTACTACAAGTTTTGGTCTATTTGTCATGCTTAATATACAACATGCATGTGAAGTATTTGATAAAATGCTTACAAGAATGAATATTTAATAAAAGTATGCATGTTATGTCCTTCAAGCTTAGTGTTGTTTTACTATTATCGTTTTTGAGTCCTGGGGGGTATTAAATATCCGAAAATCATAGTTGTTTACTTAGTCTCATTTCAGTATCTTCATAATAACTTTAGATTATATTATGAGCATTATCAGAATAGTCAGTTAAACTCAGAAATAGTTAGTAACTTAGCGTCATTCAGTTGGGAGTAGGATTTAGCACCGAGCGAGTGTAGGGATGGCGGCTTCTCCATCAGATAGGCAGAGTCATTAGTAGCAGTCCCTAAAATCCAAAACTACATAGCCAGCATAGGATATGAGAAGTCACCCATCAGTTTAGGCTTGACTATCTCGCAGGGGTCACCCATCAGTTCAGGCTTGACACCCTTAGTCCTTCGGGATAGTACATCAGTATAGTAGATCCACACAGCCAGCGTTAGTACCCGTGGCACGGTATTAATACCCTTCCAACTGGGGTTACAGGTTGAGCCCCGATTAGCTCAGATTGGGGCATGTCGGTTAGATGATAGCTCCCACAGTCTCAGTCCAATAATCAAACCAGTAGTTTAGTCTTAGTGTTGTTCGACCAAGGCATATAGATATTAGTTATTTCGGTATTTAAGTTTACAAACTTTTATTCAGTTTATGTTATATGCTTAGTCACGCATGCCCAGTATCTACAAATTTTACGTACCTTCAGTATTTACAGACTTTTATGCATACACAGTATTTACTGATTTCACATATTTTGAGTATCTACAGATTTCAAAGTCTCTATTCAATACTCCATGTTTTACATGTATATTCAGACAGTTATTATTCCTGTTCACGAAACCATGCATGTCAGCCTGCCTCATTTAGCATACCAGTACATTCAAAGTACTGATCGCATACCTTTCTTTTGAGCTATGATGTATTATATCATAGGTTCTGACACTCAATTCCCGGATCGCGCTTATACTTCTCAGACTCTCAGCAGTAACAGTGGTGAGTCATCATATTTCGAGGATGGATTATTTTATGCTTTACTACACCTTGGAGCTTCTCTTTCTTTTGTAACTCCATATATAGCGGTCAACTTCAGAGTCAGTCCCGAAACTCTAGCAGAGCCCTTTTCAGTATCTACCCTAGTGGGTGTTTCCATTGTAGCCAGGCAGGTATACAGGAACTTTTAGATCATAATATCTCAGAAAGTTACCTCATTTGATCTCATAGAGTTAGAGATGACGGATTCCAATGTCATTCTCGGCATGGATTGGCTACACTCATGTTATGCCTCAGTTGATTGTAGAAACAGAATAGTTCATTTTCAGTTCCCCAATGAACCAGTCCTTGAATGGAGGGGTAGTACTACAACTCTTAAGGGTCATCTTATTTCATACCTTAGAGTGAGAAAGATGATATCCAAGGGGTGTATTTACCATCTTGTTCTAGTCAAAGACTCAAATTCAGAGACTCCAACCCTTGAATTAGTTTCAGTAGTCAGGGAATTTCCAGATGTGTTCCCTGAATGTCACGACCTGAGCTGGGGCCCTAGCCGTGACGGGCATCCAAAACCATGAAGGCCCGAGCGCCCTTCTATAACTGGCAATCATACACACTTTCATATAATATGAAGGAAAATGCGAAAAGATAAAACAATATGGAATCATGGTCAATATCATCAATCAATTGAACAATCGGGTATGGAAACCATAAACCTCTAACAATGTCTAACATTAGTCTGCGAAATCTCTAACAACTAGAAATGACATTTGTATGAAATCTGGGACAGGGCCCCCAGACAGATCATGAATCAAAATAAAATAACCATAACCAGTTTCATAACCAGGCCTTCCAAAGTAAGGAAGGCTTACAAGCTGCAAACTTCTGACAAGTCAATCTACTGTTTAATGGAACCCCAGGACTGTGTCTCAGAATCCTGAAATATAGGGGGTTAACACAGATGTACATGTGAAACAGCTAAAAATAACATGTTTTTATACAAAATAGATGAGAGCATTTCATAAAAACAATGATCATATGCGTAAGTAAAATACATGGGCATACTTTAATAATTTCAAAATAATTCTTGAAAACCTTGACTCACTCTTAATTATTATTCTGAGCTAGTCGGTACACCCTATAAATTTGTAATTCCACAGGATATGTGGAACCCGCCCTTCACTCGACGGACGAGCTTCCAATTCAAGAAGCCGCCAGGATTTGGAGATGGTGATACCCCCCCATGTGAGCAAACCACAGGAATCCCCCCATGTGAGATGCCTTAAATCATTTTCTTATTATCCTCCCATGTAGGATACAATATCATAAAACCCGCATCGGCAACTACGGTTTCCAGCGATGAGCCCTTACACTCAAACACATTCTTCAGGCAACCTACTAGCTCTCTTAAGCCCAATTTTTAGTTCTTTAAAACAACATGTTTCATGCTTTCAAATCATTAAATAATTATCATTATTAAAGGCATGTAATCACCGGGTATCGTCATACCCAGACTTGCAAGTCAATATCATATCAAATTCACAACCCATCATATTCAAAAACATGCACATGACCACCCAAGATTTATAACATCACAATAGATTCATCACTTCGAAATCTCAATAACATTTAGGCATTTATCCTCTCTTTGCAAGGTTCAAAACATGCGGTGGTCATGTCAATTTATTTAATCACATGCAATTCTTTTTCTTTAAAGCAAGTATATAGTTATAACAAGAAACTCCCTCTCATCCTCTATAAACCATGTCAAACACCATGATATTGAGAAGATCACTTTCGAATCTTAAAACATGCATTTCAAATCATTCACTATAAAATTATAAACTTTAATTCACAAAAAGAGAAGGATTTCATACTCATGCTCTCAATCAATCTTAAAAAATGCACGAAATTCATATATATATATATATATATATAGTTACAATTCAATTTTCATGAAAAGTATTTCAAAACAATATGTATTTCAGTCAAAACAGTCCCATGATGCATAATCTTCAAAAATCATATCGTATACTTCATTATAATCATAATTGAGGATCTTTAATCTTGATAAAACATTTAAACTTATGCCCAAGGTTTTTAGAGTAGTCCCATATACCTTAGGTGGTATAATTTGAAAAATAGAACCTGAATCTTAATAGATGGAACCCGAATCTTAATCTATTTCTTGAGATCTTGGCTTAGGAGTTAGGGTTTTTTTTGTCTTCCTAGGAAAGGGAGGATGATTTCAATTTTAGGAGAATACAAATTTGGGGCTAAAGTGCTATTTTGGGTCTGAAATTCGGTGTTTTGGACTTTGGGGTCGAGGGGAAAGGACCAAAGTGACCCTTGACCCTTATAAAGCTAAAACTATGGGGGAATAGCCCCCGCGTCGAGACCCCTAGTTAGGTCAAGCACCCCTCGTGACACGACCCTTATTTGGGTCAAGTAGCCCTCGCATCGCGGGGCTATCACGACCCCTTACTGCCTCACATGAAAAATGGCATAACTTTTCACTTGGTTAACGAATTTAGGCAAAATTGGTATCGTTAGAAAGCTAATTAAATTATCTACAATTTGGTGGGTCTTGAGCTGCAAAATCCTACATATATTTAAAGTTATACACATTCAAAGTAGACCCTTGTAGAATCGAATATCCAATTTTGGATGAATGAAGGGTTCTTAGCTCAACTTTGCTTTAGGCTATTTCTATGAACATTTTCCACCTCATAATCACTTCATATACTGGGAGAAAGATCATGACACGTGAATTTGAATAAAAAACATGGAATTAGAGCTTACACACGTAGGAATGGCGGTTCAATTTCTAGCTCGAAAATGCAGGGTGTTACATTATCTCCCTCTTGGGATCATTCATCCTCGAATGATGGGCAGGGACCTTTTGAAGCTCTAAGGGGGTAGAATAAAGAAAGCAGTCTCACATTGAACATTTTTCCTCGAAAAAATATGAAAAGGCATCAAACAAACTACATGATAACCCATAGCGAAACGTGTAAGCACGAAATATGAGGCAATGAGACTTTACGTAGGGATAATCTTGCACATGAGCTCTATGAACCATAATCATCACAACATGAGGAATATGTTAATTTGGTGATAACAGGATTAACTTGCATCGGTACTAATTAGGAAATAAGGTTTTCATGGGACATAGGATTTAGAAGCATTCTCCATCTTACAAAGTGCCATGAACAGACTTAAACTTAGAGACACTAATCGTCTACACCCCAAAAAATAAATGGAATACTTCACACTCACAACCTTACAATTCTCCAATCACACATCCAGCCACAACAATTTGAGTCCTACTACTTAGTACTGCTATGTTGAAGCCTAACTCGAAGTTAAAAGGTGTTAACTTAAGCTATGGGACCTTATACTTTACATCCCTTTAAGAATATTTCTTCATCGTATCACTACAGTCAAACACACTCAAGATTTATTTTAGAGAGTACCAACCACATAGCACATAGGTTTGTGTTTTCAGGAACCACGACATTCAAGCCTAATCATTACGACACCCACTACCAGGATTTCCCCTACTAAGACCAGCAAATTCAATCACATTCATAAAGATTTTCACCATATTTCTCCTTCTTGGATATTTCACACAACAAAAGTTCATCTCTTTCTTTTCCCTTTCACCTATAACCTCAGCTCGAGAATCACATCAAATTTTTCACCTTCAAGAATATCTACTCCCATACCTAACACACTATTACGCTTTCACAACCACCATCATACTAACATACGGAGGGTCCTTAAGGGACCCGAGCATAAACATAATGAATGAAAGTAACATTATCAGACCATCACTCATACTTATTGCATTACTCGAGGAAGGACATGAAATGAAGATATGATAGAATAGACACGGAGTGCTTCAGATATCAAGTGTCTGGATCATAAGTAAAGGGTCGTTCGGCATAACCACAACACAACATTATTGTTTAGGACATACTACGATAAGAAACATAGGCACACATATCTCATAATTCGTATAACATAAGGTTAGAATTCATAAAGTCAATTATTGATACAAAGATTGATACTTGAAGCTATTGCTTCTCATTTTCCAAGATGAGATAGTCATAAGTTCGCACAACTTTATCGCTTTGGCTAATTCTGGCATAAAATGATTCAGTGACATACAAAAACATGTTTTCTTAGGACCAAGCATGCTGTAAGACATAGGTTTGGATCATAAGTAACATAACATATGGCTTGGATACTTGGAATATTGGATCACTGAGGGACATTATTGCTCCTTGTTTGGATATCGGAATATGACATGAGTTATATAGAGAGCTCAAACCATAGGCATAGGCAAGACATAAATACATAAGACATGGGTAGAAGTCCATTCAAATCGAAGTAGGAGGAGCTTGCTTGAACAGGAATTGATTTAACATGATTCTTACTTAAAACTTGACACCACAAAAAAAATTGAGAACTACTTTAATCCATTATCTCCCCCTTAGATCAAAGTCACCCTCCTAGACTTGCAAACATAACCTCACATCAAAAATCTGTAGCCATAACCCTCAACGCAAATGAGACATCACCATAAACTTAAACTCTAAACTCTCCCTGATGAACTATACTCAGAAGGCCTTGCTTTCCAAAAATGCAACTCTTAACTTTTGCTAACCTCTATAGCCATCACTCTACAACTCCCACTTTCATGAGCGTACGCATCCATGCTCCTTATCACAAAGGGGTATCAATATACACATGAATACAACTTCTCTCATTTATTTTTAATACAATGAAACTAAATTCTTTCTAGGACATCCGTTCAGGAATACTAATCATAACTTCCTCTAACACCCAAAGTCACCAACTTATGACTAACATTATTATGGGCATGGATATCCACGCTTCCAAACACTTAACACTCTATCCTCAACTCCTTAGAATACTCGCATTACACCTCTAATAACATAACTTACAACTTAACAAAATTTGTAAAATCATACCCAAGGCTCATATTACCTACCAGTATTTTCGTAGTTCAAATCTAACGAACACCAAATAGCAACTCACCAGACTTCTCTATACTACAATTTTAAGAACACAAACTAGGTACGTAAAACACTTATACACATAAATGCTAAACTTTCTCTTTTTAAGTATACTCTAAAGGCATTGCTTTCCCAGAACGCTACTCTTAATTTTTTCTATCCTCTATCGTCATTAACCTACAACATAATATCTCATGAGCACACACAACCTCACTCCTTATCAAATAAAAATCTATTCTCTACTACTTAACCTTCTAACATTAGACCGTTAATCGCATAACTCATATCATAATATCTTACCTAATGAGTAACTCCATACTACCAGGGGGTGAAACTTATTCTTATATACTTACGTCCTTATCCACTTAATGACTCACCCACAATTCATCATTTTAACACTAGTTCCCATATACACATATACCTCACAATTACCACTTAAACTTTTCATCAATTATCAACCTAGGCTCTTTCACAAACCACATCAAGCCTACTAATTCATTCCCATAAAGCATACATCATTAATCTTAAGCTACTATTCTCACCACCACATTCTACATCAAAAATTCAAGCCTATAGTCTAGCATCAATCATCTATCACCAATGAAGAGTGCAACATATATGCTAGTCCGTTAAATTAGGAAATTCTACTCAAATACCTCATTTCACCTAGATCCTGCCTACAACCAAATCACCTTCATGACATTACCACTACACCTCAAAATCAACTACATACCTTCTCACAAGTAGTACTAGTTTACAACTACAAAAGAAAAGAAGGTCAAGGGGGTAAGGTGACATAATAGACATGGCCAACCTTAATCTTATATTATAACCCTATACAATCTTATCTATATCTTGTACTTTGTCATATCATACTTACTTACCCAAGCATACATTTAGACTACCTTCAAATTCCACAAACAATAATGAGTCTATACTTATAACTTATTGGTGAATCTAAACATTTCCGTTCACAACCTACAAGGGATTTCTATAACCACCATAACTATCCCCTCTAGGCTCCTCTCTATTCTTAAATAGATAATAATCACAGCCAAGCACTTCCTTTAACAAATACCTTACAATCTACAAATATTACTACGACATTAGTCTATCACTATAAAATGGCAAATCATCCCTCAATCAACGGTTGTACAACTAATAATATTTATTTATACAAAAGTCACCCTCACTCTGACTTCTAACCTTGTGACTTCATATCACCAACTTATTGGGCCAATCTCACTACCAATAGATTATGACACTGACACTTTAACTTATACTGCTACTCTGGTGGAAATACAGTTCCAACATTCTTCTATACATTATTCCCCTTATGTATGACATCTGCAACATAAATTTTGAAAAGGATTGAATACACTTAATACCTCATGCTGAAAAGCAGAATTTCATCAGAATCAAAGTTTACACTAGAATCAATACACCTTGAAGCACTAACAGACTCTTCTCAAGTCCTTGCACAATTTTTATAATCTTTTATAACTCAATCTAAAAAGGACCACATCATTTGGATTCTAAGCTTTTGTACTTAATCACCTCAAAAATAAGACATATCTAAGAACATCAGAGTAAGAAAAGAATTGGGATAACTTTACTTTCGTATGGACGACATCACAGCACAAACCAGAGTATAAAAAAGGAACATTCTGACTCCATAACACAAACTAGAACATGAAGAAAGAGAAATATTCCTAAACGCCTTATAGCCTCCTACTTTTAAGTCTGGCGTGCTACATACCCATAGACAGGACTCTACGCGATGCGATTTTGCAGACACCCTAGGACCATGAACCTAACTTTGATACCAAGTTTGTCACGACCAAAGTTGGGGCCCTAGCCGTGACGGGCATCCAAAACCATGAAGGCCCGAGTGCCCTTCTATAACTGACAATCATACACACTTTCATATAATATGAAGGAAAATGCTAAAAGATAAAACAATATGGAATCATGGTCAATATCATCAATCAATTGAACAATTGGGTATGGATACCATAAACCTCTAACAACGTCTAACATCAGTCTGCGAAATCTCTAACAACTAGAAATGACATTTGTTTGAAATCTGGGACAAGTCCCCTAGATGGACCATGAATCAAAATAAAATAACCATAACCAGTTTCATAACCAGGCCTTCCAAAGTAAGGGAGGCTCACCAGCTGCAAACTTCTGACAAGTCAATCTACTGTTTAACGGGACCCCAGGATTGTGTCTCAGAATCCTAAAATATAGGGGGTCAATACAGATGTACTGGTACGTGAAACAACTCAAAATAATATATTTTTATACAAAATAGATGAGAGCATTTCATAAAAATAATGATCATATGAGTAAGTAAAATACATGGGCATACTTTAATAATTTCAAAACAATTCTTAACAACCTTGACTCACTCTTTATTATTCTTCTGAGCTAGTCGGTACACCCTACAAATTTGGAATTCCACAGTCTATATGGAACTCGCCCTTCACTCGACAGTCGAGCCTCCAATCCAAGTAGCCGCCAGGATTTGGAGATGGTGATACCCCCATATGAGCACACCGCAGGAATCCCCCATGTGAGATGCCTTAAATCATTTTCTTATTATCCTTCCATGTAGGATACAATATCATAAAACCTGCATCGGCAACTACAGTTTCCAGCGATGATCCCTTACACTCAAACGCATTTTCAGGTAACCTACTAGCTCTCTTAAGCCCAGCTTTTAGTTTTTTAAAATAACATGTTTCATGCTTTCCAAACATTCAATAATTATCATTATTAAGGGCATGTAATCACCAGGTATCATCATATCCTGACTTGCAAGTCAATATAATATCAAATTCATAGCCCATCATATTCAAAATCAAACACATGACCACCCAAGATTCATAACATCACAATAGAGTCATCCCTTCAAAATATCAATAACATTTAGGCATTTATCCTTTATTTACAAGGTTCAAAACATGCAGTGGTCATGTCAATTTATTTAATCACATGCAATTCTTTCTCTTTAAATCAAGTATATAGTTATAACAAAAAACTCCCTCTCATCCTTTATAAACTATGTCAAACACCATGATATTGAGAAGATCACTTTCAAATCTTAAAATATGCATTTCAAATCATTCACAGTAAAATTATAAACTTTAATTCACAACAAGAGAGGGATTTCATACTCATGCTCTCAATCAATCTTACAAAATGCATGAAATTCATATATATATAGTTATAATTCAATCTTCATGAAAAGTAGTTCAAGATAATATGTATTTCTGTCAAAACAATCCCATGATGCATAATCTTGAAAAATCATATTGTATACTTCATTATAAATCATAATTGGGGATCTTTAATCCTGATAAAATATTTAAACTTAAGCCCAAGGTTTTTAGAGTAGTCCCACATACCTTAAGTGGTTTAATTTGAAAAATGGAACCCGGATCTTGATAGATGAAACTCGGATCTTGATTTATTTCTTGAGATCTTGGCTTAGGAGTTAGGGTTTTTTCTTTTATGTTCCTGGGAAAGGGAGGACGATTTCAATAGAATATGAATTTGGGGCTAAAGTGTTATTTTGGGGCTAAAATTTGGTGTTTTGAACGTTTGGGGTCTAGGGAAAAGGACCAAAGTGACCCTTGATCCTTAAGAAGAGAAAACTGTGGGGGAATAGACCTCACATCGCGACCCCTAGTTGGGTCAAGAAGCCCTCACAACGAGACCCCTATTTGGGTCAAGCAGCCCTCGTATCGGAGGCTATCATGACCCCTTACTGCCTCACATGAAAAATGGCATAACTTTTCACTCGATTAATGGATTTAGGCAATATTGGTATAGTTGGAAAACTAATTCAATTATCTACAATTTGGTGGGTCTTGATCTATAAAATTCCATGTATATAAAAAGTTATACAAGTTCAAAGTAGACCCTTATAGAATTGAATATCCAATTTTTTATGAATGAAGGGTTCTTATCTCAACTTTGCTTTAGGCTATTTCTATGAACATTTTTCACCTCATAATCACTTCATATACGAGGAGAAAGATCATGACACATGAATTTAAATAAAAATCATGGAATTAGAGTTTACACACATAGGAACGTCGGTCTGATTTCTAGCTTAAAAATGTGGGGTGTTACACTGAAGATCTTCTAGAAGTTTCTCCCAAAAGGGAAATCAACTTTGGAATAGACCTTCTTCAAGATACTCAGCCTATATCTATTTTGCCATACCGAATGGCTCCAGCTGAACTCAAAGAACTAAATTAATAGTTGAAGGATCTCCTAGATAATGGATTCATCAGACCTAGCGTCTCCTCGTGGGGAGCACCAGTTCTATTCATGCGTAAGAAAGATGGTCCTCTCAAAATATACATAGACTACCGTCAGTTGAACAAAGTCACAGTCAAGAATAAATATCCACTTCCTAGAATTAATGACTTGTTTGACCAACTTAAGGGTGCCAGTTACTTTTCTAAGATAGGCCTTGGATCAGGCTATCATCAGCTCAGAGTTAGGGATTGAGACATTTCAAAAATAGCTTTCTGAACCCAGTATGGTCACTTCAAATTTCTAGTCATGTCCTTTGCCTTAATAATGCACCAGCAGTTTCATGGACTTGATGAATCGAGTGTTCAAGCATTACTTGGACATGTTCGTTATAGTCTTCATTAATGACATTCTTATCTATTTCAGTAGCGAGAATGATCATGAAGAATACCTCAGAATCATACTTCAGACTCTCAGAATCCATCAATTGTTCGCCAAATTTAGTAAGTGCGAATTTTGGCTAAGGTCAGTAGAATTCCTTGGTCATATTATTTTCGTTGATGGCATTAGAGTTGATCCTCAAAAGACGAAGCGGTGAGAAACTGGCCTAAACCCATTTCCTTATTCAGACATCAGGTTTTTCTTGGGTTTGGCTGGCTATTACCGTCTGTTTGTTGAAGGTTTTTATTCTATTGCATCCCTTATGTCCAAATTGACTCATAATAAAGTTAAATTTTAGTGGTCAGATTCATGCGAGAAGAATTTTTAGGAGTTGAATACTCGACTCACCTCAGCCCCATTTCTTAATTTGGCAGATAGTTCAGATGGGTTTGTTGTGTACTGTGATGCATCTAGAGTAGGTTTGGGTTGTTTCCTCATGCAGAGAGGTAAGGTTATAGACTATGCCTCAGACAACTTAAGCCCCATGAGAAGAATTATCCTACTCATAATCTCGAGTTAGCAGTTGTAGTGTTTACCTTAAAGATTTGGAGGTATTACTTGTATGGGGTACATGTTGATGTATTCACAGATCATAAGATCTTGCAGTATGTGTTCTCTTAAAAATATTAGAATTTGCATCAGAGAAGGTGGTTAGAGTTATTGAAAGATTATGACATAAGTATTCTGTGTCATCCAGGCAAGGCCAATGTAGTGGAAGGTGCTCTCAGTAAGTTGTCTATGGGTAGTATTGCTCATGTTGAGGATGATAAAAAGAATTTCATTCAGGAAGTTCATCAGCTTGCCCGACTAGGTGTCCGCCTAGTCAATTTAGCAGAAGGTAGTTATGGGTGCAGAGTAGTTCAGAATCCTCTCTAGTTTCCAAGGTAAAGAAAAAGCATGATAGAGATCCCAGTCTATTTAAGTTGAAAAAATCATTCAGAGATCAGAAAGTGGAGGTTTTATCCCACGGGGAAGATGGTATACTGTATTGTCAAGGTCAGCTATGCGTGTCTGGTGTAGATGACTTGAGGCAATGAATTCTTACAGAAGCACATGGTGCACACTACTCTATTCATCTAGGAGACACTAAGATGTACCACGATTTACAGGAGATCTATTGGTGGAGTAGGATGTAGAGAGTTATTGCAGAGTTTGTAGCTAAGTACTCTACGTGTCAGCAGGTTAAGATTGGGCACTAGAAACCTAGTGGGTCCATGTAAGAGTTCAGTATTCCCACATGGAAGTGGAAAAAAGTGAACATGTATTTTGTAATGGGTTTGCCCCATACCCGTCATCATCATGATTCTATTTGGGTCATCGTAGACAGGATGACCAAATCAACTCATTTCTTGCCAGCCCATACCTCTTATTCAGCCGAGGACTAAGCCAAACTCTATCTCAGAGAGTTGGTTAGGTTGTATGGTGTTCCCTTATCTATTATCTCAAATAGAGGTACCCAATTTTCCTGTCATTTCTGGAAAGCGTTCCAAAAGGGTCTTGGTACCTAAGTCCACCTTAGTACAACCTTCTACCCTCAAATAGACGGTCAAGCAGAAAGGACCATTCAGACTCTTGAAGATATGCTGAGAGCATGCGTAGTTGATTTTAAAGGTAGTTGGGATGACCACTTGTCTTTGATTGAATTCGCATATAATAACAGTTATCATTCCAGTATTCAGATGGCTCCATTTAAAACTCTCTATGGTAGGAGATGTAGATCCCCAATAGGTTGGTTTGAAGTGGGTGAGGTCACAGTAGTAGTGCCTGACTTGGTGTTTGATGCCTTAGAGAAGGTTCAGTTGATCAGAGAAAGGTTTAGAGTAAACCAGAGCCGACAAAAATCGTATGCAGATATGAGAAGAAAGGATCTCGAGTTTGAGGTCGGTAATTTTGTGTGCTTGAAATATCTCCCATGAAGGGGGTAAAGAGGTTCGGCAAGAAAGGAAAACTAAGTCCCCGATATGTCGGTCCCTACAGAATTCTCAGTTATTTCGGAAAGATAGATTATGAGATTGAGTTGCCTTTAGGTCTAGCTTCAGTACACCCAGTGTTCTATGTCTCATTATTGAAGAAGTGTATTGGTGATCCTGTTGTAGTTGTTCCCCTAAAAAGCATTTATGTTCAGAACAGTCTTTCCTATAAGGAAGTTCCAGTCGAAATTCTTGATCATCAAGTTCGTAGACTAAGGAACAAAGAAGTTCCACTAGTCAAAGTTCTTTGGCGGAATCAGTTCGTTGAGGGAGCCACTTAGGAAGCAGAAGCAGATATGCGGACCAACTACCCTCATCTTTTCTCTGCAAATTCATAATATATTTAAGGTACTAATCTTCTTAAGATTTCTCTCTATCATGCTCAGTTTCAGTTGCACATCATGTTCATGTCAGTCGTGCATTTATGGATTAGTTCAGTCATGCATTCAATGCATCAGATATGTATGTTCAGTGTGTAAGCTCGGTCCATCAGTTTTCCTCAGCTTAACCAGTCTTATTCGAGGACGAATGATCCCAAGAAGGAGATATTGTAATATCCCATATTTTTCTAGCATGATTTAAGTCCCAATACATGAGTATTCATATATAAATTTTTGAAATACCCATTATTTTTCAGTTTAGAGCCTGCCATTGCGTAGGAAATTTAATTCACTTTCCAACAATATAAAATTCACCCAAATTCGATAATCGGGTGAGGAGTTATGGCTATTTAAAGTTTCAATCGTTAAACATCGCCATTCAGGCCAGCAGTGCATCGCGGAGTATGTCTAAATGACAATTATCAACTTCCAATGTGACTCCGTGATATCACCGCATCGCAGAGGTCTTCAAATTCTCAATTTTCCAATTCCAGCAAGGGACCACGATGTTGGACCATCGCGCCAAGGACCCAATTCACAGTTGTCAGTTTCAAGTAAAGCAACGCGATTGTACTGCGTCGCGCCAAGTTTCCAGGTTGCATCCAACGTGGCAACGCGATACCACTACGTAGCGCCAATAAACACATCCCCATTGGCAATTTCTAGTAGCGTGTCGCGCCAGGGGGCAAAATCAGGAAAATTCTATGGAAAGTTAAAGTTTCGTCCAGGGTTAAAATAGTCTTTTTCCATCATTTTAATCCACCCAGATATGGGATTTAATCCCTAAGAATGTCTTAAGCTTATTCATTAATAGCTTTTTCCCCAAATCAAAGAACATTCTCTCCCAATCAAGAAAACCCTAGCTTCAAAGAATTAAGGACAATCCTCAAGAATTCACCAAGAACTTCAAGAAACTCATCAATTAAGGTATGTTAGATGTTCATCCATGGGCCCCTTTCACCCATGGAGTCCAAGCATCCGATTTAAATTGTGAATTTGCTATCTTTTCAAGTTATATTGATTTTGAATTATGATTAAAACCATGAATTCCCATGAATCTTGTTCTATATCATGTTTTAATGAAATTGATGTCTATTACTACACTACATATATTTAAATGTTATTGTCCACTGATTTAATTCATGATTTGTGTTAATGGTATTGAAATTGTGCTCTACTACAAGTTTTGGTCTATTTCTCATGCTTAATGTACACCATGCATATCAAGTGTTTGATAAAATGCTTACAAGAATGAATATTTAATAAAAGCCTTTATGTTGTGTCCTTCAAGCTTAGTGTCGTTTTACTATTATTGCTTTTGAGTCCTGGGGGTATTAAATACCCAAAAATCATAGTTGTTTACTTAGTCTAGTTTCAATATCTTCAGAATAACTTCAGATTATATTATGAGCATTATCAGAACAGTCAGTTAAACTCAGAAATAGTCAGTAACTCAGTGTCATTCAGTTGGGAGTAGGATTTAGCACCGAGCGAGTGTAGGGATGACAGCTTCCCCATCAGATAGGCAGAGTCACTAGTAGCAGTTCCTAAACTCCAGAACTACCTAGCCAGCATAGTATATGAGAAGCTACCCATCAGTTTAGGCTTGACTATCTCGCAGGGGTCACCCGTCAGTTCAGGCTTGACACCCTTAGTCCTTCGGGACAGTACATCAGTATAGTGAATCCACATAGCCAGCATTAATACCCGTGGCACGGTATTAATACCCTTCCAACTGGGGCTATAGGTTGGACCCCGATTAGCTCAGATTGGGTCATGTCGGTTAGATGATAGCTCCCACAGTCTCAGTCCAATAATCAGACCAGTAGTTTAGTCTCAGTGTTGTTCGACCAAGGCATACAGATATCAGTTATTTTAGTATTTCAGTGTATAAAATTTTATTTAGTTCATGTTATATGCTTGGTCATGCATCCCCAGTATCTATAGATTTCATGTACCTTCTGTATTTACAGACTTTCATACATACACCGTATTTACAGATTTCACATATTTTCAGTATCTACAAATTTCATGGTCTCTATTCAGTATTCCATATTTTACATGTATATTCAGACAGGTATTATTCCTGTTCACAAAACCATGCATGTCAGCCTACCTTATTTAGCATACCAGTACATTCAAAGTACTGATCACATACCTTTCTTTTGCGCTATGATGTATTATATCATAGGTTTTGACACTCAGTTTCCTGATCACGCTTAGACTTCTCAGACTCTCAGCAGTAGCAGTTGTGAGTCCTCATATTTTGAGGATGGATTATTTTATTTTAGGCTTTCAGTTTAGTAGTTAGTTGGAGTTAGTTGGGGCATGTCCCATCAACTCACAGTTATTCTGTTTAGAGGATTTTAGACACTATAGTCAGTTATTCAGTATTCAGACTTCAATTGACATGTCAGTTAGTTATTCAGTTTGTCTCATATTTCAGTATTTATTCAGACTCAGATAATTATTTTTTCAGATTCATAATTCAGTATTTGTTTCAGATATTAAAACCTTATGGCATATTAGTTATTCTTTCACATTTATGATTATGTTATTTAGTGTTCACAGCAGGTACCAACTCATGGATTAGCTTGTGGTCCCTCAGGACTGTAAGCACCGTGTGACGCCCAGGGTGTACTCTCGGGGTGTTACAATTGACCCAAATAGTATATCTATTTCCTCAATAGTACGATATATATCAACGTATCATTCAAAATATTTTGATATATAGATTCAGTTATCTAGCTTTCGATTACTACATACGTCACTACACGAGATATACGTATATATACATATATTCAATTGTCTATCATCTTTCAAATACGTACTATAAACATCACATACACGATTTTACTACCCCAAAATAATATACAACGTATTTCACATATACTCAGATACAAAACTTGTAAGCGAAAAAACTCAAATTCACCGCCAAAATTTGGCGGTCGTTCAAAATTCGAAATTCAAAGCAAATGATAAGTATATGCCAGTTTCAGGATTCAATTTTCTGTCTCCCTCCCCTACTTTCTTCTTTCCCCCTCCCCCTATATACCTCGTAATACTTGTCTTACGTTATTACAACTTCAACAACATATGTGTGTCTTCATTGACCCAAAATAGTATATCTATTTCCTCAATAGTATGATATCTATCAACATATCATTTAAAATATTTTGATGTATAGACTTAGTTATCTAGTTTTCGATTACTGCATACGTCACTACACGAGATATACGTATATGTACATATATTTAATTGTCTATCAGCTTTCAAATACGTACCTTAAACATCAAATACACGATTTTACTACCTCATAATAATATACAATGTATTTCACAAATACTAAGATGAATTATCGATTACACTATCTTATGTCATTAATATACCTTCACTATATAATATGTATATACTATCTATATATACCTATACATACACACACATATACACACTATCGACTATATCAAGTTCACTATATAATATGTATATATATATATATATATATATATATATATATATATGCATATATATATATATATATATGCATATATATATGTATATATGAACTCTATAATGCGTACTATATATATCACATCCACAAGTATATTACCTTATAATAGAACACGTTCATTATATTCTGATGAATTAACGATTTTATATTACATTATTATGACTGGAATAGTAACATAATAACATTATCTCAAAGGTATGATATATATATATATATATATATATATATATATATACACATATTCATTATACAAAGATTATGCATGTTTAACGTCATTTAACGTATATACAAAGAAAAATATTTATTTTATATATTGAAACATAAGTAAAAGATAAAGATTATGTTTAATGTAATTTATTTATTTTATTTGATATATTTTTTAGTGTAATTTTTTCACAAAATTTAAGAATGGTTGATTTTTTTATTATTATATTGATTATCGACTATGTGTGATCAGTGTAATTTCAAAAAAAATTATATATATATATATATATATATTAGATTATATATATAATTATTTTTAATAAAAATAATATATATATTTGATTACATATATATAATTATTGGTTACTAAAAATTATTTATTTTTTAATTTTTTTTAGTTCAAAAATCGACCCCAAGTGGTCGATTTTTTTAAATTATTTTTTTTATTTTAATTAAAAAACCAACCACAAGTGGTCGGTTTTTAAAAATTATTTTTTTTTATTTTAATAAGAACCGACCACAAGTGGTCTATTTTTTTAAATATTTTCTTTTTTCTTTAAAATTAAAAACAGTCCACTAGTGGTTGATTTTTTTAAAATAAAAAGAAAATATTTTTTAAAAATCGACCACTTGTGGTCGATTTTTAAAAATATTTTTTAATTATATTTTTTAAAAAAAATCCAACCACAAGTGGTCGGTTTTGTTATATTTTTAATTTTAATTTGTAAAATAAATAATAATTAATATAAAAAATATTGAAATGATTATTTTGAAATTTTAAAATATAAAAGAGACCACATGTGGTCGCTTTTTAAAAAAAAATTATAAAAAAATAAAAAATCGACCACTTGTGGTCGATTTTTTCCGACCACAATTTGTGGTCGGTTTTTTCGGTTTTTTTAGTAGTGAATTGTGGAGGTGTGATATGTATATGGAGGTTGGAGAGAGAAAATACAAATAAATGTGATATTTGTTATTAGTTTTGATTGATGGAATTTTATGTAATAATAGAAAGTTAGGATGTATATTTATGTAAATTTTTTACTATTTTAGCAATGTTGTAGGTTCTGTAATGGTTACTATACAATTATCTTCCCTCTTTTTATTTTTTACTATTTTAGTATTCATGTACGTAAGTCTAAGGTTCTGCGACTTTCGTCGAAATTTGGGTTGATCAAGATGCGATGCAATATAATTTAGTTAGTTCATATTTTTGCTATAATACACAGATAAATATTTTAACTTGGCCTCAACTGACAACTAAATACTTAAACTTTGAGGCTATACATTTACACAGCTCAACTTACAAAATAATCTTCTAGACATCTTCAAATTTATGTACCACGTCAGCTTTAGATGTCCATGAAACACAATAGGAACAAGTTGAGGTGTCTTGATGTGCATTTTAATAGTTGAAGTGTTTAGTTGTTAGTTGTGACCGAGTTAAGGTGTCTATCTCTATATTATGCTTTTTTTTATGCATAATAGTCAATTTTATGAGATAAATAGTTTTGTTATAATCTAAACCATATTTGTTCGAGTATGTGTTTATCTTTGAATTAAAGTATTCTATATGTCACGAAAGTAGCATCAACTTTAGATTTTCTAATGCCAACTTATGAATTGTTATTTTTTTTTTTGTATGTTTTGATTCTTATTTCACAACACATAGAAAGTCCAATAATAAACGTACGTTTAAAATTTATCATTTATAATATAAAATTAGTGTAGCTGGCCGCACTTCGCGCAGTTATTAAAACAAAATCAACATATGATTAAACATTAATTTCATAATTTTCTATTTACAAAAATTAATGCTTATTAATCAAATATTGGTTTATGATTCTTTTAGTATCTTATATATGAGGTTCTTTGAAAGAAAATTTATGAGAAATATTCCAAGTTCAGTAAAGAACAATCAATTTGACTTAGTAAATATGAAATTTGATAAGACAAAACAGAAAATAGCAAATTAATCAAAAAATTAAAAAATATTACTGTAATGACATAAATTCTTCCGTTAAGACAAGAGTTCTAGAAATGAAAAGTCTTACAAACTGAAATAATTTCAACTTTTGTTTACTTAGTGCCTCTTTGGAAGAGATTATAATCTGGTCAAAACAGATTATAATCTCTTTTCAGCTTATAAGGGTGTTTGGCAAAACTTGAAGTTGCTTAAAAAAAGTTATTTTTGGCTTTTTTTAAGCCAAAATCAATAAGCTGCAAATAACATCTTTTTTTTCCAGCTTATAATTTTTTTAAGTTTGACTAATGAAATTACATTTGTGTCCTAATATTTTTTTGCTTATTCCAATTCTACCCTTGTTGGCCTACTGCGTTGGGACTCTCTTTTCTTGACAAACCAATTTATGTCACTGTAGCTTTCCCTTTTCAACAAAAATACCTACTACTACTTGTTACACAATTCATAATTTTTAAAAAAAAAAAACTATTTTTGATTTAATTTATGTGATAGTTTTTATTTTGCGAGAGTCAAATAATTTCACTATAAATTTGATAAAAAATAAACTTATTTGAATCTCGAAATTCTATAGATACCACATAAATTGAGACGGAGTGAGTGAGTATGGATTATAATATTTTAATATAAAATTATCTTTTTCAAACACAAACATTCAACACTTAAAGTCTTAAAAAAATACTTTTTTAGCGCACAAATTAATAGTCATTTATGAAAATATCTTTTATATATATATATATATATATATATATATTAATTTTAATTTGAATCATTTTTATAATAAAAATTAATAATAATCAACTCTATATATTATTAACAGCTATAAGGGTATTTCAGTCATTTTGATTTTACAAAAGTGCTTAAAAGCATTATTTACCAAACACATCAATAATTTTTTTCAGTTTCAACACTTTTATCCAAACATTTAACTGCTTATTTTTAAAATAAGTTCAGCACTTTTAAAAAACTTTTTTTCAGCCACTTTTTTTCAGCCCATCCAAACGGGCTCTTAAATGACTTAAGTCTTTACCTTTTATTGAGTAACTTAAATGATGTCTATATGAAAAATAATGAGGAAAAAAATATACAAAAAAAAAAAAAAATTGACTTAAATGAGAAGACGAACAGAAGTCAAAAAAGAGGTTTTCTTATTACAACTATGTTATATCAACATGGTATGCACAACACACACACATATCAAACATGTTTTACGTTAACAGTAAAAATAATTTACTGAAGGCGCAAAGTATAAAATTTTGTAGTAGAGTCTTGTTCTTAAAGGATGCATATCATTCAAATTTCTACTTTTTCAAATTAATTGACTATCTCTCTGGATGAATCAACCATCATTATCTTCTTTATTTTGATGAACTTGTACCAAATTAATTTGATCATCTTTTTTTTGATGAATCTTACATCACTATCAAATTTTCTTCTTCATTTTGATAGTTTCGCATTTTTGAACAATAATTATACTTTTATTGTTAATTCATCACCTAAAATCATGTCTTTAATAGTGTTATTTCTTCCTTAATTTCACTTTTATCTCACCGAGAAAAATTAAAACAAAGGGAATCAATATGTTGGTCTATGAAAGACTGCATATACATGAGAAACAACCTATACTGCATATACATGAGAAACAACCTATCTTAAATAAAATAATATTCACTCCATTAATTTAATAATAGCTCATCAACCTGCACAATACATATATTTTAAGTATTAAAAAGATCAAAAATACATATATTTGGGATAAACGTGGAAGGAACGTTCGCGTAAGCTAGTTAATGTCCAAAAACGTGTATGCTATCAAAAAATTGATCCACTAAATTACATAAATTCCATACTTAAGAGACTATACTACCTAATATCCCTTACTTTTTAAAAATTTACATAAAATTCCATTTTTCAACTTTACTCTTATACATATCAAGAAAATCTCACATCCTATTTTTACTCCACCATTAACTCGCTCAAGATTTCCTTCCCTAAAATATCTCCCTAATTATCAACAATTAAATCATCTTCCTTCCTGGGTTTTTTTCTTCCATTAATGCTTAAATCATCTTCCTTCCTGATTTTTTTCTCCTCCATTAATGCATGCAACTTTTTTTTCCTCTCCTAAAATCTCTCCCATTTTTTTTAAATAAATCTTTTGATACATATCTAAATTTATTTAGTTATTCATACATATTTATTTTTTAATGGTGATTCATACGAATAATAAATATGATATCATTATATGGGTATTATGATGATTCATACGATAGATACATTTTGTATGATTTTAATGGGTGATACATATGATATTAATGGGTGATACATATTGTATTATGGTGATTCATATGGTAGATACAATTATTGGGTGATTCATATGATATTAATGGGTGATTTATATGGTATTATGGTGATTCATATGGTAGATACAATTATTTATTTCAATTATTGGGTGATTCATATGATATTAACGGGTGATATATGGTATTATGGTGATTCATATGGTAGATACAATTATTAGGTGATTCATATGTTATTAATGAAAGGTAATGGTGTAGTCAGTGTAGGAAATAAAAGTAATAATATTTAAAAAAAAAAGATTAAAAGCAGAATTGAAACATAATTAAAATTAAATCTAAAAAAAGCAGACTAAAATTAAAGACGAAAAAAAAGAGAAAAAAGACCCAAAAAATCTATCTTTCATAATTAATGACGAAAAAGTAAAACATAATTAAAACATCTAAATTAAATCTAAAAAGGAGAAAAATTAGATGTCTTTCCTTAAATAAAAAAATACAATGAATAAAAGAGAATTTATTATTTTCTTAAATAAATACCTTGTTAGTTTCAAATGTATCACTTTTTTTATATGTATCACTATTTTAAAAAAAATAAAATAAAATATAATTAATAAAATAGTCGAGATTTTATATAATATCATTTAAAGATTTAGAAATTTATGTGAGTTAACCTTCTAAAATGTTATGCAAATTGGCCCAACAACAAGAGTGTTGCCCGAATGTTTACACCCAGCCAATAAACACATAACACATGTCATTTTATTGATCTCCTTCTAGTGTTCCCTTAATTCCTAGTTAACTATTGTACTATATTCTACTCTCTGTCCCAAATTTCAGATTGAGATACACATTGATTAATAAAAATAATTAATAACATAACTAGTTTATCATAATATTCCTGTTAAATGATGTTGATAGTTTAATTTAAAGAAAAAGTAATTAATGCAAACGGTAAAATATGAAAGATAAATCAAAATAAGAAATCAAATTAGAAAATTTGAGACAGTTAATTTGAGAAGGAGGGAGTACTAGTATTTCTTAAACTCAGTGCAATTCTACTCGGTAGTTATAATATACATCAGCGTTTGTGTTGGAAATTTGAGATGTTACAGAAATTAACCCTCCCATATATAGGCAGGAATATGATTACTTGGAAAATAATGGTACAAGGGTCAGCCCTTTTTGCTTCACAAAAGGATATTCTGTTTCTTAAGGTCCGAAGTTTATACCGTCGTTAATGTTGAATTGAAAATTGGCTTTTAATTTGAGGACTGGTTTTTTTTTTTTCATCACCATAAGTATAGTTAGAACGATTGGATTCGCGTACTTTTGTTGACCATTCGTTGTTACAAATCCTAGTTCTTGTAGCTGAAGTTGCTCCAACAATTTATAAGTAACGAGATCGAGTGAAGTTCTGATGGTTGACCAAGTTTCAGGAAAAAATAAGTAGAGGAAACTACAACAATAACATACCAAGAGTAATCTCATAAGGGTCCGCAACCGTACCCCAACCTTATGAAAGTAAAGAGATTGTTTCCGATAGACCATTGGCTCATGTAAAGTATATCAAGTAAACTTATCACCTTATGCAAATCTATGTTGGTTGAGACATCCATATCTCTGTTGAAGAAGTTGTTGATAAATTTGATGTTTTGTTGAACGGGGTAGTTGGGCACACACTTTTCTTCGTTGTTATGTTGTTATCTTCAGGAGGTATGATATCATCTGTGAGTCTGCATTTTTTCATAACAGGTGGTTCATTGTCAGTGCAATTGTACTCAGTAATCCAGGATCTATTTCCTTTCCCTCTATGTGCTCGTGGGGAATACTCGTGTTGTTGTTAATGGTTACTAATTTGATAGCAGTCCATGTCTTGTTTTGCTGGTTGTCATTTTTTTGTATCCCATCTTGTGGGTTTATCTGGTGCATTCTTCCTACTCGGCTGGTTGTCATTTCAGATATCCTCCATGGTTTCCGATAGCATGTTGATCTCTCCTTCTTGTGTGGATTTTCCTTGCAAAACTGTGAAGGGGTTGATGTTCTTCTCTCGTATATCCTATATTTGAGTGGTCTTTCTAGCCATTAGGACCCTGCACTTACCATCAGTGTGTCCCTGTACTCTGCTATTCGAGCAGAAAGATCATGGTTTCGTATTCAATCCTTTGTATGAAAGTTCCAATTTTGCCCTGTGCATTCCTTATTACCACTGAGATCTCATTTAACAACGGCCTTGTTGGATCTATCTCGACTCTCATTTTAGCAGTTGTTGGCCTCAATTTGGTGCGTGCGGCCTTGTACAGGATCAAGGGACTTCCAATAGGATCTAAGATTGTACGAAGGTCATACAAAAGTACCAAAAGGAGTCGAGCAGCCCTTTTTGCTCCCTAAAAATTTACTTTGTCGGAATTTGCTTAACTAAAGGTGAGGAGGTGGGCGGAGGGTGGGTTGGGGAAAAAGAAGCGCCTCTTTTTTATTCATTAATTTGTTTTTTGCGATCGGGTATTATGTGTTTTAAGGAAAGTTTATACCGTCGTTAGAGTTGAATTAAATATTGGCTTTTAAGGATTCATTTCTTTGGTCGTCATGAGTATATTTATAAGGATTGGATTCATGTACCTTCGTTAATATTGGTCGCTAAAAATCCTAGTTCTTGTAGCTGAAGTTGCTCCATCAATTGAGTGAGTAACGAGATTGAGTGATGTTTTGATGGTTGATATATAATTCTAGAGGGAAGGAAGGGAGTTAATTAATTGTTGATCTTGAGAGTTGGACAAGTGGGGGCGAAAAAGCAGCAAGTACATCAGTACTAATCCTACTTCAGATGTGGAAGCAGGCGACCATCTTATAAGGCGTTGATGTTACTAGAATACCTGCTAACTCATGGACCAGAAAGTATTGAGGATGAGTTTCAAAGTGATGAAGATGTTATCACACAAATAGAAAGCTTTCAATATGTTGATGAAAAAGGGTCGGTCTTTATACTTTTATCAAATTTCCTTTCTCGTGCCTCTAGTGAGTTAGAGACAGAGTTCAAAAAGATCAAATCTTTGCATGACATTCGTTTTCATTAAAACAAGTTTAAGAGGGAGAGACAGAGAGCGTGAAAAGTGACAGTTGGAATAGAAGGGTTCGGGAGTTTCTGCAATCATACTATTTCGGGTAAAGAAGCTATGAAAATAGCCATTTCCGAGAGGTACATAAGAAGCAATTCTTGTGAAGAATATTTAAAGTTGATTTTTTGGATAGCATAATTTTTCTAGTAAAGTTTCTAGAATATCTTGTGTAATTTCTAGGATAATCATCTTGAAGAAATATCAAGATATTTTAGGTAATTCTAGGTAGAGAAATCTAGAAAAATGTAGTCTATTTGATAATTGTATATAGGAAAGATCCAGATATTCTAGAGTGTTAGATATAAGTGGAAGAGGATAGAATACTCTACATTTATAATATCTAAAATCATCCCTACACAAGTATAAATAGGTATGACATTAGGCATTTGTAATCAACCAAAAAATAAAACCATCTCTTTTCATAGCTTCCTCTTGTTTAATTGAATCTTCCGATCTTAGTTAACGATCTTGGGCTAGCAGAAGGTCTCCCCAATTATACCTTTCTTCTGCTATTCTCTACATAATATCAGAGCCAAAGCGTAGATTGACTTGTGTTTATTTCAAGATCAGGTTGTGGTTGATTCAACTAGTTTATTCGAATGGATTTAAAGGGTTGCGTTAATGGACTGGGAATGGAGTTGTTGAATCAGTCCAATTACAAGGTATAGAAGACTCATATGAAATCATACCTTGTAGGTGAGAATTTGCGGAATGTTGTTAACGGGAGTAACATAAGTCCTCCGGACGACGGACCGGGAGTAGTAATGCATATAAGAAGTGGAAGCAAATTAATGCGAAGGCGAAGTTCATACTAAAGAGGTCTATCTCCTCCAGTTTATTTGACCATATTATAAGGTGTAAATCAGCTCATGAAATTTGAAGGACCCTCGACCAGTTGTTCAACAAGGGGAATGAAGCTTGGCTACAAATATTGGAGAATGAATTGGCAAACACCACTCAAGGTAATCTTTCTGGAATAAGAACTTATGTTTTGAGATTTGTTTATTAAATACGGACGAGGCTATCTCTGAAGCACAAATAAAAAGAATTATCATTCATCGTTTGAAGCCAGAATATATTCCCTTTGTGACATCAATTCAAGGATGGTCCCACAACCATCCTTGGAGAAATTTGAGAATTTGTTGTCATCACAAGAGTTACTAGCCAAATAATTGGCTGGTGAATTTTTCAAAGAAAATGATGCAATGCTCTTATAGCTAACAAGAGGAACATTGAAGGAAAAATAAGAGATATGCCTCACTCTCGATTCTCAGAAGATTCAAGTTCGCCTAGAAAGAAGGAAGAGTCTTTTAACAATTATACTAAGAAGCCTCTCAGATGTTATCGGTGTGACAAAGTAGGACACATAAAAAGATATTGTCGATCCACGGAGAGCAATATAGCTCATACCAAAAAAGTTGTTGAAGGTGAAGAAGGTTGGGAAAGATGCTTAGCAACTGAGAGTCGAGCAATAGATGTCTTGACTTTCATAAATTTGCAAAGAGATTTGTTCGGATCTAATAAAATCCATCATGTGGAGAAGGAAGACACTGATAAGGAACAAGAAAATTTTGAAGATGTTCAGATGGGGATACGGTAGCTGCAATTAAGAAAATCAAAGAACCAGATCTTGAAAATAGGAACAAAAGTCTGGACGTGGAGGATATTAAAGTAGATTCTGAGCAGATAATGTCTAAAATTTTATATGCTAGTAATGACTTTATTGGAGAAAGCATTAAGAAAAATGTAGTGAAAGTTGAAGCCTCTGATCAATCATCTATCGTATCAACATCAATCACTGGCTTAGAGAAAATATTGGAAGTTGATGAAGAAGCTAGAGATCCAATGAATGATGAAGTTCAAAGTAAAGCCCCAATTTCAGAATGAGAGACATATAATATGATTAAAGAATTTGAAATGAAATTTAGTGATGAATCCTATTATGGTGTTGAGGCTTCATGGGGAATTGATGATCAGATCATCATCAAATCAAATGAGGATACTGATACAAATGAAGTATCCTTGTGTTATGGAGTTGTTTCAGAAAGAGTAAGTTCTAAGATCTTGAATCCTAGAGCTCCAAACTTTTCCATCACATATGTGTCTCCAGATAATGAAGTTATAAAGGAGTTTAGAGAAAGGGCGAGCTCGGAAGTCAACATTATAAAACTCGGTAATGTGATGATTCATATGGTTCTCAAAAGGCAAAGAGGATTATATTCAAGCTATCGTGCTACAGAGATGATAATTTTGTCAATACGTATTCTTGCTTCATTATGGACAAATCAATGACGAAAAATCTTCATCATTGGAGAAAGAAAGAAGAGTTGGAAAAAAACTGCTAAGAGTTTCACCAAGGCATGATTCAAAACTATGTTTGAGTTCTTCCGCAACAAGTTTGGGATGGCTTCCAAAAAATTACTTTAAGGAGGAGTGTGAAGAATATTTAAAGTTGATTTTTGATAACATAGTTTTTCTAGTAAAGTTTCTAGAATATCTTGTATAATTTATAGGATAATCATCTTGAAGAAATATCAAGATATTCTAGGTAATTCTAGATAGAGGAATCTAGAAAATGTAGTCGATTTGATAATTGTATATAGGAAAGATCTAGATATTCTAGAGTGTTAGATATATGTGGAAGAGGATAGAATACTCTAGATTTGTAGTATCTAGAATCATCCCTACACAAGTATAAATAAGGATGACATTAAGCATTTGTAATAAACCGAAAAATAAAACCAATTCAAGTAATGTTTTTCATATTAAAGTTCTTCCTTCTCTTTTCATAGCTTTCTCTTCTTTAATTAAATTTTTCAATCTTAGTTAACAATCTTGGGCTAGCAAAAAGTCTCCCTAATAACACCTTTCTTCTGTTATTCTCTACAATTCTTACTTTACTGATTGCCAAAACAAGAAGAACCAAATCATGATCTCTCTTGCAATAAAAGGTTGGGAAGTACTCTTATAATAGTCATAAAAAAAAACTCTCTCTAGGATGTGGTTATCTCCTCGGCGATAGCTGACCATGGCTAAAAAACCAAAGATTGGATGGAGGGGGCAAAAAAATTAGGTTACTCAAACCAAAGCTACAATAGGGGGCAGAGGAATTCCACAAACAGGAGACTCAAAAAAGCTAAAGAATGCTAATCTGCTGGGTGGAGTGCAACCAATTGCAATGTCGAATGGAAGTGCAGCAAAGAGTACACCTAGTGGGAGCCCAAAAATGAGTTCTAGCAGTGAATCATGGGTGGATATGGTGGAGAATGAGGAAAATGATGGATATATGGTAGGCCATCCAAAAAAACCTTTATCCTAAGTCAACTGGTGGACAAGAGGATAATTTGTAGAGTAAAACTATGGGAAAATCGATGGGGAAAGAGGGTTGTGACTTATCCTCTCTGGAGAAGCCTGTGGGTAACGTAAGAATAACGATGGAGGATGTACAAGGGTAAATTGACTACTAGTCAACTAGTATTGTGTGTTATGTGATGGGGTCGAACCCACCAAAGCTGGTAATGGAGGGTTTTCTTAAGAGAGTGTTGAAGAATTACGAAATTGATAAATAAGTCCAAGTGAATAAGGGGGTGTTTCTAGTGCGATTCGTGAACAGAGATAATCGTGATAAGGTAGTTGAGGAGGGTTTGCTAATGTTCGATCGAAAACCAGTAGTAGTAAAGCCTTGCAGGGCTGGTATTGTTACATCAAAAGAGAGAATGAAGAATGTGGCAATTTGGGTTTGGTTGAATGGTTTAGACATAAAATACTGGTGTCAAAAGGCGTTTACAAAGCTCGCAATCCTGGTAGGGAATTCAATCAAAGTTGATAGGGTGACTACGAATAAAGATAGAATGACATTTGCTCGAGTATTGGTAGAAATGACAATAGATAAAATGTATCCAAAAGAGATCTTGTTTGAAAATGAAATTGGAGAAATAGTAAGACAAGAAGTTGATTATGAATGAAAGCCTACGTTATGCACCAAATGTAAAAATTTTAGGCATATAAAACTGAATTGTAGAAGGCATGATAAAGTGATAACTGAGGGCAAGAAGATAATCCCAGGTGCACAAGAAAAAAATGATAAAAAAACAAACTGAAGCATGGACGGAGGTGCAGGAAGAGAAGACAGTAACGACTAAAGCATCCACAAGTAGTCAGGCAGAGGTGAGTAATGCCTTTGTTGTTTTGGGTGAAGAAGTGGTTAATCAAGAGGGAGTTGCACCAATAGCTGGAATAGACAAACATGGTGTGAGGTCTACCATTGGAAAGGGTAAGAGCCTTGCAAAAGGCAGGAATGGGGTAAATCCCATCTTTGTTGGATAACATTGGATTTTGTAACTCTAGGGGTCTAAACAGAGCAGACAAACAAGCTGAAATGAAGTTGTTTATGCATAGGCTGAAGGTAGGCGTGTTTGTACTCCTAGAGATAAGAGTTAAGATATCTAATGCCACAAGAGCATCTCTTAAATTGTGTATGTACTGGTCGTTTGTTACAAATCACAATAGACATCCTAGTGGAAGGGTGTGATTGCTATGGAAACAAGATACATTTGAGGTTCAAATATTGGAGGTAAGTTCACAGCTGATACATAGTCAAGTTAAACATAAAGGCACAGGGAATACCATGATAATCACACTAGTGTATACATTCAATGATCGTGTGACTAGGAAGGAGTTATGGAAGGATATCTAGAGGATAAGCAACATAATTCAAGGACCATGGGTGGTAATGGGTGACTTTAATAGTGTGTTAGGAATTGAAGAAATGGTGGGTTATAGAGTCATAATGGCTGAAATAAAAAATTTCAAGCAGCAAGTTGAGATGTGCTAGCTTCCAGATTTAAAATCTTCAGGAGCTTACTATGCGTGGACCAATAAACAGCAGGGTGAAGCCAGGGTGTAAGTAAGATTGTAGGGTCTTGGTAAATGATGAATAGCTTGTCCAACAACCAATCAGCTATGTATACTTCATGAATGGAGGTTTGTCTAACCATTGTCCAACTATAATTCAGTGGGAACAAACACAGAGAATAGAGAGAAAACAGTTTAAGTATTATAATATATGGAGTCTTGCTCCTGAATTCCTAACCAAAGTCGCAGAGAGTTAGCAGATTTCGTGTGCAGGCAGGAAAATGTATCAAGTAGTTGATAGCTAAATAGGATGAAAGACATGCTAACTAGGTTGAATAAGGCCAAGTTTAGTGATATAGAGTTAAGGGAGGAAGATGGCCTCAAGGCATTGAAGGAACTTCAAACCAAATTACATGTTGACCCTAAGAATCAAAAGTTAATTGATCAAAAGATACATGCAGCTAATGAATATAGAATACTAAAAATGGCAAAAGAGAAGTTTATACTCCAGAGATGCAAGATAAAATAGTTGAAAGAAAGGGATTTAAATACAAGGTTTTTTCATACTCACATCAAAACTAGACATTCTAATAGAGTGTTCTGAGTCAAGGATAAAGGGGGCAGAGATAGAATGGATGCACAGGGAGTGGTGAATGCTTTTATTGAATATTACACTGACCTACTGGGGACATGTTCAGATACAAGACCGGTAGTAGATAGTAGAGTACTCGGACAGGGGAGTAGAGTGTCATCACACGATAGAGCATTGCTAATGCAAGAGTTTGATGAAAGGGGTGTTAAGGAAGCATTATGGACAATTGATGTAGATAAAGCTCCAGGGGCAGATGGCTTTGGGAGCTAATTTTTCAAAGATAGTTGGCATGTGGTGGGTGCAGAGGTAACAACAGAAGTGCTAGAATTTTTCAGAACTGAAAAAATGCTTAAAGGGGTAAATACAACTATAATTACTTTGATTCCAAAGGGGTCACATACTAAATCAGTACATGATTATCGACCAATCTCCTATTGCAACACAATATATAAAATCATATCTAAGATGTTATTTACAAAACTGAGGAATGTGTTCCCAACTTTGGTGTCTGCAAACCAAAGTGCTTTTATAGCTGGGAGGAGTATTGCACAAAATAAACTCATATTCCAAGACCTTGTCAGATTACACAATCGGAAGAATACTACAAAAGTTGCCTAATAAAATTTGACTTGCGAAAGGCCTATGATTCAATCGAATGGGACTTTGTCAGGGAGGTGTTATATGGTCTTGATTTCCCTAATCAATTTATTCAATGGGTCATGGAATGTTTCACGACTACACAGTACTCAATTGTTATTAATGGAAGGGTATATGGCAAGATCACAGGCAAGAGAGGACTCGGACAAGGGGATCCAATATCCCCTTTGCTATTTGTGGTATGTATGAAGTGTCATACCCTATTTTTACCTAAGATCAAGTACGATATTATGGACTCTAAAAGAATTAATTTTATACATAATCGCCACCTAATTTTTAAGGAAAATAGGAAAACTTATTTATTTATTAACAAGTATGACTTTATTTAATCTGCGGAACCATTTTAGATTCCAAGTAAGGATTCAAATTATTTCGAAGGGAAGGAGTTAGGCATCCTTCAAAATCCACAAATATGGTTCCCGACCTGACGTAGATTTATTGAAAAATGGAGAAAAAATCAATGTGTAGACATACAAATATAAAATGTGTAAAAATGATGTAAATATTTTATATATAAAGAATGTATAAATTATATTTATTATAGTAATAATATGTATAAAAGTATATGGAGATAAATAAATAAATAAAATATATATAGGAATGTATATGAAAAAAAAGTAACGATTGAATAAAGAAAAATTTATTTTAAAGAAAAAAAGATTACGTAAGGTTTTTAGTGTAAAAAGTATGAATTATTTTTATTAATTATCTAAATCGATTTAATGTATATATTAATGGCCTAAATTTGCCTAAACGCGTGATGAAGATTGTGTAAATAAAGAATATTCCACTTAGTGCCCCAAAAAATAAAATTTCACTATAATTGACATTTGTACAAGTGTAATAATGCAAAAAAAAATACAAACATAAAATTTAAAGTCTTCTTTGAATGACTTTGCTGACAAATATTTTCGAGAACCTGTACAAAATACTCTCATAAAAATGTTAGTAAAGAATAAATAATAAATAAATTAAAAACTATGTAAAGAATGTATAAATTACATATATTATAGTAATAATATGTATAAAAGTACTGAGAAAATACTCAATTACCCCCCTGACAAACCTCAACTTAAAGGGGGTTCTATTACCCCAAACTAACTAAAAGTGTAATTTTAATACCCTTAGTGCTTACGTGGCACCTACATGGCACACACGTGTGCCTATGTGGACACTTTAGTGTGTTATGCCACGTATGTGCCACATAGACACTAAGAGTGTCAAAATTATACTTTTAATTAGTTCAGGAGATAATAGGATCTCTTTAAGTTGAGGTGTGTCATAATCTTTTTTAGTATAATTCAGAGTATATGAAAATATATAAATAAAAGTACATATAGGAATGTATAAGAAAAAGAAAGTAAAGATTGAATAAAGAAAATTTTATTTAAAAATAAAAAGATTACTTAATGTTTTAAGTGTAAAAAGTATGAAATATTTTTATTAATTATCTAAATCAATTTAATGTATATATTAACGACATAAATTTACCTAAACGCGTGATGAGGATTGTGTAAATAAAAAATATCCCACCCAGCTCCCCAAAAAATAAAATTTCACTATAATTGACATTTGTACAAGTGTAATAATGCAAAAAAAAATACAAACATAAAATTTAAAGTCTTCTTGGAATGACTTTGCTGACAAATATTTTCGAGAACCTGTACAAAATACTCTCATAAAAATGTTAGTAAAGAATAAATAATAAATAAATTAAAAACTATGTATGCATATATGTATATAAAAAATAAATTTTTATTAAAAAATGAGCTCAGATAAAGTTTTAAAATATTATAAGAATTTCGTCATCGCCTAAAATTATTTATTTTTATTACGTATTTATATATGTAAAATTCATCTTTTTATTTGTGAAGGTCTCAAAAATCGACGAATAATTTTTTCATCTGCCAAGTGTTGATTACCACTAAATATCAAAGTGAATTTACGGACAATGCAAAAAAAAGGGGAAAATCATTCAAATGTCCAAAAATAACAAAACAATTCAATAGTTAACGAAAACAGACGAGTAACATACGATAAATATTTAATGAGAACATGCTAATGGTACATTAAACACGAACAAAAGTTTAGAACGCCATGAAAATCGAACCAACACCAAAGAAAAGTAATATCTTAATACGATGACAACATCAGATCCAAACAGAAGTCCCAAAACATCAATTCATTGTTGGATCAATTAGTATTAACAAATAGATAATCAGTGAAGAAAAATAAACTAGTAAAATAAAATAAAATAAAATATGACAACTCAGTAGAGATACTATTATTTATTTTTTTATAAAACTTTTATCAGTAAAGAAGACCAATCAAATTAATACAAAATAAATAACAAAAGCAAAATCAACAAGAAGCTAAAGCAAATGACATAAATTAAAATATGAACATAGATGTTAGAACAAAAATAGTAAAACCCAAATATTAAACGTATACACAAAATGGGAGAAGAGGAAGAAAGGTCACTGAAATCGTCCAGATCTGATGGTTTTTTTGACGAAGCTCGCAGTTGTTGGTTATTACCGAAGTTGTGGAGGTCGGAGCTGTGGACATTGTTGGAGCTTGGCTCGTTCCGTCCAGATCTGGTCGGAGCAGTGACGGAGTTCACCGGCTGATTGTGTGTTGCTTCTATCGAGCAACAGTTTTTGTTGTTATTGTTGTTCGCTAGAGGCGTAGAAGACAATGATGGTGCGGTGGTGATGTGTTCGCCTGCCGTCGGTGGTCAAATCCGACGGCAACAGTGATAGAGAGAGGCGTGAGAGGAGTGGGAAGAAAGGACGGTTGTTGTGGCTGGTGGTTGAGATGTTGAACGGTGGCCGGAGCTCATTCACCGGAGCTCCGGCAGGTGGCAGTGGTTTTGAGAGAAATGGGAAAAAGAGATCTTATTTTTTATTTGGCTAAACCCATCGAATCTCAAACTTGTCCCAAAAATTTATTTATACTTCTAAATTAAAGTTTGCATCTATCAGATTCCTAAACCCTCGAATTTTATTTTAATTGGATATGTTTTTCTCATGAGCTAAAGGCTCAAGTGTGTGTGTGTTGCGCACTCACACTGAAGTAGCAAAAATGGTCAATGGAAAGCTGACATATAATATTATGGATCCAATATATTAAAAAAATAATCATAAAATTATTTTAAAAATAAAAATAAAAAATTGATTATTAAAAAGAAATTATAAAATTTTAAAAAAATTAATTATTAAAAATTAATTATAAAATTATTTAAAAATTTAAAATATAAAAAAAGAAAATGGTCTATTACCCCAAATTTTTAGTCGAAATCTCAACTACATACTCAACTTTTAAAGGTGACTTACTATTCTTCTAAACTATTTGAAAATGAAATTATTACCCCAAAACGCTAACATGACAAAAGAGTGTGTTTCACTCTCTTTTAAAAATAGTGAAAACAAAAATAATTTATTTTTAATATTTCTTTAAATAAATATATATAATTTTAATTATTTTCTTCTTTCTTCTTCTTCAGTGGCATCCAAGAACTCTTCAATGGCATCCAAGAACTCATCAATGACATTTTTTCTTCAATAGCATCCAAGAACTCGAATTACGTGAGACTGTTGAATTAATTTAGATTGGAAAATTCGAATTAATTTATGTGTTAGAATCATTCCTTAGCTCCCGAAAAATTAATTGACGTTAAGAATGTTGAAATTCATAAAAAAAAAAAAGTTGCCGGAATTTTGAATTTTTCGGCGCCGTCACTGTCCAACGGAGTTTCACCATTGAAACTGCACCATTGAAGGCGGCGACATTTTATGAAAATCAAATATTTTTTTGGACATTAATTGTTGATTTGATTTTGATAAGATTACCTATCGTGTGAATTTCATATGATTCATTATGCCATTGAAGAAGAAGAAGAAGAAGAAGAAGAAGAAGAAGAAGAAGAAGAAGAAGAAGAAGAAGAAGAAGAAGAAGGCATATGATGTGGAATTAAATTTTTATAGTAAAAAAAAAGTAATATGATGTGGAATTGTGTGGCATGACACATGGCAGTGCGTGTGCATCACACCCACATTTCAAATGACTGGTTGTTAGTTTTTTTTTTTAGGGGGGGAAGGTAATAATTTTACTTTAAAATAGTTCATGGGGTAGTAATTTCATTTTAAAATAGTTCAGGGGGTAATAGGCCACCTTTAAAGGTTGAGTGTGTAGTTGAGATTTCGATTAAAAGTTGGGAGTTAATAGACCATTTTCTCATATAAAAATAAAAATGGCATTGAGGATCTCAATTATTAAAAATTAATTATAAAATTATTTAAAAAATAAAAATAAAAAAATGATTATTCAAAAGATATTATAAAAATTTTAAAAAATAAAAATAAAAAATTGCATTGAGGATTCAAATTATTAAAAAATAATTATTAAATTAATAAAAAAAAATACTGATTATTATAAAAAAATTATAAAATAAAAAAAACAAATTAATAAAAATAATTATAAAATTATTTAAAAAATAAAAATAAAATTATAAATTTTTTTAAAAATGAAAATAAAAAATGGCATTGAGGATCCAAATTATTAAAAAATAATTTAAAATTATTTAAAAATAAAAATAAAAAATTGATTATTCAAAAGAAATTATAAAATTTTTAAAAATAAAAATAAAAAATTGCATTGAGGATCCAAATTATTAAAAAATAATTATAAAATTATTTAAAAATAAAAATAAAAAATTGATTATTAAAAAGATTTTTTTTAAAAAAAAAAAGAAAAAAAACACCCCTTCTTCACACCCCCCTCCCTCGTTGTCTTCACGCACACAAACAACAACTCCATTAACAACAGTCAGCAACACACATACACACACAATCGTCTTCTTCACACACCCCTCCCCCATCGTTTACACACACACAATCAGCAACACATACACATAATTTTTGTTAAATCAACAACTCCATTAATAAATGAAAAAAAGATTTCTTTAACTGATTTTGTAAAAAAAGAAAGATTTTTTTTTCACATCTTTGATGTTGTTGACAATGGTGAAGATTGATTAGTGATTTTGTTGTTGTTAATAGAGTTATTGATTTTATTGGTAATGGAGTTTCTCCATTTTGATGCTTAAAATTAATTTCTCAATCTTCAATGGTTTCTTGTTGCTTCAGAAGGCTCCATCTTCAATAGTTTCTTGTTGATGTAGAAGAAGACACGAACGGGGGTGGGGGTGGGGTGGGTGTGGGGGAGGGGAAGGAGGTGGGGATTTTTTTAAAAAAAATAAATAATTATTATTAATTAAAAAATTTATTAATAAAATAATTTAAGTATAAGTTTTTTTAATTAAAAAAGAAAAATATTAAGTGTAACACACTCTCCTTGCCAAGTCAGCATTTTGTGTCTGATAGGTCCCAATTTTAGCACTTGAGGGGCTTGATAGATACAATTCTTAATTGAGGGGTCAAAGTGAATTTTCGAGACAAGTTTGAAGTCCTATCGATGGGTTTGACCTTTCTATTTTTATGTGTATATGTTAAAAAAAATCTGTGTATGTGCCTATGGATGTGTATTTGTTAAAGAAAAAATATTAACCCTATTCATTTTTTATAAATAAAATTAATTTCTTTTATTATCCAAAAACTAACAAGATGCCTCTCTGTCTCTTTGAAACATTTGTTAGTCCCAAAGTTATAAATCGAAGGATTATTTCATCCTTTTAACTAATAAATAAAGATATTTATTCAATGGACGAAAGTCTCAATCTGTCACCTCAAGTGTCAGCTTTTAAAAAGTGATGAGACCTTGATTTGATTGATTTATTGTTTTGTATATTAAAATAATTAAGTCGACATCATCGTTTGTAGACTGGATTAAATAAGGTTCAAAATATGAATATCGATGTATAATTACAGAAAAATATAAACAAATATCACTAACTTTAAAAAAATGTATTATGCTATAAACAATAAAAATTAGAATTGTAGTGTTATGTTGTGTACGTATGCAGATGTATGTGAAAAAATATTAAAATAATAATAAACTAATAAAAATTCTAAAATTTACGAAATTAAGAATAATTATCAATAAATTATGCAAAGTTAAAATATGATAATAAATTGATAAATGTCATATTAAAGCTCAACCACCTGTGCTTTGATGATGACATATTGGTTTTCTGCAAAGGGGGAACTACCATCTATTATGCTCCTTTTGAGGGGTCTTAAAAACTTCTCTATGACCTTAGGTCTAAACACAAATGCAACAAAATCAAGTTTCTTTCAACAAATATGGATGATCAAATAGTACATGATATATGTGAAGCCACAGGGTATTCAATGGGAAAATTACCCTTCAAATACTTAGGAATGCCTATTTCACCCAAGAAGTTGTCTACAATGGATTGTGAAGGGCTTCTGGATAAGATGATAAGTAGAATTAAGCCTTGGGGATCCAAAAACTTGTCTTACGTGGGTAGAACACAACTGGTGAATGTTATCCTGATGCATATTCAAACATATTGGGTTTCCATTTTTCTATTGCCTAGGAAAATTATGAAGCAGATTGTCTCTGTGTGCAGAAATTTCATTTGGACTGGTCAGGTGCATACGGATAAATCTCCTTTGATAGCGTGGGACATGATTTCTAGAAGGAAGAATGAACGGGGGCTAGGGGTTGTTGATATATGTCTGGCACTTTGCTAGTAAAGCTGATATGCTATGGGTGAAATGGGTAAGCCATGTTTATTTGAAAGGGGTTGATTGGTGGGAGTATAAAGCCCCAAATGACTCATGCTGTACTTAAAGAGTGTTTGTGCAGTAAGGGATAATGTCTCTCCGGGATAGATGGCAAAAAGTAAATGAAAAATACACTATGCAGGGAGGTTCTAAGTGGCTAAAAGGTGAGCAATCAATGTGGCCAACTTGGAGGGGTGTTTGGAATAAAAGTATTCCTAAACACGGTTTTATCAGCCGGTTAGTTGCACATAAAAGGTTAACGACAAGAGCAAGACTAAATAAGATGGGCGTTACTAATGAGGAAAAGTGTATGTTGTGCGAGGATGCGAAGGAAACAACAGCTCACCTGTTCTTTCACTGTAAATTTTCCAAGAAATGCATTGATATCATTCTCAAAAAGATGAAGGATAAGATACAGAATATAGAACTAACGGGATGGTGGAGAAGAATAGCTAGGCAGGCAAAAGGAAAATTGAGTAGAGGGATGTTGTGGATGGTCATTGCAGCACTTATCTATCAAATATGGAAGGCTAGAAGGACGCATTATGGAATAAAAGAGTACCTAGACCTGTGATAGTTGGTGGGAATGCAAATGCAAACTTGAGGAGAAGATACACAAAGGAAAGAAGAGAACAGAGAGGGAGTGGTTAGAGCAGATTGTTGGAAATGTATAAATTAGATATATCCAGAGGATAAGGTGTGTCATTTATGATACCTTTGAGAATGTTGTAAATACTCGTTTTGAAGGAGTAATAAGAATCAGTTGATTTTCGACCAAAAACAAAGTACTTATAATACACAAGAATGAGTACAAGAATATTGAAGTAGTTATAAATGATTTGTTGGTGTAATATACCTCAATTACAATAAATTATTACAGTTGAAATAAAATTAACAAAATAAAGAAAAATTTGATAATCTTCTTCTTGGCTGAAGGTCCAGTGGCGGAGCCAGGATTTTCACTAAGAGAATTCATTAGTGAACATACGAACTAAATGAGATATATAAAAAATAATTTTAATTATGTATATATAGCATAATTTTCTGATGAAAGGGGTTCAGATGAACTCCCTACTTGAAGGATAGCTTCGCTCTTAGCTGAGGCACAGATATCTCGCTCTCTTTAAGAAGATTCAAACCCACTACAGCATAATCTAAATCGATCCAGCAGTATATCTCTTGACTTTTTTCCTCCAGGATACAACATTCTATCAACGATGTACAACTCAAATAACTCTGAATTAGTTAAAGAGTCCAAAACTTCACCATAAGAACACATTTCTTCAACACATTAAAACTCTCTTTGTATAGTGAATATAGCTAAAGACTTATAATATTTTTCTATGTCTCAACTCTCTCTTTCACTACTCCATATTACAATAGTCCCACACTTATTTTTTCCTCATGTCTCACAATATACTACAACACATCTCTTTTCTTCTTACTTCTTTCACCACAACAAAGGAAGAAACACCACCCTATTTATAGGTGAGGAATTCATCTTTGTATTGAATAGAAAGAATATGGTGTGGTAAAGTGGGTACATGAATAATCAATAGGTAATAAATGTTATAAGAGTTGCAAGAGTAATGAGGCAGACTAATGGTAGATGTTACAAGAACTAAATGTCACATTCTACCATAAAATAATGAGTATAAATAAAGTGTTAGTGGTTATAAGAGTTACACAAAGTAAATACACACTTTTACTCTTAATCATATTCCACTAATATGCATTGGAGAAATGCAACCATCAACAACACACTTTTTCATTTGATATAATGCATTTCAATATAATTAAAATATTAAAATGCACTAACATGATCCAATTAGTAATGCTATGGAATGGGATCAACATCCATGCTGTGATATTAAAGATAATCATAACCGAGGCTTGGGGAGGGTGGTTTTTATGTAAAAACAGTAGAACAAATACAACAAATACAGTAGCAAAGAAGCCAATGCCGAAAACAACTAAAAAGAAGAAGCAACCACAAAATGTACGATAACTGAAGCAAAGGAAACAAGAAGTAACTCTAAAATTGAAGAATAAGACAATAGGAAGAAATACTAACAATATTGATAGGAGAACTAGACAAATACTCGACTACCTACTAACTTTCTATCCTAATCATTGACCTTCATATCTTTCTATTTAGGGTCATGTGATCAATCAGTAAGCCGCAGTAATCACCTTACTCCAAGACTTCTTAGTACCTACCTCTACCGCTCATAATAGCCACTATAGACAAAATCTCACACTTCCTAAATATTTGTGCATCTTTTCTTCATATGCTCAAACCATCTCAACGGAGCATTGGGAGGCAATGGAACTAAAACTTCCAATCCCTGAGAATTAGGAGAGGACAAATACTCCGCATAAGTTACAAATTTACTGAAGTAAAGTCCTTCAATCCCAACAACATTAACTTGTTCCAACTTTTGTGTTGTTGAATTATAAGCCACGAATTCGGAGTTGTTATTGTACTTACGAAACAACACTTCTCCACCCTTCATAAAACTCAGATGTCTCAAAAAAATATTGTCAGGAAGTGAAATTGTTAATATCATATTCCATGAATTTGTTTTCATACTATACAACCAATATTCTAGAGTTCTATAATTATCTCCCACTATTCTAATCAAACCAAGTTTTTCTCCTACATGACATAAAACAGAACCTGCCCTTTCCGTCGTATGCGGAAGCAATAATTCCTCCTGAAATTGTTCCTTCTCCATACAAAAACGTACTATAGTACGATTAATTATTCATATTTTTCCTCTCCTGTACTATAGTACGATTAATTATTCATATTTTCCCTTTCCTGCATCATATAAGCAACCCCGTCCGCCATAACTATGTTCCTATAAAAGAAATAACGACAATCTGGAGAAAGAGGGCCAATCGCTTTCCATGTGTTACTTTTCATTGAAAATATATCAATCACTGTGTCTTCCATGTTACTGTTGGCAGCTTTAGATCCTACTCTAAATATTTTGTAGTTGTCAATACAAGGTAAGTAGCAAAAATTATAAGATCCACGCATCCTTTCCGTAGACGTACTCCGGTTCGGATGAGGGATTCTTCTTGATTCTCTAGTGGTCGGGTTCCACATAACAATTATGTCATCAGCGTATATTATAAGAAGTATCCCATTAGATGAGAAATACTCTATGCCAGTGACCATTCGTAATTGATCAATTGGAACTGGAGACACCATTCGTAATTAATCAATTGGAACTGGAGGCTCGAGAAGCGAGACGGTACTACTACAATCAAGTTGGGGACGTCCATGGAGTAGTGGTAGAAATCAAATTGGTTCATATTATTGTATCTGCCAGAAGCCAGAAAGTACTTTTGACAATTTTTGTGAGTATCATAGTGCTGCTTGATGAATTTTTCATCTTGGATTAAGGGATACCATGATTTGCAAACATGTTTGAACCTTAAAAGTGAATTCCAGGAAGTTTTGTGAGTATATCAAATATGATATCATCCGGAAAGTTTATGTCATCTAAACGAGAGTACTTTTAGGGTTTGATGCAAGTACATAAGCCATGTATAAACCACATAAATCTGTGAAAGTATTTACATATAATCTCATTAGGCTTTCTCTCTCCCTAATTTGTAAAATATACTTATACATTAGGTAGCCCCTTATACATTGTTGCCTATATTTATGGAAAAGAGAAATCAGATACTATCTTTCTCTACCTTAATTAACACCATTAATTACCTATCATTATGTGGTGTATGATTAAATATAGTAACTGAAATTTAAATTCAAAAAAAATCTGTTAATTGTTATCATTTACAATATTTTATGTTGTTTATTCATTTTAACAGATAAAAAAGTCTTATTATTTCCTTCTTATACTATTTTTAGTAGTAATAAATTACATAAACAATAATAAAATATAATTTTAATTAAAACCTTTTTAAAAATTATGTAACAACAACATAAAATAATATAAAATCTAGTGGGAGTATTTGTTTTTCATTCTCTTTCCTTTCCTTTAGTAGGAGTAATATTAATACGTATGGATTATTTGTGTTCGTACTGATATGATCCATTAAGCTCCTAGAAAATTAATTTTCAAAGTATGTTTTGACGAAAGAAATTATCTTTTATTCACGGAATCATATAAATTTATTATAAATAATTTAAAATTCATGAAAAAAATAAACATCAGTTAACAAAATAGTTACATGAGAATAATATATATCCAAATATAGTTGATATATTTAGTTTTATTATTCAATATGTGATGCATTTATTGAATCAATGCAAATAACGGATAAGTTGGAATTTAAAAGATAACATTATACAACAGTTGCACATGTATGTGGGCACATTATACATTTAAAAAATAATCTCCAGTAATATATAATGTCATACTATGCATTTAAGTATTAACATTAAACATGTATACTGTTGTATCCTTATCAGAAGGTATAATGTAACCTTATATAATATTAATACTTTCTAATTGTATACTACCAAATAATACATAAAATGCCTCTTAAATGTAATAAAAACTTCTTAATGTATGACATAATGAAATATATAGCAGAAAAATTATATTATACATTAGTCTTCCAATTATGATATCATCCGGAAAGTTTATGTCATGTATACAATCAAGTTGGGTGACGTCCATGGTGTAGTGGTAGAAGTCGAATTGGTTCATATTATTGTATTTACCAGAAGCCAGAAAGTACTTTTGACAATTTTTGTGAGTATCATAGTGCTGCTTGATGAATTTTTCATCTTGAATTAAGGAATACCATGATTTGCAAACACGTTTGAACCTTAAAAGTGAATTCACAGGAAGTTTTGTGAGTATATCAATTATGATATCATCCGAAAAATTTATGTCATCTAAACGAGAGTACTTTTTAGGGTTTGATGCAAGTACAGAAGCCATGTATAAACCATATAAATCCGTGAAAGTATTTACATATAATTCCATTAGGCTTTCTCTCTCCCTAATTTGTAAAATATACTTATACATTAGGTAGCCCCTTATACATTGCTGAAATTTATGATAAAACAGATTTGCCTATATTTAAGGAAAGAGAAATCAGATATTATCTTTCTCTACCTTAATTAACACCATTAATTACATATCATTATGTGGTGTATGACTAAATATAGTAACTGAAATTTACATTAAAAAAAAACTGTTAATTAATATCATTTACAATATTTTATGTTGTTTATTCATTTTAACAGATAAAAAAGTCTTATTATTTCCTTCTTATACTATTTTTAGTAGTAATAAATTACATACAGAATAATAAAATATAATTTTAATTAAAATCTTTTTAAAAATTGTGTAACAACAACATAAAATAATATAAAATCTAGTGGGAGTATTTGTTTTTCATTCTCTTTCCTTTCCTTTAGTAAGAGTAATATTAATACGTATGGATTATTTGTGTTCGCACTGATATGATCCATTAAGATCCTAGAAAATTGATTTCCAAAGTATGTTTTGACGAAAGAAATTATCTTTTATTCACGAAATCATATAAATTTATTATAAATAATTTAAAATCCATGAAAAAAATAAACATCAGTTAACAAAATAGTTAAATGAGAATAATATATATCCAAATACAGTTGATATATTTAGTTTTATTGTTCAATATGTGAGGCATTTATTGAAATAATTCAAATAACGGATAAGTTGAAATTTAAAAGATAACATTATACAACAGTTGCACATGTATGTGGACACATTATACATTTAAAAAATAATCTGCCGTAATATATAATGTCATACTATACATTTAAGTATTAACATTAAACATGTATACTTTTGTATCCTTATCAGAAGGTATAATGTAACCTTATACAATATTAATACTTTATAATTGTATAATACCAAATAATACATAAAATGCCTCTTAAATGTAATAAGAACTTCTTAATGTATAACATAATGAAATATAAAGCAGAAGAATTATATTATACATTAGTCTTCCAATTATGATATCATCCGGAAAGTTTATGTCATGTATACAATCAAGTTGGGGGACGTCCATGGTGTAGTGGTAGAAATCGAATTGGTTCATATTATTGTATCTGCCAGAAGCCAGAAAGTATTTTTGACAATTTTTGTGAGTATCATAGTGCTGGTTGATGAATTTTTCATCTTGAATTAAGAATTACCATGATTTGCAAACACGTTTGAACCTTAAAAGTAATTTCACATGAAGTTTTGTGAGTATATCAATTATGATATCATCCGAAAAGTTTATGTCATCTAAACGAGAGTACTTTTTAGGGTTTGATGCAAGTACAAAAGTCGTTGGCGTATCTATGATCAGAGGGTTCTGTCCAAATAGAAAGGGGCAACTCTAGTTATAACATTAGAATTTCTATTTAGACGTAAATTCAACTAAAAATTACATATATACACAAGGTAACTTTACCTTATTACATAAAATCTCATATTGGAAAAGAAATTACTAAAATCCCAAAGTAATTACTTAAATCCCTTAAGTTCACTCTTTCTCTCTCATCCCCTCATACATATCAAAATACCATATTCTGCTCCTATTTTAGTGCACTGAGTTTTGCTCCATATATGTGCTCCTTTATTTACGCCTACAATCAAACAAATGTAATATTAATACTCTCTCATCCCCATTCTATTTGCGTCACTTTTATAATTGAAATTGAAGATGTATACTTTCAATTCACGTAATAAAGGAAATTGAATCATTCTTTTTCCTTATTATCGTGTAGCCAATGTAATATTATAATAACACTAATTTTTTCTTAAAATTATGATAATCTTGTAGATAATTAATGTATAAGGTGAATATTGTAAATGTATAGTGTGATATTATACATTTTGGAAGATTATATTTTAATGTATAAGTTATAATATATCAGACATTATACATTAGTTATTTTTAGAAGACTAATGTGTATTATAATTCTTCTGCTATATATTTCATAATGTTATACATTAAGAAGTTCTTATTACATTTAAGAGGCATTTTATGTATTATTTGGTATTATACAATTAGAAAGTATTAATATTGTATAAGGTTCCATTATACCTTCTGATAAGGATACAAAAGTATGCATGTTTAATGTTAATACTTAAATGCATAGTATGACATTATACATTACTGCGGATTATTTTTTAAATGTATAATGTATCCACATACATGTGCAACTGTTGTATAATGTTATCTTTTAAATTCCAACTTATCTGTTATTTGTATTGATTCAATAAATACATCACATATTGAATAATAAAACTAAATATATCAACTGTATTTGGATATATATTATTCTCATTTAACTATTTTGTTAACTGATGTTTATGTTTTTCAAGGATTTTAAATTTTTTATAATAAGTTTATATGATTTCGTGAATAAAAGATAATTTCTTTCGTCAAAACATACTTTGAAAATCAATATTCTAGGAGCTTAATGTATCATATCAGTGCGAACACAAATAATCCATACGTATTAATATTACTCCTACTAAAGGAAAGGAAAGAGAATGAAAAATAAATACTCCCACTAAATTTTATATTATTTTATGTTGTTGTTACATAATTTTTAAAAAGGTTTTAATTAAAATTATATTTTATTATTGTTTATGTAATTTATTACTACTAAAAATAGTATAAGAAGGAAATAATAAGACTTTTTATCTGTTAAAATGAATAAACAACATAAAATATTGTAAATGATAACAATTAACAGAATTTTTTTGAATTTAAATTTCGGTTACTATATTTAATTATACACCACATAATGATAGGTAATTAATGGTGTTAATTAAGGTAGAGAAAGATAGTATCTGATTTCTCTTTCCATAAATATAGGCAAATCTGTTTTATCATACATTGCAGCAATGTATAAGGGTCTACCTAGTGTATAAGTATATTTTACAAATTAGGAAGAGAGAAATCTTAACGGCATTATATATAAATACTTTCAGTATAGAAGAGATTTATGTGGTTTATACTAAATACAATTTTGGTTTCGGACTTTTTGTTTAATTTATATTTTAAAGTCAATTATTAGTGAAAATTATTTTTTTAGCCACTAAAAGATCCTTTTTTAGTCTCAATTAATTAAGACTAAGCCCGATAAAAGATATAAGTGTTATAAAACAAGAAAGAATAAAGAAGAAGAGTAGAGAGAATAGAGAGAGTAATTCTTATTTCTTCTCTTAAGGGATCTTGATGTGTAATTTACAATGAAGGAACCTTCTATTTATAGAGGAAATTTACTCCTAGTCTGAGTAAAAGACAGATGCTTCAAATCCTAATAGATATCAAAGTAGATCTTGATAGATCTTGATAGACATTCACTATAATGTAAATACATTTATAACACTCCCCCTTGAATGTCTAGATAGATAATGTGCCTCGTTAAAACCTTACTAGAAAAAACCCAGTAGGAAAAAATCTAGTGAAGAAAAAAGAGTACACATCTCTAATAATACGCATTTCGACTGCCTCATTAAAAACCTTACAAGAAAAACCCTTTGGGACAAAACCTCGTAAGGAAAAAAGAGTACAACGCGTATTAACTCCCCTTGATGAGAACATCCTTGAACCTTTGCATCCCGATCTTCTTGAAAGTTGCAGTTGAAGAAGACTTGGTGAATAAATCAGCCACCTTGTTACTTGAACGAATATGTTGCATGTTAATATCACCATTCTTTTGGAGATCACGTGTATAGAAAAGTTTTGATGAAATATGTTTCATTCTATCTCCTTTTATGAATCCTCTATTAAATTGTGCTATACATGATGCATTTTCTTCATAAAAATCATGGGAACTTTATCATATTTCAAACCATATTTTTCAGGAATGAGATGTATCGTGGACCTCAACCATACACATTGTCGGTTTGCTTCATGAATAGCTATAATCTTGCATGGTTCGATGAGATAACTATGATAAACTGCTTTGTATATCTCCAAGATATGACAGCATCCTCAAATGTGAACACATTGCATGTTTGAGACTAAGATTTATGCGGGTTATATGAGTACCCAACATCAGCATGACCAGTAAGATCGGGACTGCAATCTTTAGAATAAAATAAGCTTATGTATCTTATCTCATTTCGATGTCTTCTAGTAGGAGTAGAAATACATCTTGCTAACATATTAAACGAAGAGGCTATAGGACTTATAGTATTTGTAAGGTACATGAGTGCATCAATTGCACTAAGATATGGTACTTCATAACCAATCCAATTCAATATATTTCAAATTTCAGCAAATAATCTATTGCTTTGAAAAATCTCCAAGAGTTCCAATGATTTTCAAGCTATAAGCTTATACAATATGAGGATTATAAATAAGTTTTCCAGAAATTTTTATATGCTTCAAGTATTTTGAATCCTTAAAAGTTTTTCACATAAGTTTTGTCAGGTGACAATATCCAATATTTCATGAGTGACATTTTTAAATATCTAGACTGCAAATCAAATAAGTTTTATACTTACCAAGATGCATCCTTTCATGTCACTTGATAAATATTTCTACGTCAGTATGCTTAAATTAACGTAGAATTAAGATCCTCATAATTTTTCACAATATTGATCCAATATTGTATCAAAGATATTGATGATATATCATTTTGTATCGGTTCACAATATGACATAACATTTTGAGATCTCATCACTTCATTAATTTCAGGTACCTGAACCTTTCATAAGGTTTCATAAAGTGTTATGTCGTAGGCTCTTCAAGAGCACATTGCTTTCTTATTATGATTATTTGCTCCTTATTTTTCAAGGATTATTTCATTTGGAACCGATTAGTCTATCACACTTCACGCATGCATAGACTTTGTCCTTTAGAGACACAAAATAGGAGCACTTGCAGCTTAAATATGAAATGCTTTCGGCATTTGACTCGAATTATCTTTTGAAGGAGGATCTGATGATAATTCTTAACATATTTCATAGACGCTTATAATCTCCCCTTATGTTAGGAAAACTAACATACATCCTCTATCTTCTTTGAGGATTCCATCTTTATGCATCATGGTATATTCATCAATCTTATACCGCACATCAAAATTATTAGATGGAATATTTGGTTCATGACCTTGAACCTATTGAGAGAGAAGAAATAATCATAATTTATTGGTCTAATGCATACAAGTGTTATTGTATGCAACATATCATATTTCAGACCAACACATGAAGCTTTGTTCTCATTAGCGATGATTTAGATATTTATCGAAGGCATTCAATGCCAAACCATCATCATCAAGATAACTTTCTTGATTGCACAATCTGAAAATTATGTTCTTAACTCAATTTTATTGAGCAAGCAACTTTATGAATGTCAAACTGCAAGTTGACAATGAATGTACATGTGACCATCTTATTGATGCATCTTTTCAACATATCACATGATAGGTGAACAAGCCCATATTCACCTTTTATATTTTCCAGATTTAAGGAATTCAATCCCAACATTAGTTGGTCCAACCAAATTATCATGAGAACAAACGACATAAACAATTCTCGAAGAAACTTCTAGTTCTTCAATACATGTCTAATATTCAATATGCACATCTTCGAGATGTCACAATCGTTTATATCAATTTATGAACGTTTATTCTAGTTAACTCCAAGTTTACCATGACATGTACTTTTTTCTTTAGTAAATTTCAGATTTACTATTACATGAATAAATTTCAGATTTACTACTTTAGAAGTAGATTTCGAAATAACTCTTCTCAGTTATTCTACCTCATTCGGAGGTGAGTTGTGATACCATCACAATGAAGTGCACGTTTTCATTAATAAGCTTCTCATTCCCCAGGAATGAAATATAATCACGCCTTAAGTGTATCAAATTATGATAGCTACTACAAAAGCAAATTGAGGCATACATATGATTTATTGCTACCACATTCAATTCAGGGAATAGAGCATATTAATGGGATAAATTTCATGATTTTTCATCAAATACCCATTATTTTGCCTTAGCCATCATAATATCATCAATACATGCATTGAGATCAATCTCAACGTCTTATCCATATAAAGGTGTCTTAGACATAAATTGATGGGATTTGAACCCAACATATTATCATCCCTTTTGATAATATTGTTCTTGAGGAATAAATTTAAAACATAACTAGTTCCAAACCAATTATTTTTCCTCAAATTCAACAATAATTATATTATTAGTAGCAAAAGATAAATAACATAAGAAATTACTAACCTTGAAATCCTTAAGATTTATAATCTCACCTTGTTTGATAGAGTCTCGTGCTGATAACGTGTTATAAAACAAGAAAGAATAAAGAAGAAGAGTAGAGAGAATAGAGAGAGTAATTCTTATTTCTTCTCTTAAGGGATCTTGATGTGTAATTTACAATGAAGGAACCTTCTATTTATAGGGGAAATTTACTCCTAGTCTGAGTAAAAGACAGATACGTCAAATCCTAATAGATATCAAAGTAGATATTGATAGAAATTCACTATAATGTAAGTACATTTATAACAATAAGTTGATTTTTAGTGTGTTTTCCAGTAATATTGCACAAATTTATGAATATGTGGATTTATGTGCGCTTAAAGGCACATAATATTTCTGTTATGACAAGTACTTCCCATCTAATTCGTCAATTATTATGATTTGTCAGAGTGTACAATTTCTTCTGATTATCTTTGGCTTGTCGATTTCTCAATTTTGGGTATTTTCTATCCAGATAAATTATTCTTATATCTCTATTGCTGCTGGTTTCATATTCGAGTTTGAAATTTGGGGCTTCTACCGTTTCACACTTCAAGGGTATGCTTCCATAAATTAAAATCTTTTGTGAACATTACTTGTATGATTACACACTGATTTCTTTCCCTTTCATTTAATGATCAAAAACTAACATGTTGAAACTAGCTTTTCTAATTTATAGAAAAGTAAAGACCACTTTTCAAATCTTTTTTGACATTTAGACACTAAGTTTTTTTAATTGGAAAAATAGACACTCCTTTTTTTATATGTAGACACCAAGTATTTTTAATTGAAAAAATAGACACTTTAATGGGACCACAAAAAATAAATGCAATCCTAGCACACAACTTACAAAATATACACTTTAGCCCCTTTCCCATTTCAGCCCTAATTTTTTTAAAACTACACTTTAGTCTATGTAAAAAAATATAAATATTGGATAATTAATTTAAAAAAAATATATATCCCAAAGCTTCTCAACCAATCCACTACTAACCACCCAATTTTGGCGTCATTTCCTTAATTTTTCGACCATTTTTCGGCTATTTTTTGTCGAATTTTTCGGCATCCATCGGAAAGTGACATTATCTCCATTGTTTTAAGCCACTTTCTCTTATTTTTAGCTCCAATTTTTCTTCCATTTTCATACAAAAAGCTTGAAAATCAATCCCACATTTCGAAATTGATTCTTGGCTCAATAGCAATATTCCAACACTCCTTAGGTTGTTTGTAAGCTGAAATTCGTCGGATTATTCCGGTGGTCATCGAAAAAGAGTCGATCGTGCACTGTATGGCCAGTAGCTAAGAAGAAGACAACTTCAGTCTATTAAGTCTAGGCGCATAAACCACTATTCACGTCTATTGAATACTATTATTGAGGTATTTCATGTCTATTATAGATTACGTGATTGTTGGTGGTATATTTTCTGGTGAATGAGAGGAGACTCCTAAATGTTGGGTTTGGAAAACCATGTCTAAGGAGACAGTGTCCATTGCCCTTCATCACAACGGTTCATATGCCGATATGGTTAAAAGCGTAATGGAGAGCGGTGAATTAAGTTGTAATAAAAACGAGGTGGTAATTAGTTACTTGATGAAGCGGAGGGGGAAAATCCATCTAACGCTCATAAGGAATGATAGACACGTGAAATTATATATGCTTTGCGTTGATTCTGATAACTCCAGACCTATATTGCGGGTTAAAGTTGTTGGAAGGTCTCAGGAAGAAGCTTCTACATCAGCCCCATCACTACCCTTGACAGTGGATGATATGTCAACAAAATACGATTGCATGGGTGGTGATGAATGGGATAATAGTAAAGATTATAAAGAAGAGGAGTGTGGAGGAGGTGAGGATGGACAGTTCAGACCACAAGGAAGCCACTCTTTCTCGGACGGTATTAATCATTGTGTAGGACAAACATTCAAAGATAAGAATGTTTATGTAATTTTAAGTAAGAAAAGATTGAAGAAATACTAGACTGTGCGAATTATTTATTATATACTAATACCATTGTTGATTTCTACACATGATAGATAGATTATCAATTTTTTGAAAAGTCGATTATACACCAATTCATGGGTTTATGATCATCTATTTGAATATATGGACAAGTTAGAATAATGACCAAAAAATAGAAATAAAATAAAATAAAATTAAAGTATAAAAATTAACACCTTTAAAATATTGTAAAACAATTTAGATACATTAATTGTGATACCAAATCACTTTTGAACATAATCAAGTGATATTTAAGGTATGCTATAGTCGTAAATCAGTGAGATGAAACTAAAAAGAAAAGAACTAAAATAAAATATATAAGCACCATCCAAATAATGCAAAACAACTAGATATCATCAAATGAGATTAGACGCAGCTAATGAGCTTAAGGAAGAGTGATGGTTGTGACTTGTCGGTGCATGGGACAAGTAGTGTTTGAGAACAAGTAATCCTTCTCAATGCAGACATTTGTTTTGAGTAATTGATTGTTACTACTATCACTCTTCCTTATACTCATTTGATCGAATGTTCAATTATTTTGTACTCTCATATGATAATATTTAGTCATTTTTCATTGTTTGAATGATGTTTATTTATTTTAATTTATTTTATTTCTCCTTTTTTAGTCTCGTCTTACTTGTCAATAGAATTAGATGATTGATGCTAGACCTATAAAGATAGCGTGCATATATTATATATAAATATATGCATCTATACTAGACTAAATTAACAGTCATGTATCGACCAATTGAGTCTAGTAGAAAGTAAGACGAGACTAAAAAAGGGAGAAATAAAATAAAATAAAATAAAATAAATTAACATCATTCAAGCAATGAAAAGTAACTAAATATCATCATATGAGAGTGCAAAATAATTGAACACTAGATCAAATAAGTATAAGAAAGAGAAATGATAGTAACAATCAATTACTCATAACAAACGCCTACATTGAGAAGGACTACTTATTCTCAAACACTATTTGTCTCATGAACACCCAAAAGTCACCACCATCACTCTTCTTAATACTCATTAGACACGTCTAATCTCATTTGATGATATCTAGTTGTTTTGCATTGCTTGAATGGTTCTTATTTATTTTATTTTATTTTATTTTATTTTATTTCTTCCATTTTTAGTCTCATCTCATCGATTTACGACTATAGCATGCCTTAAATATCATTTGATCATGTTCAAAAGTGATTTGGTGTCACAATTGATATATCTAAATTATTTTACAATGTTTGAAAGGAGTTAAATATCATGTTTTAATTTAATTTAATTTAATTTCTCTTTTTTGTCATTATTTTAATTTGTCCATATATTCAGATAGTTGATCGTAGACCTGTGAGTAGGTGAATAATCGACTTCTCAAAAGATTGATAATCTATCTATCATGTGTAAAAATCAATAACGGTGTCAGTATATAATAAATAATTTGCATAGTCTAGTATTTGTTCAATCTTCTTTTACTTCATCAATTTTAAGAAGCTTCAATTGTGTCTTGTTTAAAATTACAACTCTTTCAGACATACAATGATAGAGTGTATAGTAAACCTTGTGTAACACCCCGATTTTCTGAACCGAAATGCTACACGGTGCTCATGACCCCGAAGGACCACAAGCTAACCCATGACTGATATCTGTACCTGTATACTGCATAATATATCATAAAATACGAAAACATAAACATGAAAGGCCATAAGGTTCGAACTGAATAAACGTCTGATAACAAAATGTCTGAAAAGGGTATAACAATACCAAAACAAGTCATAAATACTAAAAATAATGAGATCTGAATATCTAATCTGACATCTAGTCTGAAAGCCTCTAACTGAACTGAATAAGGAGTTGAAGGAACATGTCTCCAACTAACTCCATCTAGCAACTGAATAGTAAATGTAGCAATAATCATATCGTCCTTGAATGAGAAGGACTCACTGCAAACTCTGAACACTGGAATGCTACTGCTGATCTGGAGCTCGTGCCTCTGAACCTATGGTGTAACATAAGAGAAAGCACCATAGCGCAAATGCGTCAGTACGTCTGAATGTACTGAGTATACGAGTGAGGTAGGCTAAATACAAAGGGTTATATGCACGAATAATGCTAACTAATATGAATGTGAGAATACATACATGCATAAACAACTATAACTGAACTTGTGATGATGCTGACTACTGAGTCTGAATGCTGACAACATGACTTTACTGTTACTGAGGTACTGAATTGATTATTGACTATTTCTGACAGTTCAAATTATGAAGAACTGGTTTGAATGACTGTGTCTAACAGTCCTAAAACTGAATACTGGTAACGTGAGCTATGACAACTGATATAACTGATATAACTGTAATGATCGGACTAATCGATATAACCGATACTGAGCGACTGTATCTGACAGTCTAAGTTCTGATGGAACTATCTGAGTTCCGTTCTACTTGGAGTAACTAAATCTGAGATCAGTCCTATCTAGCGGGTGATCATGAGTATACTGATAATAAGGATGATTTGACTTAGTCTGAGATCAGTCCTATCTAGCGGGTGATCTTTAAATCTAATGATTCTGATACTGATTAATCATAGTGGAGATCAGTCCTAGCTAATGGGTGATCTTGAAGTCTATTTACAATGATAAGCATTGACTGTATCTAACAGTACTGAATCTGTACTACTAAGCTGAGTTAACTATGTTTGAAATCCCTGATTCTGTAACTGAAACTGTAGGATGTATTCATCTAACCGACATGACCCAAGCTAAGCTGACTGGGGTCCAATCTCTGCCCTGACTAGAAGGGTGTCAGTACCGCGCCACCAGTAAAGACATCTGTTGTGGAGTCAGTCCTAATCTAGCGAGTGACTCCTGGGATCAGTCCTATACATATAAATGTTCTAACGGGTGACCCCTGAGTATGTCAGTCCTATCTAACGAGTGACATCTCGTACCTACGCTGGCAACGTAATTTTGGAACTTAGGGATTGCTTCTAGGGATCTCAGTCCTATTCTAGCGGGTGAGCCCCCATCCCTAGGTTCGCTCGATGTTGAATCCTACTCCCATCTGAAAGACACTGAACTGAATAACTGGGCTGAACTAAATAACTTAACTGAACTGATTTGCTAAACTGATACTGATTAACAGAATTGATATTAGTTGTATTATTTAGTGGAGCTAAAACTGAGTTTACTGGATTCCGATGACGGACGGAATATAATGAGTTCTGAGGACTGATTAAGAGTACTGGAGTTACTGAGATTGACTGTGAATACTGAAGTTACAGACTGAGTACTGAGATCACTGAGATTACTGAACTACTGAGACTACTGAGATTTTTGAGTTTTCCTGAGTCACATGACTGACTGGATTCTATAGATCATGGCTTAACTGAGAGTATCGTGATAACATGACATGGCTCTTGGCACACAACTATATTTTTCAGGTACGAATACCCCCAGGACTCGATGGAAGGAAACTGACACACATGACTGACTTGAGTACGTGACCAACATCAACAACTCATAATATCATAACTTGGGGAATTCCATGAAGTTCGTGGATATCATACATTTTGTACATAAGTATGATTTGCAAGTAAGCATGGCATAATCTCATAAAACTAGTTCATGAACATCCCAACAATATTTACAAGACACAATATCAACATGAAAATCATTGGAATATAGGGGCATATCATGAATCCTTCACTTAGTCACAATTTAGCTATAATGCATGATTTCTAGTCTCTTAGGTATTTTATCAAACACCTTACATGCACAACTTAGGCATAGGTGTAAATCATACAATTACTCATCATAAATAATCAAACTTACATGTTTTCAACTTATATGATGTCATAGATTCATAATAACAGATAAAGATTCTATCTTGGCATCATTCAACACATAAACATGATCAACAATCCATTCATAACATGAAAACCATAATATATAATTTTAGAAAAGGGTTCTTGAACTTCATGGACGAAAGGAGTCTATGAATGAACACAAGCATACCTTAGAAAGGAAACCTTGATGATTTGCTGGAGAGTTCTTGGATTGGGAAACTTAATTCTTGATTATCTTGAAAAAAGGCTTGAATCTTGCTTTTAAGAGATGAGTTTAATGGAAACCTTAATCTTGTGGTTGGGAGTGTAAGAGAGGGTTCTTAAGATGCTTAACTGAAGAAAAATGGGAAAAATTATGCCTCTTTAGGGTTATAAGTCGTGGAAGGTGAAGGAAAAGACCAAAATACCCTTATGAAATAATTTCTCAGTTGCTAAAAATCATAGATGACGACCTTCGTGATAGGGCGTCACAAATGTGATAAGCTATCACGAATGTCGTCACTTAGGGGCTGGTTTCTTCCTAAGGCTGATTACCTTCGTGATAGGGCGTCACAAATATGATAAGCTATCATGAATGCCGTCACTTAGGAGCTGGTTTCTGCCTAAGGCTGACGACCTTCATGATAGGGCGTCATAAATGTGATAAGCTATCACGAATGTCGTCACTTAGGAGTTGGTTTCTGCCTAAGGCTGACGACCTTTGTGATAGGGCGTCACAAATGTGATAAGCTATCACGAATGTCGTCATACTGTTTCAAGTCTGACATGCTGGAGTAAAATAGGCATAACTCTTTGCTCCGATATCGGATTTAGGCGAAATTGGTATCATTCGAAAGCTAATTTAAAGAGATTTCATTTGAAATATAGTAAACCACCCAGTTCTTCATATAAAATGAGTTATGGTTGATTGAAGTTGACCCAAGTTTTGGCGCTCACTAAAACTTGAACGATAGGAAAACTTTCAACTTGTACTTGAGTTAGGGGACCTCTATGATCTAAATTCATGATCAAATAGATTACCACACTACATAATTGATTAACACACTAAATTTATATAGGATTTGGGGCTTTTGAAACATCCATGCATAGGAATGACGGATTTTCATTCTAGTCCAAAATGTGGGGTATTACACCTTGATAATCGATTATAGAAGACGTAAATATTCTTTAAACCTTTTCCAACGGTCACTTTTTTGGTAAACCTACTATATAAATGACATGACTTTTTTGAGCTCCTCCATGTTCATTTATTCATCCTTTTCTCATTTTGATTCAACAATATCAATGTCTCTCTTTCTCATTTAAAACACTCCTTAGCTTGTTCCAAAGCTTTAATCTGTTGCATAATTTTGGTGGTCGTCGGAAAAGCGATATCAAGTACTGTACAAAAATCAGGTAAGAAGAAGACGACTACAGTCTATTAAGTCTAGGATCATAAATGAACTTGTTCTCATTGTCCAGATTTCTGGCACACTAACCGATGAAATTCAAAAAAAAAAATTACCATACAATTGGCAAGGGCAGTCATAATCCATCAACAATCAAACAAATATCAACTTAAAAACATAGATTTTCAATAAAATTAAGTTTCTTTTTTTAAACAGATTTTAGTTTTTTCTATCAAAACCAAACAAATATCTAATCAACCGAACGGTTTATTAAAAGAACAACATTCGAATTTATTGACACATTAACTGATTAAATTCGCGAAAAAATTTCACCATGTAATCGACAAGGACAATCATAATCCATCAACAATCAAACAACTATCAACTTAAAAATACAGATTTTCAATAAAATCAAGTTTCATTTTTAAAAAAGATTTTAGTTTTTTCCATTCAAACCAAACAAATACCTAATCTACCGAACGGTCTATTAACAAAACAACATCCAAATTTCTTGGCACATTAGCTAATTAAATTCGCAATTTTTTTTTACCATGCAATCGACAAGGACAATCATAATCCATCAACAATCAAATAAATATCAACTTAAAAACACAGATTTTCAGTAAATTTAAGTTTCATTTTTTAAAAAGATTTCAGTTTTTTTCACCCAAACCAAACAAATACTTAATCAACCGAATGGTCTATTAACAGAATAACATCCGAATTTCTTGGCACATTAGCCGACTAAATTCGCGAAAAAATTTCACCATGCAATCATCAACAACAATCATAATTCATCAACAATCAAACAATTACCAACTTAAAAACAAAAAAAAATCAGTAAAATCAATCCTTTTTTAAAAAATAAAATAAAAAATTCTCCCAAATCAATTCAATTACCAAAACTAGAATTGAAAAAAAAAACAAAAACAATCCATCAATATGGAGCACAAATTACTCAGGAGATGAACACAAATTATTTAAAATGGAAGATGAAAGATCTTAGAGCTTTAGAGAAGATAAAAATGGAAAATGAAAGTTGGGGAAGAGGAAAGAGAAATGACCATGGTTTTGTGAGTGAGAGTGAGGAGAGAGAAAAAGTTTTTGATATTTAATAGAAAAGTGGGGTTAAAAAAGTATTTAATAAATACATAAGGGGTGGAAAAAGTTTTTTTTTTTTAAAACACTTTAACCCATACCCCACAAAACCCTAAAAAATTACGTCAAATAAAAAAAGGGTGTATATTTTCCAAAATAAGTTTTCAATGTGGCCTTGTACCTAAATCTTCTCCCTTTAGTCGTATGCTCCTTTATGCTCAAAATGTCCTTATGCATAACTTAAATCAATTCAAGTTGATTAGGTAGAGCTTTTCTTTTTTATAAGTACTTCTCGTAAGGATTTTACCATCATCACTCTTGTGAACAAAAGTTCTCTAAAATTTGGGCAGTAAATCTTCCTCATGAAATGTTGTTGTTGATGCTTTGTCTAATTATGAGGTGTACATAAGTTAGAACAATTAAAACAAACTTGTAATGATGTAGTTTATCCCGTTAGATGAGAAATACTCTATGCTAGTGACCATTCTTAATTGATCAATTGGAACCGGAAACTCAAGAAGACATGGTGTAGTGATAGAAATCCAATTGGTTCATGTTACGTCTGGCAAAAACCATAAAGTCTTTTGACAATTTTTGTGAGTATTATAGTGCTCGTCGATGAATTTTCCATCTTGACTTAAAGAATACCATGATTTGCAAACATGTTTGAACCTTAAAAGTGATTTCACAGGAAGATTTGTGAGTATATCAATCATGATATCATAATCAATCATGATATCATAGGGAACACTTATGTCTATTAAAAGATTTTGGGTGGAATCATTGTTGCTAGGGTTAGGGTTTGATACAAGGAAAACCGTTGGCATACCACGTACTTCTCCAAATATCCAATTAAGTAGGGGATAATATACTACAAAATTTATTTTAAATGGATTTTGGACCGGGACATCTACACCACAAGGAAAGATATGGTTACTTATATAAACAAAGACAGTGTTTGGGAATTTTCTGCTCTTCTTATTCTTCGTCAATCTTCTTTATTTATACAAGTTAAAGAATCTTCTTTACTAAGCTAAACAAAGACTAAATATACTTAAAAAGAAAAAAAAAACTTCTCTTCTAAGCTAAAAATAAGAAGCTTTCTATTCTAAGTTGGCCCATGGTCTTGTTTGCTGCTGCTCAAATGTTTATCTCAGCCCAAATATTTATTTCGTCTAATATCCCCCCTCGAGTTGGAGGGGAAAGAAGTGACACCCAACTTGCACATATTCTGATGGTGGGAAGGTTCGACAAGGAATTTGGTGAAGATGTCAGCGAGTTGATCTTTAGATGGAACAAAAGAAAGAGATATCAAGCCGGAGTGATATTGTTGATGAAAGAAGTGGCAGTCAAGTTCGACATCCTTCATTCTCTCATGGAAAACTGGATTTTAAGCTATATGCAAGGCTGCCTGACTGTCGGAGTGAATTGGAATAGGAATTGGTAGAGGGATTGTTAGACCAATAAGTAATCTTGTCAACCAGGTCAATTCAGAAACCAATCATCGCATTGAGCGATATTCTACTTCTCCAGATGAAAGAGAGATGGAGGATTTCTTCTTCAACTTCCAAGAAATTGGTGAACTACCCAAACTGATGAAAAACCTACTAACCGATCGACGTGTAGCCTGGCAATAAGCCTAGTCGACATCGCAGTAGGCGTGAAAAGAAAAGAATGAAGAAGCATTAAGGAATATCTCTTGATTTGGGTAAGTTCTCAAGTAACTGAGCACTCTCAGTCCTTCTTTGTAAAGGTCAAGACTAGGCTGTTGCATAAACTGGCTAAGGGTCAATACAACAAAGCATAGATCTGGTCTTGTATGAGTTAAATAATTGAGTTTTCCAATGAGACATCTATAAAGACTAGGATCTGACATGAGATTGGTGGATTTTACAAGGAATTTCACTGTAGGATCCATCGTAGAGGAAGCTGGAGGAAGATGGGAAATATCAAACTCATTAAGTAAGTCTAAGTTATACTTTCATTGGCTCAGAATAATACCTTGGTCCCCTCTTAAAATTTCCATTCCTAAAAAATAATTCAAAGGACCTAGATTTTTAATCTTGAACTCAACTTGAAGGAAAGCCTTGAGTTCTTTTATTTCATCAGTAACATCTCCTGTAATTAAGATATCATCAACGTGTACTGCAATAATTGAAATGGAATCCCCTGAGTGCTTAAAGAATAAGGAACAGTCATTAAGTGAAGCTGTATAACCTTTGAAATTTAAAGCCCCTGCAAACCGAGCATACCATTATCTGGAAGCTTGCTTCAACCCATAGAGAGACTTCTTGAGTTGACAAACCATGTTAGGTTGAGGTGGATCTAGACCAGCTGGAAACTTCATATAGACCTCTTCTTGCAAATTTCCTTGCAAGAAGGCATTGTTTACATCAAATTGGTAAATATTCCACCTTTTCTTGGCCGCAATTGCTAAAAGGCATCTGATAGTGGTTATTTTGACCATTGGGGAGAAAGTTTCATTAAAATCAACCCCTTTCTTCTGAATGTCACCTCGAATCACCATTCTAGCCTTTAATCTCCTAAGAGTGCCATCTGCATGTTGTTTAACTTTATACACCCACTTGCAAGGTAATGCCTTTCTGCCTTGTGGTAAATGGACAACTTCTCAGGTTTGATTGAGTAGTAGAACATCCATCTCGTCCTTCATTGCTTGTACCCAACCAGGATAGGTACAAGCTTGTGAATAGCTGTTAGGTTCAGTAATAAAGGGAATATAATTGAGAATAACCTGATTGGGAGCTGATAGGGCAGAGACAGACAAACAAATAGGGATAGAAGGCACAGTAAAACATGAGTCAGTAACATCACTCAGATAAACAGTGTTGCAAATGTAATCTTTTAAGTGAGAAGGTAAATTCCCAATGTTTTTCCTCTAAGATCTCCTAGGAGGTGGAGAGAGTTATAAATCAGCAGATTCAAAAGATATTAGTGTGGATGAATCAGATGATGAATCAAGAGGAAAACTGAAGTTGTCTTGAGAATTAGAAGGTGGTGAATTTGAATCAATAAAAGGAGAGGGAATGGAGGAATGATCTTTCCCTGTAGGAATAGGAAAAATAGAGGAGGGGACATTCAATTTATGAATTGATAGCAGATTGTATCTGAAACATAAAAAATATTATGCATGTGAGGTTATTAGGAATTAGAACACTTCCTATGTGAGTCACAAGGACGGATTGAAATTTGGGCAAATTAATGTTAACAAGAACTTTAAGAGCTGTCATGGAAAGAAAAGAATTAGAGTTGTAACGCATATGCTCAGAAGCACCTGAGTCTATTATCTATGTTCCAGAATTAAATACTGAAAGACAAGTTCCAATATATGTAAGCACAGTACTAGTAACTGCATTAGCATTTATCTCAGATCCCTTGTTCATGGATGATCCCTCTGCTGATTTATGTTTTGCCATTTGAATGAAATGCTTGAATTGTTCTTTGGTGAAATGTTGATTGATTAAATCCATGTCAATCTTATGTTCATTGTCACCTTCTTCTCCAGACATAATAACATTTCCTCTGATATGAACCTGTCCATCTCTGTTGTTTGTGAACTGAAAATCTTCTGGAAAACCATGTAACCTGAGGCAATCATCATCAACATGTCCAGTCTTACCACAAAAATCACAAGATACATTAGGATTATACTTCTTCTTAACCCTAAACTTCTGTTGTGGCTGGTTTGTCCTTGTGTATTTGGGTAATTGCTAATGATTGTTCATCCTTGGATAATTGAATGATCTAGTTCCAAAGTTAGGCATAACACTAGGTGATTTCTGAACTTTCTTGCCAAATTTGTTTTGATTCACATTGCTTACCATAAAAGAAGAAGAATCATTTGGGATCAACCCACTCATATAGGTCTCTCTCTGATTTTCATCTTGCAGAATCAGAGAGTAAGCAACATTTATGTTGGGCAGCGGATTCATCATTAAGATGTTTCTTCTTGCCTGAGCATACACATCATTCAGACCCATCAAAAATTGCATAAGTTTCTCATCTTCAAGTGATTTTTCTAGCTTTACTTTACCTTCACAGTTACACACACAGGTGCACTTATCAGACTTGAGAGACTCTAGCTCATCCCAAAGTCTCTTAAGTTTATTGAAATATCCTGAAATATCATTATTTCCTTGAACTTACCTTAGAGGCGGACCTACCTTTGAAGCTGGGGTGCACGTGCACCCAGTAACTTTGAAAAAAATTATGTATATGTACATGTATACACTTGAATAAAGATAAAATATTAAACTGTGCACCCTTAAGGACAAGCGCTGCTTTGGCTCATTGGTCCAAATTAACTTAACCGTGTGCCTCTTTGCGAGTGAGAGGTGTCCCAGGTTTGATTCCTATTTGATGATTTTTGTTGTTATTTTTTCAAAATAAATTCTCAATAAACACTCAAGTTAGATTCGAACTTGCAACCTCAATCCCAAAATGTACACACAAGAATTAAAACCATCTAACCACACAATAACCTATGTCATATTTTCATTTAACTAATATTTATTTGGATAAGTTTGGTTTCACACTAATTTAACACTAATTTTTTTTTCCAAAAGTATTAAGGCATGACACGACATCATTGTACTAATGCACATCCACCTCTAGTAGTGCACCCATCGTCATGAAATCCTGGGTTCGCCTCAGACTGACCTATTTAGTTCCTTTTGCAGGTGAAACAATTTGGCTCCATTAGATTGTCCAAATCTATGCTCTAGACTCATCCGTAAATCCTTAGCAATCCTAGAGTATATAACACTATCAGTGATATCCTTGGAAACAGTGGTGGAGCCAAACTTTTGGTTAAGGGTGTTCATATTTTTTCTTGGGCAAAGAACTATTTAAAAAAAAGAAAATAAATCACTGTTGCACCGCCAAGGTTCGAACCCGGGTTGTTAATGTGGAAATGCACACTCTTGACCACTGGACTATGCTTCTCTAGCTTGTCAAGGGTGTGCAACAACATGTATATAACCATAAATATCTATATTTAACCTATATACTCGAAAAAAATTTCCAACGAAGGGTGTTCATCTGACCACCCTTCATCGGCTGTGGCTCCGCCACTGCTTGGAAAGAGAGTTAAGGAGCCAAGATGTTACCATGTCATTGCATCTACTCCAAGATTGCAGATCTGGAGATTGAGCATCTGGTGAAGTATCAGTACCAATGATAAAACCAAGTTTGTTCTTGGCTGACAGTGCTTTAAGTACTGATCTCTTCCATTATTGATAACCTTTTCCATCAAATAAAGTGTTAACCAAGGCCATTCCAGGTGAATCTGAAGAGTGAAGATAATAAACATGAGTGGGATCCATAGCTGGTGGAGTTCTGGTTGTAGAACCAGAAGATGCTGAAGAAGTAGTGACTTCATCTGCCATTGTAGAGATAGGTTAGATAAAGTAAATTGATAATCGAGAAGATGATTTGTATGCAACGAGCTACCGCTCTGATACCATGTAAACAAAGACAGTTTTTGGGAATTTTCTGCTCTTCTTATGCCTTGCCAATCATCTTTATTTATACAAGTTAAAGAATTTTCTCTACTAAGCTAAACAAAGATTAAATATACTAAAATGAAAGAAAAAAGAAACTTCTCTTTTAAGCTAAAAATAAGAAGCCTTCTGTTCTAAGTTGGCCCATAGTGTTGTTTGCTGCTGCCCAAATGTTTATCTCAGCCTAAATGTTTATTTCGTCTAACAGCTTATCGGGCTGATTTGGTGGATAATTATGCTACACGGTTTAACTTATCAAATATCGGTCTTTAGCTAAGCAATTATAGAGCAGTTAACAGATGGTGTATCTCTCAAATCGAAGAGTCTCTCACCACCTAATATCACACCGCGGGAGTAAATCGAAACTAAATTTGTCTTTTTATTTTGATGGAATGAAAATGTTCTCTTTTATACAAATTGCTCATCTCCCTAACTTTAAATCTTAAGTACTACTGTTGCCGATAATTGACGAAAGCTAAATTTCATATTTTTTTTCAAAAGAAACATGAAAAAGATGAGTATCATATTAAGGAAATTTGAATTATGACTCGTTATTCAATTTAAGGGTGTTAAGTGGTCCGGGTCGGGTCAACCTGAAACCATCCCATTAAATTTATCCGGGTTGTGGGCCGGGCCGGGTTCGGATTGGGGTTAAGTGGGCCGGTCCGGGTTCAACAGTAAAATTTTTAAAAATAGCCCTAACCCGGTCCACTTAATCCAACCCGATCTAACCCACCTAAACCCGGTCAAACCCGGTTAAAAATCAAGTCTAACCCGGTCAAAAATAAAAATAATTTTTTTTTCAGTATACACTATATATACCCACCTATATATTTTAAATACGTTAAACAATATATATACACTATATATATAGCATATACTACATTAAAATTTTAAAAATATATACACATATACACAATTACACATAAATACGCACCATTCAATGTATATGTACTACTTTAAAGTTTAAATAAAATATACTAAAATATATATACATTACAATATATATATATATAGTTATATACTAATTTATAAAACATATACACATGTATACGTTAAATATACACGGCTATAGAAGATATATACACATATATACGCACCATTCAATGTATAAGTACTACTTTAAATAAAATATGCTACAATATATATACATTAAAATATACACATATATATATATATAAATATGTATATATATAATTATATACTAATTTATAAAACATATACACATGTATACGTTAAATATACACGTCTATAGAAGATATATACACATATACACACACTATTCACTGTATATGTACTACTTTAAATAAAATATAATACAATATATATACATTACAATATATATATATATATATATATATATATATATAAATAGTTATATACTAATTTATAAAACATATACACATGTATACGTTAAATATACATGTATATAGAAGATATATACACATATATATGCATCACTCAATGTATATGTACTACTTTAAATAAAATATACTACAATATGTATACATTACAATATATATGTATAGTTATATACTAATTCATAAAACATATACACATGTATACGTTAAATATACACGTCTATAGAAGATATATTCACACATACACGCTTTATTCAATGTATATGTACTACTTTAAATAAAATATACTACAATATATATACATTACAATATATATATATAGTTATATACTAATTTATAAAATAAATACACATGTATACGTTAAATATACACGTCTATAGAAGATATATACACATATATATGCTCTATTCAATGTATATGTACTACTTTAAATAAAATATACTACAATATATATACATTACAATATATATATATATATATATATATATATATATATATATAGTTATATACTAATTTATAAAACATATACACATGTATACGTTAAATATACACATCTATAGAAGATATATACATATATATACTCACCATTCAATAAATATGTACTACTTTAAGTAAAACATATACTACAATATATATATATATATATATATATATATATATATATATATATATACTACAATATATATACAATTTATAAAAAATATACACATGTATACATTAAATATACACATCTATAGAAGATATATACACAAATATACAAAACATATGCTACTTAATATAATAAATTAATAATACTTGGTAGTAAATTAATAATATATTAGAAGTAAGTTTTTACTTTAAACTAGAAATTTAATTTAAATCATTAAATGAAAAATATTACAAAGTAAGGACTAAGGAGTGAATGAATGTTGAATTTTATTGATTGCGAAATGATCCAAAATTTATAATTTACATGAATGAAAAATCTACAAATTATGCATCATTTTTTCCAACTCATTCATGTTAATATTAATGGGAACTTGCATAGGATAGTCATAGTCAACGGGGGAAAAACCATGCATTGGACTTGATTCTGCTGAGTTCTCCCGTGAAGACATAATTTCTTCAAGTTTCTGCTCGTCGTTCGGCTCTGGTTCCATTCCTTGGTTTCTTCTTTCCGCTCTAATCCAATCTCTGAGGCAAACTAGAACATTCATTGCATTGCTTCCCAATGAGTGTCGGTTGTCTCCAAACTGCTGTCGTCCCTGACTAAAGGCGCTCTCTGATGCAACGGTTGACAATGAAACATTCAAGATATCTCTAACTAATCTTAAAAGCACATGATATTGTGTTTAATTACTCCTCCACCAATCCAATGTGTTGATCCATCGTCTGCGATCCTCTGGCGGCGATCGAAGATAATATTTCAGCTCTTCCCGATAAGTTGATGTGTAAGCTCTCTCATCAACACTGTTCCAACAAGGTAAATCATAAAAGGAATCAGGAAAATCACTATGTGCTGACCTTTTAGAAGATGATGGCTCCTCGGGAGGATGAGGAGCGACAGTTGGAGTGATATTTGTAGGTACGACTAAATCAATTAAATCAACATAGTGATTAAATAATTTTTCTATGTATTCATTCGCATCACCCATAGCCATCCACAAATCATGTTGTACTTGTTTAGAATCATTGTTATTATTTATTTCTAAGTTAGCATAAATAATAGTACTAAAGTGGCACATAGTATTATATTTCATGCACGAATTTAGCATAGCACCAACCACGTAAATAAGGGGGAATCAGGAAAAAATATTTTTTTAAATTTAGTAAACATGGCACCAACAACTTTTTTATAACCTTCTTTATTTTTATATTCTTTGAGCAAACCAGAAATACCGGCTATATATGCCAAAATATTACAAATAATAGGATAATAAGCACCGGAAAATTCAATCGTAGCTACATAACATTTTTCTAAAAACTTAAAAAGATCATTAATTACAACCCAATCAGAATCATGTAGCATGCAATCAACAGAATCAACAAATGAACCACAATATTGGTTAAATCTAGTGTAATAGGAACTCTATACTTATAACAAGTTTTTAAAAAATCATACGTAGAATTTCATCTAATGTCAATTTTCTCAGGCATCAATATCGGTGCAAGTCCATTTTCTTGACATTTAACTTTATTCTCTAATTCTTTTTCTTCGATTAGTTTCTTGAATAAAACCAACAGCAAGACGGATTTTTTCAATATAAAGCTAAAAAAACTCAAGACCTTCTTTTACAATTAAATTATATATATGACATGCACACTTAATATGAAAAATTTCAGGTAACGGCAGAGATAACTTAGATTTTAACTTTGTTATAGCAGTCTTGTTGTTAGAAACATTATCAAAAGCAATACATAAGATTTTATTTTCAATACCATAAAATTCGGCAACTTTAACAATAGAATCAACAATAAAATCTTCAGTATGTTTACGATCTTCATCATATAAAAAAGCAAGAATACATTTTTGCATCACAAAATTACTATCCATCTAGTGACAAGTAACGTTTAAATAATCATTTTTATTTACAGCACGATCAAGATCAGAAGTTAGAGACAATCTACATTAAATATTTTTTAACAATGTTGATAAATAAAAATAATATTGTGAATGAAGTCTAAAAATATCAGACCGACAAGTACTTCTAGGAATACCATTAAACATATGATTATAAATTGTTTGTATATAATGAATAAAGGCATCAGAAGAAGGAAAACTAAAAGGCAAACAACCCACAACTACCATTTTAGCTATTTCTTCTCGGTCCCTCAATTTATTATACTTCTTCATTACCTGACCGGTTGTTGGGTCCATTATAGTTTGCGTTGGCCCACCAACATCCCCACCACCTCGTGCAATATTTAACTCTCTTTCGTGAGTATCACCTATATGTCTCATTAACATACCCATACCCCTTTGCTTTCCTCCGTTTTTATGCTTATTTATTTATTGACAAATATTGCATTGCACCTCAGTATCTGATATACGTTCAAATAATTATCATGCAATACTAGTTGTTTTACGAGCTCTTGGGGCACGGGGAGGATGGGGAGGGAGATTAACCGATTCAAATCTAACGTTAGTATTTCCTACTACGGGTGTCTCACCAATATTTTCATCATCTTCGTCTAAATTAACCGCATCTACTTTATTTTCTTCTTCTATACCGTAATATTTTTGAGCTTCTACATAATCCATATTGTGAGCACCTACAACTATTTCTTCCTCAAAAGGTGTACCAAGCGGTACCGTAGACGAAGGCACACGGGTATATCTACCGCTTGAATTACCTCTACCGCTAGTAATTCGCTTTTTACTACCACTACCGCTTCCGAAATAAATTTTTTTAACACCTTTAGTAGCGAGGTTTCTTAATTTATCCATAATATAAATTAAACTAAAAAAATTCAAAATACACAAATATAATAAAATTAAATATTCAACAATTAATACACTAAATAAAAATTAAACGTAAGAAATGGAACGACAATACCAAATTTTGGAAGTATCCGAAGGTTGCGACTATAGAAACTTCCACTCGTACTTTGTAATCGCAAAATTAAAAAATTAAAGTGAGCACTTTAGGAAATTAAATATATAGAATATTTGAGAATTGAGATTTGAGAGAATGAAAAATTGTGTGAAAAATGATTTGAAGGTGTAGGGTATTTATAGAATTTTTTTTTGGGATTAAAAAATATTTTAAATAATTTTTTTTTTACTAAAAGGGCCCAAACTAGCCGTTTGGACCCAAAAACGACTATATAGTTGTTGGGCCAACGGTTAGTTTGGCCCAAATCTCCAAAGAAAAAAAAAGTCCAATCGGGTCGGGCCGATTAACCGGCGGGCCTGGACCGGGCTTGGTCCGGGCCAGGTTAATCGGGCCCAACCAAAAAATTAAACCAGTCCGGGACCCGATACCTTATACCCTATGGGCTGACCGGGCCGGATCAAATTGGGCCGATTTTATTAAACGGGCCGGGTTGGGCCGGGTTAACCCAGCCCGTTTGACAGGCTTTATTTCACTCATTAGTCCAAGCTAACTTTGAATGGACGTTTAGCGATTTGACCTGTTTTGACACATCCAATTTGACCCGACCCATTTGTCACATCTAGTCTCACGTGGCTACGAAAAGGGGTGGCCGTGAGGGTTGTTCCCATGGTGATCCTATGGAGACATCAAAAACACACTTAGCTCTCATTTGTTCATAGATTTCGAAGTTAAAATTTGAAATTTGAAAATTTAAATTTTTGAAATTGTGTTTAGGTTGAAGTTGGAACTTGAATTTTTAAAATTGTGTTTAGAATTGCATTTTACTTGAAAAAAAAGAACTTGAAATTTTGTGAGTAGAAGAGTGGTGAAACCAGAAATTTCGTTAAGGGTATTCAAACTTTAATATATATTTACGAAAAATATTTTTTTTGACGTATATATAATATAAATTTTCAATGAAGGGAGTTCAATTAGCCACCTTAAACTATATGTGGCTACGCCACTGAGTGGAAGTCCCAAAAATCTAAAAATTAATTTGAACCCGATTCGAAGGACTTGAAAGAAGAATTTTCAAAGTCTATGACCAAATGTTAGCTTAGTAGCTTAGACCATTTATACATTTTCTCCAATCGTGCCTTAACCATGACAATGTTTATTTAATGTATAATAAAGTAATTAAAGAAATATTTCCTCTTATTTGGCCTTTCTAGTAATTAAAGAAATATTTCCTCTTATTTGGCCTTTCTAGTAATTAAAGAAATATTTCCTCTTATTTGGCCTTTCTGATTTATTAACAAAAATTACACTGAATTAACACAAATCCGTTATCGTCCAGCGGTTAGGATATCTGGCTTTCACCCAGGAGACCCGGGTTCGATTCCCGGTAACGGAACTTCTTTTATTTTTAAAAATTTAAATTATTTTTCGATGGACAAAAAAAATAATATTTTTTCTGAAAAATATTTGAAATACATTCATATATTTGTTCACTTTATTCAACTAAATATACTTCCATTTTCATATACTTATTTTAATTTAAATTGTTTTTTTGTGCAACATATTTGAAATAATTATTATTGCTCACTTTGTTCAACTATAAACTTCCATTTTCGTGTAATCTCTTGTATATTATAAACAAAAGAAACATATAAACTAAGATTATCATCATAGAAGTGAAAATTTACAAAGAGAAAATTGTGTATTTATGAACAAAATAAAAACTCAAATGCATGACTCAAGTGCTTACAATGAATACATAGGAAAAAAGAAACTAATGCAATATACAATCTACCAAATGCAAACTTAGAGATCATTTTTCATACAATATACAATCAAATAATGTTGCATGCCAAAAACAACAAACTAATTTATTCAAACAAATACCAAACCAATACTTAAAAAAAATGTTATCAACCAACCACTATTGACACTCATAATCATAGCACCATTATTATTATTCGTTGAATTGTCGCTGTCGCTGTTGCTGTCACCATCATCGTTGCCCGAGCTTGGCTCGGGTGCAGTATCGTCAGAGTTAATAGATTGTGCCTTAAATAATTCACTTGGTTGCAAAACTTTATCAATTTTGTAAACTGCTAATGGTTCCTCGTCTAATAAAGTTTCAGTAATTTTTGCTGTCACAATATTAGTTTCCAATTTTACATTATCTCCATCATTTTTTACTGAAAAATCATATTTGTTATTTTTTCCATTTGTTGTTGCCATAGTATTTATAAATCCATTTTTAGACCTTAACATACCTAAAGAGTGATAATCTGGTATACCATGGTATAAAAGTAAAGAAATTTGGCCATTTTTTGTTAAATTTTTGTACTTAGGTAAAAAGGAGTTAACAACTTTATCAATTGGGCAAAAAACTGTTAGGCCATTTTCCACAAGATCAGTAAATTGTTTTGTAATTTTTGAATTTTGTAAAAGTTTTGCGAATTCTTTGCAGCCTTTTTTGGACATTAAATCAATTAAATCAACGTCTGCAGGAGCAGCCACCGGAGCTTCGGCGGCGGCTGATGTGATTATGTTGCTGATTTGTATGACGGAGATGTTGTAAGGGGTTTCTTGAACAGACTTAACGAAATTGGCTGAGAAATGACCGTCGTTGTCTTCTGTGGCGAACCCCACTTTCTTACCTTTTAGGTTCGTAATGTTGACGTACCCTGATGTTCCAGGAGCCTCACCTGTAGAAACACATTCAAAACTTTAATCAAATGAGTTATAGACTCAACACGACCGATTGAACCCAAAATGATCCATCAAATTATTGGGCGGCCAAAACGATTCAAAACAATCTAACCAAAGCAAAATGCAACCCAAAAAATTGTAGTGATAGAAAATTGTGTAGATTTTTAAGAACTTAAGTGAACAACTTGGGAGAAAAACAAAATTAAATTTCACATTTTTTTCAAAAAACAAAATTAAGAGTGAAGGTTGGGTCATATTCGATGGGTTGAATTATAACTCATTATTTGACTCAGCTTAATTTAATAAATTTCGAAAAAAATATATTTTGCACGACCATTCAGTTCAACTGTAATTGAAAAACAGTCATTGTCGTGAAGTTTAGATACTTCATATTCCACATGTGAAATTCCTGATTATCACATGTTTCACCTATGATATTTAAAATTTCGTGACAGTGGTTAGTTTTCAATTACTATAAGTTATAAAATGGTTATTTTTGAATTTTATCCCGAATGTTTATTAATTTGACCGATTTCAATCCGCTCAAATTTGATTCAACCGACTTATTTATCACTTCTATAGACTCACCTGTGGCTTGAAAAAGTGTAGCAGTTAGGGTTGTTCCCTTAGTAATCCTATGAAGTTGTTTGGAACCAAAGTAATCTGCAAAAACATGAAAAGAAAGGACATTCTTGAGAGTATAAATGGACATATGTTTATCAAGAAGATCATCCATGGCGGCGTTATCGACCGTGCAAACGGTGATGGTTAATCGACGATTGATCTCTGAAGCTAAGTGAGTTAGTGTTAAGTATTGGTTAAAGGTCGAGAATTCTGGGTGTTTGGCGAGTATACGAGTGATATTGTGGGCAGAGGAGGTGGTGGTGATGGCGAAAAATAGTAAGAGTAATAGAGAAATAGAGGATTTTTTCAGCGAGAGCGACATTTTTCAATGATATATGTGTTTGGAGAGGAGTGTGTACAATATAAGAAGAGATGTATGTGTTTTTTGTGAATAGGGGTTTATATATAGATGGATTTTGGAAGGTGTTAGGGTTTTATATATTATGGAATTAGTTGTGTGAATTACAATAAATTTTATATTTATTATACATGTGTAATAATCTTTTACGCTATTAGCTAGTCAAGTGTACGTATTTTGCACGTGTATATCGTTTATTTAACAATAAATGCATATAAAAAGAAAAAATTGTTGTATATACGTATATTATATTATCAAGGATAAAACCTGTTAAGAAAATAATGTAAAATTTTTAAGATAAAAAGTATACTTAAAGACTATCATAATAACCACTATCGCACTAACAATTAAGCTAGGGCAAAATTAAGTATAAGGAATAAAATTTGATTATTCATAGCAAAAGTCAAAACTTAAATCCTGATGTGGATTAAACTTGTATTCATCTTTCCCTGATTGTCTCAAGTAATGTTTTCTTTTTTTGTTAGACCCTCACTATTTTTTCATTATAAAAATAAAAAAATTTGATTAATGTTCTTTTTTTGGGTTAAATTATTACCCTTTTTAAAAATGGTTACTGTTTTTCTTCTAAAATATTGGCAAAAGTAATTAAATAAGAAAAATTTCATTAAATCTAACTTTTGCACAAAAGTTCCTTAAAAATTGATTGAACATTCATTCCTTTTTGGGGTAAATATTGAACATTCATCCACCATCTATATTAAGCAGAAAAAATAATAGATAAAAACAAAATCAAAACTACACCAAAATAATACGACAATTGATATATCAAAATAATATGATTACACCTGATCTTTAAGCAAAAATTTCTCAAAACTCGATCAAACATTCATCCACCACCTGTATGAAGCAGAATAATAGTAGATATCAAAAGAATAGAAAGTACGACAAAATAAAATCTAACTTTTACACCAAAATTCCTTAAAGACCGATCGAACATTCATCTAAATCTGTAAAAATAGTAGATAGAAACAAAGTAGAAACTACAATAAATAATACGACAATCAAAATATCAGAACAATATGATTATTAAACATGATCTTTACACAAAAAAAATTCAAATTCCGACGAACATTCATTGACCACCTGTATTAAATAAAAAAAATTAGAAGCTATCAATAGATCAGAAAGTGCAACAAAATCGAAATATCAGAACAATATGATTAAATCTAATCTTTACAAAAAAATTCTTAAAGCCCGACCGAACAATAAGAAAAACAACAGATAGTAATATAATAAAAATTCTAATAAAATAATACGATGATCGAGAAATCAAAATAATAAGATTAAACCTAATTTTTATACAAAAAATTTCAAAGCCTAACCTAGCCCAATCAAATGTTCATTGATTTTAAATTCTACAAACCTAAAGCAAATTCTAAACCAAAACAAAGAGAAGAGACAATGTAAATCGTAATAATTGATATAAGAACAAAGAAAAACTGAAAGAATCCTAACCCTAATTAAAGAAATGTCAATAATATGTGTAGCAGTTTTGATTTTCTCAACAAATAAATTATTATCAATAATTCTTATTTATTTATTTCCATCGGTAAAAAAGTAATTTAATTTTTATTAATTCAAATTATTAATATTATCTTTACCTAATTCCAATAAAAGAAGTAACTAATTGATTTCTCCTAGATGTGGAAACAACTATCAACATGTTTTCAATTAATTAGAGTTGGATCATTTAATTTGTTTATGAGAATTGAGAAATGTGTAGTTTTTATAATTATGCTATGTAATTCAAATAGGAAAATAATTTATATAAGGTAAGTTTTAATGATTTTAAGTTAATAAATATTAGGTGGTGCAGATAAATCGGGTAACTAAAATAGATCTATTGTAGCTCTAATGGATCTATTTTTAGTTGTGCGTGAATATTTTTTAACTTCTCTAAATATTTTTATTTTTAGTGTATTTATTTTAATTTTATTAATGTTCATATCTTGGGGGTGATTAGATGGTACTTGATTAAATGTTTTACTGTAATATTCTTTAGTTTTTTCTCTTAGTTTTTGTAATTCTTGTATATTATTTTGGAGGTATTCTAAATATTCTATATCTTTTATTCTAAAATATTCAATTAAATTCTCTTTCATAAGTATTTCTGTTAATCTTATTTCTTCGATATCTTGTCTCCAATATTTTAAATACTCATAGTCTATCATTTTATCCTAAAGTAGTTGTGATATTGTAAATTTCTTTGTAATAATTTATTCTAATTGTACTATATTTGATATTAAATTCTAGGTTATCTATTTCGTTAATTATCCTGTCTTTTTCGTCTATGAATAATTCCATGTCTAAATCATATTCTAAACTGTCTTTTAATTCTAGTTGTTTTATGGTTTTATTTATCCAAATTAATCTTTCTTTTAATTGTTCTCTTCCTTTTCTAAGATGGTTTCTATAATTAATTTCTTCGTATATCCAACTTTGTTTTTCTCTAACTTTATTAATATATTCTAGCATTTTTAATCTGTATAATATCCATCTGAATAATAACTATCTGAATTATTTCTACCATAGAAATCTATATTTTCTAATTCATCTTCTATCCAATTAGTACTTAGTAAGTCAACTTCATAATCAAATATTTTTTTCCATATTATTTTCTTTATGTCTTCTAATTCTAAGTCTTTTATGATATATAAAACTAGTATCTTAGTTTCATCAGATATATATCTTGTCATATTATCCATATTATGCTTAGGTTTCTACGAATAACTTGGATAACTTGAAATTGGATTTTAGTAATTGATTGCTTTATCATAGTATTTATTAGTTGTTTGTTTTAATCTTAATAATTCCTCTATATTTTCATTAAGGAATTCTATATATTTTATATCTTTAGTTCTCATATATTCTTCTAAATTTGTTTTCATTAGTTTTTCTATTAATTGTATATTTTTCATATCCATTTTCCAATATTCTAAATATACGTAATTTATCATTGTTGATGTGTAGGTTTGGTATGTAAGTATTTGTAAGAATAATTAGGTAGGTGAGGTATGTAATTTATTCTAGTCATAAAATATTTATCAAATATTTTTTTCAATATGATTTTTCTTATATCTACAATTTTTATATCCTTAAGTACATACAAAACAAGTATTTTAAATTTATCAACCATTTCGTCAGATAAATAAGTATTCATTTTTCATATGATGCTCTTTTCAAAATATTCTCTTCAATCATACGCATAACAAAATATGATCATTTTAGATTACTATATACTGGATTATTCTTAAATAAAATGTTCTTCGGTCACTATTAACATGGTAATCTGGATACTTTTCCCTTAAACAACGCCTCTACTCTGACTACTCCCCTATCACGGCTTTCTTGCCTCACCGGTTTCACCTTTAGGATGACATAGTTCTTAGGGATTTTTCTCCTTTTCCACTTTGCTAATAAATTTCTTAACATGCTATTTTTCGAATAATTCTACTATAAAGTAACTATCATGAACTTATTTTATCATTTCATGATTGTCAGGAATTTATGAATTTAGCTATTCATAATCGTAAATAAATATACCTGTTCTGGTAGGTTTGATAATTCTGGGCTTTGTTTATCCATAGCTTTTCCTTGGAAATATATCTATTTTTTATTAAATATTCAAAAGTTTTTTGTTTACAAAAGAGGAGGCTTGCTTTCAACACATGAAAGTCTTGCCTCTAACTGAGCAAATGTTCTGCTATTTATAATCCTAAAGGAAACGCGTAAGCTTTTTACATCTTTACATCTGTCCTAACACGTTACCTATATACTATTTCTAGTCAAAAACTAATAAAAAACAATAATGGTTCTATGTCTTTACATTTAATGGCAAGTGCCAAAAGTAAAAAAGCGTATCCTAAAATAGTAAAGCTATTAAATATTCACATGATTTACGTATTACATATTTCACAAAGTTTGCTTTTTCTTCATATGTCGCTTTCTTCACTTTGATGTTTTTGTCTCCTTATCTTGCCATTATTTCTCCATCTTCTTATCTTTTTATCGTGTATCTTCCAGCTGTTGTCCTTATCTTATTGTTATTGTAGCATCACATCTGGAATAAAGTTGTGTCTGCCACTACATCTGCTGCATATGTGGTCATCGTATCTTTGGCCAACCTGTTTACAGAATTGATCCATAACTTTTTCTGAAATAATTCCTTTCATATTAGATCTTGTGACTGGTAACTCTTCTGATTTTAGGATCGTTATGACCCATTTTCTTATCTCTTCTCTGTCATTTTCTCTAATATTTTTACAAGTAGAGTAAACCAATAATTGATTTCTGTTATAGTAAATCCAAACTGGGTTTTGATTTATATAATTATTTGCTAACTCAGTCAATATACTGCTAAGTCCAATAACTCTCTTGTTTCGGTAGAAGTCTGGTATCTGATTTTTGGTTATCTCTTCTTGTTCGCATATTTCTTCAGGGATAATATAGTCTCGTGTCATTCCTATCTTGACAACAGTAATTGTCTGTTTTATTTCATCAAACAATATTTCTACTGGTGCTGAGTAGAAACAGACATAGAATAACTGTCCCTTCGTAATCCTTTTATAATCCATATATTTTTTGTGAATATCTGGGATTCTTGTTAACTCTTCTCCAGTAATTGTGTAAACTGTAGATAATAGTCCATAATAGTAACATGAAGAAATTAAGTTTGCACTGGTGCCAGGCAAAGCAATAAGTTTGTTATAGTTCTGACATTTTTGTGTAATATATCCTTGGTTTTGTTTTGCTAATTCTTCACTCTGGATAGGTTTTGTATTTAACAATTTTTGTAAGGTATAAATATTATCAATATATGTACGAGTGATATGGTTATAAGTCTGCTTTTGTTGATTGAGTGATTCGGAATATGTGTATATCTGGGGAGGTATAGATGACTCTGGTTTTTGTATATTTGGTGTATATGGTTTTGAGAATATCTGGTTGAGATTATAATTCTTTTTCTTTGGTAGTTCAGGTTTATTTTGAGTGACTATATTCTTTCCCTTGGATACATCACTTGCGCCTGCAGCTGTAACTGTAATTTCGTTAGTAATTTGAGTTTTTAGATGTTTCTCATCGTCACCTTCTAGGTCTAGTTTTTTAATGTGCTCTTCCTGCACAGTATCTTTGCTAATAGCTTCTTGTTTTTTATAGTGCTCAACCTGCACTTTTACATTTGTAACTTCAGTAGTTAATGTGATAACTCGTTCTTGTAATAACTTTATTTGTTCAAACACTTGTAATATTAAGTCTGTTTGAGTATCTTTGACATCGGCTTCTTCCATTGATAAATCAGTTTTAGTAGCTTTGTCTTGATATGTAATCTGCAATAACATTCTTGTCAGTCTTGATTACTTCAATCGTAAATGTAAAATTTAATATATTCAATACTAATCTTCAAATTTCCTTTGTCGTAATTGAGTTTTGTATTTTTCTTGTTAACCACCATCGAACCTGGGTATTATCTGTTCTCACAATAAATTTGTTATATTCAATATATGGTTCAAAGGTTAATAAACATATATATAATGAACATAATTCTTTTCTATTTATTTCTCATTTTATTTCTGTTTCATTAAATATTCCTGAATAATATCTACAGTGATGTTCTATTTTTTCATTTTCATACCTATATTTAAGTACTCCTCCATAACTATATTCACTTGCATCTGCTTCTACTATATATGTAAATTTTTTATTTTCGTCTTGGAATTGTAATTTTGGTAATTCTTTATAAAGTATTTTTATTTTCTGAACATGTTTTTTATCTTCCTCATTGTAATTATATTCTACATCCTTTTTTAATTTTTTCTGTTAAGGCTTTAGGTTTTCTGCTAATTTTAGTATATATTCTCTTACTTGGTTTACTAATCCTAAAAACGATTGTAATTTCTTTTTTGTATCTAATTCTTCTTTTGAATTTATTATTTTTTGTACTATATGTTGTTGCATTTTTACTCCACTTTTATCTATTTCTATCTAGTTTTTCATAATTTCAGCTTTCTTTTCGCTTAAACTTATTCCTGTTTTTTCTATTATATCTGTAAATTGTTCTAGTAATTTTAAATGTTCTTCTTTAGTTTTTGAAGATAGTAGTAGATCATCTATATATACTATACAATTAGGTAATTGTTTAAAATAACTATCCATAAAATGTTGATAACTACCTGGTGCAGTTTTATATTCAAATGGTAATACGTTCCATTCATAAAATCCTTGTGGTACCGTAAATGTGGTTAATTCCTTAGAATCTTCATCTAACTTTAAGTGGTAAAATCCGGACTTACAGTCAAATTTACTAAAGTAGTTATATCCTTGTATTTGTCTTATTTTTAATATCTTATTTGGTATTGGATAATTATATGTCATAGTTTTTGCATTTAAATTTCTATTGTCAATAACCATTCTACGTTTTCCTTTTTTTTGTTCACTATGTTTATTTACTATAAATGCTGGACTATCGTGTTTACTCTTACTTTTTTGTATATATTGTTTTTCTAATAATTCATCAATATGGATTTTAAATTCTTTTAAATCGTCAAAATTATATGTTAATGGTTTTTGAGTTATTATGCTATTTTTATCTATTAATTCAACTTTTATAGTAGTTTTATGTTTTTCCATCCTTTTAATGGATCTTCACCATATAATTGTCTTAATTTTTTTCTTTATTATTTCTACCTTATCTATTGAAAATATAGTTATTTCTTTTTTGTTTATCGAAAATACAACTAGTTCTACTGTGTCTTCTGTATTTTTTATATTTTTTAACTTTTGTGTAATTTTTACACTTCCTTCTATCCAATCAGTTTTCTTTCTTATTTTATTAATAACTCTTTTTGCCCTTACTTTTTGTTTACATGGTGTTGTAAACCACCAATCTGTTTTAGTTATTATATGTGGATATAATTTATCTAAAAATGGCATTCCTAAAAGCATATCTTTTGATGTTAGTTCATAATTATAGATTTCTTCTATTGTTATTATTTTATCTCATATCTGTATTTTTACATTTTTAGCTTTATATGTAATTAAACTTTCTTCATTATTAAATCCTTTGACTACTATTGGTGTTTTTAATTTATCCCATTTACTTTCTGGTAAACAGTTGTATCTACATAAGTTTGTTTCTGCTCCTGTATCTATCATAGGTGTATAATACCTATTATAATATCCTTCTACGATTATTTTTACAGTACATATATTTTCATATCATGTTAAAGCTCTTTTTATGAATAATCTTTCTTTATTATATGTTATAGATAATTGTGTATGTTCTATATTGTATGGTTTTACTTGCTTTAACCATTTTATTCCTAATATTATGTCTGCTTTTTGCATATCTTCCTTTATTTCAAATTCTATTTTTATTTTTCTAACTCCTATTATTATTTCCTTTTCAGCTATATCTTTAATGTTTATTAGACTCCTTGGTAGATCTGGGCATATATTACTATTAGATTTTATTTCTTCACTTTTTACTAGATATTTTGCTATATAATTTTCTTCTTGTCCTGTGTTTAAGAGTATTAAATATTCTTTTTCATTTATTGTTCCTGTTATTTAATATTGATTTGAATTAACTGTTGAAGTTGTTTCATAACTTGTTCTTTTTTATGAGCTTGATGATTCTGTTTTTTCATGAGCTATTCTTTTTCTTGTGCTTATTCTATCATTTATTAGTTCTAAATCTTCTTCTATATCTATGTCTTTGTAACTATAATCATTATTATCAATTGTTTTTACAAATTGTTCAAAAGGACTTTCTATTTGTATTTTATTAATTTTATTTTTTCCTTTTATTTTATGTTTTGTTGTTAATACATATAGATTCTTACATCTTGCTGTAAATATTTTACTTCCTGGGGTTAGTTCTATTCCTGATAATTTCCAATATAATACTAATGATTTATCTATATTTTTATCTGTTATTGCTACTGAATAATTCACACTTATTATAAATTTAAATTTTTGGTATATTAAATTTCCTTTTATGACAGTTATTATACTTTTTTCTATAGGTTTTATAATTCTATCATCTGCTAAATATAACTCTATTGGTGTATCTATTCCTTCTCTAAAACATGCTTTTATTAATATCTCTGTTCCTCCAAGATATACATATTTTATTGGGTCTTTACTTTTTATATCTTTTATTTCTTTATTAATTATTCTTTTTGTTACTAGTGGTATACTAGTTCTTCCTTTTGCATATCTACAGTCTATTACATGTTCCGTTTGGCTTACTATGTAGTATTCTTCCTTTTGCATATCTACAGTCTATTACATGTTCCGTTTGGCTTACTACTTAGTATTCTTCCTTTTTTTCTACTAAATATATTTTTTATTGTTGGTATTTTAAATATTTTTTCTACACTTAAGTCTAACTCTTTTCCTTTTATTTCGTCAAATATATGACTATCAAATATTATTTTTTGATCTGTTCCTTCTTCATTTAAATATTCTTCCTTTCTTATTATTTTTATATCTTCTTCAGTTATTTGGTTCATTTTTATATCTTCTTCAGTCATTTGATTCATCTAATTCACTATCTATTTCATTATCTGTTTCATTCTCCAAAATTTCATATATACTATCTTCACTTTCTAATTGATAATATATATAATCTATCTGCATATATTCTGTATTTTCTATTTTTATTTCTGATATTTGTTTCTTTTTTGAGTTTTTTGGTAATTTACAATCTCTAGCTAAATGTCCTAATTTTTCACAATTATAACAAGTGCATTCTTTTATAGATTTCTTTTTCCTATATGGTCTTTTATGTTTGTAATTTTTTACATAATATCTTTTTCTTGGTTTCTTATACTTATATTTTGATTTCTTGTATTTCTTATATTTCTTATGTCTTTTTCTTTTCTTATAATATTTTTCTTCACATCCAAATTGAGGTGCTATTTTATCTTTGCAACATGTTAAATTTCTTATTAATGTCTTTTCCATTTTTATTTCTTCTCTATATTTTTCACATAGATTTCTATACCATTGTTGTAAAAAATTTATTCTTGCTCCTAGGGTATCTACTATTTTTGCTTCATCCCAACTCTTTATTATTTTTGAACTAAATGGTTCAGGTAATTTACTAAAATATAATCTTCTTATTTCTTTACTTTCTTCTATATTATATGTTCCTTTATAATAATATTCTTTAAATGCACACGTATACTCATCTATATAACACATATTAATATTGCTAGTTTTAACATTAAATTTTTATTTATATCTTTTTCTTTATTTTGCTCTTCTTCTTCTTCAGTTGTCATACTGCTAAATTCATCTCTTATAGCTATTTCATATTTTTTCAATATTTCTGTTGGTAGTATTTTAGTAGTTGTTGATGTTCCTTCTGTTTTGTTATCAGATCTTAATACTTTTTTACTTGCTTCGGTTAGGTTTAAAAATCATAATTTTACCATTCCTATTAATGTCTTTTCTATATATTCTGGTGTGTTTGTTGTATCTATTTTATTATCTAAGAATTGTTTTGACATATATCCTACCCATAGTTATATTGTTTTATTTGTGTCTATTACACAGTCTAAATCCAAAAAGTTGTAATTAATTATTTGTTTTGATGTCTATTTATTATATTCATCCTCTGGATTATATCTTTTAAACTTACTTTTGTAATTATATGTTGGTTTTCTTATTTCTGATGCACTGGGTATTATATTTTTATCTAGAGTATTTACTTCTGTATTTATTAGTTCTAGATTTTCTTTATTAATTACTTCTTGTTTTTCATTAATTTCTAGTTTTCCTATGTTTTCTAGAATTTCTGTATATGTTTCACTATCTTCCGAATCATAATTATCTGTTTCTTCATCATCTATTGTATTTATTTCTAATTCACTGGTTTCTGGTCCTTTATTTTTTATTTCTATTTTTTCTTTAAATTGCTTTATCTAGTTTAATAATTTTTGTTCTTTATCTTTTTCTTCTTCTTCTTTCTGTCTCTTTTCATATAAATCTTTTAGCATTTGTAGTTCTTTTTCTAATTCAGCAATCCTACTATTTTTAGTTTCTTCTATTTTTCGTATTTCTTCTGTGGTTTGTTGTTTTATTTTATCTATTTCCTTTTTTCTGTCTATCTCTTCATTTTCTCTTTCTATTCTTACCATGGTTGCCAACTTATCTTCTAATTTTAATTCTTCTTTTTCTAACATTAAAAATAAATGTTCACCTATTTTCTTATATCTTCTTCCTAAATTAGAGAATACTATTTTTATTTTTAATCCTTCGTGATTTTCATATATTTTTTCGTCTATTATAAATTCTTCTTTGATCATTTTATTTAAACGTATATAGGTTATGTTGATATATATATTCTAGACTATCTATTGTTGATTCTAAATTTGATATTTCTTCTTTTTGTGCATTTATTGAATTTTTACTAACTCCGACTATTATGTTATACTGTAGTCTTTCTATCCTTATTTTTAATTCTTTACGTTTTTCAGATATTATTTGTTTTAATTCTTTATATTTTTGTAATTTCTGTATGTTATTCATCTAAACAATATTTATAATATTTTGATGGATATCTAAATCTAATTTTATCATAATTAATAAATTAATCAAATAATTCCAAATATATACTAGTAACTTAAATAGATCTATTATAGCTCTAATGGATCTATTTTTAATTGTGCGTGGATATTTCTTAACTTCTCTAAATATTTTTATTTTTAGTGTATTTATTTTAATTTTATTAATGTTCATATCTTGGGGAGTGATTAGATGGTATTTGATTAAATGTTTTACTGTAATATTCTTTAGTTTTTTCTCTTAGTCTTTCTAATTCTTGTATATTATTTTAGAGGTATTCTAAATATTCAATTAAATTCTCTTTCATAAGTATTTCTGTTAATCCAATTTATTCCACATCTTGTCTCCAATATTTTAAATACTCATAGTCTATCATTTTATCCTAAAGTAGTTGTGATATTGCAAATTTCTTTGTAATAATTTATTCTAATTGCACTATATCTGATATTAAATTCTAGGTTATCTATTTCGTTAATTATCCTGTCTTTTTCGTCTATGAATAATTCCATGTCTAAATCATATTCTAAACTGTCTTTTAATTCTAGTTGTTTTATGGTTTTATTTATCCAAATTAATCTTTCTTTTAATTGTTCTTTTCCTTTTCTAAGCTGGTTTCTATAATTAATTTCTTTGTATAACCAACTTTGTTTTTCTCTAACTCTATTAATATATTCTAACATTTTTAATCTGTATAATATCCATCTGAATAATAACTATCTGAATTATTTCTACCATAGAAATCTATATTTTCTAATTCATTTTCTATCCAATTAGTACTTAGTAAGTCATCTTCATAATCAAATATTTTTTTCCATATTATTTTCTTCATGTCCTCTAATTCTAAGTCTTTTATGATATATAAAACTAATATCTTAGTTTCATCAGATATATATCTTGTCATATTATCCATATTATGCTTAGGTTTCTACGAATAACTTGGATAACTTGAAATTGGATTTTAGTAATTAATTGATTTATCATAGTGTTTATTAGTTGTTTGTTTTAATCTTAATAGTTCCTCTATATTTTCATTAAGGAATTCTATATATTTTATATCTTTAGTTCTCATATATTCTTCTAAATTTGTTTTCATTAGTTTTTCTATTAATTGTATATTTTTCATATCCATTTTCCAATATTCTAAATATACGTAATTTATCATTATTGATGTGTAGGTTTGATATGTAAGTATTTGTAAGAATAATTAGGTAGGTGAGGTATGTAACTTATTTTAGTCATAAAATATTTATCAAATATTTTTTTCAATATGATTTTTCTTATATCTACAATTTCTATATCCTTAAGTACATACAAAACAAGTATTTTAAATTTATCAACCATTTCGTCAGATAAATAAGTATTCATTTTTCATATGATGCTTTTTTCAAAATATTCTCTTCAATCATACACATAACAAAATATGATCATTTTAGATTACTATATACTAGATTATTCTTAAATAAAATGTTCTTCGGTCACTATTAACATGGTAATCTGGATACTTTTCCCTTAAACAGCGCCTCAACTCTGGCTACTCCCTTATCACGGCTTTCTTGCCTCACCGATTTCACCTTTAGGATGGCATAGTTCTTAGGTATTTTTCTCCTTTTTCACTTTGCTAATAAACTTCTTAACATGCTATTTTTTGAATAATTCTACTATAAAGTAACTATCATGAACTTATTTTATCATATCATGATTGTTAAGAATTTATGAATTTAGCTATTCATAATCGTAAATAAATATACCTGTTCTGGTAGGTTTGATAATTCTGGGCTTTGCTTATCCATAACTTTTCCTTGGAAATATATCTATTTTTTATTAAATATTCAAAAGTTTTTTGTTTACAAAAGAGGAAGCTTGCTTTCAACACATGAAAGTCTTGCCTCTAACTGAGCAAATGCTCTGCTATTTATAATCCTAAAGGAAACGCGTAAACTTTTTACATCTTTACATCTGTCCTAACACGTACCTATATACTATTTCTAGTAAAAAATTAATAAAAACCAATAATGGTCCTATGTCTTTACATTTAATGGCAAGTGCTAAAAGTCAAAATGCCTATCCTAAAATAGTAAAGCTGTTAAATATTCACATCATTTACGTATTACATATTTCACAAAGTTAGCTTTTCTTATCTCTAGCTAAATATCATAGAGATATGTAATACGTAAATCATGTGAATATGTAATAGCTTTACTATTTTAGGATAGACTTTTTGACTTTTGGCACTTGCCATTAAATGTAAAGACATAGGACCATTATTATTTTTTATTAGTTTTTGACTAGAAATAGTATATAGGTAACGTGTTAGGACAGATGTAATAATGTAAAAAGTTACGCGTTTTCTTTAGGATTATAAATAGTAGAGCATTTGCTCAGTTAGAGGTAAGACTTTCATGTGTTGAAAGCAAGCCTCCTCTTTTGTAAACAAAAAACTTTCGAGTATTTAATAAAAAACAGATATATTTCCATGGAAAAGTTATGGATAAACAAAGCCTAGAATTATCAAACCTACCTTTACAGGTATATTTATTTACGATTATGAATAGCTAAATTCATAAATTTCTGACAATCATGATATGATAAAATAAGTTCATGATAGTTACTTTATAGTAGAATTATTTGAAAAATAGCATGTTAAGAAATTTATTAGCAAAGTGGAAAAGGAGAAAAATCCCTAAGAACGATGCCATCCTAAAGGTGAAACCGGTGAGGCAAGAAAGCCGTGATAGGGGAGTAGTCAGAGTAGAGGCGATGTTTAAGGGAAAAGTATCCAGATTACCATGTTAATAGTGACCGAAGAACATGTTATTTAAGAATAATCTAGTATATAGTAATCTAAAATGTTCATATTTTGTTATGTGTATGATTGAAGGAAATATTTTGAAAAAAACATCATATGAAAAATGAATACTTATTTATCTGACGAAATGGTAGATAAATTTAAAATACTTGTTTTGTATGTATTTAAGGATATAGAAATTGTAGATATAAGAAAAATCATATTGGAAAAAATATTTGATAAATATTTTATGACTAGAATAAATTACATACCTCACCTACCTAATTATTTTTACAAATACTTACATACCAAACCTACACATCAACAATGATAAATTATGTATATTTAAAATATTGGAAAATGGATATGAAAAATATACAATTAATAGAAAAACTAATAAAAACAAATTTAGAAGAATATATGAGAACTAAAGATATAAAATATATAGAATTCCTTAATGAAAATATAGAGGAATTATTAAGATTAAAACAAACAGCTAATAAATACTATGATAAAGCAATTAATTATTAAAATTCAATTCCAAGTTATCCAAGTTATTCGTAGAAACCTAAGCATAATATGGATAATATGACAAGAAATATATCTGATGAAACTAAGATACTAGTTTTATATATCATAAAAGACTTAGAATTAGAAGACATAAAGAAAATAATATGGAAAAAAATATTTGATTATAAAGATGACTTACTAAGTACTAATTGGATAGAAGATGAATTAGAAAATATAGATTTCTATGGTAGAAATAATTCAGATAGTTATTATTCAGGTGGATATTATACAGATTAAAAATGCTACAATATATTAATAGAGTTAGAGAAAAACAAAGTTGGCTATACGAAGAAATTAATTTTAGAAACCAGCTTAGAAAAGGAAGAGAACAATTAAAAGAAAGATTAATTTGGATAAATAAAACCATAAAACAACTAGAATTAAAAGACAGTTTAGAATATGATTTAGACATGGAATTATTCATAGACGAAAAAGATAGGATAATTAACGAAATAGATAACCTAGAATTTAATATCAGATATAGTACAATTAGAATAAAATTATTACAAAGAAATTTGCAGTATCACAACTACTTTAGGATAAAATGATAGACTATGAGTATTTAAAATATTGGAGATAAGATATGGAAGAAATAAGATTAACAGAAATACTTATGAAAGAGAATTTAATTGAATATTTTAGAACAAAAGATATAGAATATTTAGAATACCTCCAAAATAATATTCAAGAATTATAAAGACTAAGAGAAAAAACTAAAGAATATTACAGTAAAACAGTTAATCAAATACCATCTAATCACCCCCCAAGATATGAACATTAATAAAATTAAAATAAATACACTAAAAATAAAAATGTTTAGAGAAGTTAAGAAATATTCACGCACAACTAAAAATAGATCCATTAGAGCTAGAATAGATCTATTTTAGCTACCCGATTTATCCGCACCCCCTACAAAAGGACACTCTATAGAACTTTTTAAAAGGAAAAAATTCACAAATAGCATACTTAAGACCCTAATTATTAGTTTCATAGCAACACTTTCATAATTACTTAGTGTAGCAACTTGTATTTTGTATTTTAAAAAACTGTTGCTATAAAAATACATTTACAACTAATTTTACTGCCCTTAATTAACTGAAAGTGGTTGAGCTAAATATGGTATAATTATCCATTAATTAAATGTATAGATTTCTTTTTCATTAAAAACTCTTAAATCACGTAATTTTCGTTATATGTTAACAACAGTAAAATAAATTCAAATTTTAATCTTTTCCATTAACGTGTTCATAAAAAAAAATAGCAAATTCGTCTAAAATTTCTTCTAATTCAACATCAGTTTCGACTGAAATTCGACTGAAATTTCTGTTGTTGAATCAAATTCGACGAAAATTTCTTCGAATTCAACAGCAGTTTCAAAACAAAGCGTTAATTTCGTTGAATCAAATTCAATTATAGTATCTTCAGTTCAATTTGTTCGAATTCAACAATCAGTTGCAAATTCAACCATTACTGTTGTTGAAGGTACCTAATCATTATTGTTTTTCGGTTCAAATTTTTTTTCAACCATTACTGATGCTCCATTCTATTTTTTATTGTCGGCGTTAATTTATTTTTGAAAAATTTGTAAACGAATTTCGTGTTACTAGCAATGCAGCAGTAAATTCAATAGATAGAACAAATAAGTTCGTAAATTCAACAATCTGTTGCAAATTTTAGCTTACCTATTATTTTTTGTATTAAAACTTTGGAATTTAACTATTGTTTTAGAGATCGAAAATTGAGAGTATAACCGTATATATGATAAGATCTTTTATATTTGTTTTACTTATGTTCGATTCAGTAGTTTCTGTATTTGATTGTTTTTGGCGTTGATCAAATACTGCGTCATTGTATTTACCTGGAAAAATTTAATTTGGTTCTAAGTTTTGTGTAACAAAAGTTTTCTAAATGTATTTTTTAGTGTTGTTGTTGGGTCATATGAAGTGATTGAACAACAAACTGATAGAATTCAGTTTGTTTGAGCTGATGAAATTCTGTTTTTGTTTTTTTTTGAACTTTTGCTTGGTGGAATATGAGAGTACAACTTTATAATTGAAAATTACTTTTATATATGGTTTGGTTGTATTCGATTCTGAAAGTTTTGAATTTGATTGTAGGTAACCTACAACATAAATTTTGTGAAAATTTATTATCACTGAAAACTTTTGATATGTTTGTATTTTACTTTAAACAAATGTTGTGTAAATATATTTTTTAATTGTAGATGTTGGCTGTGTAACTTTGTTTGTGATTTAAGCTGAAAAGTGTATGTTGTAATCGTTGACATCTGACAAAATATGTATATTTGTGTATTTTTGGTTATATCAATTAGAAATAGGAAGCATACCAGTTCTTGTGAAGCACTCTGGTAGGTGGACGTATGAAAAAAACTACGAAGATTACGTTACTGATGCTATACTGTTGAGCATAACATCATCATTCATTGAGCTACATGATATTTTTGTATCTCACTTAAATGTGAACTTAACCAGCAAACGTATTCTAGTGGAATATCAAATCGCTGGTAATACAGGGCAAATATAAATACATAATGATATGGGTTTAAAGGTTTTTATATTGCAGAAAAAAGAGATACAAGACATGAATTGTCTTCCTTTATATGTAATTATTTTAGAGAAGGTTGTAGGGAGCAGCTTTGCAAGTTCATCCGTGTGTGTTGTTGAAATAAGAGTCATCTGTAACAACGTGCAAACAGTATTAAGTGAAAATAACGAAGAAGCTTTGATGGTTTCTAAAGATACTACATCATTAGATGTATTTGAGATGGATACGGTTGAGGTGATTATCTCAAACCCACATCACAAGCATATTGAGACAAATCAGGTTTACATGACGAAAAATATTTTAAAGTCAGTCATGAAGGACTATACAATTAAGGAGAAATTTCAAACACGAAGTGAAAGGTCAAGTAAGAAATGGTACGTACGTTCTATATCATTTCGATCATGTTTAAAATGAGTTTGGATATGTATTTTGATAGTATTAAAAATGTTGGATGCAGTTATACATTCTTTTGCAAATCAAGGAACTGTGATTTTTTAATGCGTGCATTAGGTATGGGAGATTCTGGAATGTTTAGAATAAGAGAATTCATACCTCAACATACCTGCCCGGTGAAGGACAAGGTTTATCCAAAAGTGCATGCTACTAGTATGTTGATAGGTGGTATGGTTAAATAAAAATTCAAGAACCACAAAAAAAATACAGTGCGATCGAAATAAAAAATGACATGAAGGAAGAGTTTGGTATGGATTTGACATACACTTTATGTTGGAGGGCTAAGAAAAGAGCATTAGAAGAGTTGAGAGGTAAGCTATCTGCATCCTACGGGAAATTACCATCCTACTTATATGTTTTGAATAATACATATCCCGAGTCACATATTAGAATGAAGAAGACGTATGAGAATGAGTTCTTGTATGTATTTATAGCTTTCCGTGCATTCATTAAAGGATTTGATCATTGTAGACTTGTCGTAGTTGCTGATGGTAGTCATCTGAGAGGAATGTATACTGGGATATTTGTAACTGCATTTACGACGGATGGAGCAGGTTAGTATAATTTTATATCTATTTTATATTTACGTTGTAGAACTGGTTGCATGTTTATATGTATTTTCTGCATATCAGTTGAAAATACAAATGTCTAGTTGATATATTTATTTCTATTTAAAGATATATAGTTACAAAGTTTCATGGATGAAACATGTTTACTTGATAATGTATGAATGTGATGTGCATTTACATGTTAGTATATGTAATTGATGCTATTTCTTTGGTAAAATATATAGTTTTTTGGATCTGTAATTTTAAAAAATACAAATGCAGTTATTATATGTATTTATATCTGAATGTCCAAAATGTATTTATAATTACAGGTCATATATTCCCTTTGACATATTGTGTGCTTGATTCTGAAAATAATACATGTTGGACTTGGTTCTTTGAGAATCTAAAGGAAGCATACGGGGAAAGACAAAACATGTGTGTTGTATCTGATCGGAATCCAAGCATCATAAAGGCAATTGGTGATGTGTACAAAGATGTTCTGCATTATGCATGCATGTGGCATCTATGGGAGAATGTGAAAAAACTTTACAAAAAATCACACGATGCATTATCGGAGATCTTTTATACAATGGCCAAAGCATATTTAAAGACAAAATTCCACATGTTAATGGAAAAAGTTGAGGCAGTTGATATTAGGCTGAAAAAATATTTGGAATTGGCTGATTACGAAAAATGGGCTAGGTCCTATGCAACAGTTCACCGAGGATGGACTATGACTTCGAACATTGTCGAGTCAATAAATGGAGTACTTGTATCATCTAGAGAACTGCCAATTTATGATTTTCTTGAGGAAGTTCGATTGTTATTTGCAAAATGAAATTGCGAAAATAGGCAGGAAGCTTCATATACCTTCACAACACTCATTGGAAAATTTAATAACATACTCAAAGAAAATGAGGCATTGTGTACTCAAAAGATGGTATGATTTTTTAGATTTGTTGAGTTTATAATTCTGAAAACATAAGTAATAGAATAACTTCCATTCAGTTCTAAATTACTATTATAATCTACAATTAGAACCACTTCAAAATATAAAAATTAGTTTGTACAATCAGAACCTACATCCATAAATCAATTTCTCAACTATCCAAATTAATAAATCCATCAACCATCATACATCAAAAACTACAGTGACACTAGTTATTATACTTTGTCTTGCAGGTCTCAAGGGTGCTTCGACGTCACAATGAGCATTTGCTTCTTATTTTCGGATGCCATAGTCAAACAAAAGTGCAACATATCTTGTACGGAGTGCGTTGGGGTCGAAATCAGTAGAAAGAATTTTGTGACCATAAGAAAGGCACTCTGCATATGTACCTATATAGACACCACAATTCCTACAAAAACGAAAAAAGAAATTGATTAATAAGTAAAATTATTTTGTACAAACTTATAATTTTGATATATGTATATTAAAATACTTATAAGCTTCCACTCGACTGTTGAGGAAAATTCTCTTCAAATAAAACATCAAACATATCTGAGGAGTCTTTGTATCTTGGATGGTTTTGAAGATCAATTTCTTTCTTATCGTAGAAATCACAAGCCTGGAGACACAAAGGGTTATTTCGGCTAATTTCTCGATCTTAGCGAGAACAACCGGATAATGACCTGATGATTCATATGAATCATATAAGAATATGCACCTCTCTGAGAAGGACAAAACTACAAGCACCCAATGATATTTTTCCTTTATATTGACTAGAATATAAATATCTTTCACTGTATGCCATGTCACAACAGCATGCATACGAAATCCATTGATGTATTCATTAAGATGGGCCTCATGTCCTCCCACCGTAAGGTTTGGATCATCCACAGAATAAACATCATGAACGACCTTAATTATGTTTATAAAGTTGCAGTCTATTGTGTTGAATTTGTAAGATCTGTTGGGGTCATACTTTGACTTCTTTCTCAAGTAGTATAAGCAAACATCAAATTGCTGCAGTAATTAACACCACAAATCTTAGAACATTCAAAGTTTACCTGAATATGTATTTGCAGGTAATATAATATGTATTTTAAGTAGTGTTACAACTGTAAAGGAAAAATTGTCAAAATAATATACTAACCGAGTCAGTCCATGGCTGATCAGGGAACCCCATTATGTAGAACTAGTTTTTATCTTCAACAGTCTCAACTCCGAAATGCATCATTGGAATGACTAATTTACCCTTTTTGTAATGATCCACATTTTTCTTCCTATTTTTTTTATAAGTACATGTTAAATCATGAAGTCACAATGGAATTAAAATAAATAAGCTGAAACAGTTCAATAGAAATACCTTTTATCATGAAATTTTAGAAGGTCAACAGAAATCCAATCCATGAACTTCTTGACAATCTTCGTATCCACTATACCATCAATCGGGTGATAAACAAATGGATGTTTCTGAGGGAATATACGTATGTGCCCTGCTGAGCTCCCTATATAGTTGTAGAATACAAAAAAATGTAATTAATAAAAACATATTTGCATAACCTATTACCTTGAAAACTATATATATAACTTAAGTGTACTTACCGGCAGCTGAACTAAACTTCATCGTGTATGGTGACTCCTTAAATTTGGATGATCGCCTAATTATTATATTTTGAAAGAGAGTTTGAAGTTCACAATTAGCAGAGGGATGGACAATGATGCTTTTACTGCTGCAGGCATTCAGACTAGGAAGCAGCTCATCAGGGATAGTATTTTGTGAATCAGGCCAAACTGGATCATCCTTTTGTTCATCAGTGGTTACTTCTTGTATTTTAGGAGATGTCGTAATTTGCTCCTCCGTACCAAGATCAATCTCTGTGTGCATCTCTGATTTTGAACTCAATCCAACATTCTCTTTGTTTGTCTTTATAAAATGAAAAAAAGTTTAGTTTGTTCTGTCAAAAATTAACCCACATAATCTAAAAAATATGTTCATCATACATACTTGAAAATGATCTTCAACAACAGACTCAGACTTTTTATCATTCAAATGTTCATCAGTAGATTCTTCTTCATAGGTTGTCGATGGATGTGTTGAAATGCTTTCTCTCCGGTAGGCATTTAGACTTGAAAACAACTCATCTGGGATTGTAAACTGCGAATCAAACAAATTTGTTTCATCCATTTTCTCATCGCTGATCTGCAATAGAAATGAAAGAAAATATATAATTGTCCTCTGGATTGTTAGGATTGTTGCATCACATAAACTCAAAGTTCAATTCATTATACATACTCGACCATCACAATGAACAATCTTCTCAGAATGTATATAATCCAAATTTATTCTTCAGAGAAGCTCATCAGGGATTAAATGTTGAGAATCAATTTCAACGTTTGTTTTTTCTGGATGCAAATCAGTACACCCCTTGCAAACAAGTAAAAAAAATTAAAATAAAATCAAACAAAAATATCATTGTATATGTTTATACAGGTCAATATATAAAATTATATATAATTGCTAAAAATACGTAATTACATATGTGCACTCAAATGAAAAAACATATGTTAGTTATTATTTACCTTTGTACCATCCTGATTTTCATCCAAATTCTGATCAACATTCGGACTGAAACGTTGTGGTGATGTTTCGGCACCAACATAATCCATATGTTGGGGTTCAGGATCTTTCTCTTCATATTGTTGCAACAAATATAAGTTTAAAAAACTATTATTACTTGAGTTCACTGAATATGTATATACCAACCCAGTAAAAATACATATTGCTATAAAACATCATTCTCAAAAATATATACTAATATACAAAACTAAAAACAAACTATATTACAGATTATAATATTTGCAATCAACCTAACAATTCATGTTATTATAACAGAATACTCACAAATACATATCTATTTTTTTAAAAAACCAGCATATGTATTTTTTTAATACACTTCATAAGTATTTTTGCATATACTGCATATGTATTTTTAATGCACTGCATATATATTTTTGAATGCACTGTATATGTATTTTTGAATACACTGCATATGTATTTTTTGAATACTCAACATATGTAATAATAAAAAATATTATCTTGCTCTGTTCAATTGCTTTGAGCATCAACTTGAACTTTTTTTTCACTAAACTACGAATTCCTTTAAACTCTTCACGAACCTATTTTTATACAAAATCATTACACATAATTTTTTTAATATAAAAAAAATATTTGAAAAAAAACTTACCTCATCGCGGAATGCATCAAAAAATTCTTTAGAAATGAAGGCTTCTTTCTCTACTTGACTCTCTGGCTTTGATACAACTTTTTCCTCTACAGGACTCACTGGCTTTGATTGTATCGGAGAAAAAATAATCCCAGCTGTTTGCTTCACTTTCTTCGTTTTTGAAGAAGTTGCCTGTTGTGTTTGAATTGGCTTAAAAACTGGTGTATTCATTCCAGCAACCTTTGCAGCACGAGGAGCTGGTGTCCTCTTTTGGATATGCTCGTCAACAATATTGATTGACTTTTTTCTTAACGATTTCTTCACTGTTTTGGTTGATGAATCAACCTTTTGTTTCTTTTTCGAATGCTCATTTGTCTGTTTTGGTGGTGAATCCTGAAAGTCATCATCAGAGTCAAATGAGCGTTCATTTTCAATTACATCCTTCTGTGGTATTTGAAACTTTGCCAATTTCGTTTGAGTTGGCTCTATGTTCTTAAATACAACCTATGAATATAGATACAATATGTTAAATAATCTGTTAAACAATTGTAAATGAAAAAGTATATATGTAGACTATATATTACATATTAATACATATCTATTTATTAAAAAACAAACCTTGCCATCGTCATTGAACATAACATCCATTAAAACTTCAAAACTTGGTCTAGGTGTATTTGTCTTCCAATTTAATAATCGAGAAATTCGGTTATCAACCTTCGATGCAATCTTTGGTGGGACATTTGAACAACACTCGTAAAGCCACACTTGAATAGCCAGTGGCATTCCCTGAATCAAATAAAATTTACCACCAACTTTTAACCGGTTGTTCAAACTTCTCGCTAGATCCTCAAAAGATAAAGTCTCCCATAAAAATCCTTATATCTTCCACTGTCTACCAAATCAAAATGAAGACGGGGTATAACCACAGTTTCAACATTAGATAACACAAAAGAATGCAGAAAATACAGAATTACAAACTTCTCAGCATCCTCATCATTGTTCTTCCCCCAGACTTTCTCCGTGAATGCTAGAAATATTTGTCTTTTCTGTATAATTTCTGCACCATTAAAATACTTCTCAACAATCCTATTTGGTACACCCTCGTCAAAAACAAAGTCATACCTATTAGACACACAATTCAATCCTATAACGATAACAAATTCTCTAGGAGTAAAATTAAGAGAGGTTCCATTAGCACAAATCACAATCCCAGAAGAAGAACTACCCTTAACCTCAAGCGTCATAACGCATCTGCACAACTGTGCTTGCACTACACATTGCTTCTTCTTCATAAAATAACCAAAAATGTTATTGTCGCAAAACTTTTTAAACTGTTCCTTGTTTAATATGGTGCGTATGCTTCCATAAATATCTTTGTCACTATTCGAGCACGTGTGTGGTACAAATCTTGGAAGTTTTCTGACAATGAATATTTCGTCACGCATCACCTCTACAAATTAAAACTACAACTTCTTAAAATGTAAAAAAAAAAAATCAAATCTGCAAAAAAATACATATAACATACATATGTATTTTGATCAGACAAAAAATGCAATCAATACCGAAAAAATACTTATTAAATATACTAAAAATACATATAACCAAGAAACTTCTTAAACTATAAAAAAAATTCAAATCAGCAAAAAAATATATATGCATCATAACATAAAAATACATATCATCAGCAACAATATATCATCAAAAAAAATACATATCATCAGCAAAAAAATACATATGCATCAGCAACAATATATTTTCACAATCATACTATCATCTTCACAAATCAGCTTTCTACCATCCCTAAAAATAAATATCATCATAACATAAAAATACATATTAACTACTTGAAAAAATACATTTACTCCCAACTTTGATAACATCTTTACTTAGAACAAAAATAAAACTTAACATGCACTAATAAAAAATATATTTACAACAAAAAATATCTTTTCCTCACTATCTTCTTCCGATTCAGTAGCAGACGAGTTCTGAACATCGTCATCAACCTTTCTTACTTCTTCAAATTCTTTAGCTTTCTTTTTCTTCTCATATTTTTTAATTTTTTGTTCCTTTGGAGAAGGAATTTTTTTCAACCGTCTTTTTTTCAAAATTTTCGTCATCTTCACAGAGTCGTTACGAAACTTCGACCTAATCTCCTTCAATTCTCAGATTTATTCGACTGTAAAGGATTTGAAACAACTTTAACCTTAACTAAATCGTCTTGAGTTAACCCAATACTAAAAGATGGTGTATAATCAATAGCATCTTTTACTGTTTGTTCAGCCATTAAAGTATAAAAACCTTAAAATTGGATTTTGAGATGTATTACAGTAGAAAAAAAAGAAAAAATCGCTAACATCCAATAACTGAATTAAATAGTTTCCTGAAAATAGAGGAAGATAACCTTATCAGATCGTGCTAAAAATCGTGCAAAAGAAAAAAAAAATTGAAGACGAGAGTGATTGTTAATGGCGTAAAAAGAGGGAAAAAATATTTTAAAATAAGGAAAGAGAAAGAAGAAAAGCGTGAAAGGGAGGAATATTTGGCACGGTAACTTCTTAGGCGGCAAAAGTAGGGGCCCACATTAAAATATTGCTACAGATGCTACAAAATGTAATTTGATATAAGTGTTGCTATTTTTTGTAATTTAACACTTAGGTATGCTACTCTATGTAGTTTTTCCTTTTTAAAACAAATAGCCCAAGTATGAAAACTTTTCAAAAAGTGGCCAGTCGGATATATTATTTTCGCTTTATAGTTATTTCCTAATTTGAGTCATTTTGACCTACGTAGTCCATATACAATACTGATACAGTGTATATACAATACTGATATAGTATTCAACTTGGGCAATTCGACCCTTTTAAAAATATTTTAATTTTTTTTTGCTATAATTTTTTTGACTGATCAAATATTCTATTTTTTTATTATTTAAAAATAATAATTAAATTATATAAAAATGATATAATTGTTAAATAGAATATGTATCTATATAGATATATGTATAGAAATTGTATAGTTCTATCAAATATGTATATGTATAAAATATATAGAAAATGTATGAAAATTATATAACTGTTGTATAAAACGTATAAAGAAAATGTACAGTTATTGTATAAATTATGTATTAGAATTGTATAATTTTTGTATAGAATATTTATATGTACAAGATATGTATAGAAACTATATAGAAGATGTATAGAAACGGTATAGAACAAGCCAGTAAATTGAAATGGCTAGAAAGTGGAATTTAAATTTCATGGCCATTTTCATGAAAATAGTTTAATTTGAAGTGTCGTTTCTGTCCTTTCCCCAAATTTTATTGTGCTTACGTCACATATACTTGAGTTATTATTTAGAAAATATGAAATAGTTTCTGTAAATGAGCTAATCTTTTATAAAAGTAACATAAATATTCATCTAATTAAACTTAATTGAAGAACTTTTTAACATTCAACATCTAAAATACTAAAAATTCCTCGATAATTTAATTTTTTCTATGGAGATATATAGTGTTAATTAGGCAATACATCACATAATATAGTCATATACAATGTATAATTTATTTTATTTTATTTTTTAATGTGTGGATGGTGAATTATCCCAATCATCGTTAGATCTAGTGTCATCTTCATGATTTGCATGCAAGTAGTTATAATCTCGATTTAACGTTTTTTTTTTTTTTGGCCTTATTATTTTATGGTGAATTTTTTTTTCGTGAAGCGTTGATTTCGTTCATTTGATCTATCAACCTCGTCAATCAAGTTGGTAGACTCTGAGTGTTTTTGGTACGAAGAAAGTAAGTGATTGTTTTACTTATTTTTAGTTGTTTGGGTAACTAATCAAAAGATATTACCTCACAATATTTTATATTTACATATAATTTAAGCGAACGTTGAGGTGGAGGTAGAGGGGATGAGGAGTGGAGGTAGATGGGGTGGGAGTGGGGGGTCGAGTGTTGAGAGGCAAGGGTGGAGTCAGTGGGAGGTCAGAATTTTCACTGAGGGGTTCAAAATAAAAAAAATAAGCACACGAACTAGCGGGATTCAACATCAATATATATACATAAATAATAATTTTAACCATATATAAATAGTATAATTTTCCATCGAAGGGGATTCGAATGAGGGAGTTCATTTGAACCCTCCTTGGTAGAAGATACTTTATATATAGTTAAGATTATTGTTTATATACACATATAATAGATGTTGAATCCTCTCTTCGACTTCTGTTTGTGTTTACTTTTTCATAATTTGAACTTCTTTAGTGAAAATTTCGGCTCCACTATTGATGAGAGGTTGTAGAGTCATTTGGGGGGTTTTGTGTGTGGGGTGGGGTGTGGGGTGGGGGGATGAGGGGGACCATCTAATTAGCAAACAATTGCCCCACCTTTTCTAAGAATAATGTTGGTCTTTATTTGTTTATTCAAGTTAAGTTAGGTTGGTTTTGTTAGAGCAATTGGTACAAGTGTTTTTAAAAATACACCTTAATTAGTTTTCTAGTCGTAATTTAGTATTACTTTCTTAAAAGTTAAACATTGCTTGGCCATATGGACATTTAATTAATGAATGAAGTTGAATATTGCGTGCACCTTTCACACTATCTACTAACTAAACATTTTAAATACAAAACCATGAAAATTAATACTACTAATTAAAGCACTAATTATAGTTGAAACAAATTAAAGAAGTCTTCTTTTCTTTTCTCAAAGATCCAACTAAAACGATGTTGATGGAGACCTTGTTTAACATAGACAAATGATGTCACCCTCGATTTTGTTATTGTTAATTTCTAATTCGTTGGAAAGATAAGACGTGTTTATAGGTAAAAGTATATTGCCTATTAGCGGAGATAGAGTTTCGCCCGTGGATTTGACAAAACTCGATAATTTTGGCTCTAGTTATGTATTCCCATTTAGAAATTCACTTAACATTTTTGAATAATTTACCAAAAAACCAATAAATCACATTTTCTAAAATTCATAACCCATAAACTCAAATTCTAACATTATATTTGTTCTTATAGTTAAACCTATCAAACGGGCCGAGTTGACCTGTTCCGTCCCGTTTAGTGGGATTGGCCCGGTTGACCCGGTTCGGTCAACCCATGGGCTGTAGGGCTGTCGGTCCCGGGCCTTGGCCGGCCAAGTGGGTTGACTCGGTGGACCGGCCCAATTAGAAAATCGGACCAGGTCCACCGGGTGACCGGAACAAATCGACCCGATTTCAATTTTTTTTTTTTAAGTAGTCGTTGGTGCGTTGTTGGTCCAAATAGACCGTTGGAGGCCCAACAGATATAATGTTGTTGGCCTACCAACGGCCATTTTGCCAATTCCCACTTAATATTAAAAAAAAAAAAATTTAAATTTTTTTCTATAAATATCCCCAATTCAAAATTCATTTTTCACACAAATCTCATTCTCTCAAATCTCAATCTCTCTCAAATCTTCTAATCTATCTCCTAAAGTACTCAATTTTATTTTTTAATTTTGCAATTACAAATACAAGAGGAAGTTTCTAAAGTCGCAACTTTCGGATACTTTCAAAATTTGATATTGTCGTTTCATCTCTTACCTTTAATTTTTAATTAGTGTATTAATTGTTGAATGTTTATTTTTACTATTTGTGTATATTTGAAATATTTTTTAGTTTATTTTTTAATATGGATAAAATAAGAAACCTAGGTAAAAGTGTCAAAAAATTTTGTCCCGGAAGTGGTAGTGGTAGTAAGAAACGAATTGGTGGCGGTTCTGATAGAGGTAGTTCAAGTAATAGATATACCCGTGTGCCTCTGATATCGGTTAGTCAACTTTTTGAGGAAGAAATAGGTGTAGGTGTTCATGATATGGATTATACAGAAACTCAGGAAAATCATGGTATAGAAGAAGAAAATGAAGGAGATGCGGTTAATTTAGATAAAAATGATGATAATATTGGTGAGACACCCATAGTAGGAAATGCTAATGTTAGATCTGAATCGGTTAATCGTCCTCCCCTTCCTCCCCGTGCCCCAAGAGTTCGTAGAAGAACTAGTATTGCATGAATTTTTTTTACGAAAATAGAAGGAGAAAGTAAGGTACAATACAATAGTTGTGAAATTATATATAAGCATAAAATTGGAGGCAATAAAGGAGGTACGGGTTCGTTGATGAGACATTTACGAGATAGACACACTAGAGGATTATTTATTGCATAAGGTGGTGAGGCTGCTTGATTCCTTGAATTATATATCCAAACTGGCTTTTAATTTGAATAATTATTAAGTAACTCTGATAACAGGTCTATTCATTTACTATTATGAATAGCTAAATTCATAATTCCTAACAATCATGATATGATAAAATAAGTTTCATGTTAGTTACTTTATAATAGAATTATTAGAAGAATAGCATGTTAAGAAGTTTATTAGCAAAGTGGAAACGGAGAAAAATCCCTAAGAACGATGCCATCCTAAAGGTGAAACCAATAAGGCCTTTTGATCTTGGTCGTACCATTAATAAAAATGATTATTTAACCATTACTTGTCACTGGATAGATAGTAATTGTATTATGCAAAAATGTATTCTAGCTTTTTTGTATGATGAAGATCATATTGAAAAATTTATTTCGAAATCTATCACTAAAGTCGCAGAATATTATGATATTGAAAGAAAAATTTTATACATTGCTTTTGATAATGTATCTAACAACAAAGCTGCTATTGACAAGTTAAAAACTGAACCTTCTCCACCGTTACCTGAAATTTTTCTTGTTAAGTATGTTTGTCATATATATAATTTAATTGTAAAAGATGGTCTTGAATTTTTTGAGCTTTATATTGAAAAGCTCCGGCTTGTTGTTGGCTTTATTGAAGGAAATAATCGAAGAGGTAGAGTGAAAGTATATAAGGTTAAATGTGAACAAAATGGACTTAGACCGATATTAATGCCTGAAGAAAGTGATACTAGATGGAATGCCACTTATACTTATTTAAAAGCTTGTCTTGCTTATAAAGTTCCTATTACAATGACTTTTAATCAATTTTGTGGTTCTTTTCCTGAGTGTATGCTACATGATTCTAATTGGACTGCAATTGATGATCATGTTAAATTTTTGAAATTTTTTTATATAGCTACGATTGAATTTTTCGGTGCTTATTATCCTACTGTTTGCAATATTTTAGCTTATTTAGCCGACATTTCTTGTTTGCTTAAAAAGTATAAGGATAGAGAAGGTTACAAAGAAGCTATTAGTGCTATGTTTGCTAAATTTAAAAAGTATTTTTTCCCGCTTCCCCCAATTTACTTGGTTGGTGCTATACTAAATCCATGCATGAAATATAATGCTATGTGCGACTTTAGTCTGTTATTTATAATTCCTTAGAGATAGAGCCTCAAGAAAACAAGATTTGTTTATGGCTATGAGTGAGGCGAATATTTACATAGAAACATTATATAACCATTATGCCGATTTATTTGATGTAGTTGTACTGACAAATATCACTCCAACTGTCGCTCCTCAAACTCTCGAGGAGCCATCATCTTTTAAAAGGCCGGCACATAGTGATTTTCCTGATTACTTTTATGATTTAAATATTTGGGATAGGGTTTCTTCGTCAACAACATACACAACAAATTATCGGGAAGAGCCACTACTAGAAATTCGTATATTTCCTACTGAAAAAAATCAATCACAAATTTTCGACTTCTTCGACCAAAAAATTTAATTTTAATTTTTATTTTTTACAAAATATTTTCTGATTCCTATTTGCGACAACAACAGTAAGAAAATTTGGCGGTAAATTTTGGAAAATTTTTATTCCGACTACTGTAGTCAGAATATTTATTAATAATAAATTAAATATATTATTAAATATCTTTCCGACCACTGTAGTCGGAAACGTAAATAATTAAATAAATATATTACTATATATATATAATCAGATCCTCATACAGAAAACAAGTGTATATAATTAAATATATATATCTAACTAATACTAACGGAAACAATAATAATTAAATAAATATATGACTAAATATATTCATACCCTATACAAAAAATTAATAATTAATTAAATACATTATTAACATATATCCGACTACAGTGGTCGAAAATAAATTTAATAATATATTTAATTAATTAATAATGTTTCGACTGATGTAGTCGGAAATTAAATAATTAAATATATTATTAAATATCTTTCCGACCACTGTAGTCGAAAACGTAAATAATTAAATAAATATATATTCTCTCTCTCTCTCTCTCTCTCTCTCTCTCTCTATATATATATATATATATATATATATATATATATATATATATATATATATATATATATATATATATATATATATATATATATATATATATATATAATCAGACCCTTATACAGAAAACAAGTAATTAATTAAATATATTATTAAATATATACTTCCGACCACTACTTTCGGAAACAATAATAATGAAATATTTTAAATATTTTCGACTGGTGTAGTCGGATATTAAATAATTGAATAGATAAAATATATTAAATATTTTCGACTGATGTAGTTGAAACATTATTAATAATTAATTAAATATATTATTAAATATCTTTCTGACCATTGTAGTCGGAAACATAAATATTTAAATAACTTATATATTCTCTCTCTCTCTCTCTCTCTCTATATATATATATATATATATATATATATATAAGCAGATCCTTATACAGAAAACAACTAATTAATTAAATATATTATTAATTATATATATTCGACTATTACTATTGGAAACAATAATAATTAAATAAATATATGACTAAATATATATTCATACCCTTATATAGAAAATTAATAATTAATTAAATATATTATTAAACATATATCCGACTACTGTGATCGAAAATATAAATAATTAAATATATTAAATATTTTTAACTGATATAATCAAAAATTAAATAATTAAATATATTAAATATTTCCAACTGATGTAGTCGGAACATTAAATATATTTAATTTCCACCGGCCTAAGATTTTACCACCCGAGTCCATTCTTCACTTGGTAATAATACGTAATAGGGATTTCCCTCAATCCTCACTGTTGCCTCTCAATCTCTCACTGCTCTAGTACTCACAGGGTCCTCACTGTTGCCTCTCATTCTTACAAACGCTGCTCAAGACATATCCGTGGGTTTAACAGCTCAACAGACCAAACGTTGCTGGCTTCTTGGGTTTTCCGTGACTCAACAGCTCAATCAAGTGTCAAGAGACGAAATTTTGTGGGTTTTCTTCTTCTTGGTACTCCGTTTTGAATTACTTGCATTTCTGTTCAAGATTGATTTTTTGAGTTCGCTTGATTTTTGGGGGTGTTGGCTTTTCACTTTGTTTGGTGGAGGGGAAACTCTTGTTCCTTTTAGAGACTAAATTGTGACATTGTTTGTTATCCTTCTTTAATTTACCTTCGGTTTATGTTTATTGAATTGCATTTCTGTTCAAGATTGCATTCTTGTTCTTATCGACCCGTGTAGTAATTCTAGGTAATTTTGTGGTACTGTGCTTAGCTTTGTTGCCTAGTTTATCTTAAATTCACTTTTTCCTTGTAAGAAGGGTGATAAAAGAATTTTACTTTTGCCTTTTGTTTCTGTTTTCTGTGCTCGTATTGAATTAATGGTGTTTCAATTGTCAGCATTGTCCCTTTCATCTTCCCTAGCATCTCAAAATTTGATTATGTGCAATCAGAAGGAATTGTCATGTACTTATGGAAGTGGTCGAGTTCATTAGTTCCTTGTTTAAAATTGTTTACTTTGTCGATATAGGAAAGATAATTAGTTCGGGACTCGAAGAGTCTCGGATACCCGGTGCAAGTAAAAAAAAAAGAAGATAATTAGTGTCACCTTTGCTCATTCTAATGCCACTGAAATTACTGATATATTAGATTCAGAGTCAGGAAACTTAGCAACATCACAATTGTGCTACTGGAACTACCAAAAATTACTGTTAATAGAGTCTGGAATACAGATTCACTAATATATAAATACACTATTGGAGTGCAAATTCACTGCAATTTAGTTCATATGATCGAGGAAATTTTAGATTACTCTCATATTTATAGTGTGTTAAATTCTTGATTGTATTTGCTTATTTGTTTGCAAGCTGGTTCATTGTGATATAGCTTCTGTTAGAACTTTGGGTTGATAAGAAAATTAATTTTGTTCTTAGAATCGTTTCAGTCCTTAGTTATGCCATTTATGAATTTACTAGACTGGTTGTTATATGTACCGAAGCTGGAGTAAAATGAGTTGGATAGCTTAAAAGTAGAAACTGTCCTAAATGATTGTTGTTCTCAGGACTTGACGAAGTAATATCTTACTTTTCAGATATTGTTTTCCATTAGTAAGTCAATAGCTAGGTTTATCTGGCGTGTTTACAAATTGGATGGTTCTGTGTTTGTGGAAGTTTTAGTCGATCTTGGTTCTTCTTGTATGGGTGACCTTGTTCGAGAGTTGTAAGATGTTATACTGTTGGTCATGAATGGTATAAAGTTGTTGCTAACATTTACTAAGCCAGTGATAATATTTCAATGGAAAGCCAATGAAGTTGATTATCCACAGTGTAAGAATAAAAGAGGTTCAACAAATCAACATTTTTTTTAAAAGGGCTAAAATCATCAATTTTGAATTTTTTTTGACTGATATTATAAGATGGCTCTAACAATGTATGAAAGATCTCCCAGTCATATATACAAGTTTCATCGGAGATGGCTTTACGCAGAATTCTATGTGTATCTATATTGAGTATCCGTTTCCTTACATTTCTTGATAAGATTGCATACTACGTACTTATTCAACTTAAGTATCCGTTTCCCTACTTTTTTGTTCTGGATGTGCGATACTGTCTTCTTGACTCGTTTAGAGTGTATATTGTATGACCGCCAATTTGCAGAGCCATGGACTCGTGAACATGGGAAGCGAGTTGTTAATCAGATCAGCTATGCTGGTGCCAGAACTTCTGCTAACTCACCTTCCCTCTCTGCCAGGTATACTTTGTGCATTGTTTTATCCTTCTGTTGTTTTACGTTAGCTATTCAGTTTTTGTTTTGTAGTTCATTTGTTTGTATAGATGAGCTAATGTTAGATAAGTATTGGTGTACTTAGTATATTTTGCTGTTTTTAGTTGCTTTCAGAGTGATTGCGCTAATTGAATAGCATTTGTTCCCGTTGTGATGAGCCTCTAGTCCTCTGTTGAGTTTTGTAATTGATGATTTTGTTGGTAAAAATGTTCGGAGTCCACTATGCTCTTCTTTTTCGCGATGTAATTGAGCCCTTTTTGTTTTTTAATGTCCCCTTCTTCTTCAAAGTTGTTTGCACTCTAGCTCTTCAAACTACTGTTGATGTTTTTTTCTCCTGTTATTGTTTTGGTTCTCTTGTTTTTGTTTCTCTTTTCTATTGTTATTGTTGTCGTTCTTGTGTAGATGGAAAATAAAGATCGTGCATGGATGCTTTTGTGTCATGACTAATGGTACTACTGCTTTTGCTTAGCTTGACGAATTCATGGTTAATTAAAAGATTTTAGATTGTTTAAAAAATTGTTGTTGAAACTCTTTGTACTGAGTGCCACTGCTGATGCATTCACAAAATCCTTCAAGGGGTTATTCAAGACTCCATTTTGGGATCTGGGGTTAGTAAAATTTTGAACTTGCTGTGAAGAATTAGAGAAAAAGTAAGAGTAAATAGAAGAGAAATGAGATCTATAAGATGCATCAGAAAAAGTACCACTTCCACTTCCACTACTAGTACACTACTACTACTACTTAAAGTGAAAATATTAGTGAACCATGGAGAAGAAGAGTTAGGAGAAGGACTAAAAGCCAAGAAGAAAGTAACAAGAATGAAAACAAACATGAAACCATATGCACAAGTAACAGTTCTGTTAGTTTTCAGAAAAGAGAAATGAGTTTTCAGTTCAGTAATGAGTGTTTTTCCACCATTAACAGGTATATATTTTGTTGTATCAGCCATATCTGCCTGGCGAGAAATACAATGTATAGATAAAAGTGAATATCAGCAATGTAAAGGTGCATCGGCCAATCATCCTTAAGTGAGTTTCATGTCGGTTAATTCCCAGAAAGTCATGCACAAAGTGTGTAATGAATTAAAAATTTGATGAAATATGTGAAATTTGTGATTTTGTATAATTTGACTGTTTTACCCCTCCCCATAGTTGCATTATGAAATTTTCGGGGTGTGAGAGTGATTGACATGATTTTCGATGCATTTTGGTATCATTTATGCAATATTGTGGTTTTTGATGGCTTTGAGAGCCTTATTTTGAACTTATGTGGATATTTTTTGATCCGTGCGACGGATGGCCAAACGAACTGTGCCAGCAACTCCGGAATATTAATTGTAGGCTGGGCAGACCTTTGGTTCAGGTCCTGGTGCACCCGAGCTCATTTCGACCTATTGGTCGGAAAGTTGGAAAATTGGAAAGATGGGTGTGGAACCCGTATTTGATCGAAACAACCTTGGATGGAAAATTCGACTTTGCCAACAGATCTGAAATGTTGATTTTAGGGTGTTAGCATATTTGGTATAATTTTAGGGCTTTTAAATCTTATTTCGACCTTCGATTTGAAAAATTGTAACTTCGGATTTCGAGGGTCGACTTTATGAAAATGATGTTTTTTAGAAAATCTGATATCACCAATGCGTCCGAAACGTCAAATTTAGTATAGTTGCATAGTTCATTTGCATGTATCGAACTCCGAACGAATCTCGGGCACCTTAATGAAGTCCTACTTGAGTTTTAAAAAAACCCAGCTTTTTTTTTGACAACAGTGCAGAGAAATCGGCACTATAAATACCTCTTTTGCTCATTTTTCATCTTGCCTCTTGAGAGTTAAACCCTAAAATAGTGTGAGAGCTTAAAAGTAAAGTTTGTGAGAGCTTGGGAAACTAGATTAACATCTTTTTCTTGATTTTATTATGAATTTAAGGTAACAATTCACCCTTTTTCTTAGTAATTTCTTAATAAATTTTCCAAAATCTTAGGGCATGATTTTATACTCAAATTTTACCCCTTTCACTTGAATAATATTTTTATCTTATAATTACTAGTTTTTTTCATCAATTTAACCTCCAAAACAACTCCGATTCTTAATTTTAACCCAAATTTCAAAGATTTTACCCAGTAAAGCTCAAAAATGGGTTTTCTTCGATTTGAACTCCGTTTTTAACTCGATTTAACTTGAGTTTTAAGATATAGGTTCCTAAAGTTTTGATTTTGCCTTCTTTTTCGGAAACCCATTTTAGGGATCCATTTTGACCTCGAATCAAAAGTAGTCAATATGGGTGTCGTTGGTTTTGTCTTGAAGTGTAGATTTCATATTTGATATTTTTAGTGGAGTTCGGAATTGTTCGTGAAAAGTAAGGTCGCAGGTTCAAGTGTAGCGGACCGATTTTGACTTTCGAGGTACGTTATGACTTAACTCTTCAGACTGGGATGAGTAGTAAATGATGGTGCAAAATGCATGTTAAGGGTGAGAACTAATCATAAAAAATGGTTATCTATGTGTTGTGCCCATGTGGGGGCCTATGTGTGATGTAATTGTCAAAATTGAGATATTATGTGATATGTTTGACCGTGTGGGGTCCTATGCGATATTGATAGTCTTGAATACATGTGAATAATTGTATTGTGTTGTTTAATATGTCACCATTGGTGTATTGTGATTATATTCATACTTTATTGGCAAATAAGACATGTGAAAAGTCATGGATGATATGAAAATAATGAGTGGATATTGACTCATGTGGTTGTGGAAAAATATCATTGTGATTGATTGTGAGCATTACATCCTCATATCATACTCATTCATGAAACATTGGTACCACCGTGACAACATTTGAGAAACACTGACAACACCTTTTTAAAACCCTCCCCGAGGGATGGGATGGGGAGGAGATATTGTAACACCTTATAAAACCCTTTCCAAGGGATGTGCTGAAAAAGAGATATGAGATATGTGGATTGGTTATGGGTTGACGAACCACCCCCCATAGGTCCTACATCGGGAAACTTTAGCTCCATAGATGTATACGAGGATTGTGTGATAATCCCGGAGGTTGTGCGACGACCTCGTGCATCATCATCATCATCATATACATTGCACTTACTTTATTGTGTTTATGATGTGTTGTATTGCCTTATTAACTTATCATCTATGTATTTGTTTTACCTTTCTTTACTTTTATTTGATGATCTCGTATCTACATGTTCTCTCTTGTTCTATTTATTTGTGACATAATGTATACTTGTGTTTTATATCTTGGTGTGTTGTTGTAATATATGTGAGATATATTAGTACTGTTAGTGCAAGCAGTGTGGGCTACCGTTGTGGGACATTTTCTAATTCCAGGTGACGTGCCCTTAGTGTATATTTTGTATGCTTTATTTACTACTTTGCTTGGTCGGCCTATGATACCTACTGAGTACAAGTGGAATGTACTCATGCCTACTGCGCTCTTTCAGTGCAGGTCCTAGCTCGAGTGCGCCTCAGCTTGCTTGACTCGAGCAATTGTTGGAGCTTCTAAGATAGCATTTGGACATTCATGCGTTCAAAGTTCACCTCTATCTTTCTATAGTAGTTATGTCTTTATTAGTATTCGGAGACAGATATTATTCATTTGTGGTTATTTCTCCTATGCATTTGACTCTTGGATTGTATTAGTAGTTCTTACACTATTGACACCTGGTTTTGGGCATGATTAATATTTTGGATAAGTTCTTTCCATATTGTTATGATTACTTATATGGTTCGGCTTCATTCTAGAAGCCTTACCGTGGAATATTTCTGTCTTTTCCTTTTTTTTGTATCAGTTTGAGTGATAGGCTTACTTGTCAAGGTACGCCGCGACAAGTGCCATCATAACCCTCATTTTTAGGTCGTGACAAATTGGTATCAGAGCAACTAGGTTTCATTGTTCTCAATGGTGTAAGAATGGGATGTCTAATAGAGTCTCGCAGATCGGTACGTAGACATTCGTACCTATCCTTGAGAGGCTATAAGACGTCTTTAGGAAACTTTACTTATTTTATTCTTTATCGTGTGAAGTTCTTTCATACCTTATGTTCTGAGTTGTGTTTCACTCTTCTGAACAGATAGTGTGGCTTATACTACATATCAGTTGAGAGATACTATAAGAAATTAATGGATATCATTTGTCGGTTATAGGCTTGTTGATGCTCTTGAGTTGTCATGGGATCAGTTTGTTGATGCCTTTCTAGAGGGATTTGTGCCTTCAGTTTGGGAAGATCGTATGTGGGACGAGTTTGATCATTTGGAGCAGGGCTCTATGACAGTTGCTGAGTATGAGGCATGCTTTCATGCCATGTCTAGATATTCCTAAGATAGCATTTCTACTGAGTCTGAGAAGGTCTGGAAGTTCGTGAAGGGTTTGAATGTTTTCTATTCAGTTGGCTACATCTCAGATTATTGTGTTTGGGGCTTGTTTTCAGAGTATTATGGATTATGCTAAGATGACAGAGGGTAGAGGGTGCGTCATTTTGGTGAGTTCAAGAGTCATACCTATCGAGGTAGAGATTTTAGATGTTCTCGTGGATACCATGGTAGGCCAGTGCAGGTGGTTTTATAGAGTTCAGCTGGTGGATCTTCTAGTTCAGCAGTTCAGGGTGGCCATTCGGGCTCAGTTGTATTTTCTCTTATTGAGATTGGTCGTAGAGGTTGCTATGTGTGTGATGAGATTGACCATGTGGCCAAAGACTGTTCTCGCTGTGTTTTTAGAGCTATTCCTATTTCAGCTGTGAGAGGTAGGTGTTCTACCAAAGGTGCAAGAGGTAAGGATAGTAGAGCCTGTGTTGGTGGTTGTGGGGCTACTCAGCCAGTTGGTAGTCATGGATAGTGTTATGCTATACCAGCCAGACCTGAGGCAGAGGCTTCTGATGTTGTGACTACAGGTACCTTTCTCGCTTGTTTCAGACTTGCATCTGTATTATTGGATCCCGGATGGACTTTCTCCTATGTGTATATATTTTGCTTCGGGTTTTGATTCTGTTAGTGATACTCTTGCCATGCCTATTTGTGTATCTACCCCGGTAGGTGATTCTTTAGTAGTGGATCGAGAGTACCGATCTTGTGTTGTGACTTTTGTCGGGCGTGAGATTTAGGTAGACTTACTTATTTTAGACATGGTCGGTTTTGATGTTATTTTGGGTATGGATTGGTTGGCTCCTTCTCATGCCATCCTAAATTGTTATGCCAGTACAGTAACTTTAGCTTCGTCGGGTGTGCCAAGGATAGCTTGGAAGGGTACACTTCATTCGGGTCCTAAGAGAATTATATCCTATGTTCAGGATCATAATTGGTTGTGAGGGGATGTTTATATTACTTGGACCATATTCGTGACACCAGTGTTATTTTGCCTTCTTTCTTGGATTCTGTCTGTGTCGTCCTTGAGTTTATAGATGTGTTCCCTACGGACTTGCCTAGTATGCCTTCAGATCGAGATATTGGTTTTATTATTGATGTTGAGTTGGACACCAAGCCAATTTTTATTCCTCCTTATAGGATGGCTCCAGTAGAGCTGAAGGATCAGTTGCAGGAGTCATTGGATAAGAGATTTATTCGACCTAGTATTTCACCTTGGGGTGTGCCTCTCTTATTTGTGAAGAGAAATATGGGTCTATGTGGATGTGTATTGATTATTGACAGTTGAATAAGGTGATGGTTAAGAATAAGTATCCTCTTCCTCGCATCGATGATTTGTTGGATCAACTTCTGGGTGCGACGGTGTTTTCAGAGATTGATTTGATGTTCGGTTATCTCCAGTTGAGGATTAGAGCTTTGGATATTTTGAAAATAGCTTTTTGGACTCGATATGGTCATTATGAGTTCTTGGTCATGTCTTTTGGGTTGACTAATTCCCTTGCCGCGTTCATGGAGTTGATGAACCGGGTGTTTCGACCGTATCTTGACTCACTTGTTATGGTATTTATAGATGATATCTTGGTTTATTCCAAGAGTGAGGTTGAGCATGAGGAGCATTTGTGGATTGTGCTTTAGAGATTGAGAGATGAGAAGTTGTATGCTAAGTTCTCTAAGTGCGAGTTTTAGTTGGAGTCAGTTTCTTTCTTGGATCATGTGATGACTAAGGAAGGTATTATGGTTGATCCAGCTAAGGTTACAGTGGTTTGTGATTGGGCTAGACCTACTTCGCCCATCGAGATTTGGAGTTTTATTGTCTTGGTCGGGTATTATTAGTGTTTTGTTGAGGGTTTCTCTTCCATTGCAGCTCCGTCGACCAAGTTGACTTAGAAGAAGAATTCCTTCCAGTCGTATGATGTTGTGAGGTGAGCTTTCAAAAGATCAAGGACTTGTTGACTTCGACTCCGATATTGGCTTTGCCCAAGGAGGGCATGGGATTTATTGTCTTTCGTGATGCTTCCGGTGTTAGGTTAGGTGTTGTGTTGATGCAGAAGGGCAAGGTAATTGTGTATGCTTCTCGTTAAGATTGGAGCCTCATGAGAGGAATTATCCTACCTATGATTTGGAGCTGTGCACAGTTGTGTTTTTCGTGAGTTATAGAGGCACTACTTGTATGGAGTTTGTTGTGAGGTCTTCTCATATCATCGTAGCCTTTAGTACTTCTTTACCAGTGAGATCTTCATATGAGGCAGCACTGTTGGCTTGAGTTGCTTAAGGATTATAACTTGACTATTCTCTACCATCAAGGCAAAGCTAATGTAGTTGCGGATGACTTGAGCCGGAAGTCGACTAGCATGGGTATTTTGACGCATCTTTTGACCCAGGAGAGGCTTTTGGCTTTAGAGATTCAGTTTTTAGCTAACCAGATGGTTAGGCTTGATATTTCGACAGCTGGGCGTGTTTTGTCATTTGTGGAGGTTAGATCTTCTTTGATGGAGCAAATTTGAGCTCATCAATTTGACGATGTTGAATTGAGGTTGATTCGAGATAAGATGTCGAGTGGGGAGGTTAAGGAAGCCTCACTTGATTCAGATGGAGTTTTGAGGATTGGGAGTTGAGTTTATGTGCCAAGAGTAATGATCGGATTAGGTTGATCTTGGAGGAGGCCCATTGTTTCAGATATTCTATCCATCCAGGTGTGACTAAGAGGTATTGTGATTTGAGGCAACACTACTGGTGGAGTGGTATGAGGCGATATATAGCGGATTTTGTGGCTCTTTGCCTATGTTGTCAGCAGGTGAAAATCGAGCATATGAGGCCTGGTGGATTGCTTTAGAGGTTACCCATTCCCGAGTGGAAGTGGGAATGGATCAATATGGACTTTGTGACTGGTTCACCTCGTACATCTCATGGTTCTGATAGTGCTTGGGTCATCGTGGATCGATTGACCAAGTCAGCTCATTTTATTCCGGTTCGGGTCTTATTCAGTGTTGAAAGGTTAGCCCATATTTTCATTCGTGAGATTATGTGTCTGCATGGTGCGTCAGTGTCCATTATTTCAGATCGAGGTTTTGTGTTCACATCCCACTTTTGGAAGACTTTTCGGGATGAGTTGGGTACCAGCTTGATCTAAGCATAACATTTCACACCCAGATTGATGCTAGTTAGAGCAGACTATCCAGGTTTTGGAGGATATGCTTCACGTGTGCGCGATGGATTTTGGTGGCCAGTGGGAGCAACATTTGACTTTAGCATAGTTTGCATATAGTAATAGCTACCATTCCAGTTAGGGGGGGGTGTACAGACCAAACCGTCAAGTCAAACCGAACCGACGAACCAAACCAAATCGAGAAAAAAACCCGACTTATGGTTTGGTTTGATTGGTTTGGCTTTAGAAAAAAAAAACCGACCATTCTTGGTTTGGTTTGGTGTTAACCAAAAAAAAGTCAAACTAATATATATATATATATATATAATATTCAAAATTTTTTATAATAAAATATTAATTATAATCTACTTTTTAAATATTTTTTCAACTAGTGTTAATAATTTTCAATAATTTGAAAGTAGATGTAGATATATATTTAGATTTGGGCCTTTAAGTTGTAATATTTGTCTATTAATTACTAATTAAATGATCGAAAACCCAATATAAACTTAAAACCTAAACTTTTTACTCTTCATCTTACTTTTAGTTTCAAGAGAGTTGTCCGCTCCTTATTTTTTCATAATTATGGTTTTTCATTAGCACATGAGTGAAAACATATTTGATCTAATCTTCGATTACAATATAATTGTAAAAACTAAAGATTATAAAAAAAATCCAATAAAACCCAAAACCCCAAAAAACCCTAAAAAATCTACTAAAAGCTAAATCGAAAAAACCAATTTTATGTTGGTTTGATTTGGTTTATAGTTTTAATAAACCAACATGATTGTTTTTAAAAAAATAAATAAAAACCGAACCAACCCGACCTATGTACACCCCTAATTCCAGTATTGATATAGCTCCTTTTGAGGCGTTGTATGGTAGGCATTGTCGCTCACCAGTAGGTTGGTTTGATGTTTCTGAGGTGAGACCCCGAGGTACAGACTAGCTTCGTGAGTCTTTGGATAGTGTCCGGATTATTCAGGATAAACTTAGAGCGGCTCAGAGTAGGCAGAAGTGTTAGGCTGATCGTAGACTTCGTGCCTTGAGATTTGGTGTTGGTGATCATGTTTTCCCTTCGAGTTTCACCCATGAAGGGTGTGATGAGGTTTGGGAAGAGGGGCAAGCTTAGCCCCAGGTATATTGGTCAATTTGAGATTCTTCGGACTGTTGGTGATGTGACTTATGAGTTGGCTTTACCCCCTGATCTATCAGCTGTTCATCCAGTTTTTCATATTTCTATGCTTCATCGCTATATTCCTGATGAGTCTTATGCCATTCATTGGGATTCGGTTCGGTTAGATGAGCGGTTGTCCTTTGTTGAGGAACCAGTTTCCATTTTGGCTAGGGATGTTAGGCGGTTGCGCTCTAGAGTGATCCCTGTGGTTAAGGTCCTGTGGCGACATCGACCTGTAGATGAAGCTACTTGGGAGGTTGAGTCTGATATGCGTAGTTCCTATCCCCAGCTTTTCATTGATTCAGGTGTTTCTTTGCCTTAGTTCGAGGACAAACTAGATTTTTAGTGGTGGATGATGTAACGACCTAAAAATTTGATGAAATATGTGAAATTTGTGATTTTGTGTGATTTGACTATATTACCCCTCTCTATAGTTGCATTATGAAATTTTTGAGGGGTGGGAGTGATTGACATGATTTTTGATGCATTTTGGTATCATTTATGCAATATTGTGAATTTTGATTGCCTTGAGAGCCTTATTTTGGACTTATGTGGATATCTTTTGATCCGTACGATGGATGTCAAAACGGACTGCTCCAGCAACTCCAGAATATCAATTTTAGGCTAAGTAGACCTTTGGTTCGGGTCCCGGTGTACCCGAGCTCATTTCGATCTATTGGTCAAAAAGTTAAAAAATTGGAAATATGGGTGTGGGACCCACATTTGATCGAAATGAGCTCGGATGGAAAATCCGACTTCGCCAGAAGATCCGGAATGCTGATTTTAGGGTGATAGCATATTTGGTATGATTTTACGGCTTTTAAATCTCATTTCGCCCCTCGGTTTGAAAAGTTGTAACTTTGAATTTCGGAGGTCAACTCTATGAAAATGATATTTTTTTAGAAAATTTGATATCGCCAACGCGTTTGGAACGTTGAATTTAGTATAGTTGCATAGTTCATTTGTATGTATCGGACTCCGAACGAATCCCGAGCACCCCGTTGAAGTCCTAATTGAGTTTTTTAAAAAAAACAACTTTTCCTTTTTACAGCGGTGCAGAAAAATCTGCACTATAAATACCTTTTTTTTTACCTGTTTTGCTCATTTTTTCATCTTTCCTCTTGGGAGTTAAACCCTAAAATAGTGTGGGGAGCTTAAAAGTAAAGTTTGTGAGAGCTTGGGAAACTAGATTAACATTTTTTTCTTGATTTTATTATGGATTTAAGGTAAGAATTCACCCTTTTTTTTTAGTAATTTCTTAATAAATTTTCCAAAATCTTAGGGCATGCTTTTAAACCCAAATTTCACCCCTTTCACTTGAATAATATTTTTATCTTATAATTATTAGTTTTTCATCAATTTCACCTTCAAAACAACTCTGATTCTTGATTGTAACCCGAATTTTAAAGATTTTACCCGATAAAGCTTAAAAATGTTTTTTCTTCGATTTGAACTCCGTTTTTTACTCGATTTAACTTGGATTTTCAGCTGTAGGTTCCTAAAAATATGGAGAACATGTTTTTGAAGTAAAGTTACGATTTTGTCATTCTTTTTCAAAAACCCATTTTGGGGGTCCGTTTTGACCCTGAATCAAAAGTCAATATGTGTGTCGTTGGTTTTGTCTTGATGTGTAGATTTCATATTTGATGTTTTTAGTGGAGTTCGGAATTGTTCGTGAAAAGTAAGGTCGCGGGTTCAAGTGTAGCGGACCGATTTCGACTTTCGAGGTAGGTTATGGCTTAACTTTTTAGACTGGGATGGGTAGTAAATGATGGTACAAAATGCATGTTAAGGATGTGAACTAATCATGAAAAATGGTTATCTATGTGTTGTGCCCGTGTGGGGGCCTATGTGTGATGTAATTGTCAAAATTGAGATATTATGTGATATGTTTGACCGTGTGGGGTCCTATGTGATATTGATAGCCTTGAATACATGTGAATAATTGTATTGTGTTGTTTAATGTGGTACCATTGGTGTATTGTGATTATATTCATACTTTATTGACAAATAAGACATGTGAAAATTCATGGATGATATGAAAATAATGAGTGGATATTGGCTCATGTGGTTGTGGAAAAATATCATTGTGGTTGGTTGTGAAAATACTCATTGTGATTGGTTGTGAGCATTACATCCTCATATCATACTCATTCATGAAACATTGGTACCACCGCGGCAACATCTGAGAAACACTTGCAACACCTTTTTAAAACCCTCCCCGAGGGATGGGATGGGATGGGGAGGAGATATTGTAACACCTTATAAAACCCTTTCCAAGGGATGTGCTGAAAAGGAGATATAAAATATGTGGATTATTTATGGGTTGACGAACCCTACATGGGTCCTACGTCGGGAAGCTTTAGCTCCGTAGGTGTATACAAGGATTGTGCGATGATCCCGGAGGTTGTGCGACGACCTCGTGCATCATCATTGTTGCGCCCAATTTCGAACCGGTCGAAATAGCACACAACGTATGGTGGCTACGTGTTTAATGTGACTCTTGGGATTTGAAAAATTATTTTTATAGAGTCACCACCTAACTTTTTCGGAAAATTAGGAAAAATTATTTTTTATGTAGAAAACTCTGTTTTGGTCTATCGAAAACATTTAAGATTCTGATAAAGGTTTTAATTACTCAAGGAGAAGGTGTTAGGCACCCCTCAGAGTCTATCCGAAGATAGTCCTTACGCTTAGTTTAGAAAAATGTTAGGAAAAACTCTATTTTTGTCATTTGCTTAAAATGGTGATAAGAAAACTTTGTTATTATTTATTATTCAAAAGAAAATTTAAAGTACATCAAACGTGACGCTACCACGTACAAAGAAAGTAATGCAATTATCGCAAAATATACATGCGTTTTAAGTATGAAAAGGATGATACTATAATTTTCTATATATTGGAAAATTTTAAATCTTGTAATTCTGCAAGAGACATTGAAAAAATATGTGGATTAAACTATAATTATTTATGGAGTAAATAAAATATTTTGTGAAACGTACTTTCAAGAGTGTGAAAAATAAATGTTGAATTATAGAGGTGTCAAAACTATGTAAAATAATAATGATAATAATAACAATTATGATAATAATAATAATAATAATAATAATAATAATAATGAATTAAACTAATAATGATAGTTTCGGTATGAAAATAATAATAATAATAATTCAAATAATTGCAAATATTATGGTGTAAATAATAACGGTAATAATAGATATGATGTAAAATAGTTGTTGTGAAAACAATACGATGTACCTTGTATGTGGTAGCGAAAGAATGTATATACCTCGCGTTTTCTAATCTTTCGAGAATCTGAAAATCCGAAGGTACATTAAAAATATAAAATAGTTCAAACGTTAGAGTTATGTACTAAAACAAAATTAAAGTTGATGAATAAACTCTTTTGGAAAAATCTGAAATTTTGATAACCTTCTTGATTAAGTTAAAACTGAAATTTTATTTATTTATCTTTTGTTATATTTTAAAGAAAAATGTGAAGGTTGCTATGCTAATCTCATTTAAGATATCGGTAAGAAGTTTTTCAAAAGAATTAGCCTATTATGGAAAATATTTTTTTTTTTTAGCGATAGCCACTTGTCATTAGTAAAAGTCGAAATGTTAAAACTACTTCTAAAGGATCGACGAATAACAAGATAGCATAATTTTAATAATTAAGTAAAGTTAACTAAACAAAAATTCAATAACAAGAGGTAGTATCGTTCTAAAACTCAACATGACAAATATAAATTAAATTCAAAGAAGATAAGAGATACTAGACTCCATTTATGAGTTGGGCTTCTAATTTGCTCGACTCCGAAGCTCTGCTCCTAGTAGCGATTGACCCAATGTTGGATCGAGATGAGTTCCGTTGCAGAACCCCAACTCCCGAATTTACATGATAAAAAAAGATAAAGATTAGAGACTTCTCGTGTAAGAAGACAACATGCAGATCAACATGTAAATTAGCATATATATATACGTGGGGATGTATTTTGATTAACATAGACCAAAGGATAAATTGATAGCAAAGTAATGCTCAAAATAAGACTACTAACTAGGAAGTAGGAGACACCCGTCACAATTTTATTATTCTTGGCGCGTACATATTAAGCAGGCTATATCACATGATCTTATTAGTGATCATTTTGTCACATGTTACCACATTAAGTTAATGAAAACAAGCAACATATCACACAAAAGACAAATTGACAATCTGCACATTAGAAACCTCTTAATATGTAAAAAAAAAACTGAACCATTACTTTGGCCAATTGAGATCAAGGCTTAGGCATGTAGGTGTAATCACACTGGGAATATACAAGAGCAAAACAAGTAACTCCTATACAAAGTTCGTTATTAAAACATAGATATACATGAGCATGTGAGGATATTAACAGGTGAGATGGCAAGCTCTCATGTTTGAAATTGTAAAAAAAAAAATCAACACTTTACATCTTTTGCAAAGACAAAAGAAGTATTAACAAAATTTCAAACCTTGAGACCAAATCACATGTTTACATATCCGCAAAAGAGTGATCCAGGAATAATAAGAGTCAAAATGAAGCAACCCGAAGCGGAGACATTTTCGACTTCAAATTTAATCCCAACAATGATTTGTTTTTATTCGGATAACATCATAGGTAGCTCCAAATCGGTTCAAATATTAGGCAGCCACAAAATTTAAAACAGAAAATGTTTTTTTGTTTTCGAACTCATTTTTAGGAGGAACGGGCAGCTATAGTGTAATCAAAACTTGAAGCCAAAAATAGAACCAATGTCGCCAAATTTACGGATTTCGGAAGATACAGAAAGACACTTCTGAATCAAACATTTCATTTGTCCACGACGTCCCAAATGTAATGACATAGAACCAAGAATGAAACAAGTAACGTGTTCTTAGAATCAAAATAGAAGAAGATGAAAGCGAGATATAAGAGCGGATTTTACACATCCTGGTCGTTCAAAATACTATAGTCATATCTAAAAATTGTTTAAGAAGACAATAATCCACCGAGAATAAACAACAACATAGTGATCAACCAAACATGAATTGTATACTTACAAATTCAATTTTCCAGCCACACAAATTTAAATAGATCGATATTCAGACTTAATTTTCAAAAACAACGACAACTCAAAATTTTGTCCGAATTCACCAACAAACTCCATCTTTTAGAATCGAAATCATAATCTATCCGAAAGGTGACAAGTCCATAACAACGAAATTTAAAGGAGCAGCGAAATCACGTATTCACTTATTGAAATAAATAAAAGTGAGAGGGTAGTCCACACCTTGTGTTGGGCAGCAAAGTGGATCTTTAACGGCAAATCTTTCCGGCGACTATGAACCCAACTAGGACTCCAAACTTGTAACAAAACAGAAAGGGAAACAATAAATTCTCCGATGAATTTTCTTTTTCTTTCCCACGGATTCGAAAACTCAATTTTTTTTTAACTCCCTCTCCAATCTTCCCCCCTTATGTCAGAGTTTGTTTCAAATTTTTTCCTCCAATTTTTTGACCTCTGCTCTAGAGACAATGAGAACACAATTTATAGGTGAATCCGAACTTGAAAGTCCGGATTCGAAACTCAAGTTTAACCAAAAATAAAAAGATCTGCAATTTGAAAAGATGGCAATCAATGGCGGTTTGAATTTTTTGCACCAAATAGCGCTTGATTTTGCCGTCACTGTAGAGTCGACGGGTTTTGGGGGGTGGAGGAGATGGGTCATGCAAAGGGTGGTTGGAGTTTGTCGGCTATGGTGGAGATGGAGGAGAAAAGAGAAGAAAGAAGGAGAGAAGAGAGGAGAGAGGGGCCATTATTGTTGTTGTATTCTGAATTGAAAAGATAGAAAAGATGGGAGATGGTCACTATACGTGTGAGGAAAAAAGTCGTATTATCGGCTAATTTTACTGATTAAAATATGAGTCATCCGATCGTTTGATCAGACGGTCTAAATTTTATATAAATATAAAATAAATAAAAAATAATAATAAATAAATTATATATATGTAAATAAGTAAATAATTATAATTTTTGAGATGAAATTTTGATGGACTTGGTTAATTTGTGCTAACCGGGTGATTTTGGACTGTTTTTAATTCGTTCGATTTTTTGATTGGATGATCCTGAAGAGATTACCCCTTAAAAATAATAAAAGGGAAAATGTATGTATACACAGACAAATATATAAAAAATTAATTATGCCCACAAGCTGTAATTTTATGGGCTATATGGAATCCACCCTTGACTCGATGGCCAAGCCCCCAATCCAAGTTTGCCGCAAGGATTAGAGTATCTATAAGGGGAGACATGCAAGACCACACAACATGGTGCCATGATCCCCAATCAAATCAACATGTCATGGTAGTTCACAAGACCACATAGCATGGCTCCTAACCATAGTCCCAAATTGGGACGACATGAATCAATGTACACAAGACCGCAAAGCATGGTACCATCACCCCATGTCGGCAAATCACAATTTCTAGCATTGAGTCTTTCAAATCGTACTTTCTTCGAGTAATCATCTAACTCTCTTTAAGCCCATTTTTAATCTTTTCTAAACATGCATCTTTCTTAATTCAAAAGCTGAGTAAAATCTATATTTTAGTCTGTTCTGAATTTGCTATGGCATTCATCTGTTTGGTATCGTCATACCAAGACTTGCAAGTCATACTTCTCATCCATACATTATCATGTTGCAGCTCTTTTCATGCAAAATGATGTTCAGACCACCAAATCATTCAAACAATGCCAGAGGATGATTCCATGAAAACTTAGGCAAATATCCTCAATTTTAATTCACAAACACCTGGTGGTCATGTATCTTGTAACAAACCATGAAATTCTTTAAATCGCCAATTTTGTTAATACAATTAAGAAAATCGTCCTCTCTTCATATCATCACAAATATTAAGTCAATTCACAACAGTGAAGACAATTCCATCATGCTTTCTCAATATGAAATCGAATAGTTCATAACAAGAGAGGGGGTATTAATCTTCATGCTCTCGATTCAAATTTCAAAACATCCATTGCATATATATATATATATATATATATATATATATATATATATATATATATATATATATACGAGTAACAATCAAGTTTCAATGGGAAGGCCTCAAAACCAAAATAATATTTCCAAGAAGGTTTCACAACACATCATAGTAAATGTAAATTCAAAATCCTTTGTAAATTCATGATTTCTCAATATTTAAACATTATTAAAACTATTTCACCATGCCCATGTAGTTTAGGAAAACCCCACAAACATTAATTGACGAAGAATTCATGAAAAGATCAAACCTTTAAGCTTGAAAGAGCAAATCCTAAGTTGTTTTTCTCCTCTTGTGACTTAGAAGATGAATTAGGGATTTTTTAGGAGGAATTAACGTTCATTAGGTTTGTAATTCGGCTATAAATGTTTAGGGACTATTATGGGACGTGAATGGATCGTATTGCCTTTAAATAACACTAAAACGGAGCTTTTACGCTGCTTTACCAAAGCTGGGCGACGCACAGCCTATGGCATAGCCTTAAGTGGGCGTCGCATGCCCCATCACATAGTCTGGACAGTGTCTTATTCAAACACTTATAACTTTTGACTCCAGACTCGGATTGATGAATGGTCAGTGGCGTTAGAAAGATGACTCTAAGGGCTTTAATTTGATATATAGTAGGCCTCTAAATCGTCATAGTCTAGGATTTTTAGTCGATGTAAGTTGACCCAAGTTGAAGCGTCCACTAAAACTTAATCGATAGAAAAGTTTTCAACTCATTTTTGAGTTAGTGGATTTTGTGACCTCAATCCATATTCAAAGGTATTCTGACACTATAGGATTGATCACCACACATATATTAACAAGGAACCATTTGGTTCGGGTCTATACTCGTAGGAACGACAGTTTAGATTCTAGCCCGAAGATGCTGGGTGTTACATTATTTCCCACTTGGGATCATTCATCCCCGAATAATGGGCAGGGACTTGCTGAAGCTCTACAAGAATGGAATAAGGAACGTAACCTCGCATTGAACATTTTTCCTCAACAAAAATATGCAAAGGTATCAAAAGAGCTTCATGATAACCCCTAGTGAAATGCGTAAGTGCGAAGCATGAGGTAATGAAACTTCACATAGGGATGATCTTGCACATGAGTTCCATGATTCATTATCATCACAACCTAAGGTATGAGTTTATTTGGTGATCATAGGCCTTATTTATATTGGTACTAATCATGAAATAGGATTTCACGGAAGATAGTATTAGAAGCATTCTCTATCTTACAAGGTACCACAAATAGACTTAAACTTAGAGGCACTAATCGTCTACACCCCAAACAATAAATATCATACTTCACACTCTCCAACTTACAATTCTCCAATCACACATCTAGCCACAAGAATTTGAGTCCCACTACTTAGTACTTCTTTGTTGAAGCCTAATTCGGAGTTAAAAGATGCTAACTTAAGCTACGGGACCCTGTACTTTACATCCCTTTAAGAATATTTCTTCACCTTATCACTACCATCAAACACCCTCGGTTTTAATTTAGAGAGTACTAACCACATAGCATGTAGGTTTGTGTTTTCAGCAATCACAACATTCAAGCCTAATCATTACTACACCCACTACATGGATCTCCCCACTAAGACCAACAATTTCAATCACTCTCACAAATATTTTTGCCACATTTCTCTTTCTTAGCTATTTCACACAACAAAAGTTCATCTTCTTCTTTTTCCTTTCACCTATAACCTTAGCTCGAGAATCACATCAAATTTTTCACCTTCAAGAACATCTACTCCCCCACCTAACACACCACTACGCTTCCACAACCACCATTACACTAACATATGGAGGATCATTGAGGGACCCGAGCATAAACATCATGAATGGAAGTAACACTATTAGACCATAACTTATACTTATTGAACTACTCAAGGAGGGGCATGAAATGAAGATACGATAGAATAGACACAAAGTGCTCCATATATCAAATGTCTGGATCATAAGTGAAGAGTCGTTCGGCAAAAACACAACACTACATGATTTCCTTAGACAGACCATAGTGAGAAACATGGGTGCACATATTATGAGCTATATAGCATAAAGCCGAAATTTATGCAGTTAACAACTAAGACAAGGATTGCCACTTGAAGCGATTTCTTCTTATTTAAAGAAATAAAATTTGTCATGAGTTAGCATAAACTTTATCACTTTTGGCTAATTCCGGCATAAAATGGATCGGTAACGTATAGAAAGCATAGTTTCTTTAAACCAAGCATTATGTGAGATGTGGATTTTTATGGATCATGAGCAACATAACATAGAGCTTGGAAACTTGGAATATTGGATCACTGAGGGACATTATTGCTTCTAGTTTGGAGGTCGGAACTTGACATGAGTTACATAGAGTGCTCAATCCTTAGACATAGGCCAGACTTGAGTACATAAGACATTGTTAGATGTCATTCAAATAGAAGTAGGAGGATCTTTCTTGAATAGGGATTGATTTATCATGATTCTTACTTGAAACCACAAAAACATTCGGGAACTACTTTAATCCATCATATCCCCCTTAGATCAAAGTCACACTCCTAGACTTGCGGACATAAGCTCACATTGAAATCTATAGCCACAACTCTCAACACAAAAGAGACATCACCATATACTTAAATTCTACATTCTCCCTGATGAACTATGCTTTGAAGGCTTTGCTCTTCAAGAATGCTACTCTTAACTTTCGCTAGCCTCTATCACACTCACGTGAGCATACATATCCATACACCTTATCACATAAAAAAAATCCACTCTCCATTACTTAACATTCTAACATTAGACCGCTAATCACATAACTTACAAGATAATAAATTTGTAAGACTATACCAAAGGAACATATTGCCTACCTATATTTCCTCAATTCAACTCTAGATAACACTATACACAACTCCCCATACTTCTCCATACTACAAAATTCGAGAATGAAATCTAGGTACATGTGACACTCATACACATCACGCCTTATCTAACAACACACTACCTCAAAGTTCAACTTATTCTTTTATACTTACGCACTTATTCACTTGATGACTCAACCACAATCCATCCTTTTAACACTAATCCTCCTTATTGACACTCAATTTTGGCTCTCCAAACATTAAATTAACACTTTTAGGTTTTATGATCGTTAATTGGCACAAACTGTAATTTTTCACATATTTTTTGCAATTGTTAATAAATTATTGATAATCATCATTATTTTAGAATTTTTACTCATTTATTGTTATATTTAAATTTTACATAATTTATTGATAATAATCCTTAGTTTTGTAAATCTTAGAATTTTTATCAGTTTATTATCATTTAAAATTTTTGCACAGTCATCTGCATACGTACACAACATAGAACTGCAATTTTTTTATCGTGTGGTATAATTTTAATTATTTATAAAATAATATATTTTTTCACGATAATTAGATTTTTTATTTTTGTTTATATTTTTCTGTGATTATACATCGGCATTCATATTTTTGTACATTATTTAATAATATCTGGAAATGTAAGCCAACTTAATTATTTAAAATTTATAGATTAATGAATTAGTCAAGTTGAAATCATGCCAACCTTTTAAAAAAAAAAATAATTGATATGACTGATTAGAGCTTTTACCCTTTAGTCAAAATAATTAAAAGAAATATATTTATTTTTTGGTTAATGGACACCACTTTTATTATAAATAAATGGAAGGCCAATCATTTTTTACACTACACAATACACATCCATTAATCACACTAAGGGGTTGTTTGGTAGAGTGTATAAGATCAATGCAAAATATAGTGTATTAGTAATGTTTGTATTACTTATGCTTGTATTAGTATGCATATATTATTTCGCATACATTATTTGGTTTGATGTATAAGAAATAATACATCTTACATAATTTCTATAAAATAAATGTTTGTTTACAAAAATACCCTTCTTTGATTTTGTACACTTTTTTGCAACAAATTTTTTTTGTCATCTCAAATATAATTAGTATTGTTGAACTAGTATATAGAGGTTTTGGATTAATTGCAAGACCATCGTCTTTGCGCATGAAATATTATACCAACGGATTAACATAGTCGAAATAAAAATAAAATATAAGACGTAAAATTAAGAAATAGTCTCAATTTTTTTCCATCTTTTTAAAGATCCTCGAAGCAAAGAAAAAATATATTACAATTATTTAAATAAATTATTCATTGTTGTAGATTAAAATGGTGGGAAAAAAATTATGAAATATTTTGAAAAGATTCACTATTGTAAATTAAAATGACGGGAAAAAGAATGGTGAAATATTTTGAGAGGAAAATTGAAGGGTATTAAGGTCATTTAATAAGTTAACACATGTATTAAAGACTTTGCATTACTAATACATAGAAAAAATGGATGGTATTAATAATATACACCTTAATACACAATAGAGTGTATCACTAATATATTGACTGAAAATTATACTCCCTCTGTTCTATTTTACCTGTCCCAAATTGGGATGGCACAACTATTAAGAAAATAATGATCGGTAATGTAACTTTACCATTTTACCCCTCTTAATTGTGTCTTGTTGTTAGTTCCAATATTGATGTATGACAAATACCAAAGCACCATTTATATTTTTAATGATGTAGTCTTAATGGTACTCCTCTTTGCAATATTTTTCAAGAATACTAATAACAAGGAGTAATCAATTACACTAAGGGTATAATGGAAAAAAAATTTGTCTTGTCTTGATAAGTAAAAAAGGACAAGTAAAATGGGACATCAAATTAGAAATTTTGGAACGGGTAAAATGGGACGGAGAAAGTATCAAACAAGGTATTCATAATACACATTAATTAATACATGCATTATTTTTGTCAATACACTCTACCAAACGACCCCTAACACACACAAAGGGAATCAGACGCCTCCATTTTTTTCTCTCCTTTCTCCAGCGTTCATGGACGGACTCCGGCTGCCGCTGCTCTTTCCTCCTCCAACCGCCGCTCCTCTTCCCTCTCCCTCCTTTTCCATCACTCAACCAGCACCAGCGGGCGAGCCTCCAGCAAAACACCACCTGTCGCCCTTCCCCTTCTCCTCTTTGGTGCTCCCCTTGTTCCTTTTCATCATTGGCTCGCCGGAGGTGATGACCAGCGAGCTTCGAGCCTCCCTTTTCTCCGGTGCCGCTTTTCTCATCCCCCATTTGTTACTTCCAGATCTGGCCGGAAAAATGCTTCATTCCGGTGACTTCACCAATTTTTATTGATATTGTTTGACGCTCACTATTTTCGTTATCTTTGTTATTGATTAGTTTGTTTTTAATATTGTTAAAATGAGTGTAACTTATCACTGTTTTTAGCCTTTTTATGACTCCTCGGTTTGTTTTTTATTGAATTTATTCATTTGTATTTGTGAATATTTTGTCATGGTCATATGCTTGTTGGGTTTGATTCTGTTATTATTTTAATAGGGAAAAGGCATCGTTTTCACCCCAAACTATACCCAAAAAATTGAAATCATACCTAAACTATACTAGTGACCTATTACACACCTAAACTATAAAAAAGTGAAACTATCTACACCCTGTCAGGCTACCACCACTTGCATGTGGTGTAGTGTTTTACACGCGCTTCCACGTCAGCACCACGTCAGTAAAAAGTATCACTTTTTTATAGTTAAGGTGTGTAATAGGTCACTTATATAGTTTAGGTGTGGATTCGACTTTTCGACTATAGTTTGGGGTGAAAACGATGCATTTTCCCTTAATGTTTTTAGCCTTTTACTTTTGTTATTTAATAGGCTGGACGCGCCTAAAATAAGTGTAACACACGCGCCTTATAATGGGATCGCGGGGAGGTAATAATATCACTTTTATATAGTTAAGGTGTGTAATAGGTCACTTCTTGTTTTTGTTGGTTTGTGTCCTTATCAAAACCACAAATATTTAGAGTATAAAGTGATTTTAGTGTTGTTTTAATTATTTAAAAAGTTATGTAAGTTGATATTAATTACTCCCTCCGTTCGAATTAGTTGACCCTCTTTTTAAAAAAAATTGTTTCAATTTACTTGTCCAACTCATCAAATCTAGATTATTTTACACAAATTCTTTCCATTCTATCCTTAATAGGTATTAAATATAACTATACTTTTTTAAAAAATTTGAAAATAACACTTTACATTTTCAATAAAAACTTTATGAAACTTGACATTTTTTCTTCTTTTCAAAGAGTACTATTTACTATTTTTGACATGCCTGATTAACTTTAAATTTAATTGAATAATTAATTGGAGGAAAACAAACGTACTTGGTTATAATCTCCTCTGAAGGAGAATATATTCAATGACTTAAAAAGAACCAATTACTTTGCTTTGTTGGGCACCAAAATAAGCATGTTAGCTGATACCCATTTTCCTAATCAATTCATCATACCAAATTGATGAATTTATAAGATATACTCCTATAATTTTTAAATTTGCTGAACATTTGTAATTCTATACTCAATGATGCATTTTTTTTAGATCGAATAACTATGGAATAGAGTGTATAAGTTTTCACTTCTCAAAAAAAAAAATGATTTATAGATTTTCAATCCATGCATTCATATGCTACAATTTTCCATGCTTAATTAATTATTGAGTCTTACAATTTTAAGAATGGTAAAAACGTAAAATGTAATCCTAATCATTGAATTTCTTAATGGGTGTGCCAAGGTTGAAAGAACCATCTAATTCGAAACGGAGAAAGTATTTTAATTGACTTTTATGAATGTGATCTTTATATATTTTATTCATTATTTTTTATTTGCTTTTGTGAATTGCTCTTTAGTTATTTTGCACTTAACATATTTTCTTGTTTATAATGTACGTGGCTAATGAAATTATCTCTCCATCTCGATGATGAAGAAATTCTCCGTCGATTTTTGAGGCCTGCACAAATAAAAAGACGAATATTACGTATACACATACGTAATAAAATAAATAAATCCGGAAAATGAAGAAATTTTATAACAATGTAAACGATTTTATGATTCGTATCTTGGCAAAGCAATTTAGGACAGTCAATAAATTGAGCAACCACTTTGTAGTCAGAGTGTACCTAAAATCTTATCCGAACCCATACTTTTTTAACGAAAATTATATCTTTTTATACAAATATGCATATATACTTTCTCAATTTATTAATTATTTATTTGTTACTAACATTTTTATTATAAGTGTTTATACAGGTTCTCTGAATACATGTCGGAAACGACATTCAAGAAAAGAGTAAATTTTATATTTGTATTTTTTTATATTCTTGTAATTGTACAAAAATATTAATCATAGTGAAATCTTTATTTTTGGGGCGTTGGATAGGTTAGTCCTTATTTATACAATCTACGTCACGCGTTTAAGCGAATTTAGATTGTAAATATTTATATTAAATATGTTTAGATTATTTAATCAAAAAATTCGCACTCTATTACACTAAAAATATATTACGTAATATTTTCTTTAAAATAAATTTTTCTTTATTCAATCATTTGATTTTTTCATACAAATTTTCATGTATATTTACACATTGTTTATATATAAATTGTTTATAGTATCATTTTAATACGCATTTCATATTTTTGTATTTATAAACATTGATTTTTCTTCTTCTCTTTTTAATAAATCTAAGTCTGGCCGGAAACCACATTTGTGGATTCTGAAGGGGGTTAGGCCTAAGCCTTTTCCTTCGGAATAATTTTAACCCTTACCTAGAATCTAAATTGGTTCGTAGATTAAATAAAGTTATACTTGTTAATAAATAAATAGGTTTTCTATTTTTCCTTAAAAATTAGGTGGCGACTCTGTCCAAAATCAATTCTTTTAGAGTCCATAATGTCATGCTCGTTTTGACCTTAGGTAAAAATTGGGTATGACAGCTTGACGACTCTGCTGGGGATACAAGGTTTTAACCATTACATATTTAGGTAAATATTTACATTTTTTATACATTGTCATTTGTTTCATGCTAATTGTCTTGATTAATCTCGTTTATGTGACATAAATTATTTAGTTGTTACTATTTTGTATAGATTGTTTATTTCTTTATCGCTTTATATAAATTGGCATTCCGTTCATATTTCCTCTATTTTGAAATACTGACACTCACACACATTGTACATGCGGATTATACATTATACTTTCCCAAAATTCTTTCAAATCACCTTATTTTAGAGAGTTGACGCATACGTGGGGTGAGTGGGAGTTTTACTGTCGTGGGACTACGTGTCTTCTCATATAGGAAATTCAAGTTCGTGTCTACCCACTCTTAGTTAACATAGGATATAGCTGAAATAACACCTTTTTAGGTGCATCCATCATTACTCAACTTTATGTCCGAAGGGTCCACGACCCAAGTGACACATTATTAGAGTCTCTGTACATATTTGAAGAATTATTGTGTTTGTACATATTTATTTGCTCTAAATTTGTTATACTTAATGTGGAAGTATAATTTAACCTTTTATTTTGCATGACGGGTCAGTTAAAAAATGCATCTTAGCAACATCGCCATTAGCTGCGTATAGGTTTGAACTACGTTTTGACCTGATTCTTGTCCTGACAAGATACGTAGGCAGCCCTGCATTAGGGTTCGGTCTCTTCACTGTTTCAGAATAATTTCTTCGGTATTCAAATTGGGGCAATTTTCAAGAACAGTACAAAGACGCTCTCCAAAAACCTTCTAGAGCACAATTTAATAGCTCCTCAAATCCAAATCTCATTGACATTAGTGCCTAGCCAGCCTACCTCCAGATCCTTGCATGATTTTTGTGAGAGAATACCTAATTTATTTTTTCAAACGTCGTAAACCATTAAATTTATGACGTCTCGATCCTCACTTTCAAAGTGAGGGTTCAACATTCTTTCAATCATAACAATTCTGCCAACTGCAGCGAAATAATGTTATAATTTCTTCATTGTATGAGTTTTTCAATCTTATCAGCATACTGAAGTTGTGTCAAAGCCCTCCCCATGCTTGACATCTATTTTCTCGATCATTTGACCAGAATAATTTTGATGTTAAAAGAAGTTCTTTTCTGATCGTCTTTCATATTATTTTCAAGGATGACCATCATTTTTTTACAATCATGCATTGCACATATAAATTCACAAATTTGTCAGAACTACGTAGACCTGATTCTTGTTTTTACAATATACATTGGCAACCCTCATTTGGGTTCGATCCCATTCTTTTAAAATAAATAATAAAATTTTGACTTGGTTGATACCAATACAGTTAGGAGTGTGCATGAGAAAGAATAAAGTTGTATGATGTAAAGAATTAATTTTTTGGTAAACCATAGATTCTTTTGGTACCTTTTATCATACCTGAGTAACGCTTGAAAAAATTCTCTTGCAACATATAAGAGAAGAACGGAGCCAACTTCGTCATTTCAAGTGCATTGTGTGGTGAGTTTTAGTTCAATTCATTGCATTGCATTGTTGATCTAGAACTTGGCCTAAATATTTGTTGAGGTGATATTCTGAGTTGCACTTGGTTTAGGAAAGAGCCGTAGGCCTTCTTTGACCCGATTGTACTTTTCACAGCCCACCAAATGACATAAATCCCTATCACTCCATTTTTTTAGCCTAAAACTTTTTCTTTGGACAACCGCATCTAAGCCTATACCTTTTTGAGTGCTACATGCACTATCCCTCTCTTGGTCCTACCTCCTTGAGAGCACTAAATACGTGCAAATTGCGGATGAAGATTCAAGATCAAAGACGCAAAATGCAAAGAATATGTTGTCCAGATGAACAAAAATAAAAAAACAACAACTTCAAAAGAAGCAAAACTCCCACAAAAAAATAAGAAGAAAAAAAGGAACAAAAAAATATATAGTTTGTTGAAAAAAGGGGGTAAAAACTACAACACAAAATTCAAAAAAAAAATCGAAACGAATACAAAACAAGGGACAACGAAGTGCAACAAAGAAGATCACGCGTCAAAGCACAACAACTATTGAAAGCACAAATGCAGTGTAATGCTCATTGAGGAATTAGTCACTTTTATCCCAAATATTATCCTACCTGCCCTCAAGCCCACATTACAAGCCAATAACAAGTCCTATAGGATCCTATTTCAAACGTTCTCACATTAGTGGATACTTACATGGAGGTCAAGCCTATGGTATCACAATTGCGTACATTGAATTTATTTCTAAGTGTGAGTGTATTTCTCTTGATGTCCCCAAATTAAAAAATAAAAATTACTCAAATATGTTCGAAATGAGACTTTCTTTCTGGAGAGGGCACTTGAAGCATGAGGAGAAACGTAGCTCGAAAAATTTATTCGAAGCAACACAAAAATCTTGTCGATACTTAGGCGTGTCTGAGGTACCACTTGAAACTATAGGAATTACCCTGAAGTCGATCTCGATTAGCTGGGAAGGAGAAAGGGGAATTGTTATGCACACTACTAATTATTGGTACCAATTAAACATATGATTGTGTCTTCTTCATCTTTCAGCACTTTTTACCAAGAAAATGCAAAATTCTTTTTTTTTCAAGATACCCACTTTCAAATTCGGGAATTCTATTTTTTACATTTTTGATTCAAGTTTCCCACTTTCGCATACAATAAGGGTGTTAAGTGGGTCGGGCTGGGTCAACCCGAAATAGGCCCGTGAAGTTTAACCAGTTAGTGGTCGGTCCGGATCCGGGCCTGGTTAAATGAGCTGGTTCGGTTCCGAGTCCAACAGTAATTTTTTAAAAAATAACCCTGAACCGGCCCACTTAACCTAACCGGTCCAACCCATCTAAACCCGATCAAAATCGGTCAAAAATCGGTCAAAAAACAGATCAAAACCGGTCAAAATCCAAAAAAAAAGGTTTTTTCTCCAATATACACTATAAATACCCACCTATATACATTTTAAATACGTTAAACAATAATATACACCATGTATATAGTCTATACTACATTAGAATTTTAAAAATATATACACATATACACAATTACACATGTAATCGTGTATACGACTATACGTTAGTTAAATATACATATACTACTCTAAATAAAATATATACTACAATATAATGATATATATACTAATTTATAAAATATATACACGTGTATACGTTAAATATATACTATTTTAGAATCTATAGAAGATATATACACATATATACGTACCATTCGATATATCTACTACTTTAAATAAAACATATACTACAATATAATGATATATATACTAATTTATAAAACATATACACATGTATAAGTTAAATATACACTACTTTAGAGTCTATATTGTATATATACAGATATATACATACCATTCAATATATATGTACTACTTTAAATAAAATATACTACAATATATACACTACAATATATACACACACACTATATATAGTTCTATACTAATTTATAAAATATATACCCGTGTATACGTTAAATATATACTACTTTAGAGTTTATAGAAGATATATACACTTATATACGTACCATTCAATATATATGTACTACTTTAAATAAAATATACTACAAGATATATACTACAATATAATGATATATATACTATTTAATAAAACATATACACATGTATACGTTAAATATATACTACTTTAGAGTCTATAGAAGATATATACACATATATACGTATCATTCAATATATATGTACTACTTTAAATAAAATATACTACAAGATATATACTACAATATAATGATATATATACTATTTAATAAAACATATACACATGTATACGTTAAATATATACTACTTTAGAGTCTATAGAAGATATATACACATATATACGTATCATTCAATATATATGTACTACTTTAAATAAAATATACTACAATATATACACACACTATATATTGTTATATACTAATTTATAAAATATATACATGTGTATACGTTAAATATATACTACTTTAGAGTCTATAGAAAATATATACACATATATACGTATCATTCAATAAATATGTACTACTTTAAATAAAATATACTACAATATATACACACACTATATCTATAGTTATATACTAATTTATAAAACATATACACGTGTATACGTTAAATATATACTACTTTAGAGTCTATAGAAGATATATACGCATATATACGTACCATTCAATATATATGTACTGTTTTAAATAAAATGTACTACAATATATATACTACAATATAATGATATATGTACTAATTTATAAAATATATGCACATGTATACATTAAATATACACTACTTTAGAGATTCTATATATACACATATATACGTACCATTCAATATATGTACTACTTTAAAAAATATGCTACAAGATATATACTACAATATAATGATATATATACTAATTTAGAAACATATACACATGTATACGTTAAATATATACTACTTTAGAGTCTATAGAAAATAAATACACATATATATGTACCATTCAATATATGTAATACTTTTAAAAAATATGCTACTTAATATAATAAATTAATAATACTTGATATTAAATTAGTAATATATTAAAACTAAGTATTTAATTTCAACTAGAAATTCAATTTAAATCATTAAATGAAAAAAATTACAAAGTAAGGACTACGGTGTGAATGAATGATTGAATGTTGAATTTTATTGATTGTAAGATTATCAAAAATTTATAATTTACATTAATGAAAAATCTACAAATTTTGCATCATTTTTTCCAACTCATTCATGTTAATATTAACGGAAATTTGCATAGGGTAGTCAAAGTCAATGGAGGCAAAACCATGCATTGGACTTTATTCTGCTGAGTTTTCCCGTGAAGTCATAATTTCTTCAAGTCTTTGGTCGTCGTTCGGCTCCTCCTCCATTCCTTATTCGTTCCGCTCTAATCCAATCTCTAAGGAAAACTAGAACATTCATTGCATTGCTTCCCAATGAGTGTCGGTTGTCTCCAAGCTATTGTCGTCCCTGACTAAAAGCGCTCTCCGATGCAACAGTTGACATTGGAACATTCAAGATATCTCTAACTAATCTTGAAAGCACAGGATATTGTGTTTCATTATTCCTCCACCAATCCAACGCGTTGATCCATCGTCTGCGATCCTCTATCGGCGTTCGAAGATAATACTTAAGCTCTTCCCGATAAGTTGTTGTGTAAGCTTCCACTTCAACACTGTTCCAACAATTCAAATCATAAAATAATTAGGAAAATCACTATGTGTCGGCCTTTTAGAAGATGATGGCTCATCGGGAGGATGAGGAGCGAAAGTTGGAGTGATATTTGTCAGTACAGCTAAATCAAGTAAATCAGCATAATGATTATATAATTTATCTATGTAAGCATTCGCATCGGCCATAGCCGTCCACAAATCAGGTTTCTCTTGTTCTTCATCATCAGAATCATTGTTAATATTTATCTCTAAGTTAGCATAAATAAGAGTACTAAAGTGGCATATAGTATTATATTTCATGCACGAATTTAGTATAGCACCAACCAAGTAAATAGGGAGAATCGAAAAAAATATTTTTAAAATTTAGCAAACATAGAACCAACAACTTCTTTGTAACCTTCTTTATTTTTATATTCATTGAGCAAATCAGAAATATCAACTATATATGCCAAAATATTACAAACAGTAGGATAATAAGTACCGAAAAAATCAACCGTAGCTATATAATTTTTTTTCAAAAACTTAACAAGATCATCAATTACAGCCCAATCATAATCATGTAGCATGCATTCAGCCGAATCAACAAATGAACCACAATATTGGTTAAAATATAGTGTAATAGGAACTCTATATTTATAACAAGTTTTTAAAAAATCATACGTAGCATTTCATCTAGTATCACATTCTTCAGGCATCAATATCGGTGCAAGTCCATTTTGTTCACATTTAAGTTTAAAATCTCTAAATTTTTTTCTTGAATAAAACCAACAGCAAGCCGAATTTTTTCAATATAAAGCTCAAAAATCTCAAGACCATCTCTTACAATTAAATTATATATATGACAAGCACACTTAACATGAAATATTTCAGGTAATGGTGGAGATATCTTAGATTTTAATTTTGTAATAGCAGTCTTGTTGTTAGAAGCATTATCAAAAGAAATACATAAGATTTTATTTTCAATACCATAAAATTCTTCAACTTTAGCAATCGAATCAACAATAAAATCTCCAGTATGTTGACGATCTTCATCATACAAAAAAGCTAGAATACATTTTTGCATAACAAAATTACTATCTATCCAGTGACAAGTAATCGTTAAATAATCATTTTTATTAACAGCACGACCAAGATCATAAGTTAGAGATATTATACATTGAATATTTTTTAACAATGTTGATAAATAAAAATAATATTATGAATGAAGTCTAAAAATATCGACCCGATAAGTACTTCTATGAATACCATTAAACATAAGATTATAAATTGCTTGAATATAATGAATAAAAGCATTAGAAGAAGGAAAACAACCCACAACTACCATTTTTGTTATTTCTTATCGGTCCCTCAATTTATTATACTTCTTCATTACCTGACTAGCTGCTGGGTCCATTCTAGTTTGTGTTGGCCCACCAACATCCGCATCATCTTTTGCAATATTTAACTCTCTTGCGTGATTATCACTTACATGTCTCATTAATGTACCCGTACCCCCTTGCTTGTCTCCTCTTTTATGCTTATTTATTTGTTGACAAGTATTGCATTGCACCTCAGTATCTGATATACGTGTAAAAAATTGTCATGCAATACTAGTTGTTTTACGAGCTCTTGGGGCAGGGGGAGGACGATTAACCGATTCAGACCTAGCGTTAGCATTTCCTATTGTGGGTGTCTCACCAATATTTTTATCATCTTCATCTAAATCAACCGCATCTATTTCATTTTTTTTCTTCTATACCGTAATTTTTCTAAGCTTCTACATAATCCATATCGTGAGCACCTACATGTATTTCTTCCTCAAAAAGTTGACTAAGCGGTACTGGAGGCGGAGTCACATGGGTATATCTACTACTTGAAGTACCTCTACCACTAGTAATTCGCTTTTTACTACCACTACCACTTCTGGGGCAAAAAAATTTTACACCTTTAGTGGCGAGGTTTCTTAATTTATCCATAATATAAATTAAACTAAAAAAATTCAAAATACACAAATATAATAAAATTAAATATTCAATAATTAATACACTAATTAAAAATTAAAAGTAAGAGATGGACCGACAATACCAAATTTTGAAAGTATCTGAAGGCTGCGACTTTATAAACTTCCACTCGTACTTTGTAATCGCAAAATTAAAAAAAAAATGAGCACTTTAAGAAATATATAGAATATTGAGAATTAATAATTGAGATTTGAGAGAGAATGAGATTGGAGAGAATGAAAAATGATTTGAAAGTGTAGGGTATTTATAGGAATTTTTAGGGGATTAAAAAAATATTTTAAATGATTTTTTTTAATTTAATTGGTCATATAGCCATTGGTCCCAACGCCTATAATGTCCCAACAACCATTTTTTGCAAAATCTAATTATTTTTTTAAAAAAATTGTTATCTGGGCCGGTTAACCGGCGGGCCTGGATCGATTTCGGTTCGGGCCGGGTTAACCAGGCTCCAAAAAAATTAACCCAGCCTGAGACCCGGTACCTTACAACCGCCCATGGGCTGACCAGGCCGGGTTTGTTTAGTGGGACGGGTCGGGCCGGGTCAACCCGACCCATTTGACAGGCTTAGCATACATGCATTTTTACTTCTATTAAAGACGCCCAGTTTTGAAATATAGACATTTGACTTTTTCTTTCAAGCATATACTTTTAAATATAGACATTTTATCTTTCAATTAAGCACCCATTTTGAAGTATTTTTTACATTTTTTATATAGCCCTACCAATCGAGAGGCTATTACATTTGTTCTGTCAATCTTGAGCCTTTTACATTTCAATAACCTCGTTAATTAAGAGGCTATTAGATTTCAGTCACCTCACTAGTTGAGGGCCTCAGTCTTCGTTGACAATCGAAAATAGCAATCAACATCAGTCCCCGTAATGTCACGACCCGAACCGAAGCCCTGGCCGTGACGAGCATCCCGAACCATGAAGGCCCGAACACCCTTCTAACTTGAAATCATATACACTATTCATACATAAACAAGAAAATACGGAAATTATAGCAAGGCGGAATCAAAGTCATAAATCTTATATGAATTTAACATTTAAGAACGAAATCCAAAACTAACTAGCAACATTTGCAAACCGTCTGCGAAATCTCTACTACATGATTACTAACACAATCTGGAAACTGGGACAAGGCCCCCAGTAGACCAAAATAATATATAATAATAGTTTTCTAAAATTAAACAGGCCTTCTGGAATAAAGAAGGCTCACCAACTGGACACTGCAACTCTATCTGATAAAATCTATTGCTTTTCTAGACCCCTAGACTAAGCCTCAGAACCTGGAGGGAGGAGGGGGGGTCAATACAGATGTACTGGTACGCAAAGTAATCCAAAATAAAACTTTTATATAAGTAAAATAGTGGAGTGCAATTTGTTAAAACATCATGCATAAACAATTCTCAAAATACATGGGCACTTTCTGAAAATCATAAGCCATTCTTGTCAATGTACTTTCTGTTCTTTGTATTACTTCTAAACATACATCATTCTAAATCTTAAAATCTGAAAGTCTGATTTCAAACATGCATTCTATTCTGTTCTGAATTATCATGGCATAATCTGAATTGGTGTTGTCACACCAAGACTTGTAGGTCCTATTTCTGAGCCATAGTACAATAAGCATGATCTTTCATTAAAACATAGTTCAGACCACCCAAACATGAAAATAGTATAAGAGATTTCATGTTCTGAAGCATAAATCAAAACTATGCAAGAATCCTTTAAACATATGGTGGTCATGTGCTTTTGGAAAAATCATGCACTCTTTCATTATATGAATATTTTCAACATTTATCAACACAACTACCCTCTCTTTTGAAATCCAAATCTTAATCCAATCATAACACAATTCAAGACATTTTAAACCATGTTTTTCAAGGATGCATTCAAAACATCTATAGCATATGATAAGTAAAGGAAAATCAAAACAAGAAAGGGATTTTACATAAGTCATGCTCTCAATTAAATCATCAACCTTAAAACACAAGCATACATATATATACAATTTCGAATCAATGTGGGGGAAGGTCAAAAGACCAACATAATACCGTCAAGATTTCTAAAACATGAATGTATTCATAAATCTGAAAACCCCTTTCTTAAAATCATGATTTATATGCCCATGAGATTTTAGAAAAACCCTGTGTACCTCGATTATGAAGAATAATGGCTAATCCTTGAAACCTACGATTTGGGGATTCCAAATCTCCGATTAATTTCAAAAACCCACGGTTGATTCTTGAGTTTCTTGGAGGAGAAACATATGCACTAGGATTTTTGTTTTGAGGGAAATCTTGAGAATGTCATATATTATGCTTGTAGAGGTCTTAAATCTCCTGTTTGGACGTTTTATGAGACTTGGTAAAAGTCCAAACTACCCTTGTTAACTTCTGAATGAAACTGGAAAAATTTAAACTAGGAACCCGATCTTATGGGCCACCACGACGCGCCACTATCGCGGTGGCTCACTGGAAATTGACGAATGGGAATTTGGCCCACTCCATGGAGCGCCACCATCCCGGAGTCTTACTGGAAATTGACAATTGTCATTTAAACCCTCTACGCGACACGCTAAGGACAGGAATGACGGTGCTTTATGACTAGGACTTAAATTAACCATAACTTCTTCACCGAGTGTCTGTTTTGGACGAATCTTATGTCGACGGAAAACTCATTCAATTCCCCACACTACTAAAATGATTAACATGCCATATTTGCATAGGATTTATTACTTTTGGATCATCTACGCATAAAAATAATGGTTTTTGTTCTAGCCCAAAATGCGGGGTGTTACATCATCTCCCCCTTGGGATCATTCGTCCTCGAATGATGGGTAGGAACATTGAAACTTAAAGGTATGGAATAACGCGGACCTAATGTGTCTTCTAAGAAAGGATATAACTTATCTGAAACATTTAAACTTCTATCACAAAATTGAATTCTAAGCTGACTTGCCCTTACTTGTTTTAAGGAGTTGATTCATGCTGAGAGTTTAGGATACCCCCCCCCCAAATCATTTATGCTCAAATCACACATATTGGATTTGGAAGTGATAACTTAGGTAAGTATGAATCATGAGGCAACAAGATTTAGATCGTACAAAGGTATTACACTATCTGAGCTAAAATAGCTGGAAAAATTTGAGATTATGTGCTGAACTCTTATGAACTGAGTCATGAATAAATAACTGAATCTGAAACATGATGCTTGGACTGAAATGAGTTTGCAACTTCACGGATGGAATAAATTATCTTTTGGTATGGTCATACGCATTGGACTTCAGATAGTAGGACTGGGTAAAAAGGTGGAAAACCACAGTAACTTGTCTGCCTGACTGCTAAACTGAATTATACGGGACACTTATACTTAGCTGGAGTATCTCTTCAACACTCTTTCTAAAGAAGTTCTAGTAGCGTCAGGGAGCACAGAATCTCTGACATGAGTTATACAAGACATCCAACTAAGGAATCATAACAATGACACTACTCTATAGCATAGAATATAGACATATAACTCATAAACTAGGATAGAATTACCAAACCTTAGGTAATGCAACTTCTTACTTTCGAGTTTAGCCACACTTCAAAAATACTCTCTCAACTATACTTTCCTCTTAAACACCATGCTCATTGATTTCACTTATTTTTCTCACATGGCCGTTGATATTTCCATCTACTAATGTCTAAACTGAACTAAATCCCCTCATCATCTTCAAGCCTAACTCAAAATCACAAGACGCACCACATAATACTGTAGTACTAGTCTGAATCATGAATTTAGCACACCCTGCATTTCACAATTCCTCATCTCCTGCATAATTTTTATTGCCACTCCAGCAATCACCTTCAACTTCGTATTAGACATTCACAAACACTCAAGGCATCCATCCATATGCATACAAACATGACATTTAAGCCTATCTTCATACCCACATGTGCACTTCTAAACAACCACTCATAAAGCATATTTCTCATATTCTCTAATACTTCTATCCATAACAACTTCCCTGCACTATTCAGATGATACACATAAAATATCCTTAACTAACCAAGCCATACACGAAACTTCACCTCAAAATTCTTTCAACTTATAGACTTACATAAAACAAGCGCACAATAATTTTTCCCCAATATAACACATAAAACTTCAACTAACCTTGACACGTATCAAAGACTCGGCCTCAATCTTACTCTACAATTTCTGCCTTAACTCAAATAAGAATACAACCATCTTTCATCAACAAGAAATGTGTACTCTTTCCCATCTAAACAACTGTTCATCATCACTATCTCGACCTAAGGGAAAAGGTCACTGAAAAATTGGAATACCGAAATCCGAAACATGAGGGAAATACTAAGCATAACTTGATACCCTACTGAGGCGTGAGGAATAGAGCACTCACGGCATAAACTCATTGAAGAGATCTAATATGAGGACATACCTTATATAAATCTAAATTTTCACTGATCGTTAAGAGTATCACATGTGCACAAGAGTCATGAACTACATGATCTAAATTTTTTGAATTCATAACTTATGGAAAGCGATTCTGACTGCTAAACAAACTGGGAACATCATACTAGGAACTAGGAGAGTACATGATTCCTTATCATATGCCTGAACATGAGCTATGATCATGAAGCTGGACATAAAGCATGAGTATATATCGGAATAACTGAAGTAAACTGTTGAAACAAGAGTAGATTGGGCATCATTCTTTCTCACGGCCAATTCCACAACTTACTGGCACATCTATTATCATCTGAAAACTTGACTTAGTTACTCGTTCTATCATCTCCCCCTTAGATTTAAGCCATTACTCTAAGTCTGTGAACTACTATATACACTCTGGTATAAACTGAAATTACTTTACTGTAGAGTCGGGGATATAACAATACACATAAAACTAAACTTACCCTGTAAGACGGTATCTTCATGTATAACAACCAATGTTAATACCTACTTCTAAGATTCAACCCTTAGATTTCTATATCCCCAAAAGTCATCATATAACAGCTTAAACATTCACCAACTCAAATTCTTCTAACACTAAACATATATATCTCCAAACCTTTATCGGACCATACCACTTTTGTCATAGTCTACCAGCATCACAACTCCAAACTTATATCTCTCTACTATGAGAATCAAGACCATATCAAAAGTCTTAACATTATCTATCAAAACTTCTTAACTTGGCTATTTAGAACACCATATACCATTTAACTAGTCTTAACTAGTCTTTCTCCACCTAGCAACTCAACGGAACCACTAGCCACACACAACATGTAATAGCCTTAGAAAAATACTGCAACCTCATATCACCTTGGCATACTTCTACTTCATACATATAATATCATACTTCTTTATGAACCAAATAAACTTAAGCTCTTGCATGCACTGTTCAAGCCTATTAGATCGCTTCCATAAAACTAGTATCATTAACCAAGAAATGATCACATCCACCTTCATGACATCACTTCTATGCCTCAAAATCTACTACATACCTTCTCACAAGTAGTACTAGTCTACAACTACCAAGGAAAAGAAAGTCAAGGGGGTAGAGTCACATAATAGACATGGTCAACCTTAATCTTATATTATAACCCCATACAATATTATCTACTTATACGGATTTCTCACATCGCACTTACTTACCCAAGCGTACATTTAGACTACCTTCAAATTCCACAAACAACCTTGTGTCTATAATTATAACTTACTGTCTAATCTAGCCATTTTCATACTTCGAGCAAACAACAACTCACCTTAGCTAATTAATCCTTCTCTACCTTCTACTAAACTAGCACACAAGGATGTATCACTTTAATACCAACTCAATCTCATGCCAAAATATTCGTCTATACATACATTCAATAAATTGCCCTTACCACTTTTCCTGCCATTACGCCTCTAAACCCCCAGTTCCATCCAATACAAGAACCAACAAAATGGATAATAAATTGCTAGTGAATTGAAATAGGCCTCACACGGCTTCACCAGACTTTAAGTTTCAACAACACAATGATAACAAGATTACAAAAGATAGAAACTTGACACCGACACTTAACTTATACTACTACTCGGGTGGAAATACAGTTCCAACATTCTGCTACACATCATCCCCCTTAAGCGTGATGTCAGCAACATAAATTCTGAAAAGGACTGAATACACTCAATACCGCAGGCTGAAAAACATGATTTCATCAGAATCAAAGTTCACACTAGAATCAATACACTCTGAGGTACTAACAAACTCTTCACAAGTCCTTGCACAATTTCAAAATCTTATATGGCTCAATCAGAAAGAACCATGTCATTTAGACTTTACACTTCTATACTTGAATCACCCCAATAATGAGACATGTCTGAGAACATCAGAGTAAAAAAATAATTGGAAGGACTATTACTTTCGTATGGGCAACACCATAGCACGAATTAGAGTATGAAAGAGGAACATTCTGACTCTATTACACGAACTAGAACATGAAGAAAGAGAGACATTCCTAAATTCCTTGTAGCCTCCTGCTTATAAGTGTGGCGCGCTACACACCCATAAATAAGACTCTACCTGACGCGATTTTGCACACACCCTGGACCATGAACCGTGCTCTGATAACAAGTTTTTCACGACCCGAACCGAGGCCTTGACAGAGACGAGCATCCCGAACCATGAAGTCCCGAAAACCCTTCTAACTTGAAATCATATACACTATTCATACATAAACAAGGAAATACGGAAATTATAGAAAGGCGGAATCATGGTCATAAATTTGATATGAATTTAGCATTTAAGAACGAAATCCAAAACTAACTAGAAATAGCTGCAAATTGTCTCAAAATCTCTACTACATGATCACTAACACAATCTAAAAATTGGGACAAGGCCCCCAGTAGACCAAAACCATATCTAATAATAGTTTTCTGAAAGTAAACAGGCCTTCTGGAATAAAGAAGGCTCACCAACTGGACACTGCAACTCTGTCTGATAAAATCTATTACTTTTCTAGACCCCTAGACTGAGCCTCAGAACCTGGAGGGAGGATGGGGTAAATACAGATGTACTGGTACATAAAGAAATCCAAAATAAAACTTTTATATAATTAAAATAGTGGAGAGCAATTTGTTAAAACATCATGCATAAATAGTTTTTAAAACACATGGGCACTTTCTGAAAATCATTAGTCATTCTTGTCAATGCACTGTCTGTTCTTTGTATTACTTCTGAGTTAGGTGGTACGCCCCTACAATTCTAAAATCCCACGGGCTGTATGGAATCTTCCATTGACTCGGCGGAGAAGCCCCCAACCTGAGTGTGCCACAAGGGTTAGAGTTTTTATTTCCTATACGCCACACGGCACTAGGCCAGCATAATATAATATACCCGAATAAGAAAATCACGGTTTTGGGCAATGATTGTATGAACTCATGCCTCCTTCGGGGAACCACCTAATGTCTCTGTATGCCCAGATTTAACAACTTCTAAACATACATCATTCTAAATCGTAAAATCTGAAAGTCTATTTCAAACATGCATTCTATTCTGTTCTGAATTATCATGGCATAATCTGAATTGGTGTCGTCACACCAAGACTTGCAAGTCCTATTTCTAAGCCATAGTACAATAACCATGATCTTTCATTAAAACATAGTTCAGACCACTCAAACATGAAAATAGTATAAGAGATTTCATGTTCTGAAGCATAAATCAAAACTACGCAAGAATCTGTAATGGCCCTTTCGATAGTTTGGGAAATTTTTCTCATCTTTCCTATTTTAGATCTTCCCATAATTTATGTACATGAATTTATGACCCACGGGATGAATAGAATCAAATTTTGAGATGTACAGAAGTGATTTAAGTTATTATTTGAACTATTTTCTCGAGGTCCCAATAAATTTGAGGGTATTCAAAGCCTTGGGTATTTTAAATAATGAATTTAATAGTTCAAAAGTTTTAATTTATTTTCTTATGTGGACAACACAAGAATTAATTTAAGTAAAAAGGGTTTACTATTTCTATATAAAGATAATATCAGATAGTGGGGAGAAACAAGCCACGATGGTTAGTTGCAGTTCAATTCTCCCCATAGCCGCCTTGAAGGGTTTCTCCCAAAATAGCTTCAGGTAAGATTCTGATGCAATTATATAATTGTAATGAATGAAAGTTGAATAATTCTTACAGGTGTTACTTACTTTATATAAGAGTTCAAGGAATTAGTAGGATCATTTTAGCCTGATGATTGCAAGGTGGTGGATGATAAAGTTGTTCCTATTAGTACTAGTAGAAACACGTGCAGTAACAATAGTTATGGGAAACATACAATGTCTCTATTTAGTGTTAAGATAACTATGTTAGGATAAGATAGGTAGTATTAGCTTTTGGTGCATTATAATTAAGGTTCCGGTGCATTATAATTAGGAGGTTTAATTAGTAGTTAAATTATATACTCTAATGATGACAATCATTAGCTTTAATGATTGAAAAGTGGCAAAGTAAGGGTCTGTTAAGAATAAGTACTATGGTTACTGCTATTTTTGGTAGAATACCACGACAAATAAAGTAGAATAAAGAAATTTTTATTTCTTGCGCTTTTAGAGAGAGTTGGAGTAAATAGATGGACACGAGATTTAATTAAACAATGATAGTTAATCATTTGGTTAATAATTATCAAGTGGAAAGGGTATAAGTGATGTCCTGTACATGGAATAGTAAGTCCTGTAGTTCCTAGTAGTTATTGAGTCTTTAATTCTAGATTACCAGGTTACGATCGAAAAGGTTTTTGATCAATTTAGGTATAGGTGTGAGATTAATCGAGTAAGAATTTATAAATTGGGTGTCCTTATATTCGCATTCTCGTGAGGATTATGTATTTGGATAGAATTGAAACATTCAGAAGTTTTATGGAAGGGGAAGGCTCTTGCAAATTAACTTGTATTTGGATTCTTCGGTTGAGGTAGGTTACGGTTTAATTGGAGATTAGACTCGACTTAATTGTGTGTATGCTCCTAAATTGGATACTTGTGGATTGATATTTGGACATGCTTGAAATTGTTGATGTTTGGATTGTTGATTCATGTATAGATATTTATTGAAAATTGACTTGATGGAATTGTCTGATGACTTTAAGTGTAGTTGTAAACTTGGTACATTGTGTTGTATGTTGTGAGGTTGTGTAAAGCTAACATTGATAATACTCATTATATTTATGTTGGATCGGGTAACACGCTGGTACGCTTATATTTATGTTGGATCGGGTACCACGTCGGTACATTTATATTTATGTTGGATCGGGTACCACGCCGGTACGTTTATATTTATGTTGGATCGGGTACCATGCCGGTACATTTATATTTATGTTGGATCGGGTACCACGCCGGTACGGGTACATAAACAGAAATTGTTCCCTGCAGGTCATGACTATTTGGGCAAGAATAAGTCCCATAGCATGTGTGTACATATTTTTGTTATTTCTATGGATGTTTACAGTATGGTTAATACTCTTGATGGTTATGTGGATTGTTTGTGAGCACTGTTTGACCTGTTGTTGTATTGTTGATTCATTGAATATTTGTTGGGTGACGATGCCTGTCTACTTGTTATTTGATTTATATTGTGTACATGCTATTAAATTGAGTTGGCCTATGATACCTACCAGTACATAGTGGTTTGTACTGATACTAACCTATACTCTTCTTTTGTTGAGTGCAGAAAGTGTTCTAGGCTCAGACATGACCCCACCTCTAAAGTTTGATAGCAAATTTTGATCCAAGGGTGAGCACTCCATTTTCAGGCTGCCATGGGTCATCTTATTTGTTCTTGTCCATCTTTCGGGAAATGAAATATTCTTTATTTACTTTATTTTTGGATATCACTTTAGATATGATCTTTGTTAGTAGTTCTTGTACGATGACTTTCGGGTCTTGGGAATTTTAGTAAGTAGTATGTTTGAATTTCCGCATTAATAATAATTAGTCCTGAATATTTATTATTATGTTGAATTTTAAATAATATCATCTAATATTGACTAAGTGTTTGGGAAATGGTTCGGTTTAGATGGTTCTCCTACAAGAAGATTAGTGTGGGTTCCACTCATGGACATTTGGGTCCTGACAAAGTTGGTATCAAAGCCCTAGGTTCATCGATCTCGTCGTACAAGAACATGTCTAGTAGAGTCTTGCAGAACGGTACAGAGACGTCTGTACTTTTCTTCGAGAGAATATAGGGCCCTGGGAAAATTCAAATTCTTCTTTCTTACATGCTATTACTTGAATTCAATTGGTATCTGGCGATTCTAATTGGTATCTGGCGATTCCAATTGGTATATGTTCATAAGAGCAATATCAAGTAGAGTTTCGTAGATTGGTGTGTAGGTCCCCACACCCAATCTTCGTATGGCTATGAGGCATGTAGAAGCAATTTTTCTTTCTTTCTTTCCATCATTCCATCCTAATCTTGGACTACTGGATTGAATCCAATTAGTATCTAGACAATTCCAATTGGTATCTTAATAATTTTGAATAAAAATCTAGGAGATTTCAATTGATATTAGTTAATAAGGTCTAGAAGTTATTGTTAATAGGTAAAAACTTTTGTCATTGTTGTGAATTGTTTTTGTTAAGTGATGAAAATTGATTAAGTTGTGTTTGTTGATAAATGTGATGGGATTATTTGATTTCTAGCTATTGTGAAACTCAAAATTCTATGGTACTTACTTATTTTTGGTACTATTATACTGATGAGATTGATGGTATGAGAATGTGATGTCGAGAAAAGATGGTGAAAAAGTGACATGAGTAAAAAAAAACTGAGGTGATATGTTTGATTCGTAATGAGAGGTTCTTGTTAATGATGTTATGGATGGACTCTTGTGTAGTTCGATTATTTGATATTATTTGGGGATCCTTGTGTGGTCTAGCCATTGAGATTGTAGATTTTTTATGCAGTTCTATTATTGAAACTATAATGGGTTCCTTGTGAGGACTAGCTAAGTGATATTATCTTTAAGTTCCTTATGTGAACGAATTCTTAATGCTTGGTAAAATAATGAGTTTTAAATAAAAGTGATAAAACTAGAAGAGGTTGTTGATACCTACAGGATTTGATCGATGACTTGTCTGGAATGTGATATTGGTGATGAGACTGTCAATGAACGATAATTGATTTATTTTGTTTGGCCTTGCTTATGTGCTAGTGGTGTGGGGACCACTCTTGAGGTGATTAAGAGTTAAGTAAAGCCCATAATAAAAATATTGTTAGGTAGAAATAAAAATGACTCTATATATTAAATTGGTGTTAGTGATATAACAGAGGTTTGGCTTAACCATGAAGTGTTTGTCGTTGAAATATATTTGAGTTAGTGATTGTCAGGACATAAGTTGTAGTTGTGGATTTATGCATTAGGAAAAATTTTGAGAAGATAAATTATTATTGACTTGACCTTGTGGTAGAATTATACATTTGCATGTCCTACAGAGTTGGCTGATATATGACACTTTTAGAGGATAGTAATTTTTATGATAGTGGCAATGCAAAATCAAATGGCTTAGTTACATTCATAAAATAATTAGTGATAACCCTGAATGGGACAACAAATAAATTATTAAATGGCATGATTGCTATTTTCTTGAGTGATACTTGATGGATATTTCTTGTTGAGTGGTTAAGTTATGATGATTAGATGGATATTAATAATATTATGGAGGATAATTTGTTGTAGGCTCTAATTCTGTGGGACCCGTAAAATGGCATGTTTATACTCCTTTTGAATCCTATTGTTTTCCCTCTCTAGTTTAGATTAGTTGTAGCGTGGTTATGATGTAAATCTATGTTTGGAATGTGGTTTTAGTATTTGAAGCATGATTTGTATATTTAGTCTTATTGGGCTAGTGTGGTAGTCTTGAAATCATAAGTTAGGTAGAGTTGACTTGAGTACCTTGTTTCTAGTCGAAGTTGCTTTCTTAGGCTTGAATATGGCTTACTTGACATCTAGAAGATGAACTAGATACCTTAGACTAGTTTGGGCACAGCGTGCCTAATTATGAAAATTGATGATTAGAAGTGGGATCGTCTGGCCCACTTAGGCCTAAATTTATTAAGTCTTGTGGACTTAGTTGTAGATATTAGGCATAGATGAAGTTAGTAAACCTTAGAATCAGGTTACTTCGTAACTTAGTAACTTGTATTGATGTTCCCGGGTTATGGATTTTGAGTTATAGTTATGATATTTTGTGTGGAAGCGCTATTGGTCATTTAGAGATGATATTCCTTCTACATACATTATGTGACCTATAGAGATGTTATTTCCTCTTAGACTTGATGTTTGGCCTATCGAGATGTTATTTCCTCTTAGTTATGCAAATTGTCTTAGAGAGGTGATATTCCTCGTAGTCATGATGTATGACCTATAGATATAAGATATACTATAGACGATTACATGTCTATCTATATTATGCCTTCAATATGTGAGATAGCTCCTATATGTGAGATGATTAGAGATATGCTATAGCTTATAAATATGATTAATGATATGAGTTTCGGATATGTATATGGGCCTAAGGCCATGATTATGTTGTTGTGACTATTTCGGATAAATTAACGGGCAAAGAACCGTGTTATGATAATGATTGAATATCCGAGGAGTGTTTATCAGTATAAACGATACGATTATAGTTTATGAATACATATATGTTTTTATACGCATCTCTCTGGTATGGGACGGAGAAAGATGTCGTATGTTGCTTACGATTTTATTGATTAGATACTGGTGATGGCATGCATAAATCTGGTACATTCATAAGTATTATAACGATAATTGATGTGGTTATAGCTAAAATATGATCTCACGATTGTTCTACCTAATTAACGGTTAAGCTACGTGGTAACTAGTTGTCTATTAGGGGACTATAGCACTTGATGACTAGGAATCTAATGTATTAGTTAATGAACTTGCTTAGTTGAAGCATGGTAGCTAGCAATGGTTAATGCGTGACTTATGGTGAGGTCGGGTCTAGCATAGGTGAAGATTAGTGAATATTGATGACTAAGTTTGTGATGGCGATTAGTCGGTAAACGAGGAGTAATGTATTAATGGGACTAGATAATAAGAGATATTGGTAATAAGAGGTGACTAGTTAATAGCTTTAAATAGTTGTTAAATGGTTAACTAATGAATAGTTAATCAAGGATTAGTTGGTAAACGATGGTTAGATAATGAATGATGTCGGTTAATAAAAGATAGTTAGGTGACAAGTGGTAATGTGTTGTTTAGTAATGATTAACGGACATAAGATGATAAGTTGATAATAATAAATGGTGGATAAATGACGGTTTTGGTCTAATGATGAACCTAGACTAGATGTTAGATGTTGGCCATTAAATAAGTAGTGGTTAGTTGCTATCCGGTGAATAAAGATTATGTGAAGGATAATGTTTAAGCTAATAAATAGAGGTTATGTGATGGCTAGAAAACTAGTAATTCTATTATAATAAGTGTTGGTTAGCTAATAACGAGTAGTTGGGAAGTATTGACTATATAGATATTCTATAGTGATATGACTATTTTTTATGAGTATTTTAGTGTATGTTATTCGGTAATGACTATTATGATGATATGTTAATACCCGTCAAGGACGGAGGATATTATTGTGATGATGTTGATACCCGATAAGGCCGGAGGATACTATTGATGGTGTGTTGATATCTGGCAATGTCGGAGGTTGATTACGATGCTGATGATCCTAATGAGGACAGTTACGATGAGTTGTGATATTTATTGTGTACTTTGCATTCATTCCTGCATGCACATCGCCTAACACTAGTATGCACCTATATTTATCAGCCGGTATAGGACGGTTGCATATATATGGGTGAAGAATATGCCTTATGGTGTTGTATGCTAATTGAACCTTTTGAGTCTGGGGCGATGGGGGTAGGCATAGGTTCGTATACGTATTTGGTTGTCCGTAAGTTGAGGACTAAGGAGATTGCGTCTGTGAAGGTCTATTGGAAAAAATAGGAGGTCACTTGGGAGACCAAAGAAAACATGCGTAGCAAGTATCCACATCTTTTTGCTAATTTAGGTAATTGCTTGTTTCCCCTTCTTGTCTTTTCTTTGCCTGTTCGGGGACGAACGGTTGTTTAATTGGTATCTGATGTAATGGCCCTTTCGGTCGTTTGTGAAATTTTTCTCATCTTTCCTATTTTAGATCTTCCCGTAATTTATGTACGTGAATTTATGACCCACAGAATGAATAGTATCAAATTTTGAGATGTACGAAAGTGATTTAACTTATTATTTGAACTATTTTCTCGAGGTTCCGATAAATTTGAGGGTCTATTCAAAGTCTTGGCTATTTTAAATAATGAATTTAATAGTGCAAATTTTTTAATTTATTTTCGTATGTGGCCAACACAAGAATTAATTTAAGTAAAAAGGGTTTACTATTTCTATTTAAAGATAATATCGGATAGTGGGGAGCAACAAGCCACGATGGTTAGTTGCAGTTCAATTCTCCCCATAGCCGCCTTGAAGGGTTTCTCACAAAATAGCTTCAGGTAAGATTTTGTTGCAATTATATAATTGTAATGAATGAAAGTTGAATAATTCTTACAGGTGTTACTTCTTGTATATAAGAGTTCAAGGAATTAGTAGGATTATTTTAGCCTGATGATTGCAAGGTGGTGGATGATAAAGTTGTTCCTATTAGTACTAGTAGAAACACGTGTAGTAGCAATAGTTATGGGAAACATACAATATCTCTATTTAGAGTTAAGATAACTATGTTAGGATAAGATAGGTAGTATTAGCTTTTGGTGCATTATAATTAAGGTTCCGGTGCATTATAATTAGGAGGTTTAATTAGTAGTTAAATTATATACTCTAATGATGACAATCATTAGCTTTAATGATTGAAAAGTGGCAAAGTAAGGGACTGTTAAGAATAAGTACTATGGTTACTGCTATTTTTGGTAGAATACCACGACAAATAAAGTAGAATAAAGAAATTTTTATTTCTTGCACTTTTAGAGAGAGTTGGAGTAAATAGATGGACACGAGATTTAATTAAACAATGATAGTTAATCATTTGGTTAATAATTACCAAGTGGAAAGGGTATAAGTGATGTCATGTACATGGAATAGTAAGTCATGTAGTTCCTAGTAGTTATTGAGTCTTTAATTCTAGATTACCAGGTTACGATCGGAAAGGTTTTTGATCAATTTAGGTATAGGTGTGAGATTAATCGAGTAAGAATTTACAAATTGGGTGTCCTTATATTCGTATTCTCATGAGGATTATGTATTTGGACAGATTTGAAACATTCAGAAGTTTTACAAAAGGGGAAGGCTCTTGCAAATTAACTTGTATTTGGATTCTTCGGTTGAGGTAGGTTACGATTTATTGGAGTTTAGACTCGACTTAATTGTGTGTATGCTCCTAAATTGGATACTTGTGGATTGATATTTGGACATGCTTGAAATTGTTGATGTTTGGATTGTTGATTCATGTATAGATGTTTATTGAAAATTGACTTGATAGAATTGTCTGATGACTTTAAGTGTACTTGTAAACTTGGTAAATTGTGTTGTATGTTTTGAGGTTGTGTGAAGCTGACTTGATAATACTCATTATATTTATGTTGGATGGGGTACCACACCGGTACGTTTATATTTATGTTGGATCGGGTACCACGCCGGTACGTTTATATTTATGTTGGATCGGGTACCACGTCGGTACGTTTATATTTATGTTGGATCGGGTACCACGCCGGTACGTTTATATTTATGTTGTATCGGGTACCACGTCGGTACGTTTATATTTATGTTGGATCGGGTACCGCGCCGGTACATTTATATTTATGTTGGATCGGGTACCACGCCGGTACGTTTGTATTTATGTTGGATCGGGTACCACGCCGGTACGAGTACATGAACAGAGATTGTTCCCTCCAGGTCATGACTATTTGGGAAAAAATATGTCCCATAGCATGTGTGTACATATTTGTGTTATTTCTATGGATGTTTACAGTATGATTAATACTCTTGATAGTTATGTGGCTTGTTTGTGAGCACTGTTTGACCTGTTGTTGTATTGTTGATTCATTGAATATTTGTTGGGTAACGATGCCTGTCTACTTGTTATTTGATTTATATTGTGTACATGCTATTAAATTGAGTTGGCCTATGATACCTACCAGTACATAGTGATTTGTACTGATACTACCCTATACTCTTCTTTTGTTGAGTGCAGAAAGTGTTCTAGGCTCAGACATGACCCCACCTCTAAAGTTTGATAGCAAATTTTGATCCAAGGGTGAGCACTCCGTTTTCAGGCTGCCATGGGTCATTTTATTTGTTCTTGTCCATCTTTCGGGCAATGAAATATTCTTTATTTACTTTATTTTTGGATATCACTTTAGATATGATCTTTGTTAGTAGTTATTGTACGATGACTTTCGGGTCTTGGGAATTTTATTAAGTAGTATGTTTGAATTTCCGCATTAATAATAATTAGTCCTGAATATTTGTTATTATGTTGAATTTTAAATAATATCATCTAATATTGACTATGTGTTTGGGAAATGGTTCGGTTTAGATGGTTCTCCCTCAAGAAGATTAGTGTGGGTGCCACTCATGGCCATTTGAGTAGTGACAGAATCCTTTAAACATATGGTGGTCATGTGCTTTTGGAAAAATCATGCACTCTTTCATTATATGAATATTTTCAACATTTATCAACACAACTACCCTCTCTTTTGAAATCCAATTCTTAATCCAATCATAATACAATTCAAGACATTTTAAACCATGCTTTTCAAGGATGCATTCAAAACATCTATAGCATATGATAAGTAAAGGAAAATCAAATCAAGAGAGGTATTTTACATAAGTCATGCTCTCAATTAAATCATCAATCTTAAAACACAAGCATACATATATATACAATTTCGAATCAATGTGAGGGAAGGTCAAAAGACCAAAACAATACCGTTAAGATTTCTAAAATATGAATGTATTCATAAATCTGAAAACCCCTTTCTTAAAACCATTATTTCTATGCCCATGAGATTTTAGGAAAACCCCGCGTACCACGATTATGAAAAATAATGGCTGATCCTTGAAACCTATGGTTTGGGGATTCGAAATCTCCGATTAATTTTGAAAACCCACGGTTGAATCTTTAGTTTCTTGGAAGAGAAGCATTTGAACTAGGGTTTTTATTTTGAGGGAAATCTTGACAATGTCGTATATTATGCTTGTAGAGGTCTTAAATATCCTGTTTGGACATTTTAAGAGACTTGGTAAAAGTCCAAACTACCCTTGTTAACTTCTGAATGAAACTGAAAAAATTTAAACTGGGAACCCGATCTTATGGGCCACCGCGACACGCCACTATCGCGATGGCTCACTGAAAATTGACGAATGAGAATTTGACCCACTCCGCGATGCGCCACCATCGTGGAGTCTCACTGGAAATTGACCATCGTCATTTAAACTCTCTCCGCAATGCGCCAAGGACAGGAATGACGGTGATTTACGACTAGGACTTAAATTAACCATAACTCCTTCACCGAGTGTCCGTTTTGGACGAATCTTATGTCGACGTAAAACTCATTCAATTCCCCACACTACTAAAATAATTAACATGCCATATTTGCATAGAATTTATTGCTTTTGGATCATCTACGCATATAAATAACGATTTTCATTCTTGCCCGAAATGCGGAGTGTTACATGTAAGCAATCTAAGACGTCATGCATCTTTTCAATCCACAATATCAAAATCATTTTTTTAGTTTCCTTAGAACTAGACAATGTCAGTATAAATAATGCACTGGGGCAAATTTTGAGAGTTGCCTCAAAATTTACTCTATTTCTTTAGTTTGAACTACATTGACCTGATTCTCGTGATAACTCGAGATATGTAGGAAGCTCTATATAGTGTTCGATCATCGCAACCCTACAATCATTCTTTCTTCCCAGCAAGTACACAATCTTGCATCTCCAATCATCACAAAGCTTGATTCTGGAGCAACTTTGAAAGCAGCATTGGGAATATATGAACACTTTCATTCTCAAATAATTCTTTGCTCAATAATTATTTTTTACAGGGGTTTTTCCACCCTAAAATAGGACAGTTGAGTTAGTCTATCCTCCAACGAGATATTTATGCATGTTTTTCTTCAGTTAAATATTTATGCTTGCTTGTCTTTACTTGCACACATAGCACTGCATTTATTTCTTTTTACATTGCATGCTAGTTTTTCTTTTGATTGCACTCATCGCAATGTATTTATGTTTTATCACTGCATGTTTTTCTTGCATTTATTTGCGCACCTTGCAATGCATTTATTTTATTATTTAAGCACTGCATTTTTTTTGCCTTTGCTGCAAATACCCCAATGCATTTATTTTATAATTTAAGCATTGCATTTTATCTTTGCCTTTATTTGCATGAATCTCAATGAATTTATTTTATTGTTTAAGCATCACATTTTATTTTTGCCTTTACTTGCATGCACTGCAATGCATTCATTTTATAGTTTAAGCACTACCATCTATCTTTGCCTCTACTTGCACGAATCGCGATGCATTTATTTATTTTATCATTTAAGCACCGCATGCTATCTTTGCCTTTATTTGCATGCATCGCAATGCATTTGTTTTATCATTTACACACCGCATGTTATCCTTGCCTTTATCTGCACGCATTGCAATGCATTTATTTTATCATTTAAGCATCGCACGCTGTCTTTATCTTTATCTGCACGCATCGAAATGTATTTAAGCACCGCATGCTATTTTTTCCTTTATCGGCACTCATCACAATGCATTTATTTTATCATTTAAGCACCGCATATCATCTTCAGAGCGGACCCACTTTGGTTCAAGTGGATTCATATGAACCCACTTTGTCGAAAAATTACACCGTATATATGTGTATATATAATCAATTTTTATAAGTATAAAAGTATATATTTAATTTTGAACCCACTATGAATAAGTGAAGTGGCTAGTCCAGTGGTCGCGTGTTCAAATCTTGATACCTGGGTTGCGGGTTCGAACCCCCTATAGCGGCATTCCTTTTTTTTTTTAACTTTTAAGAATGAATAAAGGCTACTTTTAAGAATGAATAAAGGTCGTAAAGCCTTTACTTTTAACAAGTGAAGTTGCTAGTCCAGTGGTCGTGTGTTCAAATCTTGATACCTAGGTCGCGGGTTCGATCCCCTAGAGTGGCATTCCTCTTTTACATATTGAACCCACTTGGTGAAAAGTTTGGGTCCGCCACTGATCATCTTTGCCTTTATCGGCACATATTGCTATGCATTTAAGCACCGCACGCATATATCACAATGCATTCATTTTATCATTTAGGCACTGCACGCCTAGCAAATATTGCAACGCATTTGTTTTATCATTTAAGCACCGCATGCCATCTTGGCCTTTCCTGGCACATATCACAATGCATTTATTTTCTTATTTCAGCATCGCATGTCATTCTTGCCTTAATCGGCACATATTGCTACACATTTAAGCACTGTACGCACATAACGCAATGCATTTATTTTATCATTTGGACACTGCTGCCTCGCAAATATTGTAATGCATTTATTTTTTCATGTAAGCACTGCACACACAAATCGCAATGCATTTTATCATTTAGGCATTGTATGTCTCGCACTTATCACAATATATTTATTTTATCATTTCAGCATCGTATTCTATTCTTGCCTTTATCGGCGCATATTGCTACGCATTTAAGCACTACACGCACATAACACAATGCATTTATTTTATCATTTAGGCACTGCTGCCTTGCAAATATTGCAATGCATTTATTTTGTCATTTAAGCACTGCACGCACATATCGCAATGCATTTTATTATTTAAGCACTGCATGCCTAGCAAATATCGTAATGCATTTATCTTATCATGTAAGCACTGCATGTTATCTTTGCCTTTGCTGGCAGCATACTGCAATACATTTATTTGTCATTTAAGCACTGCATTTTATTCTTGTATTTACTTGCATGCATCGCAAAGTATTTATTCATTTTATCATTTAAGCATCGCATGCCATCTTTGTATTTGTCTACATATATCGTAATGCATTTATCATTTAAGCACCGCATGCACATATCACAATGCATTTATTTTATCATTTAGGCACTGCATGCCTTATAAATATCGCAATACATTTATTTTATTATTTAAGCACTGCATGTCATCTTAGCCTTTACCAGCATATATTGCAATGCATTTGTTTAATCATTTAAGTACCGCATTCCATCTTTGCCTTTACTTGCACATCGCAATACATTCACTTTGTTATTTAAGCACTGCATACTTTGTCTTTACCTGCACATATCGCAATACACTTATTTTACCATTTAAGCACTGGATGTTATCTGTGCTTGTACCATTTTTTTTCTTATTTAATTAAGCACTACGTGTTATCTTTAATTTCTCAAAAAAAAAAAAAAAAAAAAAAAAATCCACCTTAATTTTTTCTAAAATATTTGCAAGCATGAATTGGGTTTGTCCGCCCTAAAATAGGACATTTTGAGTTAGTCCTCTCTTTAATAACCTTTTTTATGCTTGTTTGTCTTTAATTGAATATTTTTGTTTGTCTTTATTTAAATCTTGAAATACCTTTATTAATTTATCTTTAATTTAGTTAAGCACTACATATCATTTTTTAAAAATTTCTTGAAAAAAAGAAAAAAAAAATCAAGCTTTGTCACTCGTTTGTCTACTATTTTTCAGTTTTATAAATTTTGCAAGCATAGAATTCGAGGACGCATTGGGTTTATCCAACCCAAAATAGGACATGTCGGGATAGCTTTTGAACTATACCCTACCCGATCCTCATGCAACTTGAAACATGTAGGCAACTCTAAATTGGAGTTCACACGATTTTTTGTTATCAACAATAATTTTTTGTCGAGCAAAATTAGCTACACGTCAACGTTTTCGTTTGAAGACTTCTACATTATCTTCAAATAAAAAGGGGCAAACTGTTAACACCCAATTTTGGCTCCCCAAACATAAAATTAACACTTTTAGGTTTTATGATCGTTAAATGGCACAAACTGTAATTTTTCACACATTTTTTGCAATTGTTAATAAATTATTGACAATCCTCATTATTTTAGAATTTTTACTCATTTATTGTTATATTTTAATTTTAAATAATTTATTGATAATTATCCTTAGTTTTGTAAATTTTAGAATTTTTATCAGTTTATTATCATTTAAAATTTTTGCACATTCATCTGCATACGTACATAACATAGCACTGTATTTTTTATCGCGTAGTATAATTTTAATTATTTATAGCATAATATATTTTTTCATGATAATTAGATTTTTTATTTTTGTTTATATTTTTTTTGTGATTTTACATCTGCATTCATGTTTTTGTACATTATTTAATACGATCTGCAAATGTAAGCCAACTTAATTATTTAAAATATACAGATCAATAAATTAGTCAAGTCAAAATCATATCAATTTTTTTAAAAAATGACAATTGATATAACTGATTAGATCTTTTATCCTTTAATCAAAATACTATTATTTAATAATTAAAAGAAATATATTTTATTTTTTGGTTAATAATGGACACCACTTTTATTATAAATAAATGAAAGGGCCAATTATTTTTTACACCACACAATACATATCCTTGAACACACTAACACACACACAAAGGGAATCAGCCGCCTCTATTCTTTTCTCTCCTTTCTCCAGTGTTCATGGCCGGATTCCGGCTGCCGCTGCTCCTTCCCCCTCCAACCGCCGCCCCCATTCCCTCTCCCTCCTTTTTCGTCGCCCAACTAGCACCAACGGATAGGGGGTGGGCATAGTACGGAATGATATGGTATTTTAAAGTTCAGTACGGTAACTTCGATTTTCGGTATCTAAAATAACAATACCCTTACCATACCAAATTAGTTCGGTATGGTTCAGTATTCTTAAATTCAGTTTTTGTATTTTACGGTATGGTAATTCGGTAACCATACTTTATTTGATTTCGACTTTACATATATTTATATACTATAACTTTAAACTTTAAAAATGTCTCAGTCATATCAAACTAACAACTATCATTGTTAATCGATTACACAAAAAGAATATTTTAATCACGATTGAGTAGTCCAAGATACAAACTTAGAACAACATTACTTAAACTTAAGTATAGTACTCCTAAATAATAAGCTTTTCAAAAAATTTATTTTTGAATAAAAGTTACTTGTATATTCAATTGGCTAATGGATGATATATAAATATATTTAATAGTCTTAAATATAATATATATGAGATTTATATATTATTAAAATACTTCGGTACGGTATACGGTATTTCGGTATGTATTGCATAAAAAACAAATATCCAAATACCAAAATAATTTAAAACTCCTACCAAATACCATACTAAGGCTCCATTTGTTTTTTTTTTTAAGATTCGGACGTCTGAATCTGAATGTACATTTGAATGATTAAGATGTTGTCTCTAGATCTGAAAACTAAATGATTAAGACTGTTTGTTTTTCAACATCTGAACGTGTAAAAAAAATTATTTGTATACATAATAAAATAAAAAATACAATTCAAATAAAAATTAATTATATATTAAAAAGGTATGTAATTTAATACAACAAAATTATTAGTATTTAATTAAAAAAAAATATTTATATTTGTTAGTGATAGTGGAGATGACTTATAATGGTGGTTGCGGTGACAATGATTGATGTTAGTGATTAATAATGTTAGTGGTGATAATTGTGATGGTTGATATTGTAGTGACTGTTATGATGGTGGTGATTGATGGTGGTGGTGGTGGTTGTGATGTGACGTTGCTTGATGTTAGTAGTTTAAGGTGTTGATTGTGTTGGCTGAAACATAAATGCATGTTGATTGATGACGTGTTGATGCTAGTTGGAGATGTTATTTGTTGTGATGGTGGAGATGGTTATTAGTAGAGATAAATTGTAGTGATGGTACTGGTTGAAGTGGTGATAGAGGTGGTGTTACTGGTGACAATGGTGGTGGCAGCCAAAGAATGTGTATAGGTTGTGATGTATTAGTGGTAGTTAGTGGTGGTGCTATTTGTGATAGATGAGTTAGTTGGTAGTAGGGATTGGCCGGTAATGGTTACTGATTGTGGTGCTGTTGACGGCAGTGGTAACGGTGAATATAATTAGACTAAAAGAGGTAGTAGGTGTGGTAGTGGTTGACAATTGTAGTTGGTAGCAGTATTTTTGTCGATGGTGGTTGTGATGGTAGAGGTGGTTGGTGGTGGTAAGTGGTGGTTGACAATGGTGACGGTAGCAGAGGTGGTTAATGGTGGTGACTGCTGATTATGAATAGAGCGGTGAATATTATCCAACGCCAAAATATCCCTTCAAACCTATTAAGACTTGATTCTAGATCTGAATGATTAAGACTTATTCAGACCTATAAAGAGTTAAAACCTTAGTAAAAATAAATGCACTTAATGGTCTAAAGTCTGAACCATTCAGATTCAGACCTCCATTAAGTGCAAACAAATGAGGCCTAAATACCATAACAACCATATCGTAGTATAAAAAAATTTGATTTTGGTATGATATTCGGTATATACCATACCATGCCCACCCCTACTAGCGGGTGAGCCTCCAGCAAAACACCACATGGCGCCCTTACCCTTCCCCTCTTCAGTGCTCCCTCTATTCCTTTTCGTCATTGGCTCGCCGGAGGTGATGACCGGCGAGCTTCGAGCCTCCCTTTTCTCCGGCGCCGCTTTTCCCATCCCCCATTTGTTACTGCCAGATCTGGCCGGAAAAATGCTTCATTCCAGTGACTTCACCAATTTTTATTGATATTGTTCGACGCTCACTATTTTCGTTATCTTTGTTATTGATTAGTTTGTTTTTAATATTGTTAAAATGAGTGTAACTTATCACTGTTTTTAGCCTTTTTATGACTTCTCGATCTGTTTTTTATTGAATTTATTCATCTGTATTTGTGAATATTTTGTCATGGCCGTATGCTTGTTGGGTTTTGATTCTGTTAATATTTTAATATTCACTTCTTGTTTTTGTTGGTTTGTGTCCTTATCAAAACCACAGATATTTAGAGTATAAAGTGATTTTAGTGTTGTTTTAATTATTTAAAAAGTTCTGTGAGTTGATATTAATTATTTTAGTTGACTTTTATGAATGTGATCTTTATATATTTTAGTAATTATTTTTTAGTTGCTTTTGTTAATTGCTCTTTAGTTATTTTGCACTTAACATATTTTCTTGTTTATAATATACGTGGCTAATGAAATTATCTCTCTGTCTGGATATTTGAGGTCATCCCATTACAAAAGATGAATTTTATTTTATCAAAGTTATTATCTATATTAAGGGCAGACACCTGACCGATGAAGAAATTCTCTGTCGATTTTTAAGGCCTGCACAAATAAATAGATGAATATTACGTATATAAATACGTAATAAAATAAATAAATCCAGGCAATGACAAATTTTTTATAACAACGAAAATGGTTTTATAATTCGTATCTTGGCAAAGCGAATTAGGACGGTCAATAAATTGAGCAACCACTTCGTAGCCATGGTGTACCTAAAATCTAATCCGAGCCCATACTTTTTTAATGAAAATTATGTCTTTTTATACAAATATGGATATATACCTTCTCAATTTATTAATTATTTATTTATTACTAACATTTTTATTATAAGTGTTTATACAGGTTTTCGGAATACATGTCGGAAACAACATTCAAGAAAAGAGTAAATTTTATATTTGTATTTTTTATATTCTTGTAATTGTACAAAAATATTAATCATAGTGAAATCTTTATTTTTGGGGCATTGGGCGGGTTAGTCTTTATTTATGCAATCTAAGCCACGCGTTTAGGCAAATTTAGGCCGTAAATATTTATATTAAATATGTTTAGATTATTTAATCAAACAATTCACACTCTGTTACACTAAAAATATATTACGTAATCTTTTCTTTAAAATAAATTTTTCTTTATTTAATCTTTTCATTTTTTCATACAAATTTTTATGTATTTTCGTTTATTTTCATAGGCTTCTCATACACATACTTTTTACGATAACATATGCAATTTACATATTGTTTATATATAAATTGTTTATATCATTTTAATACACATTTCATATTTTTGTATTTATAAACATTGATTTTTTTTTTCACTTTTTAATAAACCTAAGTCTGGTCGGGAACCATATTTGTGGATTCTGAAGGGTTCCTAACCCCTTCCCTTCGAAATAATTTGAACCCTTACCTAGAATCTAAATTGGTTCGCAGATTAAATAAAGTTATACTTGTTAATAAATAAATAGGTTTCCTATTTTTCCTTAAAAAATAGGTGGCAACTCAGTACAAAATTAATTCTTTTAGAGTCCATAATGTCGTGTTCGTTTTGACCTTAGGTAAAAATCGGGTATGACACTCATGTACAAATATACCTCACAATTACCACTTAAACTTTTCATAAATTACCAACCTACGCTCTTTCACCAATCACATCAAGCCTACTAATTATTTCCCACAAAACATACATCATTAATCTTAAGCCGCTATTCTCACCGCTACAATCCACATCTAAAGTTCAAGCCTATTGTCTAACACCAATCATGTAACACCGATGAAGCATGCCGCATATTATATTAGTCCATCAAATAGAAATATTAGCCTAAGTCTCTTACTTCACTTAACTATGACCCATAAGCTCATCCTCCCCATGACATTACTATAACACCTCTAAATCTACTACATACCTCTTCACATTAAGTTTATTTACCCATGTATACATTCTCACTATTACCAAATTTCATAAACACCAATGTGTCTCTACCCATAACTTATTGACTAATCTACCCCTGTCCATTCACAACCTATAAATGATTTCTACAACTACCATAACTATATATTCTGAGATCCTTCCCTATTTTGAATAATTAATAATTATAGCCAGCCACTTCCTTCACAGACTACCACACAATCCACAACTATTGCTACCACACTAGTATATCACTATAAAATGGTAACCCACTCCTCAATCCATGGTTATACAACTAAAACTATTTATTTACACAAAAGTCACTCTCATTCTGACTGCTAACCTTGTGACTTCATGTCACTAACTTCTGGACCATTTCACTATCAATGGGTCATTACACTTTAACATATACTACTACTCGGGTGAAAATACAATTCCAACATTCTACTATATATCATTACTCTTATACATGACATCTGCAACATGAATTTTGAAAGGGAACTGAATACACTTCAGACCTCAGGCTGAAAAACACAATTTCATCAGGATAAAGGTATACACTCGAATCAATACTCTTTGAAGCACTAATAGACTCCTCTCAAGTCTTTGTGCTATCTCATAACTTTATGGATAACTCAATCAGAGAGAATCACCTCGCTAGGAGAGCTAGACTCTTAACTTGTATCGCCTCGACAATGAGGCATGGCCCATGAAAATTAGAACAAGGAAGGAATTTGGATAACTTTCTTATGGACGACCTTATAGCACGATCTAGAGTATGAAAGAATAAGAAACAACTCCTAAATTCCCGGTAGCATACTGATTATAAGTGTTGTGCACAACACACCCTTAAGCAAGACTCTACTAGACACGATTTTGCAGACACCCTGAGACCATGAACCGTGCTCTGATACCAAATTTGTCATGACCCAAATCGGGGCCCTGGCCATGACGGATATCTCGAGCTATGAAGGCCCGGGGGCCCTTCTAACTGGAAATTATATGCATAATTCATAAACTATAAAGAATTGTGGAAGACATAACAAAACGGAAACATAGTCAACTTCTTAATTCAAATAGACAATACAAAATGAGGCTTATAACATTCAAAATACATAACACCAGTCTGTAAAATCTCTAACAACATGACAACAACTTCTGTCTGAAATTGGAACAAGGCCCCCGGTCAGACCATGAACTAAAAATAATAAAATCATCACATGAGACAAGGCCTTCCAAAATAAGAGAGGCTCACCAACTCCAATCGTCTGACAATGATCTACTGCTTAGCGGGAATCCGTGACTGAGCCTCAGATCCTGAAATATAGGGGCGTCACTACAAATGTATTGGTACACAGAGCAATCCAAAATAATGTACGTTTATACGACATAAGTGAGAGCAATTCATAAAATAATTTACATACGATATAGGAAAACATATGGGCATACTTAAAAGACTTTGAAACATTTCTTTGAAATCATGAACCACACTTTATGTTACTTCTAAGTTGGATGGTACACCCTATAATATGTAATTCCATGGGCTATATGGAATTCACCCATGACTCAGAGCCAAGCCCCCAATTCAAGTTTGCCGCAAGGATTGGAGTATCTATAAAGGGAGACACGTAAGACCACACAGCATGGTGTCATGATCCCCAATCAAATCAACATGTCATGGTAGTGCACAAGACCACATAGCATGGTTCCTAAACATAGTTCCAAATTGGGACAACATGAATCAAGGTACACAAGACGACAAAGCATGGTACCATCACCCCGTGTCGGCAAATCATAATTTTTAGCATTGAGTCTTTCAACTCGTACTTTCTTCGGGTAATAACTATCTAACGCTCTTTAAGCCCATTTTTAACCTTTTCTAAACATGCATCTTTCTGAATTCAAAATCTGAAAATCTGAGTAAAATATGTATTTTAGTCTGTTATGAATATGCTATGGCATTTATCTATTTGGTATCGTCATTCCAAGACTTGCAAGTTATACTTCTCAGCCATACATTATCATGTTACAACTCTTTTCTTGCAAAATAATGTTCAGACCACCAAATTATTCAAACAATGCCAAAGTATGCGTATAGTGAAATTCATGAAAACTTAGGCAAATATCCTCAATTTTAATTCACAAACACCTAGTGGTCATGTATCTTGTAACAAACCATGAAATTCTTTAAATCGTCACTTTCGTTTATACAATTAAGAAAATCGCCCTCTCTTCATATCATCACAAATACCAAGTCAATTCACAACAGTGAACACAATTCCATCATGCTTTCTCAATATGAAATCAATTAGTTCATAACAAGAGAGGGAGTATAAATCTTCATGCTCTCGATTCAAATTTCAAAACATCCATTGCATACATATATATATATATACGAGTAACAATCAAGTTTCAAGGGGAAGGCCTCAAGACCAAAACAATATTTCCAAGAAGATTTCACAATGCATCATTGTAAATATAAATTCAAAACTCTTTGTAAATTCATGATTTCTCAACATTTAAACATTATTAAAATAATTTTACCAGGCCCATGTAGTTTAGGAAAACCCCACATACCTTAATTGACGAAGAATTCGTGAAAAGATCAAACCTTTAAGCTTGAAAGAGCAAATCCTAAGTTGATTTTCTCCTCTTGTGACTTAGAAGATGAATTAGGGATTTTTGAGGAGGAATTAACGTGCATTAGGATTGTAATTCTTCTATAAATGTTTAGGGACTGTTATGGGACTTGAAAGAACCGTATTGCCCTTAAATAACACTAAAACAGAGATTTGACGTTGCTTTACCAAAGGTGAGTGATGCACAGCCCATGGCATAAGCCAAGCTGGGCGACGCACAGCCCAGGGCATAGCCTTAAGTGGGCGTCGCATGCCCCATCACATAGTCTGGACAGTGTCTCATCCAAACACTCATAACTTTTGACTCCAGACTTGGATTGACGAACGGTCAGTGGCGTTGGAAAGAAGATTCGAAGGAATTTAATTTGATATATAGTAAGCCCTCTAAACCTTCATATTCTAGGAGAAATAGTCGATGTAAGTTGACCCAAGTTGAAGCGCCCACTAAAACTTAATCGATAGAAAAGTTTTCAACTAGTCCTTGAGTTAGGGGATTTTTGTGACCTCAATTCATATTCAAGGGTATTCTCACACTATAGGATTTATCACCACACATATATTAACAAGGAATCATTTAGTTCGGATCTATACACGTAGGAACGATGGTTTAAATTCTAGCCCGAAGGTGCGGTGTGTTACAAATGGATGGTTTTGCCCCCATTGATTTTGATTATCCTATGGCAGTTCCCGTTAATATTAACATGAACTAGTTGAAAAAAATGATGCGAAATTTATAATTTTTCATTCATGTAAATTATAAGTTTTGGATCATTTTCCAATCAATAAAATACAACATTCATTCACTCCTTACTTTGTAATTCTTTTCATTTAAATTGAATTTCTTTTTTGAATTAAATACTTTTAATATATTACTATCAAACTTTACACTAAGTAATAAACATAGCAAACATATATACACAAGTGGTATTTAAAGTAGTATATATATATATATATATATATATAGTGCATACATGTTTCATGTATATTATTTCAAGTGGTATTTTAAGTAGTATATATTATACATATATGTCTATATATTTTCTATAGACTAAAATAATATATATATTTAATGTGTATAAGTTTCTAAAGTAGTATAATATGTAATGTATAACATGTTACTTTTAATATATTACTGTCAAACTTTACACTAAGTAATAAACATAACAAACATATATACACATAATGAAAAAATAAATATCTTTTAAGTTCAAATACAATGAAAACAGATGATGAATATATGTTCAAAACTTTAACTATTATTATATTAAGTAACATACATTGTAATCTTGTATATGTGTTTTCTAAAGTACTATAATATGTAATGTTTATATCTTTCAACTTTCAAGTGCTATTTAAAGTAGTATAAAGTATATAACTATATATTTTCTATGTTTTCTAAAGTAGTATATTTTTAGTTTATATATGTTGTATATATATTATGTAGAATAGTATATATATTGTATTGTACGTATATATATGCATATATTTCCTTTAGAATCTAAACTAGTATCTATTTAAAGTATACACGCGTATATGTTTTCTAAAGTAGTATATATTTAGTGTACATATGTTGTATATATATTATGTAGAATAGTATATATATTGTATTGTACGTATATATGTGTGTATATATGTTGTATGTATATTATGTAGAATAGTATATATATTGTATTGTACGTATATATGTGCATATATTTCCTATAGAATCTAAACTAGTATCTATTTGAAGTATACACGCGTATATGTTTTCTAAAGTAGTATATATTTAGTCATTTAGCGTTTATATGTTGTATGTATATTATGTAGAATAGTATATATATTGTATTGTACGTATATATGTGCGTTTATATGTTGTATGTATATTATGTAGAATAGTATATATATTGTATTGTACGTATATATGTGCATATATTTCCTATAGAAGTTAAACTAGTATCTATTTAAAGTATACACACATATATATTTTCTAAAGTAGTATATATTTAGTGTATATATGTTGTATGTATATTATTTAATATTTTTAAAATGTATATAGGTGTGTATATATTGAAAAAAATATGAAAAAATGATTATTTTTTTTTAATTTTAATCGGTTTTGATCGGCCTGGGCCGTATAATTCCTAAGTGGGATGATTCCGGTCCATTTGAGCACATTTTACTATTTGGACCCAGACCGGATTGGCCCGTTTACAGTGACCCAGTACCGAAATCGATCCAAAACCAGTATATTTTCACGGGTCGATGCCGGTTTGACCCGGACCGGCCCACTTAACAGGTTTACTTATAGTGTATAGATCTCGGGCCAATGTTGATACCTACACAGATGTCAAGCCACTAGTTATTGAGCCTAGAAGAAGCAATAAAAAAATTGGACGGGCTTCATAAAGATTGATTTGGGAATCAGACCCACTTAACAACTATCTAAACGGACGATGGATGAGAAAGAACAGTTTTATGCGAGTTATGTCGAAGCATTGGCTTTCTGTTGTCTCTCATATCCCTTCTAAGTTCTACTATCTGATCATCACCTTCTTCTGATTACCTTCTTACTATGTCATTCTCTCCCTACACAGATATCAAACCACTAGTAATTGGGCCTAAAAGAAGCAATAAAATTAGAAGGCCTTCACAAAGATTGATTTGGGACCCAGCCCACTTAACAACTATCTAAAAGGACAATGAATGAGAAAGAATAGTTTGATGTGAATTATGCTAAGCTTTGGCTTTCTGTTGTCTCTCATCTCCCTTCTAAGTCCTAGTAACTCATCCCCTTCTTCTGATTACCTTACTATGTTATTCTCTCCTTTGTTTGTGTTCCAATTACTTTGTCATTCAAATTTTAAGTTGTAATTCGTGTTCAGTCATTATAAATACTTATTGTGTTTATGTTAAAATTCGGATTGTTACACATCGCCTCCATGGTATTCCCTCTAGAGTGCCTTTTAGCCACGTGTATCCACAGTTGATCAAGTTATCATTCCAATGTTATAAACACTTCCGATTTAAAAGTACAAGATTTAAAAATCATCTTATCAGCTTCACGATAGATAATAAAACAATTAAAAATATCATATACACAGTACACGAGGGAGAAAAACAATTTTTTACAAAAGTATGTGAGGCAGGCCTGGCCCATTACCCACCAAGCAGATTCATTAATTTATGGGCCTTACTATCTTATTAAAGACCAACCCATCCGGTAAAAGTTTGAAGCTCGTAATGATTAAGAAGCCCATTAAGGAGAAATTTTGGGCTACTCTATTAATACCCGGTACTCGCCGATCTGGCATACTACGTGTAATAATTATTCTAAAAATTACACAAATACACAACTTATGTTTTAATATTACAAAAAATCTCAACTCCCTAAACATATTATAAAAATCTCAATATATACACAGAATGTTATGTATATGTCGGCTATGTTATGTATATTAATAGGAAGAGAGAGTAAAGTAATTAAAAAAGTGGAATAGAGTGTAATTACTTTTGCAGTTCGCGTACACACTACCCTCGCCAAATTCTATTTATGAGATTATAATAGATATGTTATTGTTACTATTGTCCAAATCTCTATTCTTTCATTTTGGTTCGATATCTTGATCATCGTCATGAGAAAAGAAAATACAGTTGCTGCTGAAATAATATTAAATATAATGGTTTGTTCTCAGTAAAATTAGTCTGCAATCCATTCCAAAGTTACTACAAAACGTCATAAAAAAAAAATACTAGTCATCAGAAAAATTACTTCCTTGATTTTTTGTGATTGATAGGGAGAAACATTTTTGAGCTTTCAATCCATTTTAGAGCATATCAAACTTAAATCACGTTAAAACCATATTAGTTTTTTCAATTTAATTCCCATCAACCAGCTTACGTGAATTATAGCTTTTTTTAATTCAAAAAAAGTTTACAATATACTTAGTTATGCTGGCAAAATTATGAAAAAGATTTTTACATTATTAGATTAGTCTCTCTATCTCTACCAGATAGAAGTAGTACTATTTACTATACTCGATTTACCCTCTCCAGATCCACTTGCGAAGTGTTTGGTACTCACATTGAAGTCCGATTAATTTGGGTTTGTGCTATATAAGGCCTATTCGAGGAAAGCGCGCTCTGTGAAGGATTTTTTCATACTCAAAGTTTGAATCCAAAACGTCTGATGAAGGAAGAAGCAGTCCATCCATTGCACCACATTCTTGGTGGTTACTTAAGTCTTAAGAACCATTTAAATATAGTTAACTAGTTTTATAGTTGTAATAAGTAACCTATTTTATACAACCGGCTAAACAATATTAAATTCAAAGACTTTTAAATCTTTCCTTTCTCTAGTGCTATCTTTTTTTCTCCCCTAGGATGGGATGTATAGTTTAAAAAAAAAAAGAAAAAAAAAAAATTTAAGGATGCCCCTCCAAGATTAACTTCAGGTCAATTAAAAATAATATCATGAATTTATTTTGAATCGAGATTTTCTTGCTCAACTTTAATTTATCCCATCGAGAAGTTACAGAAATCTCCAACTAGAGACTTATTAGTTTTGAATAAAGAATAGAAGTGTCTTTACCTAGTATTTACTCCTGTCAAAAAGCGAGACTTTCTCCTACTCTTTCTCCTCTCGTAAGAAAGGGGGCGGCAATAGCTCTTCTAATATCTTTTTAACTCTACAAAGATAAAATCCTTTAAATCTTTAATTATTAATAAAATTTCATGTTATGGTAATCATTTTAATTTCCTCTAGTTATATGCCAGATTTTTCATGCTGTGCAAATGCATTCTTTCACTTGAGGACATTTGCCTTTAATAACGCAATCATTAAAAAAGACATAATAGTTTAGCAAGCAATTGACATGGAAAAGTGAGATGCCAAGTGGAATATTTTCATAAGTCATGACCTAAACACTCAATTAACTAAACTAATTATTCTTCTTTACACCTAAGCCTCGTTTTTTCTATCCAAAAAACTACACTAATCATAAGGTTTAATGAACGTAAATGATCAAAAAAGGTTGGAAGCACCAAATATAATTAAATCTTTTTCTCAAGCAGCCAAATTACACATGGCAGTAGATCCTTTGCCATGGCATTCTCTCTCTAGAAAAGATAGTCTATGATATGTCCGCCAACAACAACCAAAGCACAGTTTCCTATCCAAGTCGAGACAAAAGAAACTTGGAAGAGAAAGCCAGAATATACCAACCACGGGCATGCTCAGTCATCATCAAATTGATGGGAAAAGAAATCTCACACCTATACCTAAGAGCAAAACTAATAGAACTCTGGAAGCCAACAGAAAATCTAGTCCTCATCGACTTGGGACACGAGTCCTACATTGCTAAATTTAGGGAAATGAAAAATATGAACGAAGCTCTTTAAAAAAGCCCCTGATTCATCCTTGACAATTTTCTATCAGTTAAACGATGGGAACCAAATTATGCACCCAAGGACTCCATGATTACCCACACTGTTATCTGGATTGGACTTCCCTAGCTCCCAACAGAGTTTTATGACAAAGTAATCTTGGAAAAGGTGGGAAAAAAGCTGGGTTCCCTGCTAAAAATAGACACCTGCACATCGGCAACACTGAAAGGAAGATATGCACGAATATGCATACAAGTGCCAATGAACGCTCCGATTGAGAAATTAGTCACCATTGGAGACCACAAGCAAAAAGTCGTGTATGAAGGGAAAGGGACATCATGCACAAGGTGTGGTTGGCTAGGACATACCCTAAGATATTGCAAATCAACAGCCCCAATGATTCAACTAGAATCAACCGCCTCTACTTCTAAGCAAGTACCAACCGACGAACCACCGGAAGAAACGTGGAAGACCTTCATCTTTGCAAAAAGGAGATCCCCAGTCAAGCCTAAAGCAGGAAGCACCACCCTAAAACAGTGGCGGACCCAGGAATTCAAGGTTGTGGGTGCTCAAAAAATTTATAAAAAATAGTATGTAGCTGTAGGGATTCGAACCTAGAAAACTAGACTTGGGAGTCACATTCTCAAGCCACTGCACCCAACCATATGTTTGTTCTCTGGGTGCTTTTTAATAAATTATACCATTTATTCTGTGTTTTTTATATAATTATACCTAATCTACGTCGAGTTTAGTGGGTGCCAGAGCACCCCAAAATTACACATGGGTCCGCCCCTGCCCTAAAAGGTAACATAATCAATCATGCAACTACTCAGGTAAAGCTCTATGACTCATCCATCGATAAGTTCATTTGTACTGATAATAATGTCACCTCTGATAACCCCAAACACCACTGAAAATTACCCCTATGACGACGGTTTTAGAACCGTTGCAATATACATTAGAACCATCACCATAGCTCTACCAAAACTGTTAAGCATGCATCCGCGTTGGGATAGGATTACGCAACGGTTTATGCGACGGTTGGTCGAAACCATTGTAAATACCTATTGCAACGGTATTTTTCTCTTATTGGGATACCTCTTATTGGGATACCTCTTTTCACCTATAACAACAGATCCTAACCATTGTAATCGGTTTTATTGCAATAATGATAAACCGTTGCAATAGCATGTATTGCGACGGTTGGTCGAAACCATTGTAAATACCTATTGCAACGGTATTTTTCTCTTATTGGGATACCTCTTATTGGGATACCTCTTTTCACCTATAACAACAGATCCTAACCATTGTAATCGGTTTTATTGCAATAATGATAAACCGTTGCAATAGCATGTATTGCGACAGTTTTGTTATTCTATTACAATGATTTTTGCATATCTATTGCAACTATTTTGAAAGTCTATTGCAATTGCTTATTATTCTATTGCAACATTTTTTGATTACCTATTACAACTATTTCGTTAAGCTATTGCAATGATTTTTTTTGTCTCTTGCAACGGTTATTGATTACATATTGTAGCCATTAACCACCATCAAAATAATGAAAAAACGGGAAAAGGAAAACTCCACAAGATTCCTCCAGAAATTTCAGGTTTGAGCTTCTGACAAGGACGACTGATAAAGAATTCAATACGAGGCCCGCAAAAAATGCCTCCTCCACTGTCAACACAGAAAATACGTTGACAAATGCTAATGCAACTTCTAAAATGCTAGTTACAATTTGCAATAATGTGGGACCGACAATTCATTTTCCAAGAGCTCCAAGCATAGCTCATAATCTCTCTTCTAAGTAGCCAATAGCAAGCAACATTAACACAACCCCTTCCATCCATCAAAATATTCCATCAATAAAAAAAGAGTAAATACATAATTATCCCCTGATCTTATTCGAGATTTGAAAAAAGACACCTAAACTTTAACTTCGACCTGTTACCCCACGATTCTTCTTTATTTCGTTGCAAACACACCATTTTGACCTCCTGCGTGTACACACGTTTCACAAGCGCGTGAAAGGACTCAAATTTGACTTTTTTGATCAATTACAAGCTGCCACGTGAAAAATAATTTAATATATAATTTATATTCTTTTTTTAAAAAAATAATATTTATTTATTTTTAAAAATTATTTCATACCCCCCACCCCACCCCCGCAACCCATCCACCATTGTCTTCTTCCCCAACTTCTTCTTCATCACCATCACTCAACAACATCAATTACAACAACAACAACATCAATTACGCCCACAACAACAACATCATCATCATCACCATAACCCCACCATTTCTTCTTCAACACAATGCCACCATTAAAGCTCCTCTATTGAAGATTGTTTTAAAATCATATCATTAAAGCTTCATTTTGCAATTAAATCATATCATTTAACTACCCACCATTTCTTCTTCAACACAATGTCACCATTAAAGCTCTTTCATTGAAGCTTTTTTTTAAAGCTCCATTAAAGCTCATTTAACTATCTTTAAAATTTAATGCAATCATTTAACTATACTTAAAACTCAATTCAATCATAAAACTAATTTTTGAATTGATTTGAACAACAACAAAAAATTGGACGGGGAGAGTACTGGACTCAAGGCGGCGAGGGGGAGGGGGAGGTGCTGGACACGGGGGGAGGTGTTGTACGCGAGGGGTGGGGAGGGGAGGTGCTGGATGAGGGGGGAGAAGGTGCTGGATTGGAGGTGAGGGGAAAAGGGGGGTGAGGTGGGGTGTTAAATTAAATAAAATGGAAAATTGCATTAAAACATAAAAATATATGAAATTAAACGTATTTGACACGTGGCAACACCTGATTGGCGCGTGTATTTCACTCTCCTTGTTGTGACTGAGATTCAGTAAAAATTGGTGTGTTTGCAACGAAATAAAAAAGAATCGTAGGGTAATAGGTCGAAGTTAAAGTTTAGTTATTTTTTTGCAAAACTCAGACAAGATCAGGGGAGTAATTATGTATTTACTCAGAAAAAATAACAATTACTCATCTTCAGATGATATGATCGTAGGTCGTGTCAAATAAATCCTTTCTCACTAGCCCTTCATTAAGAGCAAAAAAGAGAGGTTAAGGGTACTTTTAACTCATCTTCTATCTTTAAAAACTTAACCAAAAATGGAAAACACCCCTCTAAAGACCAACCTACCACGACCAATCGTCTTGGTCACAGCTTCACTTCTACCGAAACATCTGCTAATGTTTTAGTTGGAACTTTTTCTCCACAACCTCCTAGTCACCCTGAATTTCACCATTAAAGGCAACTAGTAGTGACTCACATCTAGGATCCCCCTTACTAATACAATGTACTAAAATAAGGTATCGACCATGCAGTTCAAACATCAGGAAACAAAGCTTGGACACCAAAACTGTTGTTAGCCCAACTATTAAAAAGCTTAAGCCAAATCTCCACTCAAGACTTCAACCTCTTGCAGTCTCTCTTTTTTCCAACCCATCCCTCCAACTCTACTCTAGTGAGTCCCAAATTCATACCACAGACACGAGATCCTTTTTCAAAACTATCAACCCATATTTGGTAGAAAACCAAGGAGCGAAAAATCCCACAACTCTAGAAACTTTAAGATCTTGCAACAAGGAATTAGAGGGGCTCCAAGACACCTTTTGGGAACCTAAAGTAGAAGTCTCAACTCTAGAAAATATCTTTCAGAAGACATTCAAAGAACTTATCAAAGAAGCTACTATATTGTGTTATCCTATGAACTTGAAAGAAATTCCTTCTCACATTGAGGATCGAGAAAGATCAAGTCCCATATATAGTGACCCTCAAAGAACTGGAGCTGGGAGAAACCTCGTCCCTACTGAGGAAGAAAAAGACTATAAAAGTTAACCAAACAAATCTTTCTCAAATGCTGAACTTCATAATATGAAATGTTAGAGAGGCAAATAGTGAAAATTTCAGGAGTAATTTACTACTATAGTTAAGCTTCATAAACCAACCGTGCTTGTCCGTCTTGAAACCAAAATGGATAACCATAAGAAAATCACTGAGGCTCTAATTTTGACCTTTAGCTTGAATATATTGTTGGTGTATGTTAGGTGGAATTGTGATTATGTGTAAAGAAGACATCCTCAAGATTGAGGATATCTTAATCACCCCCAAGGTATACATGCAATGGTAAAGGTACTATCCACTTCTCACTCTTAGTTTTTTTCAATATTTATGTTATTAATGACTTCAACACTAAATGTAGCCTTTAGGAACAACTTAAAACTATTGCTCACAATCACTTTGGAGACTAGTTTATGAGAGGGAACTTTAATAAAATTCTTAGTACCAGAGACAATTTTGGGGCAACAATATTAACAATAGGAGAGTTGACCTATTTAGACAATGTCTTAACCAATGTAACATGGTTGATTTAGGTTTTAAAAGGGAAAAGTTCACTTGGATCAATAAGAGATTCAGAAACAGAAAAATTTTGATCTTTGAAAGACTAGATAGGTGTCCAGTCAATATCACTTAGATATCTAAATATCCTAAACTAGCATAATCCATCTTCATTAGACCAAGTTTGATTACTGCCCCTTCTTTGTCAACCTGTCAAATCAAAAACTCTTAGGCCATAAACCCGTTAGAATGAAACCTATGTAGTGTGGGCACCCCACCTTCCAAAACATTGTCCACTTCTTCTTCAGCCCCTTAACTCGCTCATCCAATCTATCCATACCTTTTAAGACACTGCTACCCAATGGAACATTTCCATCTTTAGAAATATATTCCACAAGATGAAAAGAGTCCTTTCTAGAATTGGTGGTATCCAAAGATCTCCTGCTTTTCCTAGAAGTAGTTTTCTACAAAATCTTGAGAAAAAGCTACTTAATGAGCATGACTGCCTCCTCAAATTTGAAGAGAACTTTTGGAAAACTAAATCTAGAATAAACTAACCAAATGGCTATGTTCTTCCATGCTTCCACTCTCAATAAAAGAAGTAGAAACAAGATAAATATCATCAAGGATGATATTAACAACTGGCTAATTAATCAAAGTGACATCAAGCACCATATCGCCTTTTTTTTTGTACATTGTACACTATCAATTACTCTCACTCTAACCATTTTACTCTCCAGCTCTTGTTAGTAGCCCTTATTTTACCCATGCTGACCAGGTAATGCTTAACTCTCCCTTAACAGACTCTGAAGTAACCATTTTCATCAAGTCCTTTAAACCTCTCAAGGCCTTTGCCCCTAATTGGCATTTATCCCCTTCTTTTCCAATAAAATTAGACCAACCTAAGAGAGAAAACAATTGTTTTCTGCAGAACATACTTTAACACTTGTCTAATAAATCCTAATATGAATAAAACACTACTTTGTCTAATCCCCAAAGTCACCACTGCCAACATGATCATGAACTACAGACCCATTAGATTATGTTACACTACCTACAAACTTATCAACAAGATCATTGTAAATAAACTGAAACTTCTTCTTAACACCATCATAGGCCCTAGCCAAGTTAATTTTCTCTTTAACAGAAGAGCATCTGGTGATTCCATCATTGTCCAAGAGTTTTTCACTTATTTTAAGAAAATAAAAGGTATGCAGGGTAATATGATCCCTAAAATAGACCTACGAAAAGCCTTTAACAAGATTGAATGGTCTTTCATAAGAGAGACTGTCTTTCTTTTCTAACTTTTTGATAAATTCATCAGCCTCATCATGTCTTGCATAACTAGTTATAGCATCTCTATTTTATTAATGGGACCAAAACCATACTCTTTTAACCTTCTAGAGATATCAGATAAGGGGTCTTTTATCCCCTTATATCTTCATTCTGTGTATAGAGAGATAGACACTAAAGTGAGACACAATGCAGACCTATATTTATCATTAACAATGGACCAAAAGTCTCTCATCTTTTTTTTTCTGATAACTTAACACTCTTCTCCAACCTGAAGACTGCAACATTATCATCAGCACCATAAGAGATTTCTGCTCCAAGTCAGGCTAAAAATTGAACCTTAGCAAATCAAAAGTTCTTTTTTCTGCTAACAACAATACCTCCCTAGCTAACCAGTGCTTCAGTATACTTAATATTCAACCTAGTACCTCTTTTGAAAAGTATCTTGGTTTTCCCATCTTCCACTCTAAGCCAATCCATAATTATTTTCAGTTCATCATTGACAACATAAAAAATAGGCTAGCATGTTGGAAGACCAAGATACTAAACATAACTGGTAGAATTATCCCCACTAAAGTTATTCTTGGAAGTATACCTTCTCATGTTATGCATCATCACATAATTCTATCCCAAAAAACTGCTAGCACTATTGATAGAATACAAAAGAGTTTCATATGGGGTACCACTGCTGACAAGAAAAAGTTCTACCTCATTGGGTGAGATAACCACACCCAAAAGCACGATGGACTGGTATTTGGAGATGCCAATAATAAAGTAGATCCATGAATGCTAGCCTAGCTTGGAGAATGTACGACAGTTTCAACAACCTATAGGCAAAAATCTTTTTCAATGAATACTGCAGGACCTATAGGAGAGAACCCAAGGCAAGAATTGCCTCAAGAACTTACAAGTATATTAAGAAATATAGGTGTTTGCACGAACCATGATAAATGGACCATTCATAAGGGCAATAGAGTGAGATACTTTGAAGACGAATGGACCCCCAATCGTGGGTCCATTAGAAGAAAAATCCATGGCCCTCTAAACAAAGGAGAAAATTATTTAAGAGTTAGCTTGATCCACACCATGTGAAACTGAAAGCTTGAGGAGCTTTACTTCCAACTCCCTCCTGAACTCTCCCGTATAATTTAAAATACCTCCACCCCCTTCAACAACATCATGGAGGAAAAAATGATCCGGGATAAGATCCAAATGACATCTTTTTCCTCAAGTCAGCCTTTCAGGACATAACTAATAGCTATATACATATACCATGCATAGGAATAAGAGCTTTCAATAGATATGAAAGTTGCATACTCCTAACAAGATCAAAACCTTCATTTGGCTCCTTCAACATAATAGACTATCTACTAGAAAACACCTAAGTAACATTGGTCAACCAATCCCAAGCCAATGTCACTTTTGCAATGACCATAATGAAGATATAAATCTATCACGATACGAACCAGGTTCTGGCTGTGACGGTTATCTCAAGTTCCACGTAGATCGGAGATCACCACCTGTAACTAACCAAACCAAACACAGCACACCTAAAGTGGGCTAAATTTTGAATATATAACAAGATAAGAAATTTTTAATTTAAAGACATTAAAATAAGTCTATAACAAAAATCAATCGATACCGGCATCAATCCCAATACCAATACCAATATCGACACCGATCATGCCAACAGGAATCTGACAAAAGCCTCTAATCAACACCAAAGAATATTCGATCAGGACATACCCCCGATCATAGCCTAAACCAAGACCAAAGAAATAGTCAAAACATAAAGGAAACCATAAACATGAAATAAGGTCTTCCGAAGTATGAAAGCTTACCACTTCAATCTGACTCGCTAGTTGATCCCAAATCCAAGTCATTGTGTCAAAAGAGTGGAAGTATGACCAATTCCTGCATCGCGTGGGGATACAACATCTGAAGATGGTTAGTGGGGTGAACGCTAGCATGTAACTCGGGGATAATGATAACATAATGATATGATTAACAGTTTAAAATATTCAAAAGCCAACACACATAATCAAATGCATATACATAATATATATATTACTTGTTGAGATAGGAAACAAAACTTAACATGTTTTTCAAAACTTTAGCCTGGATTGTGTAGATCAACCGTTATATAATAGTACCCATAGGCTATATGGGTCCCAGCTCTCACCCCCTGATCGGGACCAAGTGCGTGTAGCCGCACAAACCAGAGAATAATCTCATATATATTCATATGGGGAACTCGAACCCTCCAAAACATACCAAAGTGACTTAAGCACCCGATCATATAATGATTTACGGGGGAACTCGAACCTCCCTAATTATGAAATAATAATAAGGGGGACTCGAACCTCCCTGGTCACTTTGACCCCCTCATCGGCAAATGCGATTTCCAGTATTGGTCACTCGAACCTCCACTTTCACTACTCTGTTATACAACCCTTATTAAAGCCCAATTAAAATAATTGTCACGCATTCTCATTCAATGAACCACAACACACTTTTAGTCATACATTGTTGGTATCGTCATACCAACTACACTTGTAAAGTAACACATCATGCCAAAATAATTTATATTAACTTGGGGAGAACAACTCCCTTTGTTCATTAAAACACATTGGGAAACACTGACTCCTTTTGTTCATTAAATCCTACCATTGTATTTTAAATATTTCTTTATATCATGCAATAATTCAAGACTAGTTCAATTTTATAAATTTCACAGTTCTCATAACTAACACCAATTTCACATTCTGGGGTTGAGGTTGGGGTTGCAACTACTTCAAAGCCATAAGTTTGGGAAAATCATAATTCCCTAGTTTATTCACCATACACATGCACCCACAAGTTCAAAACCATATTAAAGGCATGAAAATTGTATATATAAACCATAAGAAACATTATTCAATTCATAAAATTCAATACCCCCAACCTTTGTTTTCAAAACCAAACCATAATCCTATGAACAATACTTTAAATCACATGTTTTTACACAATTAACAATGAGGAAAGAGTAACATGCCTAAAATAATAAGATGTACAGAGAGAAACCACCCTTGAGAGCCCTAATTGATCAACCTCTTGAAACCCTAGCCTTAACTTGAACAGAGATTTTGGGAGTGTTTAATCCGTTGAATTGTTGAATGAATGCCCTAAAAGTATTTTATGGACGTAGGGTCTAAAGGTTTTTAAGTGAAAAATGTCTAAAGTGCCCCCTACTTAAAAGCTGAAAAGACATCGTCTTTGGTTACGAGTCAACCCCTTGACTCGTACCCACACTTTACGACTCGTGACCATGAGTCATAACCAAGACAATGTCTAGGACCCCCATACACTACCCACCTTATGACTCCACCAACCCACTCGTAATGAGATCTTACAACTCCTAAGGTCTAGTCGTGAGCAATACAAAACCCAAATGAATTAAACATTGGACACCCTACGATTTGATCCTACGACTCGTGACATATTCTTACGGCTCATAGTGAGTCACTCGTACTCAGAGCAGAACCAAGCCTCAAGCTTACTGGTTTGGGTACGACTCAATCCAACGAGTCATCAAGACACCCTATGACTCCGGGGTTCTAGTTGTAACTAAGGTAACGAGCCCAAAGCTCAAGAAATTTTCAAGGGCCAAAATATTGGGGTGTTTCAAAATCACATATTCCAGTGTTTAAATGCAAAAGAATTTTGGAAAGAATTAGCCAGCAAAAGTCCCTCCACCCTTATCTTTGACTCTTCTTCCATCAACACTAAAAATTGTCTCAACGGGAATGAGAAACTATTCAATAACCAGAGACCTCCCCCTTCAAATAATTATTCACCATGCTACTGAATTCAGATTCAGAACTGAGAAAAGTGAAGCAAGATAGCAGCTCACCACCACCATTAACTGTAAATGGAGACCTCTCATACCCCATACTTATAGACTCAACGTAAACGAGATAGTCAAGCAATAACCAGAAAAAAAAGTGTCAGTGGTGTCTTCAGAAACAACATGGGTGACTGGATCATCGGCTACAATAGATCTTACATACACATTACCTCCACACAAGCTGAACTGTTGGCGATACCAGAGGGACTCAAGATTGTCATAGCTCACATGCTTACTCCCCTTGAAATCCACTCTGTAGAAGCCATTAAAAAAATATTGTGTATTAGCTTTTGTTCGCATATATTAGAAAGTCAAGTAAACCACAAAAGTATGTAATTTTTTTTAGTTATATGAATTCGCCTCAAATAAGCCACAAAATCCCAAACATTTTTTTACTTGAGTTGAAGCATTTCATTAAAGGAGATGACATATTTTATTTTCTTAAATGACTGACTATCTAAGATGAACAAAGATACACACGCAAAAAAAAAATCTTAAGAATGTGTCATACCCTAACAATTCACTTAATATGAACTAGAAGAAGAATTATTCTTTATGTCTTAATTTATATGACGGTGTTTGATTGAGTATGAAATTTAAGGAAGAATTTTTGTAAGAAAATTTATTATCTAAAATAAATGAGAAATACTTATATTATTATAAGTCATCTCATTAATGACAGACTGAATAAATTTTTACATAAAATTGCTTCTAAGTACATAGAGGAATAACTTTTCCAAAATTAAACAAAAAAAACTAAGAGGACACAATTAAGAAATTCTCTCAATGCAAAATGACACAGTTAACCCAACGCCACCAGATCCAACAACTACTACCACAATGGAAGAGGACCAAATAGCTACTGTTGTGACAGTTAATTCCTTCAAAGAAGCATTACTGGTCCAACAATCTCATAACAACAAAACTTACTCTTTACAACAAGAGTACTCTCTAGACCCCCCCCCCCCAATCACAGCGATGATGCAATAATACTCACAGAGGAAAACAAGCTGAGAATTTACCAACCATGGAAACACTCCATAATTCTCAAAGTCTATGGCAAGAAGCTGGTCCACCCATATCTCAAAAATAAGCTACAAGAGCTATGGAAACTGATGGATCCACTTACACTAATAGATTTTGGGCATGAATATTATACATCTAAATTGGAACTGCAGAAAAATACTCAGAAGATCCTACACGGCGGATCGTGGTTCGTCGCTGGAGACTTCCTATCAGTCAAATGCTGGGAACCCAATTTTATGCCGGAGAAGGCCATCCTAACCCACACTGCGATTTGGGTAAGGTTGCCACAACTCCTAACGGAATTCTATGATCGAAGTATACTTGAGAAAGTGGGATGAAAATTGGGTCAATTACTTAAAATCGATACCTACACATCAGCCGCTCTACGAGTCCGATATGCCAGAATTTGCATCCAAGTGCCAATCGAAGTACCAGTTAAAACCTCAATTGCAATTGGTACACACACTCAAAAGGTAGTGTATGAAAGGAAAGGGATATTGTGCACCAATTGCAGGAGAATAAGCCATCTGCTACGCAACTGCGTATACTATAAATCACCACCATTGGACCCAGATACCCTATCAACATCTACTATGATGTCACAAGAAAACGAATGGCAAATAGTATCATTCCAGAAAAAAAGAGGTGCACCCAGGACAAGAACGAATCAGCAAGGTAAACATGCTCACCATGGCCAGATACGAAACACAACAGCTCAACCAGGTAAGTCCACTTACACCTCTTCTAAATTAAATCCTAATAATGCTTTAGCACAGGAGTCATCTTCCCAAAATGGAACAAAAAAAATAATTAACAACAACAGTGTTAATATTGATTTGTAAAGACAAGGTATGGAAATTTCTTGTGGACCATCAGAACCCACAAATGAAAAAAATAATAATAATTTGATATATCATAAAAACAAAAATGCTCTTGATAAGAATAATGAAAAGGTTGATCCTAATACCAACTCCATTAAATACTTGGCCAACCACTCCATTAACTCTTTTGATGCCCTCGAGGCCAGCTCCACACTCTTTCCTTCAACAGAGCCTATGGACATCTTCCCTCCATCTTCTCCGAAGAAAATTAACTCCTTCGATATCCAGGGTAATCATAACCTCCAAGATACTGAAAAGACTTCAACTATCAAATCCATTAACTCCATTAATACTTTTTCTTTAATTAAACCTCCATGGACGAAAAACAAACATCCCTCCAATCAGCATACTCTTCTACCAGAACTCTCAAATGGATCAACTACCAAACAACACAACCATCAATCAAACGATGAAACCCCTCTACTTTGTAACCACTCCAACACTGCCGTGCCGCCAACCAGCATCGTGGATGAAAAAAGTCTTGGAGGGGAAATGAATACAGCTCAAGACAATGGTGGGATCAAAACCTATAGCCATCTTCCTTCAAGACCCAGACGACTTAGCCCAAATAGCAAAGGAAATAATGGATCAAACAGTGTAGGGACTGGGGGAAGAAGTTTGGAAACAAACAATTCTCTTGACACAACTGCCAGAATATCAACATCTGAGCTCCATGGAGGAGGTCAATGCGTTGATGACCCAGACATTCCAAAGTATGTCATTTATGCCGACCACTCCATACCTCTCAAACAACCAGTCACCTAACTTCACACTAATAAACCCGTCACCTCAATCACTGTCAACTCCAACGGAAAGGGTAGACGGCCTAGAAAGTGAAACATCATCGATTCTAGAGAAATTGAGACAAAGAAATAAAGAAATGGAAAGCTTCTTACACACCTTTGAGGAAATAAAGCTCGAACTATTCCTCCTGGATAGGACTCTTCACAGAAGCTTTGAAAAGCCCTTTAGCACAGCTACTATTACTCACTCACCAATGAAAATGACAGCGTTCTCTTTAATGGTGAAGAGTGCAACAGTGAAGACACCTCTGATTGTTATTCTGAGCCCCCAAACAACACTGGGGGAGAAAGGGAAAACCCCGATGACTAACAAACCAACAATCCTATGTCAAAGATGAAATTCATAATTTGGAATACTAGGGGAGCAAATAGTGCGACCTTTAGGAGGCAGTGTCAAGCTATGAGAAACATCCACAGACCCGCGATGTTAGTCCTCTTGGAAACAAAAATGGCAGAATATAAGTCCCTGACCAATTCTCTAGGTTTTGATTCTTATATTCAGGATAGTGTTGTTGGCTCTCTGGTGGTATAGCTGTCATGTGGAAGGAGGATCTCCTGCACTTAAAAAATCTATCCACTTCTACACAAGGTATTCATGTCATGATTAAGGTACGTCCTGATAACCCTTCTTGGCTTTTTTCTGATGTGTATGCTAGCCCGGATTACTCTACCCGTCTGAATCTTTGGGACGAATGGTGTAGTATAGCTGATAATGACAAGGGAAAATGGTTCATGGGTGGGAATTTTAATGAGGTTCTTCAAACCAAAGAAAAGCTAGGAGGTGCTCCTATTAATCCTACTAGAGTTGCCAACTTTAGACAGTGTATAAATCATTGTAGCATGGTAGATATAGGATTTAAAGGTAACAGGTATACATGGACCAATAAGCGTTATAGGAACAGAAGACAACTTATCTTTGAGGTGTATGGCGAACAACCTCTGGATAAACCAATACCCATAGGCCACTGTCACACACCTACCAATGACTAAGTCTGACCATTCCCCCATCCTTGTTGATGTCCTAGGCTTTAGACCAAATCACTCCAATAAACCATTCAGGTTTGAACCTATGTGAGGTAGTCACCACTCCTTTCAAAATCTTGTTCATCAGTGTTTCCAGAGTAACCACAACCTCCTCTACTCTATCAACCATTTCCAGAATGAATCTAGAATATGGAACACCAGAGTTTTTGGGAATATCTTTCAAAATTAAAAAGAATTCTAGCTAGACTTGATGGTATCCAAAAATCCCCTAACTACCCCCATAGCAATTTCCTTTAAAATCTGGAAAAGGAATTGCTTGAGGAGTATAACCTTACTCTTCAATGTGAGGAGGATTTTTGGAGGACCAAGTTAAGAATCACTTGGCTCAGTGAGGACGATGCTAACACCAAATTCTTCCATGCCACTACCCTCAACAGAAGAAGAAGAAGAAGAAGAAGAAGAAGAAATCGAATCCTTACTCTTAAGGATGAGGTTGGCTAACTAATTGAGGGAGAAGAGGGTATCTCCACCCACATCTCCAACTTTTTTATCTCTCTCTACACTACTGAACAAAGCAATTCCAAGAGAACTCTTTAGCAAATCTATCATGAGCCTTACCTTTCGGAAGACTCTAAAACTATTCTGGATGAACCCTTGAGAGATAGTGAAGTGATTAGAGCCCTCAAATCCTTTCACCCCTTGAAATCCCCTGGGCCTAATGGTCTTCACCCACTGTTTTACCAAAATTATTGGAAAGCAGTTGGACAGAAGACCTTGGAATTCTACCACCAAACTTTCAGGGAAAGTTGCATGCCCAAGGAGGCAAACACAACTTGCATCTGTCTCATCCCAAATAGTCCAAATGCCAACTTGGTCAGAAATTTCAGGCCCATTAGGCTATGTAATTTTAGCTACAAACTCATCACCAAAATCATCGTCAGTAGGATCAAGCCTTATTTAGACCAACTCATTGGTCCTAACCAGGCAAGCTTCCTAACTAACAGGCGAGCTGCAGACAATGCAATCATTATCCAAGAATACATAAGCCACTTTAGGAAAATAAAAGAAAAGAATGTCAACATGATTCTAAAAATATACCTAGAAAAGGCTTTTGACAGGCCGGAATGGTCCTTCATCCATAACACCCTCTTGTACTTCAACTTTCCTACCAATCTCACCAAACTCATCATGGCATTCGTTTCCACCTCCACGATCTCCATCCTTATTAATGGAAAACCATCACCCTCATTTGAACCCTCTAGAGGCATATGACAGGGGGATCCCCTTTCACCCTACCTGTTTATTCTTTGCATGAAAAGACTTTCTAGAATTATTGACAAAGTTGTGCTCCAAAAGCAATGGGACCCCATAAAAATCACCACCAGTTGGCCCAAAATCTCGCATCTATTCTTTGCAGACGACCTGACTCTGTTTGCCCAAGCCAACAAAAAAACTGCATTACCATTCTCCAAGCTCTGAACCAATTTGGCCAAGCTTCAGGCCAGAAAATCAATAATGCCAAGTCCAGCATTTTATTCTCAAAAAATTGCAGTACCAGTTGTGCTCGAGAATGTTGCGACATCCTCAACATGAAAAGAGGCAATTCCTTCGAGAAATATCTTGGATTCCCTATCCTTGTTAAGAAACCAACCCATGCTGACTTTCAATACATTATAGATAACATGAATAATAAGTTAGCAGGTTGGAAGACCCACATGCTGAACATGACGGGCAGAACTGTTCTGGCCAAATCTACCTTACATAGCATGCCCACTCATGTAATGCAATTCATCAAGCTTCCACAAAAGACCTTGGAATCTATAAACCAAATTTAAAGGAACTTTGTCTGGGGAAGTAAGAAAGATAAAAAGAAGATTCATCTTCTAAGCTAGGACATTCTTGCTACTAGTAAGCTCAATGGAGGCCTTGGACTTCAAAAAGCTGAATGCAGAAATAGAGCAATGCATGCAAGCCTAGCTTAGCGGCTATTCAAAAAACCCAACAAATTGTGGTCTAAAGTCCTCACCACTAAGTACCATAGCCTTGAACAGAATAACCAGACACACCCCTGGGTTTCTACAACCTGGAGGAATGTCAAGAGTGGCTGGAAAGATTACAAGAAAGGCCTTGCATGGTCCATTCATCAAAGGAATAATGCCAAGTTCTTAACTGATACTTGGCTTCCCAACACTGACCCAATCAGACACAAAATTCATGGTCCCTTGAATGTTGAGGAACTAAACCTTACTGTCATAGATATGGCTACCAACGGGAGCTGGGATTTGTCATGGCTATCTTTTAAACTACATGACCATATCAAGCAAATTTTCATTCACTCCAAACCCCCTCCTTTGACCAACAAGATTGACCATCCCTATTGGAAACTCACAAATGATGGTAAGCTTACCACTTTCAGTGCCTATGAGGCTATTGCTCACGCCACAGAGAATTCTTACCATGGAGACGTTAGTTGTTTCAGGGAAATCGGGAAAACGAATGTTCCTAATAAAATTAAAACATTTCTATGGTTGCTTGTTCATGGTAGACTTCTCATTAATGTGTACCTCAACAGAATAGGGATGGATGTGGACCCCCAATGCCATTACTGCAATATGAAACTGGAAACTCTTAACCACATTTTTTTCCAATGCTCCAAAGCTATTAACTTCTGGAAAAGTATTCAGCAAATTGGTAGAATTAATCCTCTCACCTTTCTCAATAACTTGGATAATGTCTCTTGGTCAAATACTTGGAAATACATCAAGGATAAGTCCTTCAACGACTACATCACCTGGGGTAACTTAATCCCGCAGTGCATGTGGACAATTTGGCTAAGTAGGAATGATAATCAATTCGATAACAATCGAGAGAGCATTAGCACGGAAATACCCATCAGTCATGCTATTGAATACTCGCTACTCATTCAAAAGAATAGAACCCGCACCAAAGGTAGTGTCACCATTTAAACAAAATGGGAGCCTCCTGCTCATCCTGTATTTAAGCTTAACACTGATGGAGCGTGCAACAGTAGCGAAGGCAAGTCAGGCTTGGGAGGCGTGATAAGGGACCATGAGGGGAACTGGGTTTTGGATTTTTATGAAACGATATCACAAGTCAGTCCTCTCCATGCTAAAATCCTTGTGTTAAGAAGAGGGCTACTTATTGTTGTACAAAATAACATTAACCCTCTTGAGGTTAATGTCGATGCCATTGAAGTTATACATTCCCTAAACAACTCAGAATCTCATTATCATAATATTTTGTATGAATGCAGGTCATTGCTGAAGGAAACCCAAGATGCAGCGCCTATCCACACGTTTAGAGAACAAAACCAAGTGGCAGATGCACTGACAAAAATGGCAACTACTGCAGAACTTTGTGATAACCCTCATGTACTGTCTTCCCCTCTCCCTAGTGTTGCAACTATTTTGATGAAAGACAAACAGGGTACCACTTATGAGAGAACTATTCCCAGTAATTATATTAGCCTAGTATGCCGGAATATGGCTACTAACTATGACAACAGCTGAAATTTTAGTAATATAATCTATCCTTATCACCAAAAAAAAAAAAGCTTTTCCAAAATTAATTAAATTAAAAAGAGTTATCACATAAATTAATACGGAGGAACTACTGTGGTCCGACCGAACACTGTCATAAATTTTACCCACTCTATCTTGTTGAAAGAGCTATGATGGTAAGACAAATGGCAGTACATTGTTCAGCAAATGTCCTATTCATTACATTATCCACTAGAGACATTTGCCACAAATGTCTACCAAGCAGTCACTTTAACATTTCTACAGTCTATTCCCTTAACAGCTCGTTAACTGAAAAAACTAACTGCTGCTACTTGTTATTTCTCCGTCTTATTTTATGTAGTATATTTTAACTTGACATAATATTTCTTTTAAAAAAAATAAAATATATGATTCAAAATAATTCTTGAATATTTATGTGATTGTAAATTATTTTATTAAGGATAAAATGAAAAAAATTTAAAGGTAAACTTTTTTCAATTATAAAAAAACTTGATATTCTTTTGAGGACGGACTAATTAAAAGAAAAGCATGTCACAATGAACAGAGGAAGTATAAGTTTTGATTTTATTCTCTCAATTTGGTATTCATATTGAGCCGGTTAAATTCAAATTCCAAGCAAGTGTCATGTTCGATCATGGCATCGATTCAAGGCAACTTAGCACCCTCGTGGGCCTTGCCATAGGTAAGATATTGACATTAGCTATAGTTGATAGCAAAAACGTAACTTTGTATCTTAACTAAATCTACAATCAAGCCTTATATTCGATCAAGACTTCGACCATGTCACTGTAGCACTCTCGTGAACCTTGCCATAGGTAGAATATTAACATTATCTAATAATTGCATAATTCATTTATGACATGAGATCTTTAGTTAAAAATGAAAAAATTTCAATCCATGCCACCTATGTTGGTAACTACTACTAGCTTTCAATATCATCCCAAAGTACCTCAACACTTCATAGTTGATCACACTCTAAATCTTAAGTGCTTTTGATAATATTCCACTCTTTTATCTTACCTGACTAAATCTATTTGTTGGCTCTTTTAAGAGTTTTGCGCTGTGACATATACAAAATTTAGATATTACTCCTCTCGTTACAAAATATTTGTGTTTTTTAAAAATAAAATAAAATTCGAAAGTAAATTAACTAACCTTTAAAGCTAATATTAGGTGATATTAATTCAACTCTATTTATACTCATGATTCTTGAACATATAATTCGATCAAACACAATTTATTTGAGAAGGCCTTGTGGAGGCAATCTCTACAAGCAACCTCAACAAGTGAAAGATAAAAGGCATTATTACTAGTTAAAAGGAAAACATAAAATACAATCTCCTTCATTGTCCCATTTAATACATACATTTCAAGTGCCTTTCATTGAAGGTTATATATCATGTATCTGGTACCATTACTTTATCTCCCTCTCCATTAAAAATCATCTAACAATATGCCTTTCTCCATGAAAGTGCTACACATGTAACCCACTGATACTTCCCCCAACTCCAAAAGGCAAAAAAAAAAAAAAAAAAGTAGTAAGAAAAAAGCTAAAGCATTATCTAAAACTCCACATGTCAATGTGCTTCAGAAATATAAAATAATAATTAAAAAAAAAAACTAAAATAAAGTAACAGAAGTAGGTAGCTAGCTATCAACACAATGATAATCACATGATTAATTTTTCATTTTTGGCCTGCTACCAACACCTCCACCTCCACCACCACCACTTCCTCCTCCACCGCCGCAGCCACTTATCAATATGATTAGTTCCCCAAGTTACATATTCTTCTTCCACCAAATAGAGGCGGAGTCGGACTTTAAACTTTTCATATACTTCTTGCACCTACCTATGACCCATCACAGAGTCACAGGCAAATTCAGAACTTTTTAACTTTCATATACTTCTTCCACCTACCTAGGTACGACTTCAGAATTTAAAGTTTTCATACTCTTCTACCACCTTCCTTTCCTAGGCGAATTTAAAATTTTAATATTCTTGTACCACCTCCCTAGGCCTATCATAGAAGCGAACCAGGATTTGAAGTTTATATATTCTATCTCCGACCTTGACCGGAACCACCTCCTCCTCCACCACCACCCATACCCATATGATGATATGACCCATGACTACTACCATACATTTGATGACCACCTTGAGTATGATACATCATAGAACCACCCATACCACCATACATACCCCCAGCACCAGCACCACCACCACCACCATTGTACCCACCACCCCCACTAACCCCACCATCACCACCACCCCCACTCCCATCTTTCTCCCCACTTCTCCCCATAGTAGTCTTCTCCCCTTCCATTTCCCTATACTTAGCCAAATAAATCTTCAAAGGCTCAACATACTCTTCAAATCCCAAAGTTGTCATTGCCCAAAGCAAATCATCACCATTAATCGTCTTCCTTTTCTCTCTCTGACACTTATCTGATGCTTCTCCGGTAATGAAACTGATGAATTCCGATACACATTCTTGCACTGTCTCCTTTGCATCCTTTGATATCTTCGCATTAGCTGGCAACGCTTTCTTCATTATTCGACTCACGTTCGCTATTGGTAAGAATCTGTCTTGCTCCCTTGTTGATCCTTCACTGTTCCCCGCGTTTTGTCCTCCTGATTCGTTGTCCGAATCCGCCATTGAAGAAGAAGCGCAAAAGTTCCCAAAAACCAAAAAGGAATTTGAGAAAAAGCAATTTTTCGCCTGCTAAGACAAGCTAGAATTGAAGTTTTTGCTGGGAAATATTAACTGAGTAGTTTGAGTTTTTGGCGAGAATTTAAAAATGAATTGGATTTTTTTCAGCTGGAAATACGAGAAAAATTAAAATTATATATAAATAGGTGGGAGGCTTATGCTTATTAAACACGAGAACACCAAAATAATGGAGAAAATGGAGATATGTTGCCGGAAAATTTGACGGATTTGGATTTTCCGGAGAGATTATAAAGGGGAAAGTTTTCAGCTGGAATTTCGAATAGAATTCAAATTAGAAAAACAAAAACACAAAAATATTTTTGCTGGAGAGTCGAAAGATTTTTTGCAGGGAAATTTAGATTTTCCCGGCGAGAATATAAAGGGGAAAATGGATTTTTCAGCTGAATCTTCGAGAAAACTCCAAATTAAATAATAAAACACAAAAAAGGGAACTTAAACGGAGATTCGTCGGAAAATATTGAATCGGTTAGGATTTTCCGGCGAGAAATTGAAGGAGAAAATGGATTTTCAGCAGAAACTTTGAGAAAACTCCAAATTCTATACAAACAGATGAGAAAAAAACACAAATTAATGGGAAAAAAACTGAACGGAGAGTTTTCGCCGGAAAATATTAACGGAGTTTGGATTTCCCGGCGAGAATTTGAAAGGGGAAAATGGATTTTCAGCTGGAACTTCGAGAAACTTCCAAATATACAAACAGATTGCAGAAAAGCACAAAAATCAATTAAAACCTTAGCGGAAAGTCGAAAATTTAAAGAAGTGAATTATCCTGCACGACTTTCGAGAAAACACCCAAAAAATGAAAAAAAAAAAAACTTCACCGGAGAGCCGCCGGAGAGTATTCGTCCTAAAATATTAATATGATTGGGATTTCCCGGTGAGAATTTAAAGGAGAAATTGGATTTTCCTGCACGAACTTCGAGAAGAAAACAAAAACGGAGACAAATTTTCGCCGGAGTTCGCCGGAGATTCGTCGGAAAATATTTCCCGGCGGAAGGGAGAGAGAAAGATGAGCAAAGAGATGAAAGAAGAAATTGCAAGGTCCGTTGGATCATGGGGTATAATATTCAATCAGATACGACACGTGGCGCGTTTAAAACCGTTCATTTGGTGATAAGGGTGAGACAACGTGGGTGAATCTTAACCGTTGAATTGAGAGTGGGGACAAGGGATCTTGACTGTTCAAAGAGGAGTCACGTGGTGGGTGGTGTAGAAGAAGAGTTGTATAGATTGTGTGGGGAAATACGTTATTCCACTAGAAGATTTTTGTATTTTGTATTAGTAACATTTTTGGTTCCTTAATTATCTATTTTAATTCTTGTGATATTTGATTATTTCAACTTTTAATTATTTGAAATATATTTTTATCATCAATTCGAAACAGTTATATTTATATTTATAGATGGATCAAAAGTACATATTGTTATAAACTAATAAAGAATAAAAAAGAAGAGTAGAGAGAATAGAGAGAGTGATTCTTATTTCTTCTCTTAAGAGATGATTTACAATGAAGGAAATCTTCTATTTATTGGAGAAATTTGCCCCTAGTTTCACACTAAAAAATAAATACATCAAATTCTGATAGATATCAACTAGATCTTGATAGACATTCACTATAATGTAAATACATTTATAACACTCCCCCTTGAATGTCTAGATAGATAATGTGTCTCGTTAAAACCTTACTATAAAAAATCGCAGTAGGAAAAAAAATCTAGTGAAGAAAAAAGAATACACATTTCTAACAATACGCATATCGACTGCCTCATTAAAAACCTTACAAGGAAAACTCAGTGGGATAAAACCTCGTAAGGGAAAAAGAGTACAGCGCGTATTAACTCCCCCTAATGAGAACATCCTTGAACCTTTGCATCCCGATCTTGTGCGCTATCTTCTTAAAAATTGTAATTGGAGAAAACTTGGTGAATAAATCAGCCACATTTTTTCTTAAACGAATCTATTGCACGTTGATATCACCATTCATTTGTAACTCATGTATGTAGAAAAGCTTTAATAAAGTGTGTTTCGTTCTATCTCCTTTTATGAATCCTCCATTAAGATGTGCTATGCATGATGTATTATCTCCATATAAAATTGTGGATAGATTATTGTCATATTTCACACCATATTTTTCTTGAATAAGATGTATCATAGACCTCAACCATACACATTCTCGGCTTGCTTCATGAATAGCTATTATCTCAGCATGATTCGATGAAGTGGCTATGATAGACTGCTTTGTATATATTCAAGTTATTGCAGTACCACCGCATATGAACACATAGCCTATTTGAGATCGAGCTTTATGTAGGTTAGATAATTATCCAAAATCAGCATGACCAATAAGATCGGGACTGCAAACTTGCTAATAAATTAACTAAAAAAAAGGCTATATCAGGCCTTGTAGTATTTGCAAGATACATTAGTGCATCAATTGCACTAAGATATGGTACTTCATAACCAAGGAGTTCCTCATTCTTTTCTTGAGGTCGGAATAGATCCTTACTCAATTTTTGCATGTTTCTCATTTAAGAAAATACTTTATTGATTTTGAAAACTCTCCAAGAATTTCAATGATATTCAAATCATCAAATTATATCTTATGAAGATAATAAAAAGTTTTCCAGAAACTTTATATGCTTCAGGCATTTTGAATCCTTTAGGGATTTTCATATGGATGTTTGTCAGGTAATAATATCCAACATGTCAAGTGTGACATCTTCAAGTGTGTGGACTGCAAATCGAATAAGTTTTACGCTTACCAAATTGCATCCTTTCAGGTCACTTGATAAATGTTTCTACGTCAGCATGTTTAAATTAACGTAGAATTCAAATCCTCATAATCTTTTACAATATTGCGCCAATATTGTATCAAGAATATTGTTGACTATTTCTTATTTTGTATCGGTTCACAATGCGACATAACATTTTGAGATCTCATCACTTCATTATTTTCAGGTACCTAAACCTCTCATAAGGTTTCATGAAGTGTTATGTCGTAGGCTCTTCAAGAGCACATTGCCTTCTTATCATGATTATTTGCTCCTTATCCTTTTCAAGGATTATTTCATTTGAAACCGATTAGTCTACCACGCTTCATGCATGCGTAGATTTTTTCCTTTAGGAATACAAAATAAAAGCATTTGTGCTTAATATGAGATGCTTTCGGCATTTGACTTGAATTATCTTTTGGATGAGGATCTGGTAATAATTCTTAACATATTTCATAGTGTTTATAATCTCCCCCTTATGTTAGGAAAACTAACATACATCCTCTACTTCTTTGAGGAATCCATCTTTGTGCATTATGATATATTCATTAATCATATACCGCACATCAAAATTATTAGATGGAATAATTGGTTTTCGACCTTGAACCAATTGAGAGGGAAGAAATAATCATAATTTATTGGTCTAATGCATACAAGTGCTATTGCAATATATCATATTTCAGATCAATACATGAAATTTTATTCTCATTAACAATGGTTTAGATATTTATCAAAGGCATTCAATGCTAAACCATCATCATCAAGATGAATTATCTTGATTACACAATCTGAAAGTCATGCTTAACTCAATTTTATTGAGCAAACAACTTTATGAATGCCAAACTACAGGTTGACAATATATGTACATGTGATCATCTTATTGATGCATCATTTTAACATATCACATGATAGATGAACGGGCCCTTATTCACCTTTTATAATTTTCAGATTTGAAGGGATCCAATCTCAATATTAGTTGGTCCAACCAACTTATCATGAGAACAAACGACATAAACAATTCTTGAAGAATCTTCTAGTTCTTCAATACATGTACATCTTCGAGATGTCACAATCGTTCATATCAATTTATGAACTTTTATTCTAGTAAACTCCAAGTTTACCATGACATGTACTTTTTCTTTAGTAAATTTCAGATTTACTATTACATGAATAAATTTCAGATTTACTACTTCAGAAGTAGATTTCAAAAGTATTCAACCTCTTTTGGAGGTAAGTTGTGATACAATCACAATCAAGTGCACGTTTGCATTAATAAGTTTCTCATTCCCCAGGAATGAAATATAATCGTGCCTTAAGCCTATCAAATTATGATAGCTTATAACCTCTTTTAAGATTTTGTTACTTCAGAAGCAAATCGAGGCATGCATATGATGTAGAGAATTTTTTTCTCTAGCATATCTTATAATCATATAAGCGTGTGAAAATATCATCACTTTTGATGATCATTATCATATTGTTCCTCCACGCGTATATTCTTGCATTCAATCACTTGTCTTCTTTCTGACATATTATGCACTGCTACCACATACACCTCAAGAATGAAGTAAGTTGTCATATTTCATACTTATCATATATTGCTACAACATTCACTTCATGGAATGGAGCATATTCAATGGGTCGAATTTCATGACTTTTTATCAAACACCCATTATTTTGCCTTAGCCATCACAATATCATCAACATGGTGTATTGAGATTCAAACTCAATATTTGATCCATATAAAGACGTCTTAGGCATGAATCGATGGGACTTGAACCCAACATATTATCATCCTTTTTGATAATATTGTTCTTTAGGAATAAATTTAAAATATAAATAGTTCCAAACCAATTATTTTTTCTCGAATCCAATAATAATTATATTAGTAGCAGTAAAAGAAAGATAACATAAAGAATTACTAACCTTGAAATCCTTCAGATTTATAATCTCACCTTGTTTGGTAGAGTCTCGTGCTGATAACGTGTTATAAACTAATAAAGAATAAGAAAATCTCACCTTGTTTGGTAGAGTCTCGTGCTGATAACGTGTTATAAACTAATAAAGAATAAAGAAGAAGAGTAGAGAGAATAGAGAGCGTGATTCTTATTTCTTCTCTTGAGGGATGATTTACAATGAAGGAAGTCGTTCTATTTATAGAGGAAATTTGTCCCTAGTTTCACACTAAAAGACAAATACATCAAATCCTGATAGATATCAACTAGATCTTGATAGACATTCATTATAATGTAAATACATTTATAACACATTTTATGATTTTTAACTTTTTGTTAATAGCGTAAGCTTGTAACATAGTAAGCTGAATAAATAACGTAAACAATAAACAAAACAGAGATTGAGAACAAATCTAACGGACAGCATCATCCGCAGTCCTTGTAGTTATTAGCAAATCGTGACTAGAATACAAGGTAAGCAAGCATAATAATAAGAAAACAATATAGAAAGTTAAGGCCAACAGAGAAAATTTAAGGACAAAACTAAAGATCTTTTATTGCTTGAGAATAAAGAGGAGCAGAAATTACGAATCCTTTACAATGAGGAAGGAGGTGACTATTTATAGGATGGCAGATCTGTCTATGACCAATACGAGAGTGCTACTAGCCTGGAGCCGTTGGACAGGAGCATTTTATTAGCATATGTCAGACGCAGCTTTGCCCAATGTTGCCGGTGCTATTTAAATATCCTAACACGTTGTCCTTTCATTTGTTCTTTAGCGCACAGTCACCATCTTAACTGATCTCGTGCAGCTTTGCCTTTACCTGAAAGGATGCCCCTTTGTACCGACACTGCTCTTGAGATGAGGATATCATGGGCCGACTTTCTGTATATTCGACCCCGACCAGCCTAATCTCTCCAACTGCCATTTTCCCTCATACAAAGTGTATAATTTTAATCCTTCAGATCATGAATATTTATAAATTTTTATAATTATTAGATTGTTTCATTATTTAATTACTCACACGTTATTTTAAAATTATACTATTATGCTCTTTTGGCTTAGTGTTGAAGTTACTGAGATGTAAACAACCACTAAGGTCATAATGGATGAATAAGATCTTTCCACTCTTTTAATCATAAATTTTATATTTTAGCACTGAATATAAATACAATAGTGTGTTTATTTAATGGGTCATACTTGATGTGAATTCACATTTGTTCGATCCTAATACTAATATAAAAAATTCGATTGAAAAAAGAACCCTTCTTCCTTTTTTTAATTCAAAAAAAAAAGGAAGTATATCTTTTAGCAACAAAAAAGATGATATTCGTATTTATACTACAAATTTTTGTAGCTTATGGTAAAATAAATGACTGATCTTGATATTTCCTATTAATGCTTATGTTGCATGGGGATGTCCCCCGAGAAGGCTGTTAACATTATGCAATTCAATTAAACTGTCGATGCTTAGGGTGATCAAATTGACTCATCTACAACTTATTTTTAAAAAATAAGATGTGCATGTGCTCTTAATTTAAATTCTGCAAATGGATTTACTTTATATAAAAAAAAAAGCAGTTAATAATCTTTATCTTCAAACAACAAAATTCATTACTAATTCTATTTATTACGGTAAAATTAGTAATGAATTTCACTTTTTGTAGGTTATATCCTTTGAGGACGGGGAAGTGGTATTTAACGTAAATATCAAAATGGAATATGATCATCAAAGGTTGGAATAAAGAGTAAGTGCAAGAATATTACGTACTAATGACCCACATATTTTTTTAATAAATTTATTTTATCTCTCAAGTAAAGTATTAAATCAGTCAATTATTTTTCCTTCAAGTTATGTATATATGGTATTCTTTGATGGCAAGAAATAACTATGAAAGTCCCTAGGGAAGTTATTTGTCTAAGAATCTCTAGCCCACTTATAAATATGTCCGTGACTCCATCAGTGTGACATAACTTTGACAGACATAGGTTAGAAGAGGTGTCTCTTTGCATCTTTTCTTTTTATGGTTTTGACAAAGGTGATTTTTCACGACACTTGAACAATAATGGTTGAAGGTACGTTTCTATTTATTTTTCTGCTTTCCGCTGCGCATTGGCTCTGTGTATGTGTTGAAATTTCAACATGTGGTATCATGAGCCACCTTTAGCCATGATGTTCAGTGTTTCGTTATATTCACAAATAGTAGTATTGTTTTAATTGTACATTTAATTATTGTATCATATTCTTCTTATAATATCTTGACTAATTATAAGAAATATGAATGGGAGATATGTAGGCTCAACCTATTCCCTTATCATATGCAAACTATTATCACTATGGCTAAAGAATTATCGTTTTAACAAAGGACATGTAGGCTAAACCTATTTCTTTGTTGTATGATTTTTCTTCGATTAATAAAAGATGTTTTATACAATGGATTGCTTTGATGTAAGCTCTGCCTATTCAATCCGCTTTAGTATTTTAAGAATTACACTTTGTTTAAGTTAATCATTAAAATTAACTATTGTGAGATGCCATTCTGAGTTCTTTTTATCATATGTTTGGGTTTGCCACAGCATCCCAAGTATATGATATAAAGAAAATAATTTCTTTAATCTTATAAAGTTAAGTGATTGAAATATAATAATGACATCTAATAAAGTTCTATTATTTTATCAAAATAGTAACCTTACCCCACAGGGAGGTAACTAGTTTGGTTAGATTAATTGGAATAGATAGTAAACCTTTCTGTTTAAAAATTATCCTATGCCCACAAGTATGGATTATTTTCTAGTTTTATTCGATTTACTTGTCTAATGAAGTTAAGTAATTTTATGCATGGGTACAACCTGTATCCACGTACATGAAGGTTTAGAACGTACTTAAGAATCGATATTTACGCGATTCATTTTGATGGTTATGTATTTCATAGTTTATGTATGTGTATCCTTGTTTTGTAGTTAACACAACTTTTTCTATTGTTCTACTTAACGAAAATTCTTGAATTTCAATGTTGTTTGGTGACAACTTTACTAAATGGAAGGAGAAAGTCCTTCTCACTTTAGGGTGTTCGGATCTGAATCTGACACTTCGTGTGGAAGAACCATCTAAGCCCACGAAATCAAGTACGCCAGAGGCTAAGGCTTTTATGAGCGGTGGGAGCAATCTAATTGCTTGAGCTTAATGCTCATAAAGGCTCATATAAGTCAAAGTGTTAGGGGTTCTATCCCTAACAACGACAATGTCAAAGCTTACATGAAGGCAATTGATGAACAAATTGTAAGCTCTGACAAGGTGTTCGCCAACACCCTTATGAAGAGACTCTCAAGTATGACATTTGATAGAAGTCGTACAGTGCGTGAGCACATTATGAAAATGATAGATATTGCTGCTAAACTCAAGTTCCTTGAGGTTGATATGTCCGCACTATTTCTTATGCATTTTATTCTCAACTTTCTTCCTACGAAATATGATCCGTTCAAGATATCTTACAACACACATAAAGATAAATGGTCAATCAATGAACTCTTGACTATGTGCGTGCAAGAAGAGGAGAAGTTGAAGCATGAGATGTCTGAAAGTGCAAATTTAGTGACCCGTGATAAGAAAAATGCAATAAAGGACAAAAGTGTTCCTATGAAGAAGAAGAATTGTCTTGACAAAGACACTTGCTGTTTCTGCAATAGAAGAGACACTGAAAGAAAGATTGCCTGAAATACAAGAAGTAGCTCCAGAAGAAAGGTAATTTTACCTTTGTATGTTATGAATCTAATTTTATTAAAGTTTTGGATAATACATGGTGGATCAATTCTGATTCCAACTCACATTGTCAAAATCATGCAAAAAAAATTATCTCTAAGAAAATCGACGAAAAAAGAACAAAATATTTTTTCTGGCAATAGAACGGCATCACATGTGGGGACTTATAGGCTCATTTTTAAAAGATGATTTTTCAATTAGATTAAGAAAATACTTTTTCATCATATTTTAAGAATTTAATCTCTCTCTCTAGACTATCCATAATTGGTTATGATTTCAATTTTCATTTGTCTATAATGAAACTTTTGAGAGATAATAAAGTTACTGATTTTGAAATATGTATCGAAAGTTATTTAAATTTGAGCTGACCCTCACAACTGGATGTAATATCATAACTCTGCATAATAAAAAAATTGACACTAAACAATGTATTACTAATAAGAACTCATCAAGTTTTTGGCACAAGAGATTGAGACATATCTCTATTGAAAGAATCAAAAGGTTAGGTAATTATGGAGTTCTTAGAGCTCTTGATTTTTATGACTTTGGGATTCCTGTGGACAGCATAAAGGGTCAGCAGATCAACAAATTCATTAAAGGTGGCAAAAGGAGTTCTCAATTACTTGAGATCATACATACAAATATTTGTGGACCTTTTCCTACCCATTACTTGAATGGTGAAAGATATTTCATCTCACTTATTGATGACTATTCAAGATATATGTATCTCTATCTTTTGTTTAATAAATCAGAAGCACTTGATGCATTTAAATCTTTTTAAATAGAAGTAGAGAAATAAATTGAAGCTCAGATCAAAATTATATGATTTGATAGAGGTGAAAAATATTATGGTAGGTACACAGAAAATGGACAAGTTAAAGATTCGTTTGCTGAGTTTCTTGAAAAAAAAGATATAATTGCACAATGTATCATGCTAGGAACACCACAACAAAATGATATGGCCGAAAGAAGGAACCGAATATTAATGGACATGGTAAAAGCATGATTAGCATATCAAGTTTATCTTATCCTTATGGAGTGAACCCTTAAAGAAAATTGTTGTGTATATTTTAAATAGAGTTCCATCCAAGGCTGTCCCTAAGACACTTTATGAATTATTTAAAGGATGAAAATTTAGTTTTAGCCACTTACACGTTTGGAATGTCCAACTAAAGAGAAGATTTATAATCCATATTTTAAAAAAAAGGTTAGATGAACGAATAATAAGTGATTTCTTTATAGGCTATGTGGTTAACTCTAAAGGATTTGGGTTTTATTGTCCTTCTCATTCTTCTAAAATTGTTGAGGCTAGAAATTTTGAATTTCTTGAGGAACATGGAGTAAGTGAGAGTGGTTCAACCTAAGTGTTGGAACTAAAAGAGATAAGAAAATCACTTATGGTACCTTTATATACTGAAAACTTAAATGCAAATCAGTTAAATTCTCATGAATTACCTGAAGAGAAACAAGTTCAAGAGCCACCACCACTTGATGAGCCAAATAAAAAACAATCCGCTTTACCTGAATTCATTGTTGAAGGAACACATGAACCAGTGAAAGTAATAATATCCTCAAGAGTTCGTAGATAAGTAATTTCTAGTGACTATGTTATATATCTTCAAGAGTCTGATTATTATATTGGACTAAAAGATGATCCATGTTCATTTTCAACAGTCATGAGTGAAGAAAACTTCACACTTTAGTATGATGCCATGAAAGAAGAGATAGAATCTATGACTAAAAATAAAGTCTAAAATCTCGTTGAATTACCAAAAAGAGTCTCTACTATAGGATCTAAATGGGTTTATAAAACGAACTCGGAATCAAAATAAGTCACGAAATAAAAAAATGATCAAAATAGGTCACTTATTTAATAACTTATCAAAATAGGCTAAATGTAATAAATTATTACGTTTTATATATTTTTCTTAACTGACAACTGAAGAAAATAAATAGTAAACATTATTTGTAAAACGTAATAATTTATTACGTTTTACAAACACTGTTTGTAAAACATAATAAATTATTATGTTTTCCACAAAAAAAAGAGAGCAGTGTGTTGTCATATCCATCTTTATGTCAAATCATGTATTTTGTAATAATTTATTACGTTTTACAAACAGTGTTTATACTTTGTAATAAATTATTACAAACAACACCTGTCCATGTCCCATCAACTTTACTTTTTCTATTTTAAATGTAACCCCCACTCCACCCCACGCAGCTAATCATCCCACCCCACCCCAACCCCTTACCTTATTTTAAATGTAACTTTTTACTACGTTTTTATAAATAAATTTTTTAATTACACATTCTTTATTTTTTTATTTATAAAAAGTAACTTTTTAATACTATTTAAAATAAGGTAATGGGTTGGGATGGGGTGGGATGGTTAGCTGCATGGAGTGGGGTGGGGGGTACATTTAAAAGAGAAAAAGTAAAGTCAATGGGACATGGACAGGTGTAGTTTGTAATAATTTATTATAAAGTACAAATACTGTTTGTAAAACGTAATAAATTATTACAAACTACATGATTTGACATAAAGATGGATATGACAACACATTGCTCTTTTTTTTTATTTTTTGTGGAAAACGTAATAAATTATTACGTTTTACAAACAATATTTACTATTCATTTTCGTCAATTGACTGTTAAGAAAAATATATAAAACGTAACAATTTATTACATTTAGCCTATTTTGGTAACTTATTAAATAGGTGACCTATTTTGGTTATTTTTTTTATTTCGTGGCTTATTTTGGTTCCGAGTTCTTATAAAACCAAAAGAGACTCATCTGGTAATGTTGAGCGATATAAATCTAGACTTGTAGCCAAGGGTTTCACTCAAAAAGAAGGTATTGATTACCATAAAACCTTCTCTCCTATGTTAAAGAAGGATTCATTAAGAATAATCATGGCATTGGTAGCTCATTTTGATTTAGAGCTACATCAAATGGATGTGAAAACGGCTTTCTTGAATGAAGATCTTGAAGAAGAGGTATACATGCGTCAGCTTGAAGGATTTAGTGATAAGAATGAAAGTCACCATATTTGCAAGTTGAATAAATCTATCTATGGACTAAACCAGACTTCCCGCTAGTGGTATATTAAATTTCATAATGTTGTTTCTTCATTCGAATTTATGGAGAACATCATTGATCAATGTATATACCTTAAGATAAGTGGGAGTAAATATATTTTCCTAGTCCTAAATGTGGATGACATTTTACTTGCTAGTAATGATTTGGGGTTGTTGCATGAGATGAAACAGTTTCTTATTCAAAATTTTGAAATGAAGAATATGGGTGAAGCCTCATATGTTATTGGCATAGAGATTCACAGAGATAGATCTCAACGATTTCTTGGACTATCTCAAAGAGCCTACATTGAAAGAATACTGAAAAGATACGGAATAAAAAACTGTTCACCTATAGCAGCACCTATCATTAAAGGTGACAAATTCTCAATGAATCAATGCCCCCAAAATTCATTGGAACAACAGCAAATCAAAGGCATTCCATATGCTTCACTTATTGGGAGCCTTACGTATGCACAGGTCTACACTAAACTTGATATTGCCTTTGTAGTAGGAATGCTTAGCAGATACCAAAGTAACCCTGGTCTTGATCATTGGAATGCTGGCAAAAGGGTTTTCTAGATATTTATAAGGAACCAAGGATCTTAAACTTACATATAGATATTCTGAATCATTGGAAGTCATTGAGTATTCAAACTCCGATTTCGCTGAATGCAAAGACAGTGATAAATCTACTTCTAGATACATTTTTCTTCTTGCTGAAGGTGTTGTGTCTTAGAGAAGTGTTAGCTAGGCAAACTATTGTTTCACATCCACAATGAAAGATGAATTTATAGCATGCTATGAAGCTACATTATAGGCGTTATGGTTGAAGAATTTTACTTCAGGACTTAAAGTTGTCGATTCTATTCCAAGATCATTAAAATTATTTTGTGATAATTCAACTGCGGTATTTTTTTGAAGAAGAATAAGAGTGGCAGCCGAAGTAAGCATATCAACATAAAGTATTTGATGGTTAGAGATCATGTCAAGAAACAAGTTGTGAGTTTTAAACATGTTAGTACTACTTTGATGATTGTTGATCCTATGACTAAAGGTTTACCAGTTAATGTTTTCAAGGATCATGTGATCCGTATGAGACTTAGTAACTCATTGTAATCTTGCTATATTCTCTAACAATTTGTCTAGACATTATCATTTTTATATACATGAGCGTGCACATTTTGATTTTCATGTATTATAAAGTGATCACTGGATCAAATAAAGTTGGATTCTGAATGACTTATATTAAGCTCATTTATAAAGTTGTTGGACACTTTATTTAGAACATATTGTACATCATAATACATGGAAGGAAGTGTTTGATTAAGAGCATGACTGCCATGATTCTTGTATTAATATATTCTTGATAAAAGTATTTTTTGCATAACTATTAAGTTGAGTGAATATGTGTTTATGGTCATATTGTTTATTTTCACTCATAAAGGATTGTTTGATTTTGATATGTGGGTCAAGTGGGAGAATGTAAGAATATTACGTATTAATAACCCACATATTTTTTGTAAGAAATTTACCTTGTCTCCCAAGTAAGTATTAAATCAGTCAATTACTTTTCCTCCAAGTTATGTATATATGGTATTTCTTTGACGACAAGAAATAACTATGAAAGTCCTTAGGGTTAAAATTATTTGCCTACGAGTCCCTAGCCTACTTATAAATATGCCCGTGACTCCATCAGTCTGGCATAACTTTGATAGACATAGGTTAGAAGATTCTTAGGTGTCTCTTTGCATCTTTTCTTTTTAAGGTTTTGATAAAGGTGATTTTTCACAACACTTGAACAATAATGGTTGAAGGTACGTTTCTATTTATTTTTTCGCTGCGCATTGACTCTGTGTATGTGTTGAAATTTCAACAGTAAGTACTTCTCCATTTTCAACTAGAACTAGAAGTCTAAGTTAAAATTCTGGATATGTCGTTGTTTTGGCAGGTTTCACTTTAACCCAAAGTTAGATGTCTCAATGTGAATTCAAATTAATCGAGTCAAATACAAATATCACATATCAAATTTGCAAAAAATCAATTTGGAATATGTATGCAAGCCTAGTGATAAAAGATTATCTAACTTAATTCGAAGAACATCTTTTGATTTCTCAAACCAGGCTATCTCCAAAAAATAGGGGTATGAGGTATGCGATTGAGATGACGAAAGAGGCAGGGACGGACCTACATTCATTTGTGGGGTGCTCTGGCACCCACTAAACTCGATGCGGAATAGGTAAAATTACATAGAAAATATATAAAAATAGATATATAATATATAAACGCATCCATTAAACAAAAAGTTGGTTGGGTGCATTGGTATTTAGGTCGACTTTAATGTTCTCCACTAGAAGGGATGCCTCGGGTTCAAACCTCATTGAGGTAAATTTTTATTTTTTTGTAATTTTTACATTTTTTAAGCACCCACTATCACTACTAAAAAAAGGCTAAAACCGACCACACAAACAAAAACCGACCACAAAAGCGACCAAACTTTGTGGTCGGTAAAGTTGTGGTAGTTTTTTCAAAACCGACCACAAGTGGTCGTTTTTTTTTAAAATATATATACATATTTAAAATTTATTATTATTTTATTAAAGTTAGAAAAAATTATTTTAGAGAAAAAAAAAATCTACCACATGTGGAAGGTTTTTTATTAAATTAATTAATTAATTTATTAAAAAACCGATCACAAGTGGAAGGTTTTTTATTAAATTAATTAATTAATTTATTAAAAAACCGACCACTTGTGGAAGGTTTTTTTATTAAATTAATTAATTAATTTATAAAAAATCCGACCACTTGTGGAAGGTTTTTTATTAAATTAATTTATTAAAAAACCTACCACAAGTGGTAGGTTTTCTGCAAAAAAAATATTTACAAAACCGATCACTTGTGGTCAGTTTTTCTGAGTATTTTTAAAAAAAATAAAATTTTGAACCCAAATACAAAATATGCAACAACAACAATACAAAAATGCTTTCAAAAGTGTATAGGACATACAAAATGTCCAACAAAATATGAAATACTACAACAATAGTTTCAAAGTACAACACACACAAAAATCAAAAACCTAAGAGTCACTATCATCTAATTCGTCATCGTATTCATATCATCATCCGTGTTGAAATTATCCAGGGGGCCCAGACCCTTTGCAGCCCGAACTGCATCACCAGGACACGGAGAAATATTCCCCGCAATCTGAATGAAACAGCTCATCTGCTGCTGCAGCTTCTTGAATTGTGATGTTGTTGCCTACTTTGTCTTTTTCTGCCTCTCTCTCTGTTCAACAAACTCTTGAGTGAGTTGAGAAATCGTATTTTGTAGGCTTTCAATCGTTTCTCTATCAATTGAAGAGCTAGAGTAAGAAGGGACGGACGAACACCTAACATTATCACCAAAACGTTTTTGTGGTATCCAATCAAATGGCCTCTATTTGCAGGACCCACAACTTTTTTCCACAACTTCTCCTCTACATGTTGGGGTATTAGGTCACCCTGACTTTCAGGAGACAGACTACTACGATATGCATCGAGAAGACGCATATATTCGTCCTATATTCAAAGAAAGTTAATACTAAGAGTCAAAAAATATTAAAATGATTATAATTGAATAATATCAACTTTAAGAAAAAAAATCATAAATTAAAAATTTGTCACTTACATGGACAACTTTTGCACGAGCTTCAACCCAGACATCTTCATCAGTTGGGTTCTTTTTTTTATCACATGAGTCTCCTCGTATAACTCAAAATGTGGTATTTTCTTACCCTTTTCTTTTTCCTGCATATGAAAAAATTATCAATGTTCAAATAATTAAAAATTTAAATATATAGAAACAAACAATTAAAACTGTAAAAGTTACATACCATTATTTTCATCACAGCAAGAGTACTTCTGGCACCCGCAGTATGTAGGGAGCCACCCTTGGATGATGCCCGAGCTTTCTTTTCCTTTTCACTCAACAATTTGTATTCTTCATTATTCCAATAGAGAAGATACAATTGCCATGCGGATTCAGGAATCCTCTTAGGTCTTACCGATTTCTTTCGGGCATATTCCAAGAGATTGTTAAATCTGGCTCTACATCTAATGAAAAAGTTCTTCTTTATACAAAATTTATTTGCATCATCCCACCAGTTAAATTTTTATAACAAAAATATAATATTCAATCTTTTGATATAACAAAATGTAAATAAGTAGTCGATAAGTTAAATTTCGTACCTTAAATTCTTCAAACATTCTATCCCTGTCAAGTTCTGGAACCTTTTGCCAGCTGGTCCAGTAGCCGTTGAAGTGGCGAGTAATGCATGTTTACGCCTTTTTTCCAGCTCCACCATCCGGCCTAAACCTATAACAGAACATCAAACATTAATTTCATAGAGCATAATAATATAGTAATGAAAAAATGAGTAACGTTATTATATTTAAAAATCTTACCCTTTTCCAACTGGAACAAGATAAATCCTCCCAGAATCATCTTTGTCTCCTGGCTGCGTAATAAGTGATGGTGGATGCACTGGCGTGGGTGGATCTGAAGCACCAGATGGAGTGCCTCCAAGCCGAAGATCCAACAACCCAATAGATCCCACAGAATCACAATGTGAAGCTGCGTGACTGCTGCAGGAGGGTATCGATGATGGTACATGTCTTGAAGGGCCAACGTCTGTATGATAGTATTGTGCTGTAGGTGGCACAGTCATAGGAGCAGAATGAGTCGGTGCAGACCCATGTAGTGGCCCCCCATGCATAGGAGTAGGTATCGAATCCTATGACAACCTAGAATGTGAGGGTTGTACTGGCGCGTTAGCAAACCAACCCTCAGATATATGAATACCTTGTGGTCATCTGTAAGGCAGAGGTTGTCGATTCTTTTTTGATTTTGTAGTATCAACTTTTTCCTTACCTCTATCATCTCTGTCTGACATGTAAATTATGTTAAGTTAATAAGCAGTTAGTTCCTACAAAATAAATATATACGAAAATATTCCAAGTATATAATTTCAAGTTACTAATTCACATTTCAAATCGCTCCAATAACACAATATATAGACAAAAATATTGTTATTACTATATAAATTGTAGAAAAGTAGAAACATCAAAGTAAAACCGTATATTACGTATCAATCTTAAACAAGAAGCATAAAGGTAAATATATAATACAAAGCATATCGACATCAACACATAATAAATACAACCTATACAACTAATATTCATCTTCTAAAGACTCTCCACTAAACCATTCACCCTCTTTGGAGGTTTTCTCATCTGCTACCCACTCAGTCTCTTCTTCCGCAATATTAATTTCTTCAAATATATTTTTTGGGTGATTCAAACCATCCACTAATTCAACGTCTACTAGCTGGTGATTAATCTGAATTTCATTTTGATACGCAGTCTCCAGCACATTCTCAACTTCTACCCGGCCTATAGGCTTTGTTTTGATTACAACCCACCAATCAAACTTGTCATTGCGCAACAGATAAGGAGCATAATACACTTGTTTAGCATTTTGTGCTAAAACAAATGGATTGTAAATAGGATACGAGTTATTGTGGTTCACTTAAATGATGTTATGCTCCCTATGTACTCTTGTGCCTCTTGTGCTTGGATCAAACCACTTCCATCGAAAGAGGACAACTTTTTTTATTGGGAAACCAGTGTACTCCAGTTCTAAGATCTCGTGTATGATGCCAAAGTAATCAACATCATCATCACCTTTAACCCAAACACTAGTATTGTTTGTTTTCCTTGAACTGGAGTGTTGTTCGGTGGAAAATTTAAAGTCATTTACTTTGTATTGGGACATTGCATTAACTTCAACTGGACCCAAAGAAATATCTCTCAAGAGCTAATCGTATGCGGCTGCATTTGGTGAATGGTGTACCTAAAAATATTATACATATATATATTTTAGTTGAGGAATGTGTAAATATTTAAACTTTGTAGAAATATTACACTTACGAACCTCATTTTTAAACCATGTTGCAAAGGATGCATACACTTGATTTTCGTGGAATTGAGTCTTAAATGAACTGAACATGCAACATGGGAAACACAATTAGTTTATTTAAGGAAATGTATAAACAAATAAGATATGTTAAAATTTTAATCTCCTTACTTCAGAAAGGGCTCAATTTCCGGGCAATTCAGCATGACATAAAATGTTGCTGGTTTGCGCTCCATGGGAGTGAGCCGGCGAGTTATGATCTTTTTAGCCTTACAACCAGATTGATTAAAAATTGATATCGGTTGCAAATGAGGTGCATTCACATCGTCCTGGTGACGATTCGGTCGGTTTCTTGAACAAGCAACTTCATCACGAAAGTAGTACGAACAAAATTGAGAAGTTTCTTTTGCAAGTTATGCCTCAACTATAGAGACTTCAATCCTATGTTTGTTTTTGGGACACCTTTTTAATTTTCCAATTGCCCTGTACAATATTAAGGTTAGATGTGTACTATATTTAAAAAACATATGTATGAATTTAAATATATTGCAAATGCTTACCGTTCGAATGGATACATCCACCTAGTTTGAACTGGACCGTCTAGCCGAGCTTCGTGCACAAGGTGAATGGGAAGATGTTCCATCACATCGAAGAACGTTGGCGGAAAAATCTTCTCCAGTTTGTTGGTAATAACAATAATATTGCTTTCCATTCGCGCCAGATTTTCTTCTTTTAATGTGGTGGCACATAAGTCCTTGAAGAACAAACTAATCTCTGCTATTAGTTTCCATATTTTTTCAGATAAACCAACAAAAGTAATTAGAAGTAATTGTTCCATGAAAACATGACAATCATGACTTTTCATTCCATGCAAGATTCCTTGTGTCATATCAAACCTCTTTCCCAAATTTGAGGCATATTCATCGGACATCTTCAAACTTTGAATCCACTCATTTATTTGACGCTTTTGGTTCAAATTGAATGTAAAACTATCCTTGGGATTAAGAACATTGTCGTTGGGCCTCTGCTGTAAGTGTAATTCTCTGCGATTGCAATATTCTGGCAAGTCAAGTCTGGCCTTAGGATTATCCTTTGTTTTGCCGGTGACATCCATAACTGTGTTAGACAAGTTATCAAAATAGTTCTTCTCAGTATGCATGACATCAATATTATTTCTAAGTAAATTATCTGGTCAATATTCTAACTCTCAAAATATACTTTGCTTAGTCCAGTTATGCGAAACACCATATCCATCAAGCCTGTACAATCTTTCCTCACTAGCTTTAGGCAAATCCTGAACTATTTCCCAGACGTCATAACCAGACAGCCTTGGAGGTGGAGCATCATGTTCCCTTCTATTCCTTCTGAATGCATTCTTGAGTCTCCTAAATTCATGATCATGTGGCAAGAAACAACGATGACAATCAAACTATGAATTTTTCCTGTCATGTCTCAATGTGAAGGATTTTGTTTTTTCCATGCAGTATGGACAAGCCATCTTTCCAGTTGTCATCCATCTAGACAACATTCCATAAGCAGGAAAACCATTAACAGTCCATATTAGATATGCACGCATATTGAAATTTTGTTTAAGAGAGATGTCCCAAGTTTCAACCCCCTCAAGCCATAAAATTTGAAGTTCATCGATCAAAGGTTGCAAGTAGACATCTATTCCACTTTTTGGATTACGCGGGACAGGAATAACACAATTCAGAAATATATACGGACTACTCATCAACATTTCAAGAGGAAATTATAAGGAGTGATAAATACAGGCTAACATGAATATGGCGCACCACCAACTGAAAAATGAGAGAACTCATCCGCACATAATCCTAATCGAATATTGCGTGGCTCAGCTGCAAAATCTGGATAAGTTGCATTAAAATACTTCCAAGCCTCTCCATCAGAAGGATGACACATAGCACCAGTGAGCCTTCTATTTTCACTGTGCCATCTCATATGAGGAGCAGAGCTGTTTGAAACATACAACCTCTTCAACCTTGGTATAAGAGGTAAATAATGCATCACCTTAATAGCAATTTGATTTCCAGTAGAACCACGCTTATATCGAGAGTGTTGACAAAACTTACAGAACTCTAGGTTAGCATCTTCCTTAAAGTATAACATGCATCCATTTTCACAACAATCAATTGTAACCGAGGAGAGACCTAACTTTGACACCAATCTTTTTGCCTTATAGAAAGAATCAGGAACCTCCAAGCCGGGGTCAACTAACTCTTTAATAAGGTCTATCATTGAGTCCATTCCTCCTTCAGCAATATTCCAGTCAGATATAGTACTTAGTAATCTAACAGAAACAAACAAACGAGAGTGTGAACACCCGTCAAACAAAAGATGACTAGCAGCATGCAATTCTTTGTAGAAATTGCCCGTTTCGCTATTAGGAACATCTTCAACGGTTTCCCTAATGTCAACCCCATGGTGCATTCTAAAAGCATCGTGCACCATTTCTGTCATCCTAGTATGTTGATATTCATTATGCCATGTAGATGTACTACTTTCTCCAGCAACCAAGTTATTTTGCGCTACATTCCCATGAAAACCACACAATCTTAAAAAGTTCTCGTGAAACTCCTTTCTATAAAGATGTTCCTTCACATCTTCTTCACTTACAAGATTTATACCATCACATCTAACACAAGGACAACGAATAACTCGATAACGTGTCCACATATCGAGTGTCTTAGCATGTTCAACAAATCTTTTGACACCTTCAAAAAATTCCTCCCTAATACCCGCTCTAGTATCATTGTTCCGTTGATGTATTCAGCTATAATCAGGTTCCATCTACGCAAACAATCAGATACAACTAATTAGATGAAGTCACAAAACACAAAAATTACCTTGAAAATCCCTATACTTAACCATTTTCTAGAGACTTAGTCACTTACCAAGTCACATTCAAAACACAAAAACTCAACTTTAAAGTCCCTATACTTAACCATTTTCAAGTGAATAAGTCACCTAACAAACCATATTCAAAACACAAAATCACCTTTAAAGTCCCTATACTTAACCATTTTCAAGTGAATAAGTCACTTACCAATTCACATTCAAAACACAAAAATCACCTATAAAGTTCCTATATTTAACCATTTTCTAGTGACTAAGTCACTTACCAACTCAAATTCAAAACACAAAAATCACCTTCAAAATCCCTATACTTAACCATTTTCTAGTGACTTAGTCACTTACCAACTCACATTCAAAACACAAAAATCACTTTTAAAGTCCCTATACTTAACCATTTACAAGTGAATAATTCACCTAACAAACCATATTCATAACACAAAAATCATCTTTAAAGTCCCTATACTTAACCATTTTCAAGTGAATAAGTCACTTACCAACTCATATTCAAAACACAAAAATCACCTATAAAGTTCTTATACTTAACCATTTTCTAGTGACTAAGTCACTTACCAACTCAAATTCAAAACACAAAAATCACCTTCAAAATCCCTAAACCATTTTTTAGTGACTTAGTCACTTCCCAACTCATATTCAAAACACAAAAATTACCTTTAAAAGTCCCTATATTTAACCATTTTCAAGTGAATAATTCACCTAACAAACCATATTCATAACACAAAAATCACCTTTAAAGTCCCTATACTTAACCATTTTCAAGTGAATAACTCACTTCCCAACTCACATTCAAAACACAAAAATCACCTATAAAGTTCTTATACTTAACCATTTTCTAGTGACTAAGTCACTTACCAACTCAAATTCAAAATACAGAAATCACCTTCAAAATCCCTATATTTAACCATTTTCTAGTGACTTAGTCACTTACCAACTCACATTCAAAACACAAAAATCACCTTCAAAATCCCTATACTTAACCATTTTCTAGTGACTTAGTCACTTACCAACTCTCATTCAAAACACAAAAATCACCTTTAAAGTTCCTATACTTAACCATTTTCAAGTGAATAATTTACCTAACAAACCATATTCATAACACAAAAATCACCTTTAAAATCCCTTTACTTAACCATTTTCAAAGTGAATAATTCACCTAACAAACCATATTCAAAACACAAAAATTACCTATAAAGTTCCTATACTTAACCATTTTCAAGTGACTAAGTAACTTACCAACTCAAATTCAAAACACAAAAATCACCTTCAAAATTCCTATACTTAACCATTTTCTAGTGACTTAGTCACTTACCAACTCACATTCAAAACACAAAAATTACCTTCAAAATTCCTATACTTAACCATTTTCTAGTGACTTAGTCACTTACCAACTCACATTCAAAACACAAAAATCACCTTTAAAGTCCCTATACTTAACCATTTTCAAGTAAATAATTCACCTAACAAACCATATTCATAACACAAAAATCACCTTTAAAGTTCCTTTACTTAACCATTTTCAAAATGAATAATTCACCTAACAAACCATATTCAAAACACAAAAATCAACTATAAAGTTCCTATACTTAACCATTTTCAAGTGACTAAGTAACTTACCAACTCAAATTCAAAACACAAAAATCACCTTCAAAATTCCTATACTTAACCATTTTCTAGTGACTGGGTCACTTACCAACTCACATTCAAAACACAAAAATCACTTTTAAAGTCCCTATACCTAACCATTTTCAAGTGAATAATTCACCTAACAAACCATATTCATAACACAAAAATCACCTTTAAAGTCCCTATACTTAACCATTTTCAAGTGAATAACTCACTTCCCAACTCACATTCAAAACACCAAAATCACCTATAAAGTTCCTATACTTAACCATTTTCTAGTGACAAAGTCACTTACTAACTCAAATTCAAAACACAAAAATCACCTTCAAAATTCCTATACTTAACCATTTTCTAGTGACTTAGTCACTTACCAACTCACATTCAAAACACAAAAATCACCTTCAAAATCCATGTACTTAACCATTTTCTAGTGACTTAGTCACTTACCAACTCACATTCAAAACACAAAAATCACCTTTAAAGTCCCTATACTTAACCATTTTCAAGTGAATAATTCACCTAACAAATCATATTCATAACAGAAAAATTACCTTTAAAGTCCCTATACTTAACCATTTTCAAGTGAATAATTACCTAACAAACCATATTCATAACACAAAAATCACCTTTAAAGTCCCTTTACTTAACCATTTTCAAAGTGAGTAAGTCACCTAACAAACCATATTCAAAGCACAAAAATCACCTACAAAGTCGCTATACTTAACCATTTTCAAGTGACTAAGTCACCTAACAAACCATATTCAAAACTCAAAAATCACCTATAAAGTTTCTATACTTAACCATTTTCAAGTGACTAAGTAACTTACCAACTCATATTTAAAACACAAAAATCACCTTCAAAATCCCTATACTTAACCATTTTGAAGTGACTAAGTCACCTAACAAACCATATTAAAAACACTAAAATTTCCTTAAGGTTCCAACACTTAACCATTTTAAAGTGACTAAGTCACTTAACAACTCACATTCAAAACACAAAAATCACCTTGAAAATCCCTATACTTAACCATTTTCTACTGACTAAGTAACTTACCAACTCGCATTCAAAACACAAAAATCACCTTGAAAATCCATATACTTAACCATTTTGAAGTGACTAAGTCACCTAACAAACTATATTAAAAACACTAAAATCCCCTTTAAGGTTCCAACACTTAACCATTTTCATGTGACTAAGTCACTTAACAACTCACATTCAAAACACAAAAAACACCTTGAAAATCCCTATACTTAACCATTTTCTACTGACTAAGTCACTTACCAACTCACATTCAAAAAATAAAAATCACCTTCAAAATTCCTATACTTAACCATTTTGAAGTGACTAAGTCACCTAACAAATCATATTCAAAACACTAAAATCCCTTTTAAGGTTCCAACACTTAACCATTTTCAAGTGACTAAGTCACCTAACAAACCATATACTTAACCATTTTCACACAACTAAGTCACCTAAGAAAGCACATTCAACAAACAATCAACAACTATGCTAGTGAATCGCACAAGGCCACACACGGTTTCACTAGACTTCAATATGAACAATAAAAAGAAGATAACAACAATGCTAATGAATCGAACAAGGCCACACACGGCTTCACTAGACTTCAATATGAAAAAAAAATAACACTTTACTATAACAAATTAGAGAGAAGTCAACTTACCTTTGCTTGGCCTAAATTAAAGTCAAAGCGACAAGCGATCACCGAAAAAATAGCAAAGCAATCCTTTTCCTGAATTCAGATTCTGTCAAACGGTAACATTAAATTTCAAGCTACACACTAGGCATGTAGAATTAAAAAATCTTGATCATTACGCAAAATAACAAATGTCTTGTCATCCTTATTTACTCGTATTTTTATTGACAACATTGAGATTTTAGTGACAATATTGAGATTTTATAGTCGGAATGTGGTCGAAAAATAAGGTAGTTCCGACTACTTTCTATTTCAATTTTATAGTCGCTTTAGTATCCTATTTCAATTTTAACAAGATGCAACTATTTTATTTCCAGTTGTCTGGCCCCAAAAATATTCCTAGTCATATCAAAACCATAAATAAAGACACAACATAAGTTAGAATTCTCAATAATGTTGCTTTGGTCAAAGTGACTCTTCCTCACTTCAAGAGATGCTTGTATTTTTAATATCCTTCTAATCTTCTTTCAAAATTCATGATCATGGTCACCTACTGTTAAAACTCTCTCCTTATGTTTTTCTCCCAGTGAGTACTTTTCACGGAGAGTCCAAGAACCCTACCTTATCCATGCACTAATATTATGTATTTCTCCAACTGAACTTCAGTATTTTTCATGATAACACATAATTCAAACATAGTTTTCAACTGAACCGGGGTTCTTGGTTTTAGTCACTTGGAACCTTAAAAGGGATTTTAGTGTTTTAAATTAGTACCTAAAGGAAGTTTTTGGAACTTACCGGATCTAGGGGCGGCGGAGAACGGCGATGGAGAACGGCGGCATACGGTGGCACACGGTAGACCGGTTTGATTTGGAGAATTTTTTGGTTGAAATCGCGATTTTGAAACTGAGGGGGGGTTGTTTCTGATTTGGGGATTTAATATATTTAAGTGGGTCGGGTCGGGTTGGGCTTTAATTAATCAATTTTTTTTTTAATAGTTTATGAAATTTTTCAAAAATTCCAAAAAAGCTACCACAAGTGGTCGGTTTTTTGAAAATTTTGAAAAACCAACCACATGTGGTCGGTTTTCATAAAATATTCTAATTAGTTAAAATATAATTTTTTTTATAAATTAGTTAGAAAAAATGTTAATCAATTAATTCATTAATTAAGTAAATTAAAATTTTACAGAAATGATCACAAGGAAAATTAAATATTTATGTCATGCCAATCGTGATTTTACTATATTATCCCTAATTAATTAACATAAATCAGTTACGTATTAAAAAATTAAAAATATTTAATAAAAATATTGAAATGGACATTTAAAAAATATTAATCAATTAATTAAGTTAATTAAAATTTTACAAAAATAAATTCTTTTTTGATGTTTTCCATTAACTTGAAACTTATATGGGATCACTTTAAAAAAAAAAATCACAACTCTTTATTAAGATAATTTTAGTATGTCCCTTATAGTTAGTACAATAAAAAAATATTATAAATTACAATAATTAAAAACTAAAATTATTTAAAAAACATAATTGATTATCAATGGCACATAAGTTTGAATAACTTATAAAAATATTGTTATACAAATTTCATCAATCTAAATATAATAATATATGTCTAACTTATAATTTATCAACCAAATGAGCAAAGGTTTTAATTCAATGATAAAATTACATGACGTAAAATTTTTAAGGATCAATATTGGGCCGTGCGTAGCACGACGTAAGACCACAAGTATGTATGTATATATATATATGTGTGTGTGTGTGTGTGTATAATATCGTAGTTAAAAGTTAATTAACCAAAAATTTATCCGAATTTTCAAAATTCATTGATATATATATATACCTCGTTCGTAAAACAATGTGTTAATCAAAAAAATTATCGATTATTTCTGTTATGTTAATTTGCGTCTGTCTACATTATATTGACACAAAATAGTATATCTATTTCATCACTACACGAGATCGATATACATATATATAAATATATTCAATTGGCTATTAACATTCAAAGACGTACTACAAACATCACATACCCGATTTTTCTACCCCATAATAATATACAACGTATTTCACAGAAACTCAGTTGAATTATCGGTTGGTTTATCTTATGTCATTAATATACCTTCACTATATATATATTACCGACAATATCAATACGTACAATATACATCACATACGTACACGAGTATCTTATCCAATAATATAATGCGACATATTTCATATACGTACTATATACATCACATACCCGATTTTACCATCCCATTGTATTTCACATATACTCAAATAAATTATTGGTTGATTTATCTTATGTCATTAATATACCGTCGCTATATAATATCTATATATTATATATACACATGTACATACACACACATATACACATTATCGACTATATCAAGTTCAAAATACGTACTATATACATCACATGTATACAAGTATATTATCCAATAATATAATGTGATGTGTTTCTTATACATACTTAGATTAGTGATCGATTAATTATATTTGATTAGCTTAATATATTAGGTTTTGATTATATATATAATTAGGTGTTACTAAAAATTATTTATTTTTTAATTTTTAGTTTTTAATTTTTAATTTTTTAATTATATAATTTTTATTTTTTTTATTTCAAAAATCAACCACTAGTGGAAGGTTTTTACAAGTATTTAAAAAAAAAAAAAACCGACCACTTGTGGTCGGTTTATTTAAAAATAAATTAAAAAAGAATTTTAAAAACCTACCACAAGTGGTCGGTTTTTTTAAATATTTTTAATTAAATTTTTTTTTAAAAAAAAACGACCACTAATGGTCGGTTTTATTATTTTTTTAAATTTTTATTTGTTAAATAAATAATAATTATTATTAAAATTATTGTAATAATTAATTTTATATTTTAAAATAAAAAAGCTTCCACTTGTGGTCGCTTTTTTTAATAAAAAGAAAATTAAAAAAAATTAAGATCCGACCACAACTTGTGGAAGGTTTTCTGTGGTCGATTTTTTTCTGTTTTTTTAGTAGTGTATTCTTAAATTCCGGATCCGCCACTGGAAAGAAGGCAGAGTGTCCTAATCAGAAGTCTCGAGCTAGACTTTTAGACATGCAACTATTTTTGACAGGTTTCACATTACCCCAAAAGTGATATGTCTCGATGTGAATTTGAATTAGTCGACTTCAATGCTGATACCAGTTATCTAGTTTGGAAGGGGGAAAAAAATCAAACTGGAATATGTATGCAAATTGCAACAGCCGCCCCATGTTATTGATTGTGAGAGGTGTGACCCCATTAGTTGATTGATCACTACATCTTCTTAATAAATAAACATTGACCTAACCATGCAACATTATATATATGGGGACAACCAAAAAAAAGTTTTCCTTTGAATAAGACACCCATATCCATTGGAAACTTTACTATTTCTCCCAAGTGAATCTTTCAACAAAGATATGTTTTAATTTTCCATTTTAAACCTTTTTTTTAGATAGAAATGAGGGACAATTATAGATATAGAGTTGTCAAAGCAAGTTGATCCAGTCCAAACCAGTTTAGAGCAAACAAGACTGGTTAGATAAAAGAGAAAATGATAATACAATTCAATATGATATCTCGTGAAAAGGAATAAAACATACACATCAAAGGCCATACTGTAAATAAACATAATTAAATAAATAACAAGTGTTTACTTTAATAACTCATGTTTTTAAGTACTAAGACGATCATATACTTCAACTCGACGAATTTTCGATTTTGGTAGTAATTTTCTTTGATCATTTGGACTCACCTTTGAACTTTTGCCTTTGAAACAAAAAGGCACTTAGTAAAATGCAATTGTGATTTGTGAATTAAGAAAGAGTGGAAGGTGTTGATACCTTAAATTATTTTGGGAACCTAGAATCCTAGTTAAGTTATATACTAAACTTGGCTGTCAAAAGTTATTTATAGATTGCCTTTTAACTTTACGAGCGACTTAATACCTCTTATTATTATTGATGGTTGTGGGCTTGGTGAAACCAGCGATCATGGTGTTATTGGTGATGTTGGTGGTCTAGTTATGCGTATACAAACGTCATATATATGTGAATTAAAATATATGTAAAGATACAAATTTATTTATTTCTAACATGACATGTATGTGTGGAGCACTTCACTACATGAAATTAGTGTTACACTTCACGGGGTGATATTAATTTCACTTCAAATCAGAATTGACGTATTAAATCTTTGGATACTTGTGCATTTTCGCAATTATTTATCACCAACCACTTTCTCCAATTGAAAAAAAAAAAAAAAAAAAAACTTAAACGTTCAAATTAAAATGTAACAAGAAAAAGAAGATGAAACTCTAAAGTAATAAAAACAACCCTTGACATGCACCTTCAATGGAATAATTACAATTGGAAGTCAATATCAATTCTTTATCATATGTGGAAGTGCATGGAACTATATCTATGAAGAGACTTATAAAGACTTCCTCAAATCTTTTCACTTTAATTTTCTAGTCAATATGTCTCCCCTAAAGTTGGCTTCTACAAATTATGACCCTACCACTAAAGATATCTTTATGTTCCAAGATTTTTCTTCAACCAATTCAGCGTTTGCCACTACTTTTATAGCCCGTAATAAATATTTGTTAAAATTTAAATATGAGATTTTAGATTTTCGATCTACTTTATTGACTACTAAATCACACCTTTTAGTGCGATCCATGCTTTTTTCAATTAACTTATTATATATAAAAGGAAAAAAAAAAATCCTTTTGGCCATAAAATTTGACCATAATAGTAATAAATTTTATTCACATTATAAATTAATTTTCTTTTGGACATTTTTGCCCCTTTCATCTTAAATTTAAAATTTTTTCATTACTTATTTTACTATTCTTTCCCAATTAATTGAAAACTATCCCAATACATGAGAATGGACAAATTAACATAATTTTCATAAATATAATTGCATAGTACTTATTGCTTGAAAATAATAGTCTAGGATAAAAATAATAATATAAAATTAATTAATTATATTCTCATATATCCAAAATCAGTGTGACCAAAGTAGTATTATCTGAAATTTTTAATTTAACATTATATATTTATGTATCATATCTACTTAATTATGCGTTTTATCATATAAATAATTCTTATTTTTTTAATTTTAAATTTTAAATTTTATATCTCTTTATTTTATATAGATAAATAGGAGCTATAGATATATATCTTAAAATCTATCAAAATTTTGAATAACTTTCAGATTTTTATTTTTGTTGAAATCCGATTCATAGTTTAGTATTACATAAAATAAGCAATTATCGAAATTTCCAACACAAAAAATTAATTATTTTCTTATGAATTCAGTTTTATAATTTTAATTATGCTATAATTTTTCTCATGATAATTCAAATATATTTTTTTTTATTTAAAATCTTTTCTATCTATTTTTAGAAGTAGAGCAGAAAGAAGTCAACATAACATTTGAAAATTTCGCTTAAAAATTTTCTTAGTTGAAAAAAAAAATTGCCCCATGTTAATCTTACACTTAAATTATATATAAATGATAAGAAAAATACATAAAGAAAAGAATAAAAATATTTACGAGTTTTAAAACTAAAAGTTTGCACAGTTAAACAATTTTTAATATAATATAAAAATGTTTTAATAAAAACTTAAAACACTTTAGACATGGTAGACATTGACAAGTTATAAAATCATATAGTTCATAAGTGTCGACTTTAATTAACAATAACCTAAGAGAGTCACACATTGAAGTTGTAGTTTTTCGTCACTATGTTACGCCGATTTGATAACTTAGGAACCATTATTTATATTTTTATTAATATATATGACTTCTAATTAAGGAACTATATTAATTTTTATGTTTATATAAATTTAAAATACAAATTTGAATAGTTCTTTTAAAAAATATATTGTTTAAAAATATTTCAATAGTGATAGTCAAAGCTCAAATTACTTTAGACATGATAGATATCGATACAAAATAAAAATCATATAGTTTAAAAAATGTCGATATTGGTTAAACATCAATTCAAAAAAGTCACACATTAATGTTATAGTCTTGCGATCCTATGCACTTTAATTATTATATTTGTTAACTGGTGAATTAAAAATATAATTATTAACCGGTGAGTCATTAATTATATTTGTTATTAATATGAACTTTAACTAAGTAATTTTATTTTTATGTTTTAAAAAATCGAACAACATATTTAAATAGTTTTAAAATATAATTAAAAAAAAATTCTATAACAATTGTCTAAATTCAAAATTCTTTAGACATGATAGATATTAACACATTATAAAAATTATAGAATTCAAAATTGTTGGCCCTAGTAAACATCAGCCCAAAATAATCACTCGTTATAGCTATTAAGCTAATCATTGTCATAATTTCTTAGTACTCTAAATAAAAATTAACTTTGTCCGCATTTAAATATTTTTACATTTCTTAATAACCTGAAGTAGAAAAATTGATTAATTACAATATTTTGTTTGAAATAATTTATTACGGTTGCAAGCTGAGGTTACTATTGCTAAATTAGAGGTTACTATTGCTAAATTAATTTTTATCGTGAAAATAATTTTTTCACTTACACTAGGCATGTTGTAGGTGAAAATTAAAAAGAATTGAAAAATTGAATAACTAAAATTAAAGATAGGTAAAACTTATCTGCTATCACCTAACATTGATTCTATCACATAAAAAAATTCAAACATAAACGTCATTTAACTTTAAAAATTAATATATTTATGACATAAAAATATTCTATCTTTAAAGTTTAGAACACAAAAATTATTTGATCACATTTTTGTGTACTATTTAGAAAATAACAAATTAAAGGACATATAAATAACAAATGTAAATAATTAATAAAATTGCTTAATTAAAGGACATATTAAAAACAAATCTTAATAAATAGAACTTAAGTTTATTAATTTTTATATTTTTTATTAATATGTCCTTTAATTAAGTAATTTTATTAATTATTAAATTTTAAATAAATTTAAGTTTTATTTAAATATAATTTGAAAATATTTCAATGTCAATAGTCACAATTCAAAATACTTTAAATATGGTAAATATCGATATATTATAAAAAGTATATTTTAATAGAATAAAAGTATTATAAATCACAATAATTAAAAATTTAAATTATTTTAATGATTTATTATCTAAATTACTAGTTTAGGTGTACGCGTCTCGCGCGTGTACCTCAGTTTATCAAGTTCAAACGTTGCACTAAATAGGATATTTGTTTAAATAATAAAGATGAATACAATAATTAAATTCAAAATCTTTTGGAGATTTAATTAATTAAACCTAACCTTTACCAAAAAAATTGTCAAAATCGATCGACATTCATCTACCACTTATAAACCGCAACAAAACATGCGATGATAAAAACATCAAAATAATATAATTAAATCTAACCTTTACACAAAAATTTTCTTAAAGTCGTATGACACTCATCTACCACATGTGAACTATAATAAAATAATATAATAATAAAGATATCAAAAAAATACAACTAAACTTAACCTTTACATGAAAAAATTCTCAAAACAGAGATATAAATACAATACAATTAAACCTAATCTTTATCTAAAAAATTTCTCAAAGTCGACCGACATTCATTTACCACATGTAAATTCATCTACCACATGCAAATTCATCTATCACTTGTAAATTCATCTACGACGTGTAAACTATAAATATATCTTTATTAATAAATAAACATGCCTATTATACTATAAATATATAGTCATCGGATTAAAATTCTAGTTTCACTTTTTTTAATCTTATTTTTGAATAAAATTATTTGATATCATTAGAATTCAATTCAGTTAGTACTTTTCTAAAAGCTAGATTATTAATTTAACTAAATCTCCTAATATCTCACGTGGATAAAATAAAAAAAATAAAAAATTCATATACAATTAGAGTGGCTAACCAATTTCTTATGACGAAATATAATCTAAAGAATTTGGTAAAAGTTATAAATAAGTCAATTTCAAATTATTTATTATATATGAGTCATTATAAAAAAATCACAAAAATTATTTCAGTTATATCAATTACCTATCCAGAATAAATGATAATTTATTATTTAAACTTCAAAACATACAAAAATCATTAAAGAAAACTTCTCAATTAGTAGAAGTCTAACAAAAATGCATAATAATTTATTTTTATAACATAAAAAATATACTAAAATTTTAGAAAACTTACCTCAAATCACAAGAAAAATTGTCTCTTCAATCATAAATACTGTTAATATTTCACCAAAAACTTCTCAATTAGCAGTTGTCTATCACGAATACATGATGATTTGTTATAAACTTCAAGAACATACTAATTAAAATTTTAGAAAACTACCTCAAATCACAAGCAAATTTATTTCTTTAATCATAGATATTATCAAGATTGTAAACATCAAAAACAAAAATTTTAGAAAACATACCTTAAATCACAATCAAATTTATGAACAACGATAATAAAGAAAAGAATTATTTGAGAACTATATTGTCGACGTATTATTGTAAAAAGGAAGAATTCTCAATTTATAAGAAATTTGAGGTTTAGTTTACTTTCCTTCTTTGTCAATTTAATTTGTATTTATTTAATGTAATAAATTAGCCTTTGTGATTTTTTTGTTTTCATGTTCTGTTTGATTTTTCTTTTTTCTTTTTTCTTCTATTTTTCTTTTTCCTTTTTCCCTCCACACGTTTTCTTTCTTTCTTTTTAATTCAATTTAGCTTTCTTTCCATTTATGTATTTCCTTTTTTTGTTCTTTTTTTTTTTTTTTTGCTTTAGACGTTTTTTTTTTCTTATTCTTTTCAATACAAATCAAAATTATTTTTCATTTATTTAACTTATTAATAAATTATATATAAGGTAAGATTTGAATTGATTTAGAACTTTCTTTCCTAACTCAATAAGGATTTTAATTAATTTCAAAGTTCTAATATTAATAATAAATAAATAATAATTTGAGGAAAATAATGAAAAGACGATTTTGTCTAAAGAAGAGACTTTTAATGAAGGGCAACAAGTTCAAATCACTTTTCTAAGAGTCTTCACAGTTTTAATATATTATAGATATTTATGTCACGTAAATTGAGACAAAAAATAGCACGGGCATGTTAATGTCCAGTATCTATATAAATGTGAAATTTTACAAATAAATTACGTCAAATTTCTATATCATAGATGTAGTGGTTTCGACATGCTTGTCAACTGCTTCAATAATGATTTTACTATATCAATCCTAATTAATTATTATAAATATTTATGCACTAAAAATTAATAATATTTAATTAAAAATAAATACTTATGATATGTCTGCTTCAACCATTCAACCATCATTTTACTAAGTATGACCCTTAATTAATTATTATAAGTCATCTAAATATTAAAAAGTTAACAATATTTAATAAAAAAGATAAAATAGACATAAAATGATAAATTAACCCTTGATGTTTTAAATTAACTTGATGTCTTATATTAGACCCACTTAAATTTTTCACAATTTCGACATGCTTGTCAGCTGTTTCAACCGTGATTTTACTATATTGTCCCTAATTAATTAATATAAGTTATTTATGTATTAAAAAATTAATAATATTTAATTAAAAAAATAAACATTTATAACATGTCTGCTTTAGCTGCTTCAACCTTCATTTTACTAAATATCACTCCTAATTAATTATTATAAGTCACTTAAGTATGAAAATGTTAATAATATTTAACATAAAGGTGAAATAGACATAAAATGATAAATTAACTCTTAATGATTTAAATTAACTTGACGTCTTATATACCCACTTAAATTTTTTTCACAAATATTTTTTATAGTAATTTTGTTATATCACTTTTAATTAGTTGTTGTAAGTCATTTAAGACATGTTCGCTTCGTTGCTTCAATCATAATTTTACTATATTACCCTTAATTAGTTATTATGGTCATTTAAGCATTGTGCCACTTAAATGGACATTTGTAATTTATTTATCTCACTTATAAAGGATGATAAACAGACAATATTAATGTTGTAGTCTTACACATCTATGTAAGTGAAATTGATTACTTAAGAATCATTACTTTGTAACGAACTTTTCCTCTAAATAAATAATTTTATTAATTATTATATTTAAATAAATTTAAACTATATTTAAATATAATTCAAAAATATTTCAAACGCCACAGTTAAAATTCAAAACACTTTAGACATAATAGACACTGTCACACGTCAAACTCCATATAATTCATATGTATTGACTCTAGCTAACGACAACAAAAAAGAATCACACTATAATAATGTAATCTTACACTCCAATTTTACACCAATTTGATAACTTACAATTCATTTTTTATATTTGTTATTAATACGACCTTTAATTAAGTAATTTTATTCATTAATATGTTTAAATATGATCACTAATTAAGTAATTGATGTGACCTAGTTTTCTACTGAAAAGAAATTCTAACCAAAATTAATTTGATTTATTTTTAACTACAAAAGGTCAAACTCGAAATCAACCCGACATTACATTTATTCATTTTTTTGCAAATATTTATACATAAAATATCTATTTTAATGTAATTATACATACTTTTTAAATTTCATAATTTTTATTTTTACATATTATTTTAGGCTTGAATTTAGAATAAAATTTTATAGTCTACAGATGTTAGTAATTCAAATAAAGCTGAAATAAAAAATAAATCAATATTAATATTAACAAATTCAATTCAATTCAACACAAAAATGATAATATTGTTAGATGTCAATTCTCTAGTTTGTATTGGTTTAGTTAATTAAAATATTTATTTTATTTTTATGTTTTTAATAATTAGTGATGTAACTAATTAATATTCATGAAAATCCTACCTAATTGATCTTTTTTTAGTATATATTGGACCATGTTTTCACTTCAAAGTAGATCTGAATAAATCAAAATATTTCAAATTTTTTTTTTTTTTTAATTGTGAAGATAAAACACCATACAATATTCATTAATAACTTAAATAGAAAATTAAAAACATTTAAAGTTTCTTAAGACATATAGTAATAATTATTCTAATATGATAGCTCTAACTCCACATTCACAGTAATAAGTGACAATGAAATTTTGCCCCAAAAAAAGTGACAATGAAATTATCTAAGAAAAATAATTAATAATTAATTGATATAAAATGAAATTAGAAAACTTAATTTTTACAAAAGGGAAAAGAATAGAAATTTCATTATTGCATCCCAAATAGGATAATGCAAAAGAGAGTAACAAAATCTTGATGTTCTTAGCTGTTAAAGAATTAATGTTGCACTTGACTTTTTCATTTTTGGAAATAGCAAAAGATTTATTATTATTTTTAAGAGAAAAGGCTATTAAAGTATTTTCATAATTATGATCAAATTATGACAAAAAAATATGGCCATTTAGCACTATCTCGTAAAAGAAACAATTTAATTTAAATTTCTTATCTTTAATAATATGTTTTTTATAAGCACTATTAAAGATCATAATTAAGCTTCAAGAATTCATTTTCTTTCTAAAATTTCATGACAACGCAAATTGAGATAAACAAACTAAAGTTAATTCTTTGGGTAATTAATAAAATGACATGAGCCATGAACTTTATATAGTCTATTCTAACTAATTTGAGATGGCTAAATACATATACAGGTCTTTTAACTATTCGACTTTTTCAGCATAGACACCTCAATTAAGTCATGTATCTATTGAACCTTTTACTTCTTTACAAAACGTGTCAATTGAGTCCAATCGCTGACGTGGTGCTGACATAGCGTGACATGTGTAATACACTCTCCTAAAGGAGAATGAGAAACCATAATTAATTAAAAAAATTAAACATAAAAAATTTCAACCAATAAAAAAAACACATTAAAATTTTTCTCTTTTAAAAAGAAGAAAATAACCATCATCTTCTTCTCCATATCTTATTTCCATTAATCACTTCTTTAAAAATCATTCATAAATAAGTTGAGTGAGAAACCATAATTAATCAATAAAACTGAACATAAAAAAATCTCAACCAATAAAAAAAAACACTATAAAGAAATTAAAAAGAAGAAGAAATAGTTATCATTTTCTTCTTCATATCTTCTTCTCCATTAATGACTTCTTTAAAAATCATTCATATATAAATTGAGTGAGAAACCATAATTAATGACTTCTCCATATCTTCTTCTCCATTAATGGCTTCTTTAAAAAACACATTGAAGAAATTTTAAAAAAATAAAATAACCATCATCTTCTTCTCCATTAATGAAGGAGTTTTCCTTCTAGTAGTAGTACATATATAACATTTAGAGATATGAAGAAGAATAATAAGATACAATTTTTTTTTCTTTTTACTTTCTGTGTTCAATCACGGGGGAGCGGCGGGGGGCTGTTTGGAAGAGAAGAGTTGCTGGGGTGGGGTGTATTAATTTTTTTTTTAATCTAAATTTAATTATATTAAAAGTAATTTTTATAATTATTTTAAGTTAAAATAACACGTGTCATTATTTAACTTGTCACTTTGCTACGTCATTGGCATGTGTATTACATATATTTTATAATTTTTGCCACATCAGCAGATTTGGCTCAATTGATATGTTTTGTGAAGTAGTAAATGATTCAATAGATACATATCTTAATTGAGGTATTTATACGAAAAAAATTAAATAATTAAGAGGTATGTATATGTATTCCGTCATTTGAGATTAAGCGTAATTGTTATAATTGGCGTGATCAGCTGACACCAGCCATGAAGCTCACTTATTTTATTCAAAAATTCTTGGAGACTGTCCAAATCTCACAAGAGGCTCCTCCCAATTTTATTTCTCTGTCACGATATAAAAACATGCTGTTTAATTTGACTTCAGATTATATTTATGGCCTCCAATTTTGATTGTGTATAAGTAGATACTTAAATTTGAATAGAGTTAAGCAAGTAGACACCTATGTCCTACGTGGCAAATTCTTGTCCTACATGATGTTCTATGTGTATTATGCGACATAGGACATGTGTTTCTACTTGTTCAACTTTATACAAGTTTAAGTGTGTACTTATATACACCCAAAGTTGGAGGTTATAGATGTAATCTGAGGTCAAGTTAAATGACATGTTTATGTATTATGCCTTTTTCTTTTCGATAGTAGATAGTGAGTATAATCCCATAGGAAGGGTTTGCGGAGGATGAAATACATGCGATTTTTTTTTTTCTTTTTTAAAGATAAAAGAGGTTTTCCTCAAAAGACTCGACAATTTCCACAAAAAATACCATATGCAACAAATCAAGAGCACAACCAAATGGTATTAACTAGAATATTTTATACACAAACAATAATGCATTAATATTTATCCCAATATTCCTACGACACTTAATTTTAATATACTTTTAATAATTTATTTACGCTCAGACAACTTGTATATGTTTAAAAAAGTTAAAAATAGTAGCAAATAGTTCTACGTACCACCAAATTAAACCAAGTGGAGTATTACTTATTAAAAGTAATTCCCATGTTCTAATTTGATTAAAATAATTAACATTTGAAGATATGACACCAACATGAGTTGTGATGCAATGGTAAGACTGTTTCATCCTTAATCAGGGGTCTCGAATTCGAGTCTTAGTATGAAGAAAATTCTGTTGGGAGCGCTATCCTTATAATGGGCCCTATAGCGCGCGATTCAAATTAGTTGAGGCTCTAATACGGACATCAGATACCGGGTGGAAAACCAAAAAAAAACTATATATGGCCACCTTAGCTTATTGACAAGGAGTTGATTTCTTTTTCTTCCACTAATTTAAATAATTATGCTTTTTATATTGCGCAAATGATGAAAATGTTCACCATGTAGTGCTTTCCATGTGCAAATTAATTATATCGATAGAAAAAAAAAAGTGCACAAAAGGTTGGTAATTTGAGTTGCCATAATTTTAAGCATTAATTAATGTTAATATAATCATGATTGTTCTTTTTCAATTTTCATTATTAAGGATTCTTACCACCTACATTCAAGGCCCTTAGGGATAGTTTGGTTGGGAATGTAGTTATGATGAGATTAGTTATGCTGAGATAAATTATGATGGGATAAGTTATACTGAGATTAGTTATGCTGGATTAGTTTTTGTTGAGTGTTAGGTTTGTTGTATTAAAAGTAATATGCATGGTATAACTTTTAAGAATAAATTAATTGATTACCAAAATACCCCCATCTTATTTAACTATTTTCTTATATATATTTCTTTTCAAGCTTTAAATATTTATTCTTAAAAATAAAATTTTCATCTTATTTAGCTTAATTTTTGTGTGTGTGCATTTTCATGATTATTATATCATGTGTATTTTAAAAATAAAACTATCATTTTATTTAGCTTTAATTTTTTTGCATGTGCCCTCCCATGATTATGCCGTGTGTGTTTAAAGAAAATCTTACTACATCTTATTTAGTTTGAAATAAAAACTTCCAACTTATGTTTGTTTAAAGTAAAAGAGGATTTGTTGTTTATGTCACTTTATTTAAACACATATCACTCATATAATAGAATATTAAAATTTATTTTAATTGATATATACAATATCAATTTTCAAGTGATTAAAAAACTATTTAATTTAAAATATGTAATTCAACAATGGAGTCGACATTTTTATTATTTTTTAGAGAAATTAAAATATATAAATAAGCATAATAATTATTCAAATAAATTTAACGTATAATATATTCATAAATAAAATATATATGTGTGTGTGTGAAATAAAAATCATAGGGTTTGAGGGTATTTTTGTCATTTTATAATTTTATACCAAGGATAAATTAAGTTAGGATAGTAATCCCACCATATCTATGGATAACTTATCCCGAGACTAATTATTAGTCTCGGAATAAGTTATCCCGAATATTGACAACCAAATGAGTGATTAAATTTTTTATTTCGGGATTATTTACCTTAATACCGCACACCAAACGACCTCTTAAGGCTATATTCAAGTACTTTATAGCTGGGGTTTGGTGTGAGGTATAAGGATAAATAATACTGGGATAAAATGAAGAATTATTTTATCCCATATTGGGTTGGAAGTATTAATTAATATTTGAATTATTTATTCCACTATTTACACCATAGTGATGGGATAACTTATCCTATATACATGATGGAATAACTAATTTCGGATAATCCCGGAATAACTAATTCCGAAATTAATTATCCCGAAATAACTCTTTTCCAACCAAACAACCCCATTATAAGAACACTATAACCACCTTGAAGAATATTATTGTTTATATCCAAATCGTATATAAGTCAATAAGACAAATAAATATACAAGCATCAGGAAAAAAACAAAAAAAGTTGTTAATGCTTGAAATTTGAAAGAGTGAATTAGGTTAAGAAATATTTTGCACTATTACACTTTCGTGAATTACATATCGATCTTAAGTTCTTAACAATCCAATTACCCACTTATAGTAAATATAATTAGTGGTGTGTAACTCGCTAAAGTATGCTAGTTTAAAATGGTCATAAGTTTGTGTTCATCACGAAGTTCAGTCTGGTGCATTCTAATATTATCAATAAGTGCATAATATAATTTAAAATGACACAAATCATAATATTAAAAATTAATTAAAAAGACAAAGAATGTTAAATTAAAGCTTAAAATAGGTAGTTATATTTTAAATGAAATAAACAAGAAGTACAGTTATTATCCAAATTGGTAAATGTATTTAGTTTTAACAACCAAGTTGACGAGGCGATATAATTTTCTCTGAAATAATATCACAAGATTGATAAAAATAATATTGAAACCTTAAAACATTTTTAAGTTACGAAATGGTTATATAAAATCACCTAATTTTATTTGATAGTGAATGATTGATGTTATTATCATGGTATCCGTTAATATGAATTATTTTTTAAAATAAAAATCCTTTAAAATATTTATATATGGTTCTTCTACTAGCTAGTCCCTAATTTTTTTTTTGATTTGCAGGAATTCATCGTCTTCTTTATGAATTATAATTTTTTCGACAATTATTTGGAGTAGAAGAAACTAATTTATCAAAAATAAAATATTAATCCTAAATGAATAAATATAGAATATTATTTTATAGTTGAACTCCTAAGTTTCCAAATAAATACAATACATATAAGCTTATTTCTAACAATTTTAATTGTAATTTTTGGTGGACATCGTTAAATTTAATATCGCAGTTAGAAGTTGAAGGAAGATTGTACTCACTAAGTTGGGGGTTTGGGTCACAGGTGACAAAAGAGTTTTAAAATGAGGTGTAGGTGACACAAGTCTTAATTATAGTTGGAGGTGACAATTACTTTATTATGTATTAAGAAAGTTGGGGAAGTTTTAAAATAATCCACAAGTTTTTAAATTTACACTTTGATCCCGATGTATACCTAAAATAACGGGAAATGGAGGGGAAAAAGGCGCATTTCTCTCTCTTCTCATCCATTGTTGTTTTCTCTCTCTTAGTGATTTTTGTTGTTAATTGTTTCTGTTTTTGCTGCTTTATTCATCATCTTCTGCTTCATCTTCTTCTTGTCGACCATTTGTTGTTTTTGTTGGTACATCGCTACTGCTGCGATCTGACCAATTTCTTAGGTCAAATTTTGTTTACTATATCACTTTCCACTTTGGCATTACTTCATAGGTTACTTTGAAAAGTAAAATTATGATTTTTATTCGTACTTGTCATCTGGGTACACTTCTATTTTTTCAACAATGGATAGAACCCCGATTATGAATCCAGCACAAGTGCCCACAATTTAAACAAATCAATCATCTGGTGCATCGGATGAGTAATCTGTTGCATCAGACTATTTATCTGTTGCATCAGACGTATTATCTGTTGTATCAGGATGTTTATCTGTTGCACCAGACTAATTATCTGTTGCATCAGAATGTTTATCTGTTTCACCAAACTAATTATCTGTTGCAACGAATGATTAATCTGTTTGAAACAACACAAATCAACCCTTGCTACAAACCCAACAGATAAATCTTGCTATTGCTACTGGATTCTAAATTATTCCTTTTTATGTCGAATCGTCGAAATGTTTGTTGAGAAGATAATAGACAAAATGAAAATTAAATATGGATTAAAACGTCAAAGATCAAACATAATTTATTTATTAAATAAATAAAAATACATATAATAGACTAAAAGAAAAATAATAGTCTAATTATTATTATTATTATTATCAACATCATCATTGTCAGCCGACCAATCTTCAACCGGAAGTAGCAAGGCCCTTCTCAGCCTGCGTATCTCGCGGAGCATTCTTGATCTAACTCCTCCCAATTTCCATTGCAGATCACGAAGTTGATTCCGAAGTTCATTCACGGCGTCTTGCAGAAAAGCAACGTCCCACACTGGGTCATCCATAATCTTATCTTCTAGAGTGTAATATGAAAGACGAGATGCAATAAATAAATAGAGTGTGTATTTGAATGAACGATTGAGTACGGACGGACCTATTTATAGAGGATTGAATTTGAATGAGAGGCAAAAAGGCGCGACTATTCACCTCCAAACATTAGTTAAATTTTTGATTAAATTAAGAAAATAAATATTGTGATATAAGTCATGACTTTTCAGATTATTATTATTAATTAGTCTTTCGAAGAACCGTTTTTATTGAGTTGTGACAACAAATTCTATATCTGTTGCATCAGATAACACATCTGTGACAACAAATATATTATCTGTTGCAACAAATATAAAATATGTTGCATCAGATAACATATCTGTTGCAACATATAATCTAACTGTTCACCTCCATTTATTAATTATATTTTTTATTAATGTGAAAAGTAATGAATTAATTAAATTAAGAAATATTGTGATAAGTCATGACTTTTCAGATTATTATTATTAATTAGTTCTTTCCAAGAACTGCTTTTATTGAGTTGTGACTCGATATAGGTTGCATCAGATAAATCATCTGTGACAACAAATATATCATCTGTTGCAACCATAGTGAACTTGTTGCATCAGATAATTTAATTGTTGCAACATATAATCTACTTTTTTTTTTAAAATAACTATATCATCATATCATAAATCCAAATTTGCTTACTTTTTTATTTTATAAATAAAAAAAATACATTTTCAAATTTCTTAATAAAATAATAATCATTTTATTATATAATAAACAATTTAAAAAATAAATTCAAAAACAAAAATGGTGAAAAGTCATGATCAGCTATTAAAATTGTGGTTATAAATTGTGTTTATTATTTATTTCCTTATTATTTATTTATGAAATATTTTTCATATTGAATAATCGGAACTCCGAGTCATGTCTTTCTCTTTTCACCCTCTCAATAACAGCAATAACCCTTTTTTTATTAATAACCGCCAGGTGTTACATATGATCGATCTGTCGTAGCAGATTAACCTCTAATTGTTGACACAAATTGCTGCTCAATCCCTACCATCAACCGTCGACATGTTGAGAACAAGGAATAAACATAATGATTATTATTAAATACTAAATAAGAATTAAAAATTCAAAGTCGACAACAAAATGAAATGAATGTTCATAGATTTTTGAATCCCTTGGGTAGATCTGATATACAAAAAGAGGGAAATAATCGCTAAAATAAAAAATATTACCTAATTATTATTACTACTATTATTATTATTGTCAATCAGATATCTTTAATTCATCCGGCAGCCTTGCTCCGAAGTCAGCCAAATATCTCTCTGGAGTTCATCAATCAAACTGCCTTTGAAGTTCACGCAAGGACTAGATATGAATATTCTTGTTCGAATCTGGATCATCTATATTCGTAAGGAGGGACCTATTTATAAATTATTGTATTTCGGAAAGAAAAGAAAATTGCTTTAAAATAAATCTACCAGATGGGTAATCTGTTACAAAATATATTCTTTCTGTTAGATAACTTACAACATACTGGCAATCTTTTTGCAACAGATGTATATATCTGTTTGATTTCTGCAACAGGTTGATCACTGTCATAACAGATATCTCCAATTGATTGATAATATAAATAGATGTGTCATCTGTTGCAACAAGCTAGTCATCTGTTTATTCAATTTAAGCCATAGATGGGCTAGAAAGAATCAGGTGCATGCAGATGGATCCACTATCATATGTGTGGGAGTAAAGTATGTATTACTGATAAGGTTACCGGGACAACACACACAAAGTATAATATTTTTGTGAATACAGTTTTTAACCGATTAAGCATTGATCATTCAAACAAGATCCTGCATTGTACCATTAAGTTTGATGGGTTAGAAATTGATAAGGCTGAGGACCTTATGAAGATGGTGCAGATACCCTGTTATGAATTACTGATGGTTGGTGCTCGTGTTTATGCGTGTCAAGTTTTAAGAAGGGATCAATATTTGTCGTCACTACAGAGAACCAATAGCGATTGGACTTCACTTTAAGTGGGTATTGGATCCTTAGAGGGCCCTCGAAGCCTCGCACTGCATCAAACAAGAATGGAAAACCAATATAGTTATTGCCCTGGCCAAAATTTATATGGTTGGTTTGCCCGCTCGGGTTGATGATTATATGCCAGAAGGTGCGGTAGGAGAATGCTTTCGAGGGAAAATGGGTTGTTGATGGAAGACTATATCATATGAGAGTTAATTAAAGAAGAGACACAGGGTAGAAAGTAACTTCTAACGAATCTGGCCGATGGAATTATCTTTACAAATGCAAAATCTGAATCAAGTGCAAATATGAAAGTGTATCCGATAATGTAATTTCGTCTGTTGTGTCTCTGAAAGAAAAACAATGCAGATGGACACTTTTCTAGGGAGCTGCATAGTTGGAATTATCACCTAGGTAGAAAATAGGAGAAGACCAACAAAGCAGCCTCACGGGCATCGAGGTTAGAAATGATGTTCAGCAAGTCTAGAAAACTTACGCCAACAACAACTGCAGTGAAAATAAGGAAACTAAGTGAAAGGGGCAATTTTTGAATTTTAAATTTCATCCCATCTTCTTGTTTGTGTTTCCAATCAGGTCCACTACCGTTGACCTGATCGGAACCACAAACGAGATTGAACGGAAAATAGAGTATCATTGCTTCCTTAGCAATATGGTTATAATTGATTGTGTTTTCTTGCCTTGACATGCTTTCAACATTTCTTGGAGAAGATCAGATGCTTGCTGCAATATGTGAGTCCCTATAATTTTCAAGCTTGCCTCCAGCTTGTTGATTCTGTATTTAAGCTGGTCGTTACCGTCTTTGAAGTTGGTAAGGAGTTCCTCGTCTCTTGTGAGCTCTATCAGGAACACTACCTTCAAAGTTGTGGCATTCTAGAAATCCTTCAGAACACTTTCTCTTCAGAAGCTTTAAAGGATACATGGAAGGTCGCTGTGTTTGTTTTAGGTCAAAATGTATTGATGCATGTTGAAGATGTGATCCCAACAGTTGAACAACACACTTTTATCGAGCGTTGCTCCATGCATCTTGATCAACCAATTTGATAAATTAGTAAGCATGGAGTTACGTAGCATGCTATTTAAACCGGTTCTACCAAGCCTATCAAACGTTATATAACTCTAAGCTCATTACCCTATCAAATCAATATGCCCGAGTTAGTGCACATAGAAAAAAAGCCCAATCTGTCAGCCTTTCTGCTGATCACTCTTCTACAATAGAGATGACAAGATATCTACTATGCAAAAGTCTACACCATCGCTAGACATGATTGCCTGGGAACATGTCTGGCGATGTGTAGACTTTTGCATAGCAGATATCTTGTCATCTATATTGGAGAAGAGCAATCAGCAGAAAGGCTAAGAGATTGAGCTCGTTCGATTTGTGCACTAACTCAGTCATATTTTTTTGATAGAGTAATGAACTTAGAGTTATGTAACATTTGATAGGCTTGGTAGAGCCGGTTTAGATCACACGCTACGTAACTCCATGCTTACTAATTTATCAAGTTGGTTGAGCAAGATGCATGGAGAAACGCTAGATAAAAGTGTGTTGTTCAACTTTTGGGACCACATCTTCAACGTGCATTAACACATTTTGACCTAAAACAAACACAGAGACCCTCCATGTATCCTTTAAGGCTTCTGAAGAAAGTGTTTTGAAGGCTTCCACAACTTTGAACGTAGTGTTCCTGATCGAGCTCACAAGAGACGAGGAACTCTTCACCAACTTCGAAGAGGGCAATGACCAGCTTGAATATAGAATCAATAAGCTGGAGGCAAGCTTGAAAATTATCGGGATTCTCATATTACAGCAAGCATCTGATCTTCTCCAAGGAATGTTAAAAGTATGTCACAAGAAAACACAATCAATTATAACCATATTGCTAAGGAAGTAATGATACTCTATTTGCCTTTCAATCTCGTTTGTGGTTCCGATCAGGTCAACGACAGTGGACCTGATCGGAAACACAAACAAGAAGGCATGGGATGAAATTTAAAATTCAAAAATTTATCGCCTTCGTTTAGATTTCTTATTTTAACTGCAGTTGTTGTTGGCATAAGTTTTCTAGAATTGTTGTACATCATTTCTACCCTCGATGAACATGAGGCTTCTTTGTTGGACTTCTCCTATTTTCTATCTAGGTGATAATCCCGACCACGTAGATCCCTAACAAAGTGTCCATCTGCATTGTTTTTCTTTCAGAGACACAACAGATGAAATTACATTACCGGATACACTTTCATATTTGCACTTGATTCAGATCTCGCGTCTGTTAAGATAATTCCACCGGCCAGATTCGTTAGAAGTTACTTTCCACCCTATGTCTCTTCTTCAATTAGCTCTTAGATGATATAGTCTTCCATCAACCACCCATTTTCTTTCGAAAGCATTCTCCTACCGCATATTCTGGCATAAAATCATCACCCCGAGCGAGCAACCCAGCCATATAAATTTTGTCCAGGGCAATAAATATATTGGTTTTTTGTTCTTATTAGATGCAGTGCTAAGCTTCGAAGGCCCTCTAAGGGTCCAATGCACCCTAAAAGTTAGTTCAGTCGCTATTGAATCTCTTTACAATGACACAAAAATTAGATCCCTTCACAATGCTTGACAAATAAACATGAGCAACAACTGACATTAAATCTTAACAGGCTATCAGAACCATATTCATGTCCCCTCAGCCTTATCAGTTCGGACCTACCAAACTTAACTGTAAAATTGTAGACATCTTGTTTGAACGATCTATGACTAATCAGTAAAAACATCATTCACAAAATCAGTGCACTTTATGTGTGTTTCCACTATAACATTATCAGTAATACATACCTCCCACATATGAAGTGGTTCCATCTACAAGCAGCTTATTCCTCCGATCTCATCTTTACTGCAGCCTCTTGAGATAGTTCATCAAAAGTTGATCAACTGTCAGTTCCTTATATCTACAAAGAAGAGGAAAAAAATTGATGTCACAAAAAAAACATTGTCCATCTGTTGCAACAGATGTGGAGTCTGTTTCAACAGATGTGGAGTCTGATGGAATACATCAAACCAACCTTTCTGGTGGTTTTATTTATTCCAAAAGTTTCTCCATCTGTTGCAACATCAACAACAACATAAACATCAACAAAAAAAAACATTTGTTCCAACAACATCATCAACAACAAAGAAGCAACATCCTTTGTGCCAGAACCATCAACAACACCACAAGTTCCAACAATGCCAACCCCACCAACAACATCAATAACTGCATCAACAATAATGAAACAAATTAAATACATACACAAAAAAAAATAATACTGCCAACAAGGCTTTTAAACTTCTCCCAACAGATGACTTTTTTCTCATATTGTAATAAAAATTCTCAGATTGTTTATTCAACACTTACAAGTTCCTTAAATTTTTCTTAATAAATATGATATGGGTAAATAGTAATTAAATAAAAAAATAGATGTAAATAACATGCAAAGAAGAAGACGAGAATGCAAGAGCAATAATGAATCATACCTTAATATCAAAAAGGGGATCAAAAAAGAAATTTAAGTCGAGGAAAGATATGGATGGGTTTAGATAAAAAAAGATCTTTATGAGAAGAGAAGAGAAAAGAGAGAAAAAAGGTTGTGACCCTAAAGAGGAGAGAGAAAAAGATGAGAGTTGAATAAAATAAAATGCAGCTGAAGAAAGAGATGAGATAGTTTCTATGGATGTATTGTGTACGTAGACGTGGTGGTTTTCAATATTCATTAATTAATATTCATTAATTTCATTAATAATTTGAGGGGCACGAGGAAGACTAAGACTACTGACATTGAAAAGACAAGACAAGACTGCTCAATGAACTCACTTTTGAGATATCCAAGAAATATTTTTTACCGCCTTTAGTAGTAAGTACTACTACTTGATATTATCTACTCGGGCCAGAAGCTTCTTGCTTTAAAATTAAAAGAGATAAAAAGATTTTCTAACAGATATGTCATCTGTTGCAATATATATAAATATCTGTTTAGAAATCCAAACAGCTCAGTCATATGTTACAACAGATATAAATATCTGATTAAAAATCCCAAAAGCTCAGTCATCTGTGACAATAGATGAAAATGTTCATTTGATAATTAATAAAATCAGACATGTCATCTGTTACAACAGATATAAATATTTTTTTGAAAATTTCCAACAGCTTAGTCATCTGTCACAACAGATGCAAATATCTATTTGATAATTAAATCAGATATGTCATCTGTTGTAACATATATGTACCTGTTTGGAAATTTTCAACAGCTTAGTCGTTTGTTGCAATAAATTTCATAGCAATTGATTTAGGTAGAACTAGGGATGAATGAATGAGCTCGTAGGGTCAACTACAAATCCAATCGAGTCTTTGCAATTGCATGACGTTGGTATTGCGTTCATACCGACCCGAGTCGTTGATCGATTACTCTAAGTTGAAATGAGTTCTTATCAACTCAATGTTAAGATAATGTTAGTACCTAAGTTGATTTAGCTGGAACTAGGGATGAATGAGTGAGCTCGTAGGGTCAACTACAAATCCAATCGAGTCTTTGCAATTGCATGGCATTGGTATTGCGTTCATCCTGACCCGAGTCGTCGATCGATCACTCTGAGTTGAAATAAGTTCTCATCAACTCAATGTTATGATAGTGATAATACCTAAGTTGATTTAGGTGGAAATAGGTATGAATGAGTGAGCTCGTAGGGTCAACTACAAATCCAATCGAGTCTTTGCAATTTCATGGCATTGGTATTGTGTTCATCCCGACCCGAGTCTTCGATCGATCACTCTGAGTTGAAATGAGTTCTCATCAACTCAATGTTAGGATAGTGATAGTACCTAAGTTGATTTAGGTAGAAGTAGGTATGAATGAGTGAGCTCGCAGGGTCAACTACAAATCCAATCGAGTCTTTGCAATTGCATGGCGTTGGTATTAAGTTCATCCCGACCCGAGTCGTCGATCGATCATTCTGAGTTGAAATAAGTTCTCATCAACTCAATGTTAGGATAGTGATAGTACCTAAGTTGATTTAGGTGGAACTAGGGATGAATGAGTGAGCTCGCAGGATCAACTAGAAATTCAATCGAGTTTTTGCAATTGCATGGCGTTGGTATTGCGTCCAACCCGACCCGACTCATCGATCGATCACTCTGAGTTGAAATGAGTTCTCATCAACTCAATGTTACGATAATGATAGTACCTAAGTTGATTTAGGTGGAATTAGGGATTAATGAATGAGCTCACAGGGTCAACTACAAATCCAATCGAGTCTTTGCAATTGCATGACGCTGGTATTGCGTTCAGCCCGACCCGAGTCATCGATCGATCACTCTGAGTAGAAATGAGTTCTCATCAACTCAATATTTTAAAAACTATATCTTTTAAATATTTTAAAATTAATTAAGATCAATTCAGACCAAATTAGCAATTTCAAAACTTGTCATTCTTTTCCAAAATTACAAATCAACCTATACAAATCATCCATTTGCGCGAAAAACTTTTCATTTCAAATCTTAAGTTCTCGCTCTTCTCTCTTTCTCTCTCTCTTGAGGTGTCCTCTCCCTCTTAACAATACAAATAATACAAACAACAACTACTCAACATATTGCTCAACTCTTCAAAACAGGTCGATTTTCTTCCCATTTACGACTACATATAGTTGTTTTTTTCGACTTCATTCCCGCTTGTATCCATTATTTTCTCTATCTTCGCATGTAACAGAGTTCGAGAAGAGTTCTACATTTGTTCTTTATTCTAAAAAATAGGGTTTTTTAGTTAATGATAAAAAAAAAGACTTTTAGTTGTATTATCTTCGAGAATGGGTTAACAATTTTGAGTTTTGATGCTAAAAAAGTAGGAAGCACCGGAGAAAACCCTAGTTTTTCTCTCACTGTTTTGTTGATTATCGTGGTATTGTTGGATGGTGTTTATGGTATTGTTGGTGGCTGTTGTTGGTGGTGTTGGTATTTGTTTTTTTTTGGCGGTGGTGTCGGTGGTCTTGGTGTTGGTATTGGTGGCATTGGTGGCATTGGTGGCATTGGTTGTGGTGGTGGTGGTCCATCTTTTGCAATGGGTGGAAGATCTGTTGGGAGATATTAAATAGGTCTTCAAACAGATTCCCCGTCTATTCCAACTGATGGGTTATCCGTTGGAGTATTTTCTTGTAATGTGGCAGAAAATAATTTATTGAAATTTCTCCACCTGTTGCAACAGGTGGAATATTTGTGGGGAGATATTAAATAGGTCTTCAAACAGATCCGGGTTCCCCATTTGTTCCAATTGATGGGTTGTCCACTGGAGTATTTTTTTTGGTTATGTGGTAAGAATAATTTATTGAAATTTATCTCACCTTTTTTAAAAAAATTATGCAGACATCAAATGCAATGTATTTTTTTTTCTTTTGTTTGTAGTTAAAAGATGTCTCCCAAAATAAAAGAAACAGAAAGTGGAGAAAGTGGATCAACTTTCGATCACCAAACAAAAAAGGCTAGAGTACAGATAGATTCGGAGGAACTTCCAGAACAATCTCAGCCAGGGCAAAATGAAGTCGAGGAAAGTGATAACTCCTCCTCACCAATGGGGCGTGAAATAATATCGAAATTCCAGCATGATTCTGTCAAAACCACTAGTATTGACAAGTTTCGAGTTGCGATGTCGATGAATAACCCTAATGCAGTATTTGGTGATCTTGTACTTAAATGTCAGTTGGGGAAACCTTTTGGCGAACTTAGGAGTATTATGAAGATGGAAAACATAGATGGACTTTTTAAGAAGAGATGCTTTGCACACTTTCTTGAGCTGTCTGGGCCCCGCCCACTCCGTTTCCCAATGACCATGGTATATGGACTTCTCAAGCGCAGGATCATGTATGCAGGGAATGATGGAGGTACGAAGGAGAGTGGAAATAAGATGGATGAAGTCTGGATCAACTACTGTAGCATGCCGGTTTGTTTTGGATTGAAAGAGTTTGCTATTATGACTGGCTTGAGATGCGATCGTCCTGAAGAACCTGTCATCAAGAAAACACCCCACAAAAGGTCCAATAAATGCAAGGTAAAAAAAGATGGGTTGTTGGGCATTGTTGTACCTAGCTACAAAGTGAAGGATTTGATAGCGGATCTCAAGAATAAAGACATACCAAAACACTACAGGGAGAAATTATGCTTAGTTTGGTTTGTCCATTCCGTTTTATTGGCAAGAGATGTCAAGAAAGTCATAGAACGTGATTTTTTGGCGCTTGCTGATGATTTTGGGAGATTCAACGATTATCCCTGGGGCTACGACAGCTACTACCTGACTGTCAAAGATTTACTGAAAGAGCTAAAGCCAAAGACGACCACATTATACGGCTTTCCTTGGGCTTTCATGGTAAAATTGATCACTATTTTTACTCATTCATTAATTTATATTGAATATACTTGTGACCTTTTATTTTTCTTGCTTCCTGTTTACAATTTTTAGGCTTGGGCATGTGAAGCCATTCCTCCTCTCCAAAAGTATTTCACGGATTACCCAGATAAGGTTTCTCATCCAAGGATCCTTAGGTGGTTGGCTGCAGTAGAGAGAAGCAAAAAAAATATTAATGAGGCTGATCTCTTTAACCCTCTGGATGATGCAGTACGTCTTATTTCAACTAAAATAATTTGCCTTAAAGAAAGATATTGAAATAGATGTTCCATCTGTTGCAAGAGATTACTCGTCAACTGCAACTGGTGCAATGGGAAATCTGTTGCAACGGATGATCCATATTTCGCAAAAGATTAACCATATGTTGCTCTGTTCTTTGAAACCTACTTAACAGATTACCCATGTACTGATGCAACAGATGGGTATTCTGATGCAACATATTATCAATCTGTTTCAACATATAGATCAGCTGTTGCGGTAGCTAGATCGTCTGTTGCATAAGTTGGCTGTGTTAACATAACCTGAGCCCCATGTAACCTAACTAACTGCAAATTATTATTATATGATTTAAATTCCTCCTGTCATTTTTTTATAGGTTGTGCATCCTTGGATCGTGCCTACCATTGATGAGTTGGGGATGACTTTTTTTCTTACTCTGGGTTTTGTTGATACAAAAGAAGACCCAATAGTAGAGTTAATAAAGAAGGAATTGGATGGAGCAACATCCATAAGAAGAGCAGTTAGGCAAGGTCAGTCTAATGTTGAAGCTCTTCACAACCTAACTCAAACTGTAACAGATCCGGGTGCTTTTTCTGGGAGTGTTGCTGGTCGAGTTGTTTGTGATGGTGGCAGCCATCCTGCTTATGCTTCTGCTGCCAGTCGTGATTATGAGCATGTTGGTGCTCAGTAAAAAATAAATATGTTTAAAAACACCCCTTGCATAGGTCCTCTCTCTCACCCCTACACCGGTCTCTCCCACCCTTACAGTGGTCCCTCTCACCCCTCTTCACCCTCATGTTCTCATTGCAAATGCAAAGTATACAAGGACAGAGAGGATAAAATCCTCGACAAGCTAGAGGCTATTGCTGAAGCTGCCGAGGAGTTAAAATCCAGGAGGGGTGTCATACCATCCAACGAGGTGAGGGAGCCATGCACTCCTATAATGGAGGTTAGGAGGAAGAGAATAAAAATTAGACAAATTCTCTCCGTTCTGAAATCAGCAAAAAATACAACTCCCCCCACTCCAATAGTTGTTGAAGTTCAGGGGCCGCCGAAGAAGGTGGACATATTTGCGGCGCTTGGCAAGGAGAAGAAGAAGGAACTGGAAGAATTCATCAAGATGAAGGTTCAAAAAGAATACACCATGCATTCATTTGCCGCCAAAGACTTCTCGAATATGACAAATATATGTGTGTGGTACGAGGACAAGGTAAGTTTACTTTTGCTAACCTACCCTTCCAATATACTCCATGAAGAAGAATCTACGTAGCAGATGTGTAATCTGTTGCAACATCTTGGTATTCTGTTGCAACATAATAACATCTGTTGCATAAGTTGCGTTGGCTAGGTAATCTGTGAACTGATTCAGAGATCCCTCTGCATCGAATTCTTTCCACTGTGTTTTTATTCTTTACAATTACTAACCTATTTAAAAAGTATCTTCTTATACCACAGTATGTTGATGAAATTCTCTGCCTCATGAGGGGCAGGCAATTAGCGTACCTAGATTCTTATGATGTTGCTGATAGGATAATGGACCTCAACTTCTACAATAATTTCAAAGATAGGTACGATGATCTTCGTAATCTAGATGATTCCGGTGGCCTGGGATATGATCAGTTAGTTTCTACGTTCCAATGGGATGAAGAAACGATTAAATATGTTAGAGGGAAGAGGCCATATCTACACGGCAAGAACTGGACCAAGGCAAAGAAAATCCTTGAAGTCATGAACGTGGATGTCACCCATTCTCTCACTGTTGAGATACTACTATACGAGGGAAAGATTAAGGTTTATGACTGCAACTTACCTGTGTTCAGCGAGAAGACGTTTTTAACCCACATGCAGCCACTCTTGAAGTTGTTAATGTAGAGTAAGCTGATATATCATTTGCTGGCTGAAGTCTTGGCGAAGGAATCATGGGTTTTTGAAGGCCGAAATAAGAACATCCAGCTCCCAAAAAATACAACCGGTGCAGCGTGCGGGCCATACTCTCTTGTATACATGGAGTGTTTGCTGACCGGCACACAAATGACCGGTGTGTGCGATACCATTGTGGGAAAGATACAATGGGTCTGGGCATATAGGGTACTAACTAAATGGTTGGATCCCGTGTATAAAAAAGAACATGTACAAAGACAGAGACGAACACGATAACAAATTTTCATTTCAAGCCAATTCACTATACATATAGGGGAATTAATTTTTATGTCTGGCAAAGTTGAATTCTTATAATGCAACAAATTTTATATCTGTTGTAACAGATATAGTACCTATTGTGATAGATTGATTATCTGTTGGAATAGGTTGGTCATTTGTTGCGTTATGCAGATGTTCCCTGTCTGTCTGTCGCAACAGATTTACGATCTGTTGAACATATAACTTATTTGTTGTAACTGATCGGTAATCTGTTGGAGCAAATAAAAAAAGTAGGAAGACCTGTTATATAATTTCCAGCAGATGACCTACGTGTTGCATCTCATGTTGCAACATATGTCTAAATCTGTCTGATAAGATATGTCGTCTATTGCAGCAGATGTATTATCTGTTACGATATTTGAATCTAGTACTCCATTTCAATTAACATGTTCAAAACTCAGAGTTAATTATATTCATAGACAGAATAAAATAAATCGAAGCCTTCGGAAATTACATGAAATAAAATAACTCAACAAATAAATGAAATGTAAAAAAAATCATTATGAGTACTAACGATCTACTCTACAAATAAATCAACAAGTTAAACCAAGGAGGATAGGTTATTACATTGATGAAATCGATCTATAAAGATCTAATCAATATGAACAAGTTGTTCTTCATCCAGTGCTATGAAATTCGGCTTTGGTCGTCGTGGATCTTTAACGTCAATTGCGTACGGCTTCTGAACTTTCGCTTCTCCATATTTCCATAAAAAAACAGCATATCTTTTGTGGAGTAATCCGGCATCAAGTCCATCATTTGGTACTTGTAATCCATCGCTCAAATACTCGGCATAGGCAGAAACAAAAGGACCACAATCCCTGCGTTATAAAAAAAATAGATAATCCATATCTTGCAGTTTATGCAAGCGTTGTGAAATTTGTGAAATGAAACTAAATCATGACACTTAAACTTATAGGCTACCAATGGTTTGTTGAGAAATTTCGTCAACATATTGTACATCAAATGGATTAGCCATTTTATTCCGGAATGCTTTAATCATCGACCAATCAGTACGAACCTTTTGATCCAAAAATCCACTCATATCAAAGTAAGTAGTCAATATTTTAGCCAGCTTTTGTATCTCAGACGACGGCCCGGAACGTCTCCTTCGCGATATCGAGTCATAAACTCGGATGCACCTCTCTTTTAGAACGACGACAGCCAACACCCAATGGAATTCATCACCATAATTGATTGGGATGTACACTTCGTCGACCAAATGCCAAGGTAAGCCAGCCGGAATGCTAAAATCTTTGTTGATGTTGATTAAGCATTCCTCATTTTGGGAAACTTCCGGCTGTTGTTGACAATACTTATCGTTGGCATTATTGATGTAAACTTTGTACAAATAATTGCCTGTTGTGTATCTGTGTTGTTCTTGTATTTGCAACTTGGCCTTCTTTCGAAGGTAGTAAAAAATGACATCTATGTGATGCACATATTTCAAACATTTCGGATTACGTGACGAAAAAATCAATACGTAGATGCAATTAAATACAATATTAATTAATAGTAATATGTATGGCCTTTAAACCTCATTATTCCAGCAAGTTTGGGGCTGTGACATCAAATAGAACCAATTTTTTGTTGTGGTATGTGCAACAACAAAGTCGAACATATCAAAACCAAGACTCGATTTGTTCACTTTGTAGCACTCGCCATTTTGTTTTCTACATGATGATTTATATGTGTTAATGTCAGGTTCTTACAACAAGAATTGTATAAACCAATATCCGTAAAATTAATTTATGTACCTGCCGGCATGATACTTTAACAGCCCATCGGCAATCCATTCTGAATAGTCGTTGATCAACTGTATTAGTTTTTTTGGAGCCTCGTCCGAGATGTTGAACCCTTCAAACGGGTAATTCTTCCATTCTCCCAAACTGACAGGCTCCACTTTTTCTTCATCTTTGGAAACTGTTGATGGATTATCAACTGTCATATTATCCTCTTCGGTAGTAGCTGTGACATCCACTTGGAAATCCAGAATTATCAATGCTAAGTAGAGATATACAACAGATTTTCCATCAGTTACAACAAATGATTCTTATGTTGCATCAGATGGATTATCTGTTGGGACAAATTCGAATAGGTAAATCAGAGCAGTATGATAATTTCGAACAAATGACCCATCTGTTACAACATAAGACTCATCTATTGAAATAGATAACGAATCTGATGCAACAGGTTAGACAACAGTTGCAACAGATGTATACATCTGTTTGATAATTTTCAGCAGATGTATCATCTGTTGAAACAAATATGTTCTTGTTTGTTTTTTGGAACAGATGATGTGCATTCACCTTTTTCAGCTCATGCTGCTCTTCTGTGGCCCTTGCACACTGAACATCGGTGCAAGACAAAGACAGAGGCATTGCAATCTTGCCTTTTTTGATGATTGATGATGCCTTGGAAGTGTCTTTCCTTCTTCTCTTAGCCGCCTTGATCTCTAGTGGAGTGTCTGTATATGAAATCCTCTTTGATGGAATGACACTCCTCTTAGATATCATTTCCTTTACAGAAGCAGTTAGTGCATTAATAGCATTAATCACTCCATCATATTTTGCCTTGCAGTCTTGACATTTGCATGAAAAACATTCACTAGATGCAGCAAAATCTGGAGAAAAATCTGTACAACCATTATGATCATAATCATAATGGCTTGTTGTTTAAAAAACTGTAAGAGGAGCATCATTAGCCCCACCCTCCAAAATTATTTTTCTTGTGATGACTGTTGCTCCAAACAATTCCATTTTTATTCCATCAACGACCTTAGGGTCCGATAAAATTTGCACAGACTGTAAAGTAAGAAAAAATGTCATCTTCAACTCTCGGTTGGTCGGAACAAGCCACGGATGGACAATCTAAAATAAATCAGTACATATATTAAGAATGATGATGAAATCATTTAATCATTAATTAAAACAAAAACTTGATTAGAATTGGACTTACTGCTTCCTTGGAGAGATTGAAAAGATCAAGAAATTTTACATTTTTATCGGTTTTGGCCGACAACCATCTCAGAATTCTTGGATCGGAAACTTCTTCCTTGTAGTTCACTTGTTGTCTCAAATAAGGAATGACTTCAAATGCCCAAGCCTATAACATAACGCCAATAAATCAAAAGCATTATTGAATAAAAAAATGATGAATCATATCATGATAAAAGAAATATTTACCATGAAGGCCCATGGAAAACCATATAAGTTGACTGTTTTTGGCATTAACGGAGTCAACAAATATTCGACAGTCATTTTAAAGCTTTTATAACCCCAAGGATAGCTGTTAAATGCCTCAAGATCCTCGGAGAGATTTATTAAACCGAGGCTTATGTTGTTGTTAACGTCTCTCGCCCAAAGAACATTATGTACAAATCAAACCAAGTACAATGATTGTTTGTGCTTCTTTGAAAGTCCTTTACCTCTCAACGCTTCAATCAAATTTTTGTTTTTGAAGCTTGGACCAATAATGGACACCACGTCATCACGATCACTCGACTTGCCTTTTCCTTTTTTGGGTGTGCAGGGTGCTTTTTTTGGGTCAGAGTAGGTATACCTTGAGAAGGAGAAGGGGGATAACATTTTAGTCCGGTAACTATGGCAAATTCCTCTCAACCAAAACAAACAGGTATGCCACAGTAATTTATCCACACCTCATCCATCTTATCTTTATTTTCAAACATAAACCTGAGCTTGAGAAAATCATATACCATTTTCATCTAGAAACGAGCATTGTTGTCCTCCGACAAATCAAGATATTTCCCAAAACAGATTTTCCTGAAATAAGAATCCAATTTTTGTTCTCGAAGTATTTTTTTGAAGGCGTCAAAATATTTTCCCATGACTGAATTAACCACGAGATCACCCATTAAATCTGTGGCACCATCGCACTGCATTCTCATAGGGTAACGATCAATGCTGAAGGTTTTGACCAACTCTTCGATGGAAGGGCTATTAGCATTTGGATCATCTCTTTTGAAAGATTCCTCCTCCCCGTGTTCATTATCTTCTGCTCCTGATTGAGATAATGCTTGTAAAGAAAGCTCATAGAGTGGTGGATGTTGGTGAGCTGCTGCACTTGTTCCTTTACTTGGACTTGATTCGATTTCTTTTATTTTGGGAGCCATGTTATCTTAAATTAATAGGAACATAACATAGATTATAATTGATTAATGCATAACAGTAATATAACAGTTCCAACAGACAACTAATCTGTTGCACCAGGTATGTTATCTGTTGCAACATATAACCGACCTGTTGCAATGGATGAGTAATACGTGGGAACCATATAAACAACACTATCTGTTGCACCTGGTATTTTATCTGATGCAACACATAATTGACCCACTGCAGAGGATGAGTAATCCGTTGGAAATAATAAAAAAAGATCACTAATCTGTTGCACCAGGTATTTTATCTGCTGCAATATATAACCGACCTGTTGCAACGGATGAGTAAACCATTTAAAAGAATAAAAATGGATCACTAATCTGTTGCACCAGGTATGTTATCTGTTGCAACAGATAACCGACCTGTATGAGTAAATCGTTGAAAAGAATAAAAACAGTCATAATCTGTTGTAAAATGAAGAGTAAACCGTTGGAAATAATAAAAATAGATCACTAATCAGTTATCTATTGAATCAATATTGTTTAGATTTCTTCCAAACAGAAGAGTCATCTGTCGCAACAGATGAATGATCTGTTAGATTGTTCACCTGTTACATCAGATTTTCATAGTTGCATCTGATTTTTAATCTGTTGCATCAGATTTTAAAATGAAGATTAAACGGTTGGAAAGAATAAAAATAGATCACTAATCATTTATCTATTGGATCAATATTGTTTAGATTTCTTCCAAACAGAAGAGTCATCTGTCGCAACAGATGAATAATCTTTTAGATTGTTCACCTGTTGCATCAGATTTTCATAGTTGCATCAGATTTTTAATCCGTTGCATCAAATTTTCATCTATTGCATCATATGTTTCAACTGTTGCAATACCATTTCTACCAAGACAAACAACAAATCAACCCAACAACACCAACATATCACATACACACATACACACTAAGAATATCAACTGTGACAAAAAATCACCAATAAATACGAATCAACAGTACGACAACGAGAATAAGAAATGCAGAAATGCCAGAAATTAGGGTTTTATTCAGTTCACATTTCAATACTAGAAGAGTAGTTGACTCAAGTTCCTCTGTTTCTTCATAATTTTTTACCTGTGAAAAAGGAAATGAGAGGAGGAAGAACTCGAAGTTATTGTCGCTGGAGAAGTATTCACGTCGATTGACGGTTGAAAGTCAAAAAGGAACTCGCCCAACTATTTATCGCCGGAGGTTGAAGGGAGAAATTATGCAGAACTGTTGGTTGGGAGAAGCTAGAGAGAGAGAGTGGTCGATTAGGATTGAAGAGGGGTGTGGGTTGGGTTGATTTGTATTTTTGAAAAGATTAGAAAGTTTTGAAAATATTAATCAAGTCCACAATTAACTTAATCAAGTTTTTTAATGATGTTTGACCCTATCTGTTGGTCAATGTCACCAATCCTTCATTCAAGACTTAAAAGACACCTTTCCTTCAATTTTCTCCTCTAAGTTTTATAGTTGAAAGTTTATTGATATTTCGTATTGTTAACTAATAAGAATCATTTAAATTCAAAGTTCAAACTTAAGGGACTTTTTTGATAATTTTTTCTCATCTTTTGAGTCACTTTTAGCAATTATTGTTTTTTAAGAAAAATGCATAAAGTTCGATGATATTATTGAAACAAAAAAAAGATAAATGACTTTATTGGGATATTTTCCTAAGTTGAGTGACAATATGAGGAATTTATTCCAATGCAGATGGGTGAATCTAAAAAATAGATTCAAATTGAGGTGACTTTCAAATTTTAGCCCCAAATAAAAGAGCTTCCTTAAAATAATAGCCTTTACCAATTAACTAATATTTTATTGGAAAAAATTGCCCCTGATCAATGGAGTAAATTACATAAATGATCCTCATAATTAATAACAACTCCATATTTATATCTTTCAACTTTTTTTTTTCTCTTTTTAATTTTACTTTGATTTTTATTTTTTCTTTTCTCATTTTATTTTTAATTTTCTCAACCCTTACTTTTTTTCCCTTTTTCCTCTCAACTTTTTTTTTTCTTTTTTATTATTTCTATTTTTTATTTTTTCTTTCCTGTTTTGTTTTGTTCTTTTTAGTTTTTTCTCAACCCTTACTTTTTTTTCTTTACACCTTTCAACGTCTACTTTTATAAAAAAACTTATTATTATTTTTCTTTTTAAATTTTTCTCGACCTTTACTTTTATTTAATCTTTCTTTTATTTTTATCAACCTTTATTTTTTCCTATTCTCTCTTAACTTCTACATTTTCTTTGATATTTACTTTTTAAAATATTTTTCTTTATTTTCTTCCTTTTCCGCATTTTTTATTATTTTTGTTCTTTTCTTCGATTTCTTCCATTCAAGTTACATCTCATGAGCAAGAGTTGACACTATCACATTATAAAGGCAAGACTTACGACTTTTGAACAATAAGCTACGTTTCATGGGCAAGAGTTGACACTACTACATTGTAGAGGCAAGACTTATGACTTTCAAACAACAAGTTATGTTTCATTGGCAAGAGTCGACACTACCACATTGTATTTTGATTTATGAGATGTTTTATAACTCTTACCTCAGAGGAAAGACTTAGTTTAGGGACTTTCAAACAATAAATTATACCCCACGGGCAAGAGTTGACTCTACCACATTATGTTTTTATTTATGAGATTATCTACAACTATTGCCTTAGAGGCAAGACTTAACTCATAGCTCAAGGACTTTCAAACAACAAGTTATGTTTCATGGGCAAGAGTCGGCACTACCACATTGTATTTTGATTTATGAGATGTTCTGCAACTATTGTCTTAGAGGCAAGGTAGCTCAGGGACTTTCAAACAATAAATTATGCCCCACGGGCAAGAGTTGACTCTACCACGTTATGTTTTCATTTATGAGATGTTCTACAACTATTGCCTTAGAGGCAAAACTTAGATAAAGGACTTTCAAACTACAAATTATGCCCCATAGGCAAGAGTTGACACTACCACGTTATGTTTTCATTTATGATATATTCTACAACTCTTTCCTTAGGGCAAGACTTAATTAGCTAAAAGACTTTCAAACTACAAATTATGCCCCACGGGCAAGAGTTGACTCTACCACGTTATGTTTTCATCTATGAGATGTTCTACAACTATCGCCTTAGAGACAAGACTTAGCTCAAGGACTTTCAAATGATAAATTATGCCCCACGGGCAAGAGTTGACACTACCACGTTATGTCTTCATTTATGAGATGTTCTACAACTCTTGTCTTAGAGGCAAGACTTAACTCAAAAAATTTCAAACTACAAATTATGCCCCATGGACAAGAGTTGACACTACCACGTTATGTCTTCATTTATGGGATATTCTACAACTCTTACCTTACAGCTTGTTTGGATGATGATTTGCCATGGTTTCATAATGTATGGTACAATATGGTATGGTACAGTATGATATGGTATAGTACCATATTTGGATTGATTGTATCGTTCACTGTGGTTTAATAATATTTTTTTGGTTTGGTTTGATGGTATGATATTGTATTGTAAAGGGTAATTTTACTAAAATACCCCCAATTATTATAAATTTTAAATTCAATCCGTGTAGGCTATTTCTTCTAAAGCCTTGCCTGTGTACAAAAAACAAACAAGTAGAGCAATAAACTGCTTCTTTGAAGCAATTCCAGTAATGCAATAAACTGGAATCTTGCTCTTCATCACCTCCGTCTTTGGGTCGTGTGTAATCTCCCCAATTTAGTATTATTGTTTCTCTTTCATAATATATCACTTGACCAAGGTAGAATATCTTCCTCTTCCACCATTTCGTATTATTGTTCGTAGTTCTTTTCACGGTATCCATCTGAGTTCAAGCTTCCAAATAGAAATAGCTACTATTTGGTTAAGAAGTAATGAAGGGTAAAATTGGATTACAGAAAATTATATAAGGACATAGTTGGAAAAAAAGAGGAAACCATGGCACACCACCAATTTGGTGGTTCAAGAAATTGATGGATTCCATAGTTATCAAACCATGAAATAGTACCATACCATACCACCCTTTTTAGGAAACCATGGAAACAAACATGGTTCCCATGGTAACCATACCATACCATACCATACCATACCATACCATACCATACCATACCATACCATACCATACCATACCATACCATGGGAAACCACCATCCAAACAAGCTGTTAGAGGCAAGACTTAGCTCAAGGACTTTCAAATAATAAATTATGCCCCACGGGCAAGAGTTGACACTACCATATTATGCCTTTATTTATGGGATATTCTACAACTCTCGCCTTAGAGATACAACTTATCTCAAGAATTTTCAAAGAACTTCGTAACAATAAGTCATGCCTTTAAATTTGCTTTGATGTCAAAAAAAGAAGATATCTTTGCGGATTATCTAATTTTTTATTTATTAGTAAAATATAATAGAAGTTGAGAAAAAAGAAAAAACAATCAAACAAAATAGAAAAATAGAAAAGAGATTGAGAAAAAAAGGAAAGAAAAAAATTATGCCCCACGGGCAAGAGTTGACTCTACCACGTTATTTTTCATTTATGAGATGTTTTACAACTATTGCCTTAGAGGCAAGACTTAGCTCAGGGACTTTCAAATAACAAATTATGCTCTATGGGCAAGAGTTGACTCTACCACGTTATATTTTTATTTATGAGATATTCTACAACTATTTCCTTAGAGGCAAGACTTAGCTCAAGGACTTTCAAACAATAAATTATGCTCCACGGGAAAGAGTTGACTCTACAGGTTATATTTTTATTTATGAGATGTTCTACAACTATTGTCTTAGAGGCAAAACTTAGCTCAAGGACTTTCAAACAATAAATTATGCCCCACGGGCAAGAGTTAACTCTACCACATTATGTTTTCATTTATGAGATATTCTACAACTCTTGCCTTAGAGGCAAGACTTGAATCAAGGACTTTCAAACTACAAATTATGCCCCACGGGCAAGAGTTAACTCTATCACGTTATATTTTCATTTATGAGATGTTCTACAACTATTGCCTTCGAGGCAAGACTTGACTCAAAGATTTTCAAACTATGAATTATGCCCCACGGGCAAGAGTTGACTTTATCACGTTATGTTTTTATTTATGAGATGTTCTACAACTATTGCCTTAGAGGCAAGACTTAATTAGCTCAAGGACATTCAAACTACAAATTATGCCTCACGGGCAAGAGTTGACTGTACCACGTTATATTTTCATTTATCAGATGTTCTACAACTATTGCCTTAAAGGCAAGACTTAGCTCAAGGACTTTCAAACTCCAAATTATGCCTTACGAGCAAGAGTTGACACTACCACGTTATGTTTTCATTTATGAGATGTTCTACAACTCTTTCCTTAGAGGCAATACTTAATTAGCTCAAGGACTTTCAAACTACAAATTATGCCCCATGGGCAAGAGTTAACTCTACCACGTTATGTTTTCATCTATGAGATATTCTACAACTATTGCCTTAGAGGCAAGACTTAGCTCAAGGACTTTCAAATTACAAATTATGCCCCACGGGTAAGAGTTGACACTACCACGTTATGTCTTTATTTTTGAGATGTTCTACAACTCTTGCCTTAGAGGCAAGACTTAGCTCAAAGACTTTCAAACTACAAATTATGCCACACAGACAAGAGTTGACACTACCACGTTATGTCTTCATTTATGGAATGTTCTACTATCCTTGCCTTAGAGGCAAGACTTATCTCAAGGACTTTCAAATAATAAATTATGCCCCACGGGCAAAAGTTGACACTACCACATTATTCCTTTATTTATGAGATATTTTACAACTTTCGCCTTAGAGCTATGACTTATCTCAAGAATTTTCAAAGAACTTTGTAACAACAATTCATGTCTTTAAATTTGCTTTGAAAGACACCTTTGCAGATTATTTAATTTTTTATTTATTAGCAAAATATAATAGAATTTGAGAAAAAAGAAAAAAACGATCAAACAAAATAGAAAAATAAAAAAAAGATTGAGAAAAAATAGAGATTAAGAAAAAGCGAAGAATTTAAAAAATTGAGAAAAATAAAAAGGAGAGGAAAAATAAAAATAAAGTTTGAGAAAAATGAGGGGAAAAAAGTGAACTGGAAAAAGAAAAAAACGATCAAACAAAATAGAGAAATAAAAAAAAGAGTAAGAAAAAAAAAGGCAAGAAAAAAATAATGATTAAGAAAAAAGCGAAGAATTAAAAAAATTGAGAAAATAAAAGAGGAAAAAATAAAAATAAAGTTTGAGAAAAATGAGGGAAAAAAAAAAGAACTGATAAAAACCAAAAATAAAAGAAAAATAAAGATTAAAGACAAATGAATTAAAAAAAGCAAAAAAGCAAAAAAATAGATAATGCTTGAGAAAAAAGAAAAAAGAGAAAAAAATAAAGGTTGAGACAAATGTATTAAAATTTGAAAATAAAATTAAAGGAAAAATAAAAAGTAAAAATAATAAAAAATAGAATAATAAAATTAAAATAAAAAAGTGAAAATAATAAAAAATAGAATAATAAAATTAAAGAAAAAAACTAAAAAGTGAAAATAATAAAAAATAAAATTTGAGAGATAAATAAGTATGGAAAGTTTAAAAAATATATTTGAGGTGTAGAGGGGCAAAATGATACTTGTATTATATTAAAAAGTAAGGAAGATTATTTTGAAAGATATTTCTTATTGGTGTCAAATATCTAAAGCCACCCATATTTGGATATATGACATGCAATTTCCTCAATGTGGACTATTAAGAACAACTCTGATTGGCCTGAAATTGGGACCATTTTGCACTTAACGGGTCGGGCTGGGTTTGAATTTGAATTTGACGAACTAGACACATAAGTAACTTTATTCTTTTTCGTATTGTTTAGGAGCAAATTTGACCCCAATTAATAATAATGAACACATATTTAACCCTAGTTATTAAAGGGGACAATTTATTCTATTTCGCATAATTTATAAATAAATTTGACCTTTTACCTGATTATTTGTAATTGGAGTCAGATGCAGTATTTTCTATATGTTGCTTGATTATATATGTATGAATGCATCAAGTGTTTAGTGCATTTTAGAGTTATAGACGTATATTTTGCCTTTCGAGATGTTGATAAAATAGTACCACTTCAATGAGAAAGAAACCAAACAATAGTGGAACCATGGAGTTGGGGAAATTAGGCAAGAGTTAGGAGCAAATTAACATACTATAATTAAGAAGCCTAAGAAACATGTATCTTGTTAGAACTTTACCTAACGATACCAAATTAGTTGTTGGTGAAACTACAATAAGAATACAACTGAAAAATTAGAAGTGAAGAAAATATAAAAGATCATCTTCTTCTTCTTCTTCAGCTGAGGCGCGGATATCTCGCTCTCTTTAAGGAGATTCAAGTCCACTACAACAAATGTTTAGCCGATCCAGCAGTAATCTTCTTGACTTGTTCCCTCCAGGATACAACAACCTTCTCACAATAACTCAACAACTCAGGACAAGAGTTGAGTTCAAAGCTCCACTAAAAGAATACCTCCCTTCAACTAGCAAAATCTCCTTTTTACTAACTTTTTTGTGAACTCTCTATTATCTTTTGTGTGTATATTGCAAAACCATGCAAGACCACCTTTATTTATAGGAGAGGAAGTCTTCCATGCAATGAATATAAAAATGAATAGGGGTAGTAAAGAGGGAAGATCAATGACTTAGGGGTTTCATAAGTTACTAGAGTTACACCACTTAAAGAATAGAATAATGGAGGAATAAAGAGTGGTGGTTACAAGAAACTTATGTCTTCATTCTACCATTACTAACCAAGTGATTAATGGCTCTTAAACCACTAATAAAATGGGAGTTAGGAAGATGAATAATCAGCCATGCAACGTACCATTAACTCTTTCAAGAGTAATTAGCAATTGAATAGATAATTGTTGCATGCATTTGACAAAGAAGCTGACCAAAAAGGTTACATAATGACAACAATTAAAATTTCCACTATCTGCCATACTTCCAAAAAATCATGCAAAATAATAATATTTAATAATAATATTAAAATGCAACTTCAACCCCCCACTCATTTTAATATTTATAAGAGAGTCCACTAGTTGAAGGAAGAATACTATGCATAATGAAGGTGTGCTCTGCATTGAACCCTCACTTAGTAAAACAGTAATTTTTACTCCAGAGTCATAGTGGTCTCAGACTTGAACTATGACTGCTTAAGGGAAATAAAAAAGTTACTGCTTACACATAATAGTCAAGGTGTTGACACGAGTTTTATAGCCAGCATGTTACAGCCTTGTGCTATCCCGGTTTCATGAGTGTTTTTGAGAACGAGCCTAATTCTCATAAGAAGCAGCCTACCTCCACACTCACATAGGTGAAATTCGTCGACAGTGCTCCTGTAATTTAGCACCTCACTCATAAGAGATACAGATTTTCATTAAGAGTTTTATAAACTCAACCTCACAATCATTACAGGAAAATGCACTCACACCATAGGGAGGGATAAAAAAGATAGTGACATTTTTTACAACAAGTCATCATGTGATTCGTTTTTCCCATTGAACCTGATTATAAGATCTCTAGTCCCCAGGTTGGGTTTCCTCACATATGACTCAAGATTCAATAGGCTTCAATCCCCCCCCCCCCTTCAATGTGCTTCAGACCTTTTCTCTTGCTAAGGCCTTAGTCAATGGATCTGCAAGATTATCACAAGATTTGACATGATCAATATTAATGGTATCATTTTTTAAATATGATCTCACATTACTAGGTTTTCTCTTTATAGGTCTGGATTTACCATTATAATAACAGTTTTGAACTCTACCAATTGCAACGGTGCTATAACAATGAATTAAAATAGGAGAAATTAGTTTTTCAAAATAAGGTATTTAAAATAACAAATCTCTCAACCAATTCACTTCCTCACTAGCTAAAGCTAAAACAATTAGTTCAGCTTCCATGGTAGAGTTAACAATAATTATTTGTTTTTTAGACTTTCAACAAATAGCACCACCACCCAAAGTAAAAACATAACCAGTAGTGGATAAGGAATCATCTGATAAAGTGTTCCAATCCACATCACAAAAGCCTTCAAGTACAGCAGGATAAATTTTTTATAGAACAAACCATAATTTTTCGTTCCAATTAAATATTTCATTACTCTCGTTATAGCATGCCAATGTTCATTACCTAGCTTGCTAGTAAACCTGCTAAGTACTCCTACTGCATATGCAATATCAGGCCTAGGGCAATCAGTCACATAGCTCAAACTTCCAATTATGCTAGCATATTTCTTTTGATTTATTACATCATTTTTACTTTCAACAGGATACAAGTGAACACTAGAATCAAATGGAGTTACAACATGCTTGCAATCAAGGAAATTATATATTTTTTAATATTTTCTCAATATAATGTGACTTGTCAAGAAAAATTCCATCATATGTTCTAGTAATTTTTATTCCTAGAATAAAATTTGCCTCACCAAGATTTTTCATATCAAAATAGCTTCTAAGAATATTTTTAGTTTCAGTAATAACATTCATGTTAGAGCCAAAGATCAATAAGCATCAACATATGGACAAATAATAACATGCGAATTATTTCAAGACTTATGATATATGCACTTATCACACTCATTTGTTTTAAACTCATTATCAATCATGTAGGAATCAAACTTTTCATGCCATTGCTTTGGTGCCTGTTTCAAGCCATATATGGATTTATTATGTTTACACACTTTGCTTTCTTTGCCAGCCTCAACAAAATACTCGGGCTGTTCCATGTAAATCTCCTAATTTAGGTCTCCATTAAGAAAAACAATTTTTACATTCATTTGATGAATTTGTAAATAAAAAATTACCGCAATAGCAACTAAAAGTCTAATGGATGTAATTCTAGTTACCGGAGAAAAAGTATCAAAAAATTCTAGGCCTTCTAGTTGTTTAAAACCTTTAGCCACTAGCCTAGCTTTGTATTTATCAACAGATCCATCCGATTTTAATTTTTTACGTAAGACCCATTTACATCCAATTATTTTACAACCCGATGGTAAATCAACTAGCTTCCAAGTTTTATTGGAAATTAGCGATTCCATTTCATCATTTATAGTCTCTTTCCAGAAAATAGCATCATGCGAAGATAAAACTTCTTTTAAAGTGATAGGGTCATCTCCAATGTTAAAGACATAATAAGCAGGACCAAAATCTTTTTCTACTCTAGCTCGTTTACTTCTTCTTAACTCAAAATCATCATTTTCTTTATCTTTTAAAGTAGAAGTAGAAGAACTAGGCAGTGACAAAATATTTTTTTAGTCCTTAGACCCCCACTATTTTTAGAATCAAAAGAAAATTTATTTTCATGAAAAATAGCTTCACCTGATTCTATTATCACATTATCTTCAAGATTAAAAAATCTATAGGCCATACTATTTGAAGCATAACCAAGAAAAGCACAAGTAGTAACTTTTTTACCTAACTTAGATATTTTAGGATCCATTAACCTTACATAGGCTAAGCAACCCCAAACTCTTAGATATCCCAAATTTGGATTATGACCTTTCCACAACTCAAAAGGTGTTAGTTTGATATTTTTATGAGGAGCACGATTCAACACATAAAAAGCAGTCAAAAGAGCTTCACCCCAAAAACTTAAAGGTGCACAAGACTCAATTAACATGGCATTAGTCAACTCAACCAATGTTCTATTCTTCCTTTCTGCTACACTGTTAGATGCAGGAGAATAAGGAGGAGTAGTTTCATGAATTATACCCAATGATCTAACAAAAGAATTGAATTCATGTGACTCATATTCACGGCCTCTATCACTTCTTTTTCTTTTTCTTTTTCTATTAAACTGATTTTCAACTTCATGGAGAAAAGTCTTAAACTTTTTAAATGCATCACTTTTATTTTTCATTAAGTAAACATATGTAAACTTAGAAAAATCATCAATGAAAGTGATAAAATATCTATTTCCTCCATGAGTTAAAATTCCACCAAGTTCACAAATATCACTATGAACTAATTCTAATAAATCAGTTTTTCTTTCAACTTGAAAAAGAGGCCTTTTTGTGATTTTGACTTTACTACAAGCCTCACTTTTTTCAAAGTTCTTTTTGATCACCGAAATTAATCCTAAACTACTCATGATTCCCACATAATGATCATTTATATGACACAAACGAGCATGCCAAAAATTTGTAGAAGAAAGCATGTAAACAGAAGTAGATGTTTTATTCATTTCAACATTCAACTTGAACATACCATCACATGCATACCCTTTTACCACAAAAATATTATTTTTAACAATTACATACTGATCAGATTCAATAATCTATTTGAATCCTGCTTTATTTAGAAGAAAACTAGACATCAAATTTTTTCTCATAGAAGGAGTATAAAATACATCTTTTAATACCAATACCTTTTCAGAAGTAAAACTCAATTCGACATCTCCCATTCCAAGTACTTGGGTTGTGTGTGAATCTCCAAGCATGATAGTTTTGGGCTCCTCAAAATTTGTATATTTTTTAAACCAGTCTTTGTCATAATAGACATGACGGTTTGCACCAGAGTCAACCCACCATCCATCAATATTCTCCACCATATTTATGTCTGTTATCACCGCCACAAATGGTTCTTCGGTAATGTTTAACTGAGGTGTAGGCCCACGTTTCTGAAATATGCAAAATGGAGCAATATGCCCACTCTTGCCATAGACAAAGCACGGTCCTTTTTGTTGTACATATTAATTTTTTGCTTGGTTGTTTTCACAATTATTGTCCTTGGGATGTCTACCATCATTTTTCTTGAATTTTTTCTTCTTAGGCTTCAAAGTAGTATTTTTGTTAGTTTCAAGGGTAGCATTATTTGAAGAAGTTAAATTTACCTTCGGTGTGATGTTGTTCTCTTCTGTTTGCAAAAGTGCATCTTGGCCCCTTACTTTTTCTTCCATGCGGATTCTCATTATCAAAGTCTCAAGAGAAGTTTTTTTTTTTACTTATGGCGCATAATTTTTTGAAATTCCTTCCACGAAGGTGAAAGTTTATCAATTATGCCACAAACAATAAGGTTATCTCCAATTTTGACTTCTTCAGACCCGAGCTCGCCAACAATCATTATGAAATCCTGAGCTTGGTCTACCACTGATTTGTTGTCCACCATTTGGAAAAGAAAAAATCTGCTAGCCGCATATTTTTTCGCTCCCGCTTCCTCAGTGTCATATTTACTTTGCAATGCTTTCCAAATTTTCTTTGCACTAGTGTAAGTTCTATCGTAATAATCATAAAAATTATCAGATAGACAATTAAGTAAAAAATACCGACACTTGTAGGATTCACTAACATATTTTTCAACTTTCTCTTGAAGAGAGATAAGTTCATTGTCGGTCATGGAAGAGTTATCTATTTTATTTGGGTTCTTCTCAGTTAACACATAAGAAATGTTGAGAAGACTTAAGTAGAAAAACACTTTACCCTTCCACCTCTTGAAGTGAGTACCGTTGAATCGAAATGACTTGTTTAGATCTCTCATCTTGACATCCGCGGATTTTTCAGTTGTTGCCATTGATCTCCTTAAAATTGTTGGTGAAACTACAATAAAAATACAACTGAAAAATTACAAGTGAAGAAAATATAAAAGATTATCTTCTTCTTCTTCGGCTGAGGCGCGGATATCTCACTCTCTTTAAGGAGATTCAAGCCCACTGCAGTAAATGTTTCATTGATCTAGTAGTAATCTTCTTGACTTGTCCCCTCCAGGATACAACAACCTTCTCATAATAACTCAACAACTCTGGACAAGAGTTGAGTTCAAAGCTCCACTAAAAGAATACCTCCCTTCAATTAGCAAACTCTTTTTTTTACTAACTTTTTAGTGAACTCTCTATTATCTTGTGTGTGTATATTACAAAACCATGCAAGACCACCTCTATTTATAGGAGAGGAAGTCTTCCATGCAATGAATATAAGAATGAATAGGGGTAGTAAAGAGGAAAGATCAATGGCTTAGGGGTTTCATAAGTTACTATAGTTACACCATTTAAAAAATAGAATAATGGAGGAATAAAGAGTGGTGGTTACAAGAAACTTATGTCTTCATTCTACCATTACTAACCAAGTGATTAATGGCTCTTAAACCACTAATAATATGGGAGTTAGGAAGATGAATAATCAGCCATGCTGATACGAAAAACAAAGCTAGAAACCAAAACTATAACAAAAGAAAGGAGATGAAGATGATAACAATGACACAAGATGAAACAAGACACAGATTCAACACAAACACAAGAGAAATTGCATAGAAAATAAAGATAGATAGTGAGACCAAGATTATTACAAGATTAAGAACCAAGTGTATTTCAACACTAACCCCTAATAAATGTAATAATCAAAACCACACTTTACGGTGACCGCTAAGGGAATCAACTCACCTCAAGATCCACCGTTTTCAAGCAAAGGTGAATATTGGCTTTTCCAAGCCCTACACTAAGAATGACTTTTTCAAGCCCTAACTAAGACTATACTAAGGTGGTCTACTCTCAAGAGAGAGAATTTTCAAGTGTTTCATACATTCATCATTCAAAACTCCTGAGAAAAGACCTAAAAGAGACTATATATAGTATATTACAAAAGAAAGAAAATGACTCTAATGCCCTTAATGAGGTGGGGTGACCATGGAGTGTCATTTAGACAAGTCTAAATGACCAAAATGCCCTCAAGTCTAAGTTACCAAAATGCCCTTAATAAAGGGAACCAAAACTGTGAATCATCAAGTGTAGCCCAAACCCGAGAGTCCTCAAGTCATCAAGGCTCCAAGCAATCTTCCACACTCAGGTTTGTTTAATGGCATGCTCAAGACGACCCCTCCAACTATGATCCCGTGCCCTTCATGCGATCAAAGCTTGATTCTTCACGTAGTGACTTTGAATGATGTCATCGAAAGTTAAGGCGATCATTTGACTTGTATCACATGAAACGTACCATTAACTCTTTCAAGAGTAATTAGCAATTGAATTGATAATTGTTGCATGCATTTGTCAAAGAAGCTGACCAAAAAAGTTACATAATGACAACAATTAAAATTTTCACTATCTGCCAAACTTCCAAAAAATCATGCAAAATAATAATATTAAAATACAACTTCATTAGTGGTGAAATTATTCATTGGGTGCATAGAGGATTAACTTAATTTGTTCATGTGTAATAGTCCACCAACCGCAGGAGAGCCAAATGCACTACACAAATCTCGTGCAACGAGCTTGACCCAGAAGATCAACCTCCTGCGATTGCAGGCAAGGGGTTTCGCACTTGAGACCTCCTCCATTATAGAAATCTCAAGCCAAACTATCTGAGTCAGTACCCTTTAGAATAACCTGTTTTTCATAAAGTAAATTAGGTGTTTGTAATAACACCCAATTCAAATAAATAACAATTTCACGAAACCCAATAATAGAATTCAAAGTTTCGTAACATTTTAATGATTGTCAATGGTTATAATTGGTAAACTGTTGTTACTAGGCGGCTTAGCACGGCCTCATATTGATTCTTAAAAAATTAATTTTATGTAAAATTCTATTACTTAATTAAAACGTTCATTTGTTTGGTTGTTAAATTCTAAGTTAGACATATATTACTATATTTAGATTAATAAAATTTGTATAACAATATTTTAAGTTGTTCAAACTTTTGTGAGATGGATAGCTAATTATATTTTTTAAATTATTTAAATTTTTAATTATTGTGATTTTTTAATATTTTTTCTTCTATTCTACTAATTAAAAGTGACATAGTAAAATTATTATAAAAAATACTTCTAATTTTTTTTAAGTTGTCCCATATACGACATCAAGTTAATTTAAAACATAATTTTTTTCCCCATTTTATCTTTATTTTTTTATTAAATATTATGAATTTTTTAACATTTAAATGACACGATTGAAACAGTTCAAGCAGTTATGTCATAAATATCTATTTTAATTTTTTAATTAAGTATTTTTAATTTTTAATACGTGAATAACTTATAATAATTACATAAGGATAATTTAGTAAAATCACGATTGAAGCAGCTGAAGCAGGCATGTTGACCATGAGCAATCTGCTTCAGCTGCTTCATCACGCCTTATTATATAGGATATATTTAGTTATTTTGTGCAAGTACCCTAATAGTTAGCAATTAAAATAGCCTATTAGTGTAAAGTTACTTATATCTTGGTGGAATAAATCAGGTCAATATATTGTTAATGTAATGTAATATTGTCAGCTTTGAGAAGATTTATTAGAGAAACACCGTATACAATTATTTTTTACAGTTATCAATGTGAGACTTTATACAAACTATACCCGGCATATTTTTTTAGAGAAGAAAATAATGTTGCTAGTGACCCCATTTACCAGACTACTTTGCCATATTGTAAATATATGTACTCACTGCCTAATTTATTTTTTATTCGATGTTTGATATTCGTATTGTAATTTGATTAAATCGGCATTTACACACTGTAGAGTCTATTTCTAAGAATGACGCTTTCAATAGAATTTTCTTCATTTCTGTAAGGCTCGAACTCAATCTCTATTTACAAATGGAAAAATCCCAACCATACCACTACAACTCATACTGATGATCATAGAAATTGTTAATATCTGATCATCATAGAAATTGTTAATATCACAGAACACAGAATTTCTCCTAACCTGTAATGTTTTGGGACATGACATTATGGCACAAGATCACAAAATCATAGTTGAAGAATCCTCGGAGCTATTCATATATAGCCCCATTAGTGTTTTGTTTCTATATGATAGCAAATGTACGTGTCTTATCAAGGGCAACAAATGCAAACCTAGCTAACCTTCAGGCAACAAATACAATCTAGCTAACCTTCTAAGGGTGTGTTTGGTATGGAGAAAATTATTTTTCAAAAATTTTAACCGAACGAACATGAGATAGTAAAAATACATTTTCAGAAAAAATGTTTAATAGAATGATGATGACCGGCTTGCTTTAATCGTACATCAGTAATGCTCATAGAAACAATTTAACATTGAATTAACATTGAGAAGAAATACAAGAGAAATATAGTATTGAATTGTTGTATCGCAATTATTACATTGAATTCTATTTATAGATACTACATTTCAATCTGTTTTCTAATAGGACACTACGTTATAATTCCTTTCCAAGTAGAATTTTATATATGCTATTCCTATTCCTACTCATATTCTAACACTCCCCCTCAAGATGGTGCATAGAAGACATATGTACCAAGCTTGTTATGGATGTAATTAATACGAGGATCATTGAGGGGACTTGGTGAAGATATCTGCAAGAAAATTGATAAGGACTGTTTTGGACGTCTGGGAGACCTCAACTGAAATGAAACAAACTGAAAAAGGGATCCGAAAAGTAGTAAACTTCGTTGGAAAGTCGATGTGTCACTGAAAAATTGCCGAAAACTGATATAAAATACACTACAACATTATGCATATATAGCTATAAAATATGTCGTAGCTAAATAAGAAAATTTTCGTGGCTAAACACTTTAGCCATCATATTTTCTTTCGTAGCATGCGTAGCTAGAAGTGGCGTTACTAAAAGTCAGCTACAAATTTTAGCATTTCATGACTAAGACCTAGTACCTATTGCTACAAAAATTTCTGTGATGTGGCTAAATATTGAAAAATAAAATTACCACGAAAATATATATATTTATAGCTAATAGTTAATTTTCTTGCCACGACAAATTCACTCTGTAGCTATGTCTTATACTTTAGCCACAAAATAAATTACCGTAGCAAAAGATATACTCGTTATAAATTTGCCACAAAAATTTACGTTTGTCATAGCTATAAATAGTTCTCAATATTTGTGATTAGATTTTTAATTATATTGTATTACTAAATTTTTTATTGCATTTTAATTTTATTGATTGACTAAATCTTTTTTATTAATGACAATAAATGTTTCCATCAGATATACTTGTTATAAATATATTACCATAGTAAATGTCTACTTTAACATATATAGTGGATGTCTATTTATGAAAAAGTTAGAAACCCCAATGTTAGTTTTCCCCTATAAATAATGGGGTTTTCCTTCATCGTAATAACCCATCAAGAAAATCCCTCAAGAGAAATAAGAATTATTCTCTTCTATCTCTATTGTTCTTCTTATTTGCTTTATATTTCATAACACGTTATCAGCACGAAACTCTACCAAACAAGATGAGATTATAAATATAAAGGTAATTTCAAGGTTAGTAATTTCTTATGTTATATGTCTTTTGCTACTAATAATATAATTATTGTTGGATTTGAGGAAAAATAATTGGTTTGGAATCATTTATGTTTTAAATTTATTCCTCAAGAAGAATATTATCAAAAGGGATGATAATATGTTGGTTTAAGTCCCATCGATTTATGCCTAAGACGCCTTTATATGGATAAGATATTGAGTTTGAATCTCAATGCACCATATTGATGATACTATGATGGCTAAGACAAAATAATGTGTTTTTAATGAAAAGTCATGAAATATGTCTCGCTGAACATGCTCCATTCTCTGAAGTGAATGTGGTAGCAGTGCATAGTACATCTGAAAGAAGACAAGTGATTGAATGCACAAATATACGCGTGGAGGGACAATATGATAATGATCATCAAAAGTGATGATATTTTCACACGCATATTATGATCATAAGATATGTTAGAGAAAAATTCTTCAGATCACATATATACCTCGATTGCTTCTGAAGTAGCAATATCATGAAAGAGCTTATAAGATATCAAAATTTGATAGGCTTAAGGCACGATTATATTTTATTCCTGGGAAATGAGAAACTTATTGATGCAAACGTGCACTTGATTGTGATGATATCACAACTCACCTCCGCAAGAGTCAGAATAACTGAGAAGAGTTATTTTAAAATCTACTTCTAAAGAAGTAAATTTGAAATTTATTCATATATTAGTAAATTTGAAATTTACTAAAGTAAAAGGTACATGTCATGGTAAACTTGGAGTTTTCTAGAATAAAAGTTCATAAATTGACATGAACGATTGCGACATCCCAAAGATATCCATACTGAGTATTGAACATATATTGAAGAATTAGAAAATTCTTCATTACTTTTAATGTTGCTTGTTCTCATGATAAGTTGGTAGGACCAACTAATATTGGGATTGGATCCCTTTGCCTTTAAATCTAAAAAGTATAAAAAGTGAATAAGGGCCCGTTCACCTATCATGTGATATGTTGAAAAGATGCATCAATAAAATGATCACATGTACATTTATTGTCAACCTGCGTTTGACATTCATGAAGTTGCTTGCTCAATAAAATTGAGTTTAGAGCATAACTTTCAGATTGTGTAATCAAGACAATTCATCTTGATGATGATGGTTTGACATTGAATGCCTTTGATAAATAGCTGAACCATTGCTAATGAGAACAAAAAATTCAGGTGTTGGTTTGAAATATTATATACAAAACTACATGTATGCATCAAACCAATAAATTATTATTAACTCCCCCTCAAAGTTGGTTATGAGTCAGGAATCATACGTTATCCATCTAATTGTTTTGATGCGCGATATACGATTAATGAATATACCATGATGCACAAAGATGGATTCCACAAAAAAGATGGAGGATGTATGTTAGTTTTCCAAACATAAGGGGGAGATTCTCAGCAGCTATGAAATATGTTAGGAATTATCATCAGATCCTCATTCAAAAGATAATTCAAGTCATATGTCAGACGCATTTACTGACTCAAATTTATTCTCATATCTAAGCTGTAAGTGCTCCTATTTTGTGTACAAAATCTATGCATGCGTGAATCATGGTAGACCAATCAGTTCCAAATGAAATAATCCTTGTATAGGATAAGAAGCAAATAATCATAATAAGAAGGCAATGTCTACGACATAACACTTCATAAACCTTATGAGAGGTTTAGGTACCTGAAAATAATGAAGTGATGAGACCTCAAAATGTTATGTCATACTGTGTACCGATACGAAATGATATATCATTAATAGCTTTGATACAATATTGGAGCAATATTGTAAAAGATTACGAGTATTCAAATTCTACGTTTATTTAAGCATGCTGATGTAGAAACATTTATCAAGTGACCTAAAAGGATGCATTTTCATAAGCATAAAACTTATTTGATTTGCAGTCCAGACACTTGAAGATGTCACACTTGACATGTTGGATATTGTCACTTGACAATAATCTATATGAAAATTCCTAAAAGATTCAAAATGCCTGAAGCATATAAAGTTTTTGAGAAACTTGTTTATTATCCTTATAAAGGATAAATTGATGGTCTGAATATTGTTGAAACTCTTGGAGAGTTTTCAAAAGCAATAAGATTATTTGCTAACATGAGAAATATACCGAATTGAATTGGTTATGAAGTGTCATATCTTAGTACAATTGATGGACTAATGTATCTTGCAAATACTACAAGGCCTGATATAGCCTTTTTTTAGTTAATTTATTAGCAAGATATAATTTTAATCCTATTACGAGACATCGAAATGGGATCAAACACATGATCTTATTTATTCTAAAGATTACAGTCTCGATCTAGTTAATTATGCTGATGCTGGGTATTTATTTAACCCGCATAAATCTCGGTTTCAAACATGCAATGTATTCACATGTGGGGATACTGCCATATCTTGGAGATATACAAAGCAGTCTATCTAGCCACTTCATCGAACCATGCTGAGATAATAGCTATTCATGAAGCAAGCTGAGAATGAGTATGGTTGAGATCCATGATACATCTCATTCGAGAAAAATATGGTGTGAAATGTGACAATTTACCCACAATTTTATACAGAGATAATGCAGCATGCATAGCACAACTTAAGGAAGGATTCATAAAAAGAGATAGAACGAAGCACACTTTATCAAAACTTTTCTACATACATGAGCTCCAAAAGAATGGTGATTTTAACGTGCAACAGAATCATTCAAGTGACGACGTGACTGATTTATTCACCAAGCCTCCTTCAATTGCAACTGTCAAGAAGATGGTTCACAAGATCGGGATTAAAAGACTCAAGGATGTTCTCATTAGGGGTAGTTAATACCCGCTGCACTGTTTTTTCCTTATGAGGCTTTGTCCCATTGGTTTTCCTTTAAGGTTTTTAATGAGGCAGTCTATATGCGTATTGTTAGAGATGTGTACTCTTTTTCCTTCACTAGATTTTTTCTAGTAAGGTTTTAACGAGACACATTATCTATCAATTAGACATTCAAGAGGGAGTGTTATAAATATATTACCATAGTGAATGTATACTTTAACATATATAGTGGATGTCTATTTATGGAAAAGTTAGAGACCCCAAGATTAGTTGTTCCCTATAAATAAAGGGGTTTTCTTTCATTGTAATAATCCATCAAGAGAAATAAGAATTATTCTCTTCTCTCTCTATTGTTCTTCTTATTTTCTTTATATTTCATAACAATACTATCTTTTTCCATTTTTTTAAAATTCAAATATTCCAAGTTCATTCATATTTTATGAAAACTAGGAACAAAATACTCTTATTTCATACAACTATTCTGCAAGAGATATAAGGAAGTTTGTAAAACACAAATTAACTAATGAGAGATTAAAAAATAAATGAGAATTCCAATTCTTATTAAATTAATATAATAAAAAATATTTATAATACATTAGTTATTTTCACTTCAATCTATCAAATTTTGATTCACAACAAACTATAAAAAGTTCTAAGTATTTTATTCGAGGGTTGAAGATGTTGATCATATTGCATTTGAGGACGTCGAAGTAGTTTCACTCTTTGCATCAAGGTTGAATCCATGATCTTCTTTTATCCAAGAATTAAAATGAACCCTATAAATTCAAAATAAATAATAATTAGTGTAAAAAGCATGAATAAATTTAAGAGAAACTTTAATACAAAATGTAAGTTTAATTTATAAAATATTAAGAAAACATCAACGACATATTGATGAACTGTAATACCTCGATCGTTCCTTAAGCCTAAATCTGTCTTTTGAGTGGATAGGGGTGGCTTCCAAAGTGATTTATGTTTATATTGTGTTGTATTTCTCTAATTTCTACTTTTTTCATGTAGAGCATTGAATAAGCTTTCCATCGATACCAATTTCATCGAAATCCAACATCGAACGAGGAAGTTATGGTTGTTTTACTAAGCGATGTCGGAATCGCCCAGGCCTGACGGTGGACCTGAAGGACCGTCAAGTCCTTGGTGGACCGTCAATTGTCCCATCAATCCAAGGAAGTAACCCTTTTTTTTGGCCATCGTGTGACGGCCAAAATGGTGGGCCGCCAAAAATTTGACGGACCATCAAGAGGACCGTCAAGTCGAGACAGAATGTCCCATTTCTGGCCCCTAAGTGATGGACGATTTGGTGGACCGTCAGTTTCCTGATGGATCGTCACTTCGACCATCACGTCAAGGTAGAATGTCCCAGTTTTGGCACTCGAGTGACGGACGATCTGGTGGACCGTCAGTTCGACCTTCACAGACCCCGATCAACAATTTTCAACTCTTTTTAAAAGGGCATTTTGGTCTTTTCCGCCCATTTTGGTTTTATATATATATCTAAGTGGAGGAGAGAAGATCATTTTTCTCTCATTTCTCCTCCAAAATTCTCTAGAAACTAGTGTTTCTTCCAAAATCCTAAATCAAATCATCTCCAAGAAATTCAAGAATCTTCCATATATTTCACCAAGTTGTTCAAGAATTAAGTTATCCAAGCCAAAGGCATCAAGAAACTTAGCTCAAAAGTGTAAAGAAGAGTTTCTATTCAAGCTTGTTCATCTTAAAAATCAGAATCCAAGGTATGTGGGGTTTTGAACAAGAGCAATTCTTTCGTTCTTGTGCCCAAAGCTTTGATTTTTATTATGGATTTATATGATTTCGCAAGTGGGTTTATACCCAAATTACTTCATCATGAGATTATGAGAATATAAATTGTTCAAACTTTGTTATGCATGATTATTTTACAATTTCCAAGTTATGACTTGATATTTAATATTGTGAATTTCATGTTTCTACCATGAGTTGGCATTTCAAGTGCTTTCAAGATATGTGTCAAGCTTTAAGCTTCCTCATGACAAATTGGATTATTGAGTATATTGATTCATGAGAATTGAGTTGTTACAATGAGTCTTGATATTTTCTCAAAGTTTTTGATATTGCCATGACTTAATGAATTGATACATATTGATATTGAGAAAGATTGATTTGAATTGAGTCGAGTTACGAATCCACAAATTGATTATGATTTGATAAATGTGAAAGAGATTTGATTTGATCTTCATGATAGACCCTTGTGATATTTGTGGTGGATTTCCTAACACGTTCTGAGCTTGTGTCTGGGAGTAGTATTTAGCACCGAGCGGGAAATGTGGTATTTCCCTCGAAACTACATGCCACCGTATGATTGATATTGATAATTGTGGGCCAGAGGTCGAGTATGAGATTGTGATCACTAAATTTAGGTTGTACTCCCTGGCAAGAGTATGATGCTCCCACCAATGTGGGGTTCTCTCCTTAGGAGGGCAAAACGTTTGACTCCATGTAGCTTACATAGTTTATGTCGGTTATAAGAACCTCCCATGTCCATAAGATTCGAGTTTCTTGAATTACAGAGTCACTCCGAGTCTTGAGTTGAAGAGTTGAGTTGCTTATGATGATTTATGAGGTTTTTATCATATGATTTATTTACGATGAGATCATGAAAAGTATGTTTCAATCTAACTCAAGCCAAGTGAGCCACCATTGTACATATGCATATTTTCATGAAATTGATGATGATATTTACATTTTTACATGCACCCCCATATACTCAGTACATTCCAAAGTGCTGACCCACATATTTTCCTATGGGCTACATTTTCTCGTAATGTAGGTTCAGGTACTCAGCCGCAACCGCGTTAGCGATATTCGGTTGCCTATTTTCGTCTTCTCAGTGGTGAGTCCTCATGGTTCGAGGACCATGTCTGTATTTTTGTGATACCATTTTGTTGTTATGGCTTTCAGTACTGTTTGAGTCAGTAAGGGGTTTGTCCCAATGTCTCCTTGATTTTGATGTATAGAGGCTTTGTCAGACTAAAAGGTTGGTATGTAAAAAATTTCAGTATTTTGATTGTACAGTCTAGTTCCTTATCTTATTCCAGTATGTTCATGATATGTCATTTTCTCTTATTTTAGCATGACTATTGTCAAAGTGAGCTCTAGAAGTGACGACAGGCTTAGAGGGTTAGCTTGAGGCCGCGTGTGTCCTTAAGCACCATGTGACATCTCGGGATGGGATCTTGGGGCGTTACATGAACAAACCTATATTTATAAGCTTATTATAATAAATTGCAAAATTGAACCTCAAAATCTAAGACAAATAAGTATGAATAAATTCAGAAACACAAAAACATAAAAATATAAATATACCTTGAAGGAGAAGACAAATTTATCATAAGTAAAAAAAAATGTGTGAAAGAGGGGTGAAGCCGTGAAGGGGTGTGGCGGCTAAGGAGAAGGAAATAAATATTATATAGGACTTAGGTTTTGATATAGGCCTTCACCATTACTTTTCATTTCCTTATACTTTCTTTAACTTCTTACTACAAGTAACATGAGAAAATTGAAGGAAAGGTATTTTTTAAGTCTTGAATGAAGGATTGGTGACATTGACCAACTTAAAGGGTCAAACATCATTAGGAAACTTGATTAAGTTAATTATGAACTTGATTAATATTTTTAAAATTTTCTAATCTTTTTAAAAATACAAATCAACCCAACCCACACCCCTCTTCAATCCAAATCAACCACTCTCTTCTCTCTCTCGACAACTTTTCTCAACTCTCTCTCAACCGATAGTTCTGCAAAATTTCTCCCTTCAACCCCCGGCAACTTCCACCTCTGGCGATAAATAGTTGGACTTCGAGTTCCCCTCTTTAATTCAAATCAACCTGTCTCTCATCCCTCTCTCGACAGCTTCTCTCAACTCTCTCCAAACCAACTATTCTGCAAATTTCTCATTTCAATCCTTCGCAACTTCAATATCTGACTACAAATAGTTGGGCTACGAGTTCCTTTTCGACTTCAACCTTCAAATGACATGACAACCTTGCTCTCCGGCCACAACAATTTCAAATTCTTCATCGTTCCTTTTCTTCTTTCACAGGTAAAAATTTATCGCCTTTTTAGTTTTGAAGAAAACAAGGAACTTGAGAAAATTTCTCTTATAGTATTGGTTAACAATTTCAATATTTGTTGCATTAATTTAAAATGCAGTCTGAATAAAACTCTAATTTCTGGTATTTCTTCTCTTCTCTTTTCGAAGTAAATTATATTTTTTTGTCGTTTGTTGCATTCTTTTGAAGTTTGATTTTTTATTATTTGTGTTTATAAAAACAAAACAATAATTTGGGTAAATTTATTCTGTTCTTGTTCTTGGTAAAATGGTGATATTGCTGTTTTTTTGTTGAACAAAATTCGTGCTATTGTTTTTTGTTTTCTCCAACAGATTATCCATCTGGTGCAACATATTAACCATATGATGTAATAGATTTGTCATATGATGCAACAGATCAACCATCTGATGTACCCTAGGAATAATCAGATTACAATTCTGATGCAACAGATTAATCATCTGATGCAACAAATTAACTATCTGATGCAACAGATTAACCATATATTGCAACAGGTTAAGCATCGGATAAAAAAATCTGATGCAACTAATTAACCATCTGATGCAATGGAAGAACCATCAGATTAATAATCCGATGCAATAGATGAACCTCTTGTTGGATAAAATCCTATAAACTCTTCCAAAAGAAAATGTCCAAGACTTGATTTTTCCAACTGATCATTCATCTGTTGTGATAGACGACCCTATGTTGGAAGAAATCTAAACAATATTGATCGTTGATAACTGTTCCAAAAGATCACTCATGTTTTGCAAAGATATGTGACCTGTTGCACAGACCATTCATCTTTCTCAAAAGATAAGTGATATATTTTGTATTATCATAGCAGATTACTCATCCATTGCTGTAGTTTAGTTAACTATTCCAATAGATCACTCATATGTTGCAACAGATATGTGATCTGTTGCACGGACCATTCATCTTTCTTAACAGATAAGTGATATGTTTTATTTTATTGCAACAGATTACTCAGCCGTTTCTACGGGTTATTTAACTGTTCCAACAGATCACTCGTAAGTTGCAACAAATGATGTCATAACAGATGTGTGATCTATTGTACAGACCATTCATCTTTCTTAACAGATGAGTGATATATTTTGTCTTATCGCAACAGATTACTCAGCCGTTGCTACAGGTTATTTAACTATTCCAACAGATCACTCATATGTTGCAATAGATGATGTTGCAACACATGTGTGATCTACTGCACAAACCATTTATTTTTCTTAACAGATGAGTGATTTATTTTGTATTATCACAACAGATTACTCATCCGTTGCAATAGGTTATTTAACTGTTCCAACGAATAATTCATGTCTCAACAATGTGTGATCATCTATCTTAAAAGATGAGTGATATGTTTTGTATTGTTGCAACAAATTACTCATCCACTGCAACAGGTTGATTATATACGGCATCAGATATACTACTTGGTGCAACAGATTGGTGATCTGTTGCAACTATTATTTTACTATTTTTCTTGTTTGATTTAATGTTATCCTTTTTTAACGATGCATTAATCAACTATAATATATTTTTTTATGTTCCTGTAAATTTTAGATAATATGGTTCCCAAAAGAACAAAAACTGAATCAAGTCCAAGTAAAGGAACAAGTGAATCAGCTAGGCTACATCCACCACTCTATGAGCTTGTTTTACAAGCGTTATCTCAATTGGGAGGAAAATATGATGAACACAGGGAGGAGAAATATTTCAAAAGAGATGATGCAAATGCTAATAGCCCTTCCACCGAAGAGTTGGTCAAAGCCTTTAGCATGGATCGTTATCCTATGAGAATGCAGTGCGATGGTGCCATAGATTTAATGGGTAATTTTATGGTTAAGTCAGCCATGGGAAAATCTTTCGTCGCCTTCAGAAAAATACTCCGAGAACAAAAATTGGATGCTTATTTCAGGGACAGTTGCTTTGGAAAATATCTTGATTTGTCGGAGGACAACGATGCTCATTTCGAAATAAAAATGGTATATGGACTTCTCAAGTGCAGGTTTATGTATGAAAATAAAGATAAGACGGATGAGGTGTGGATAAATTACTGTGGCATGCCTGTTTGTTTTGGTTGGAAGGAGTTTTCCATAGTTACCGGACTAAAATATTATCCTCCTTCTCAAGTTATACCTATTCTAGCCCTAAAAAAAGAACCCCGCACATCCAAAAAAGGAAAAGGCAAGTCGTGTGATCGTGATGACCTGGTATCCATTGTTGGTCTAAGCTTCAAAAACAAAAATTTGATAGAAGCGTTGAAAGGTAAAGGACTTTCAAAGAAGCACAAGCAGTCATTGTGCTTGGTTTGGTTTGTACATAATATTGTTTGGTCAAGAGACATTAACAACAAAATAAGCCTCGGTTTAATAAAGCTCTCCAAGGTTCTTGAGGCGTTTAATAGCTATCCTTGGGGTTATGAAAGCTTCAAAATGACTGTCAAATATTTGTTGACTCCGTTAGCACCAAAGACAGTCAACTTATATGACTTGCCATGGGTTTTCATGGTAAATGTTTCTTTCTTTTATTATGATATCATTCATTTTTTATTCAATAATGGTTCTGATTTATTGGCGTTATTTTATAGGCTTGGGCATTTGAAGCCATTCCTTATTTGAGACAACAAGTGAACTACTAGGAAGGAGTTTCCTGTCCAAGAATCTTGAGATGGTTGTCGGCCAAAACTGATAAAAATGCAAAATTTCTTGATCTCTTCAACCCCCCGAAGGATGCAATAAGTATAATTATAATTAATTTTTTCTTTTAATTAATTATTTTTTGAATGATCTAATCATCATTCTAATATATGTAATGATTTATGTTAGATTGTGCATGCGTCGCTAGTTTCGACCAATCAAGAGTTGAAGATGCAATTTTTTCTTACTTTACGATCTGTACAAACTTTATCGGACCCTAAGGTCATCGACAGAATAAAAATGAAATTGTTTGGAGCAACAACCATTACAAGAAAAACAATTTTGGAGGGTGGACTTATTGTTGTTGATGGTCTTAGTGGTGATGGACCTGTTGGTGGTGGTAGTGGTGCTGCTGTTGGTGCTAATGATGCTCCTATTACAGTATTTAAATCAAACCATTATGAGTATGATCATACTGGTTATACAGATTTTGCCTCTCCTAGTGAATGTTCTGCATGCAAATGTAAAGACTGCAGGGCGAAACATGATGTAGTGATTAATGTTATTAATGCATTAACTGCTTATTTAAAGGAATTAACATCTAAGAGGGGTCTTATTCCATCAAAGAGGATTTTATTTCCATCATCTCCATTAGAGTAGGGCTAAGAGGAGAAGGAAAGTGATTTCCAAGGCATTATCAAGCACCCAAAAAAGCAAAATTGCAACTCCTCTGTCTGTGTGTTGCACTGAGCAATGTACAATGTACAAAGGAGAGCAGCACAAGATGAAGAAGGTAAATATATATGTCTTCCAACTAACAAAATAAACAGACACATATCTGTTTCAACAGATAACACATCTGCTAAAAATTATCAAACAGATATATGCATCTGTTGTAACAGTTGACCAACTTGTTGCACCAGATAAAGTATCTGTTGCAACATATGTCGTCAATTTTAGCAAATCAAACAACCATTCGTACCACTTTTATTTGTACCAACAGATGACCTATCTGCTGTAACAGATGATTCATATGTTGCAACAGATGGTTCATCCATTAAAAATTATCATACAGGTCTTCCTCATGTAGAAATTTGTCCCAACAGGTGATTCATTGTTGCAATAGAAATATAATCTATTTGGGATAATTTAAAATAGAAGGAACACCTGTTTGATTTGCTAGAACAGATGCGTTATCCTTTTCCATTTTGTTGTATCTCCCTGATTAACATTGATCAATTATGGCTTTCCAGGTGGATGTAGAAGTTACTGCTGAATAGCATTGACAATATGCTACTCTTTTTATGGAAATACTGAGAATAGAAAGCGCAGAAACCGTACGTAAGCGACAATAAAGATCCACGACGAGCAAAGCCGAATTTCATAGCACCGGATGAAGAACAACTTGTCTATATTGAGTAGATCTTTATAGCTTAAGCTTGTAAAAGTAATCCTTGGCATCATACTTAAATTGTTGATGTATTTGTTGAGATCTGTACCCATAATAATTTTTTTATATTTCATTTATTCGTTGACTTATTTCAGCTAATTTCCGAAGGCTTTGATTTATTTTATTTTATCTATGAATTTTATTTTTCCTTAGATTTGAACTTATTAATTAAAAAGAAATACTAGATTCAATTATTACAACAGATAATGTATCTGTTGCAATAGAAGACACATCTATTGGACAAAATCGAATAGATTTAGACATATATTGCAACAGGTAGGTAATCTATTGGAATTTATCAAACAGGTCTTCCCACTGTTGCAACAGATGGACTTAGAAACATCGAGATAATTCAACAGATGACCAACCTATTACTACAGATAGGCATCAAGTAGACAGTGTTCATTTTAAACACGTAAAATAAAATAGGCATCAAATGTGTCAGTTTGGCACTTTTTGCTGACTTGCCGTCATTTGGCCTCCAACGGTCATCCCCCCCCATTGTCTTATATATTCATCTTCCTCCTAAAATTAACCCTAAATTCCCAAATCTTCTTTATCGTCATCTTCTTTATTTATCCAAATCTTCAAATTATTTGCATTTGGTCTTTCTTTTCTTCATTTTTTTTCAATTTTTCCAACTGAGCTTGACAATATCGAGTGCATCTTTCACTATTTTTTTGTGATAAATATTTTAGATATTGTTAGTGAGGTCATGAAGCTCTGTTAAAGACTTCTTGGACTCAACAAAATCCAGGTCGTAGGTTTTTTACTTGTAAGATTTCAATGGTAATATTTTTTATTTAATTAGTTGATTAATTATTGACTTGTAATTATTTTGTAATTGTGTTCTAGTTTTTATTGAAATTGGGTGGATATGATTACCTTGATTGGTATGAAGAACAACACCGTTCACAACCAAATCGTGTAATCTAGGGTTTGCTGAACAAAGTCAAGGCTTCTGAAGAGAAACAAAATTGAGCAAGAAGATACTACGTTGTTGCCGTTATGCTACTGGTTTGGTGTTGTTGGGAACATGTATATTCAAGTATAATTGCTGAAATTTTCATGGTGGTGTGTGTATTTGCTATTGGTTTGGTGTAGTCGAGCGCATGGATATTCAAGCGTAATTGTTGAAAAATATCAAAAAGATTTAGGCATATGTTGTAAAATTTAGGTTATCTATTGGAAATTATCATACAGGTCTTTCCACTGTTGCAGCAAAGTAGACTTAGATTACATAGAAAAAACATTGGCATAATGCAACAGATGACCAACCTATTGCAACAGATAAACTATCTGCCAGAACAGATTCAATATATTTTACAACAATTGATAATTTATTGCATTATAAAAAACTTAACTTTCATCAGAAAAATATTATTGCCACTACATGTACATGTAATAAAGTGAAGGGTGACTTGAAATTAAAAATTGCTATTTCACAGGCTCTTCTATATACATAGGCTCCAAGCGTCCAGTTAGTATCCCATAAGCCCAGGTCTCTTGCAGGTTTACCACAATATTGTCTCATATAAAAGTCATTGGCTCGGTCATTTTTGTGCCGGTAAGAAAACATTCGATGTGTGCAACAGCGTGCGAGCCGCTCACGTAACCGGTATCATTTTTTAGAAGGATCATTCCCTTATTTCGACATTTAATATCCCATGATTTCTTCATCAACACTTTCTTTGGCAAATGATTCATCAGTTTACTCTCCCTCAACAAGATGGGCAACAAATCCATTAGTGGCTCCACAAGGAGAAAAAGATCAAAATCGTCGATGAGAGGTTTGTTGCAGTCATAAACATTGATCTTTACCTTCTCGAGTAGTATCGGAATAGCCCGATAATGCATTCCGTTTATGCTAATGACTGCAAGAATCTTCTTTGCCTCGGTCCAGCTCTTGCCGTGTGGATTTGGCCTCTCCCCTCTAACATATTTTATCATTTTTTCTTCATCCAAGTTCAACGTAGAAACTATGAAATCAAGTCCCACGCCATAGGCTGATGCCTCTCCATTGATTTGATTGTATCTATCCTTGAGCTTCTTGCAGAATCCGAGGTCCATTATCCTATCGGTAGCGTCATAAGCTTCTCGGTACGTTAATTGCCTTTTTCTCATGAGGCAGAGAATTTTGTCAACATGCTGTGATATAAGAAGTCAATTTTTAAATAGTTTGTAATTGTAAAGATGCAATGGATGATCCATCTGTTGCATAGGGTTCTCTAAATCAATAATCCAATACAACTTATGCAACAAATGGATAATAAGTTGCAACAGAACCACTACCAGTTGCACCAGTATACCCAGCTGTTGCAACAGATTTCACATCTGTTGCATAGCTTCTTCTTCATGGGGTAGATTAGAAGGTTAGGTTAGGAAAAGTAAACTTACCTTATCCTCGTACAACATACGCATATCAGTCATAGTCTGGAAGTCTTGGGGGGGAAAAGGAGGCCTGGGGTAATCTGGTGCGCCTGACTTAGCATTCTTGGCCTGTCGCAGATCCCTCTTCTCTTCGACGCCAAGTTTCGCATATATGTCCACCTTCTTGACTGTCCCCTGAACTTCATTAGCTTTTGCAGAGGGAGGAATTATAATTTTTTTTATTTTTGACTGGAGAGTACGTCTCTAATTTCTCTTTTCTTTCTCCTAACCTATACTGTAGGAGTGTGTGGCTCCCTTACCTTCTTGGATGGTATGGCACACCTCTTGGATTTGAATTCCTCAACAACTTTAGAGATAGCCTCGAATTTTCAAAGAGTTTATCCTGGTTGTCCTTTCACTCTTTGTATTCATAACGAGAATATGGAGGTGAAGAGAGGTGAGAGGGACCGATGTAAAGGTGAGAGGGTCTGTGTAAGGTTGAGAGGGACCTGTGAAAGGGGTATTTTTCAAACATATCTATTTTTTCTTGAGGATCAACATGCTCATCATCATGAGTGGTAGCAGCATCAGCATGACTGCCACCAACACCAACAACTTCACCAGACGAAGCACCTGGATATACCTTAGTAGGTTGGTCATGAAGAGCCTCAACATTAGGCTGACCTTGCCTAACTTCTCTTCTTATGAATGTTTCTCTAGCCTATCATTCTTTATAAACTCCACCATTAGGTCTGTTATAGTATCAACAGGACCTAGAGTAATATAAGAAGTCATCACCGACTCCTCCCCAGTAGGCACGATCCATGGATGCACAACCTATACAAAAATACAGATACATTTAAATCATATAATATAATAATTTTCACAGTTGGATTATATTTTAAGTCAACTTCTGTAGCAGATTAATAATATGTTGCATCAGATTACCCATCTATTGCATATTTTGTAGTATATGGTTAAAATTCGTTTGAGTCGGGTTCAGAGAACCAGAGCAACACATGGATAATCTGATGCAAAATATCAATCATCTGTCGCAACAAATTACCAATCTGTTGCACCAGTTGCACAAGATGGGTAATCTATTGGGTTACATATTATGCAATAGATGATCTGTACGTTGCAATAGATTAACAATATGTTACATCAGATTACACATCTGTTGCATAATTTGCCGTAGATGGTTAATCTTTTAGAAGTCGGGTTCAGAGAACCAAAGCAACAGATGAGTAATCTGATGCAAGATATGTCACAATAGATTATCCATCTGTTGCACCGATTAGCACAGGACGGGTAATCTATCGTAACAGATGTCCCATCTAGTGGATCAGATATAACGTCTGTTGCACTAGGTATAACATCTGTTCAATATCTTTCATTGAGTAAAATTATTTTACTTGAAGAAGATATACTGCATCATCCGGAGGGTTAAAGAGACCAACCTCCTTAATTTTGGTATTGCTCTTTGCAGTTAACCACCTAATCATCCTTGGATGAGAAACCTCATCCGGGTAATCCATTACCTTCTTTCGGAGGAGAGGAATGGCTTCAAATGCCCAAGCCTAATAAATGTAAACAGGAAGCAAGAAAAAAAGCCATAATAACTATATTCAATATAAATTAATGGTTGAGTAAAAATAGTAATTAATTTTACCATGAAAGCCCAAGGAAATTCGTATAATGTGGTCGTGCCTGAGGATAGCTTTGTTAGTAAATACTGGACAGTCAAGTAGAAGCTGGCATATCCCCAGGGATAATTGTTGAATTTATCAAAATCCTCAGCACGTGCTAAAAAATCATCTTCTATGACCTTATTGATGTCTCTTGCCAATACAACCGAAAGGGCAAACCAAACTAAGCACAATTGCTCCTTGTACTGCTCTAGTATGGTCTTATCCTTGAGATCTGACAACAATTCGATGCTTTGTAGCCCGTAGAGAAATGTCAAATAACTCATCTATTTTTTCCTTGCATTTTCTTGCCTTGGATATTTTGCGGGGTGGTGGTTCTTCTGGACGATGGCATGTCAAACCCGTCACTATGGCAAACTCTTGCAAGTCAAAACAAACTGGCATACCACAGTAGTTGATCCAGATTTCATCCATCTTCCTTTTTCTCCCTCCTCCGGATCTTTATCATCCCCCACGTACTTGATCATGCGCTTGATAAAACATATACCATCATCATAGGGAAACGAAAATGGGCAGGGGATCCTCAGGCAGATCAAGAAAGCATCCAAAGCAGCTCTTCTTAAAAAGTCCGTCTATGTTTTCGTTCTTTATAATTTTCCTAAATTTATTAAAATTTTTCCCCATCTGACATTTAAGTACAATTTCACCAGTTAGTTCTGCTTCTGGGTTATTTATCGGCATCACAACTTGAAACCTATCAATACTAAAAGTTTTGACAGGATCATGCTGGGATGCCGATATTAATTCATGCCCTATTGGTGATCTATTATCATCATGTTGATGATCATGCTCTTCGTCTTTCTCACTCTCTAATTTCTCCTCTTTCTCACTTTTATTTTCTTCATCACCATCTATAGAGCCTTGTCCACCTCCCTTAACATTGTTTTTATATCTCTACTCTGCTTCACTTTGTTCAGGAAGCTCCTCCAAATCCCTCTATACTGTAGCCTTTTTTTTAGTGGTTAGACGTTGATCCACTTTTACTTTTTTTTCTTTTGGGAGACATGTTTTACCTACAAACAATAGAAAAACAAAAATTACATTAAAATTGATGTATGCCAAAATTTTAAAAAATACATTACAAACACCACTAATACCGACACACCAACAACCACTACCACAAATACCACCAACCAATGCCACAAACAGCATGAATACCGACACCACCGACAGCCACCACAAACACCACCAACCAATGCCACCACCAGTGCCACCATGACGACCACAAACACCACCACCACCACCAACAATGCCACAAACACCATCCAACAATACCGCGATAGTCAACGAAATACTGCGACAGAAACTAGGGTTTTCTCGAGTTCTTTCTATGATTTTACCATCAAAGCTAAAAATTGTAAACCCATTCTCGAATATAATACACCTAAAAGTTTTATTTTTCATCATTAACTTAAAAGCCCTTATCTTTTAGACAAAAATAAAAAATATAAAACTCTTCTCGAACTCTGTTACCTACAAAGACAAAGAAAACGACTGATACAAGCAAGAATGAAGTCGAAAATAACACCTATACGGTCGAAAATAAGAAGAAAAATGATATGTTGTGAAGGGTTGAGTAATTTGTTGAGTAGCTTTTTTCTGTACTGTATTGTTGAGTGAGAATGAGAGATAAAAGAGCGAGAACTCGAGATTTGAAATGATGAAACATTTTGTATGGGTTGATTTGTATTTTGGAAAAAAATGACAAGTTTTGAAAATATTAATTTGGTCTGAATTGATCTTAATTATTTTTAAAATTATAAAAGATATGTGTACTTTTTAACCCTCTCATCATGCAATTGCCAAAAGGGTACTATTAGTCTAACATATGAACTCATTTGAAATTGTATAAAAACAAATGTTCAATATGTTGCATCAGATTTAGCATCTGTTGTTATATATCAATCAACTTAGGTAATTTGTTGTAACATATTATGAATCTGACATAAATTATCTAACAGATTAAGTCATCTATTGCGACAGATTACCCATCTATTGTAAATTATCAAATTTAGTGTCGTATGTCACAACAGATTACCCATATGTTGTAAATTATCAAATAGGCGTTGCCATCTATTGTAGTTGACCCTACGAGAAATCCCCACTAGTCCTAGATTAATCAATGAAGGTATTAGTTGAACATATAAGGTAGTAAGAATCGATTCGGCTCAGAGTGATCGATCGACGACTCTGGTCGGGAGGAACACAATACCTTCTCATCAAACAATTGCCAAATGACTATTAAATTGAAGTTGTAGTTGAAACTATGAGAACTCACCCCTAGTATTAGATTATTCAATTAAGGTATTAGTACCCTAGTCCTAGATTAATCAATTACGGTATTAGTTGAACATATGAGGTAGTAAGAATCGGTTCGACTCAGAGTGATCGATTGATGACTCTGGTCAGGAGGAACGCAATACCTTCTTATCAAACAATTGCCAAATGACTATTAAATTGAAGTTGTAGTTGACCCTATAAGAACTCACCCCTAGTCCTAGATTATTCAATTAAGGTATTAGTACCCTAGTCCTAGATTAATCAATGAAGGTATTAGTTGAATATATGAGGTAGTAAGAATCGGTTCGGCTCAGAGTGATCGATTGATAACTCTGGTAGGAGGAATGCAATACCTTATCATTAAGCAATTGACAAAAGACTCAATTAAAGTTGTAGTTGACACTATGAGAACTCACCCCTATTCCTAGATTATTCAATTAAGGTATTAGTCTAACATATGGACTTAATTGAAATTATATATAAACAAATGTTCAACCTGTTGTAACAGATGTCTTTTCTGTTAGATTAAATCAAACATATTATGTAATCTTTTGCAACATATTATGAATCTGTTGTAAATTATCAAACACATTAAGTCATTTGTTGCGATAGATTACCCATATGTTGTAAATTATCAAATTGATTGTCATATGTCGCAACAGATTACCCATATATTATAATTTATCAAATAAGCACTGTTATCTGTTATAGTTGACACTATGAGGACTCACCCCTAGTCCTAGATTAACCAATGAAGGTATTAGTTGAACATATGAGGTAGTAAGAATCGATTTAGCTTAGAGTGATCGATCGACGACTCTGGTCGGGAGGAACGCAATACCTTCTCATCATGTAATTGCCAAAAGACTCAATTGAAGTTGTAGTTCAGCCTATGAGAACTCACCCCTAGTCCTAGATTATTCAATTAAGGTATTAGTCTAACTTCTGAACTCAATTGAAATTATATATAAACAAATGTTCAACTTGTTGCAATAGATGTCTTTTCTGTTGGATTAAATCAAAAAGATTAGGTAATATGTTATAATATATTACGAATCTGTTGTAAACTATCGAACAAATTATGTCATTTGTTGCGTTTAATGACCGAGCTTTGGAAATTTCCAAACAAAAATTGTCATCTGTTGCACTTAAATATTTTAAGATCCTTTTTTTAAAAGAAATTTAGGTATTTCTTGTTCGAGATTAAAAAGTTAAAATACTAAGGCGGTAAAAAATATTACTCCGTACTACTTGGATAACTCAAAAATCTCCTGAGTAGTCTTATCTGGTCTTTTTAATGTCATCGTCTCCTCAAAAGTTATTAATGAATATTTAAAACCCATATCTAGATACTCTCTCCTTCAGCCATAAAGTAAGACTCAACTCATCTATCACTCTTCTTTATTCTCAATTCTCTTTGTTTCTTTTTTTCCTCTCTTTTCTCTCTTTTTTCGGATGAGGATCCTTTCGAATCTCAACCAATAAATATGTTTTCTCAACTGAACTGGATGTTCTGATCCTTTGTCTTTTTTAACATTGCAGGTACAGTTCACTATTGCTCTTTCCATGTCTTCTTCTTCTTTTTTGTATGTCATTTAAATTTGGTATTTACATCTGTTGCTATTAATGATTTACCCATTATCAGTTTTCTATTTATTGAGAAAATTGAAGGAAAGGTGACTTTTAAGTCTTGAATGAATGAACCGTTGTTTTTATTAAAATATGCAAAAAATGTCATCTGTTGGGAGAACTTAAAAAATCTTGTTGTCAGTATAGTTTTTTAATGTCTTTTGGTACTTTAGTGGTACTATTGTTGCAGGTGATGGTCGTGTTGGTATATATGATGTTTATGTTGTGGATGGTGTTGGAATATATGGTGTTATTTCTTTGTTGTTGATGCTGTTGTTGGTGGTGTTGCAACAGTTTTCTCAACTGTTGCAACTGATGAATTAGTTGTTGGAATAAACAGAGAAACTATTTGAAGAAATCAAACCAGTAGCAAGGCTGGTTTAATTTATTCCAATAGATGACCTATCTGTTGCAACATGTCAACCATCTGTTGCAACGATGCCTCATCGGTTGAACATATGGGTAATCTATTGCATCATATTTGTCATTATTCAATTTTATGTTACCCTTTTGTATAAATGAAGCTATTGTTTGATGAAATCAAACCAGTAGCAAGGCTGGTTTGATTTATTCCAACAGATGAACCATCTGTTCCAACATGTCATCCATTTGTTGTAACAGATGCCTCATCGGTTGAACAGATGGATAATCTGTTACATCAGATTGGTCATCTGTTATTTCACTCAATTTTGTGTTATCCTTTTGTAATGTTCTTTTTGTTCTTCTCTTGTTTGACATTAAATGTTTTTCTTTTGTTTGCAGATAAAAGGAAGTGAAACTGGATCCACTTTTTCCCGGGCAGTATTATTCTTGAGTAAAGACGGGTTTAGAGAAATAAGCTGCTTGCAGATGGAACCACTTCATATGTGGGAGGTATGTATTACTAATCAACCTATTATGAAAACACACATCCAATATAATTATTTTGTGAATGTTTGTTCTTTACCTATTAGGCATTAATCTTCCAAATAAGATATGATATTTTACAGTTAAGATTGTTAAGTTCGAACTGGTAAGGCCGAGGGACCAAGATGTTGGTGTCGATACCCCGTTACAATTTAATGACGGTTTATGCTCTTGTTTTTCCTTCAAGTTTGGGGAAGGGTTCAAGATTTTGGCGGCAGTGTAAATATCCAATAGTGATTGGACCAGTTTTAATGTCTCAATGGACTTGTTGAAAGGCCTCCGAAGCCTCGCACTGCGGTAAATAACGATGGAACCAATAGAAATTCCCCTGGTCCAAATTTATATGGATTTGTTATTGGAGGAGACTATTATACAATAGAAGGTGCTTGGGAGAATGCCTGTGCGGGAAGAGGGAGGTTGAGAAGGTCATATATCATCTTAGTCGTTTAAGAAGATACACAGGGTAGGAAGGAAATGGTAGAGAAATTGGCTCATGAAATTGACATGAAAAATGAAAAAACAGGATGAGTTGAGAATGTGAAAGTGTATCCAAAAATGAAAATCCATCAGTCATTGAAGAAAAAGAAGAATGGTCAAGTGGACTTGAGCTGGTCACTTTGCTAGAGACTGCAACTACCGAGCATGGCCTCAACGGAGACCCATAAAATTTAGGACCAGAACTCTAAGGAAGCAGCTTCGAGAGCACGGAAGGTGGTAAGATTATCGGTCTGAATCGGAACCTGAACCAACTACTCCTGTATTAAAAATACGGGATCAAGCCAAGGTGGAAATTTCCCAAGTTAAAATTGCATCCCATGCCTCCTGTTAATGGCTCTGGTCAAGTCAAAGGAAGTGGAAACAACAAGGCATGGTATTTCGGCCCAACTTCGGACCTTTTTATTTCTACTGCCATTGACCTGATCATAGCCACAAACAGAAAGCATGACATGCTAGTTAGACTTAAGAAATTGACGCCTTGGCTTCCCTTATTTTTAATTCAGGAGTTGTTGGTTCAGGTTTTAATTCTGACCAACAATCTTACCACCTTCCATGCTCGCAAAGCATCTTCCTTAGAGTTCATATCCTGCACTTTGTGAGAGTCTTCATAGAGGCCACACTCGCTAGTTGCATTCTTGAGCAAAGTGTCCATCTCCAGTCCTGTTGACCATTCTTCTTTGTTTTTCATCGACTGACGGATTTTTATATTTGGATACACTTCCATATTTGAAGCTCATCTAGTTTTTTCATTTCTCATGTCAATTTCATTGGCCAATTTCTCTACACTTTCCTTCCTGCCCTGTGTTTCCTCTTAAATAAGGTCTGAGATGATATATTGCCTTCTCCATCTCCCCCTTCACGCACAGGTATTCTCCCAAGCGCTTTTTGCTGTATAAAAGTCTCCTCCAGCAATCCATCCATATAAGTTTGGACTAGGGCAATTTCTATTGGTTCCATCATTGTTTGTTGTATTGCGATGCTTTTGATGCCTTTCAAGAAGTCCATTGCGCCATTAAAACCGGTCCAATCACTATTAGATATTTACACTGCCGCCAAAATCTTAAACCCTTCCCCAAACTTGACGTAAAAACATGAATATAGACCGTCATTAAATTGTAACGGGGTATCGACACCACCATCTTGGAACTCTTTGGCCTTATCAGTTTGCACCTATCAAACTAAACTGTTGATGATAGGCGGATTTACACGCCTATATCAATATATTTTGCCCATATTTTAGCCTAGTTTGGAGAACAAATTATATATTTCATGCACTTTTAGTCCTTTTTCCTGTAAGAGAGCTAACGAACATGATTAGTAAAGTTTCAGGTATAAATGATGCAAAAATCAGCATTTTATGGCTTACTTGATGCAAAAGAAAGCTCACAAAGGAAGGGAAGAAAGTTTACACGCCTAAGGACCAAAACTGCTGCATGGAAAATCTGTCCCGGGCTAAAACAGCATTTCTGAAGACTTTGGGGGACCAAAACTGCTGCATGAAAAATCTGTCCCGGGCTAAAACAGCAATTCTGAAGACTTTGGGGACTTACAGACACAAAGCTGGATTTTGACAATGATACATTAACCTAGTACAATTAGGTTATGTATTTCATTATTTTATTTGGATTATGATAATGTTACATTAACCTAGTACAATTGGGTTAAGTATTACATTAGCCTAGTAGGATTTGGTTAGATATTTTATTCATCTAGTAGGAGTAGGATATGGGTATTATAAATACCCTATCATGCTAGAGATTTTAAATAAGGAGGGAGGAAGGAGGGAGAACACAATACTTCCTTCCATCCCTCTCATCTTCTATCATCTTTTTACATCTTCTAACATCTTCTTAACTTCTCATCTTACAATTCAATTCTATTTTTCTTCTTCTACTCTTCCATTCTTAAATTCCACAACAAGAGAATCGTTACTTTGCCTAGGAATTCACGCCTCACGCCTACCACCAAAGCTACACGAAATTACTCAATCTTGTGGTATAACAACAATGTCAATCGTGATCTCCTTTGCATTCATGGGTAACTAAACTTCTCTGTTGGGGTTATGAAAGCCGAATGAGTTACTATCTATTGCTGTGAGTTTGTGAGTTCGAGGCACGTATATTGCTTATATCATTATTCTCTTCATCTCAATCTACATTCTTTGCGGTTGCAAACGCAAGAATACGCCAGTCTAACATTTAACTTGTTCGAGAGAAAAGTTATTTGTCTGGAAAAGAGATAATGTCAAGGTAGTAGGACACCCTTTTCTATTAAAAAGCTAGTGCTGTAACTGGACTAACCTCTTGGAGAATTCGTACCGTTAGATACGCTTTAAGCTCGAGAGAGTTAAAGTGAAATAGTCCTTGTTTAGGTCGAGAGACGCTTGGATTTACCATCGACTACAATTCTCTATAAGCAATTGCATGTCAGAATTCTACACACTCATAGCCAATAGAGACGTATACCTCAGAAGGTGGACATAACCCCAACGCTTCAATTCTCATTGTTTACAACCAACGTAACAATCTCTCTCTTTTTACTTTATTATTTTCAGCTTTTGTTTACATTACTTGCCAGACAAGAATCCCCCCTTCTTACGAGACTTGCACCAAAAGTTTAGTAATTTTACTTACTTGTTGGCCAAGCTATTCCCTGTGGGATCGACACCCAACCCAGGTTGGGTTCTATATTTGCTAACGACCGCTTTACACTCAAACGAGAGCTGTAGATTGAGCGTTATCAAAAATTGGCGCCGTTGCCGGGGAATACAAGTGTCAATTAAGTTCGTAATAATTACTAGACCCTTTGGTCAAAGACTCTCGTACTTTTACTTTTAGTTTTCGTTTTTGTTTACTGCAGGTTTTTTGTTCAGTACATCAATGGATGCACAACGTGAAATACCATTCGATGATGATGATGATGATCTTGATGGAGCCGGAGCCACTGGAGCTATAATTCCACCACCATTAGCGCCCGGAGCCAAGTTCAACATCACAAGCACCATGATTCAGTTATTGCAACTCAAGGGATTATTTGGTGGACTAGCAGGCGATGATCCGAATATGCATCTCATCAACTTTATTTCTACATGCAAGTCATTTGACAATCCTGGAGTTGGTCAGAATGCAATTCGATTACGCTTATTTCCATTGTCTCTGTCTGGGGAGGCAACTCTATGGTTGAATGGGCTGACTCCTGATTCTATTACAAATTGGAGGCAATTGAGAGACGCTTTCCTAGAAAGATTCTTTCCGCCATCCAAAAGAGCACAATTGAGAGATGAAATCAGCAACTTTCGTCAGCTTCCCACTGAAGCTCTTCATGAAACATGGGAGAGGTTTAAGACAAAGCTAGCGAGGTGTCCAAACCATCATATGACTAACGTTCACCTAATGGAGATACTATACAGAGCCTTGAATTCAATAACTAAACCAGTGGTGGATAACGCAGCTGGAGGATCTTTTATGGACCTCACCTTTTGTCAAGCAAGCAATATGTTAGATCGCATGACGAAACAAAGTAGAGCTTGGCATACCAGGGATTCTGAGGTAGCAAGCTCCACTTTATCTATTGGCATGACCACAGAGCAGAGGCGTAGACAAGAAGAACGTGATCAAGATATGACGCACATGAAAACACAAATGGATCTTCTTACAAAGCATTTATTATCAGGGAAGACCGAAAAAGTGAAAGCTGTGGCGCTAAAAGGAAGAGATGAATCTGATTCGGAAGAGGAGGCCAACTACTTAAACAATCAGGGGGGTTTCCGAGGCAATGCCCAAGGAAACCAAGGTCGGAACTACTATGAGAAATCTGGAAACAAGGACCAAGGTAGTTGGAAGAACAAGAATGACAATAGTGGTGTGTATGTTCCCCCTGGAAGACGTGACACCACCACATCTAGTTCTGGATGTATGGAAGACATGATGGCTAAATTACTGAAAGGAGTGGAAGCAAATAGCGCGGGAGTAACGGAGGTAATAAATGATTTGTCCTCTATGAAGCAATTAGTTGATTCACATTCCACTTCAATCAAGAAAATAGAGCAGCAATTGAGCCAACTTTCAGCAGCACTCAATCAAAGAAAGGCTGGCACTTTACCTAGCGACACCGTGCAAAACCCAAGGAATGATGGGTCATGCATGGCCATTACTACCAGAAGTGGTAAGGTGCTGGAAACTTCAGAAAAAGGCAAGCAAGTGGCTGACGAAGAGGCGAAAATTGATGATAAGGCAAAAGGGGAAGATGTCGCAGCAGCCGATCCTAATGTCCTTAACGTCACTCCTCACGACGTGCAGCCTGGAAAAGCTGAAAAACGGAAGCAAGAGGAGAAGAAAGCCGTGGAGAGAACAATGCCATACCCACCACCACCTTTTCCCCAAAGATTGAAGAAGGTGGCGGATGATATAAAGTTCAGCAAATTCATGACCATGTTGAAGCAGCTGACCATTAATGTTCCGTTGGTAGAGGCGCTAGAATAGATGCCTGGGTACGCTAAATTCATGAAGGACCTGTTGACAAAAAAGCGGGCAGTAAGCTATGAGCCGGCAGATAATATTCATCATTGCAGTGCAATTGCCACAAGGTCCTTAGTACAGAAGAAGGCAGACCCTGGTGCTTTCACTATTCCTTGCACGGTTGGATCTATGAATTTTGCTAAGGCATTGTGCGATCTGGGTGCTAGCATCAATTTGATGCCACTATCCGTCTACAAGAAGTTGGGGTTAGGTGATCCGACACCAACCAATATGAGGCTCGTGATGGCTGATAGGTCGGTAAAACGACCTGTGGGTATCTTGAATGATGTGTTGGTGAAGGTGTCTACCTTCATTTTTCCTGCAGACTTTGTGATTTTGGATTGCGAGGTGGATTCTGAAGTTCCCATAATCTTAGGACGTCCTTTCCTTGCAACAGGAAGTGTGCTTATTGACATGAGAGATAATGAGCTTTTATTTCGAATGAATGACGAAGTGATTCGCTTTGATATATGCAAAGCGATGAAGCAGCCAAAAGATATGGATGTGTTCTCTGTAGATGATGTTCATGGTGAAGATAAGAAAGCATTATCTGTAGAGAAACAGCTTACTGTTGAGCCATTGTCTGCTGCGCTGCTGAAGGTTGAGCATGAGGACGATGAAGATTATGAAGAACTTATGGGTGCTCTAACAGAAATAGAGTCCTATTCTCATACTCCTAAGCAACCAGACCGTGATCTTAAGAATCAACCATCACCAACAGCGAAGATTTCCCTTGAAGAGCCACCAATGCTAGAATCGAAAGAGCTCCCCAATTATCTAAGGTATGTGTTCTTGGAAAGTATAAAGATACTTCCAGTGAGTGCGGATGATTTAAGTAAACAGCACGCAGACGCTCTCATCTCTACTCTGAAGAGATACATGAGAGCTATGGGTTGGACTATTGATGATATAATTGGTACCCCTCCTACAAGTAAGCCTCATTGTCGTCTGAATCCATTCAGAAAACGATCCACCATCTATCCCGACGAAGTCTGAGTACTCGAGGTACAATGGCACCCAAAGCAAGACCACTTCATAAAAAGGCAAGAAAAGAGGGCGAAAAGAGCAAGGAGAACCCTCCTCGCTGCAAATACCTCGACTCACTCTTGGAATTAAGTGGGATACTTATGAGGAACTTCTGAGAATGACGACTCTGATGATGATTCCGATGCAAAGGGTATGACCCCCGACATTGAGGACGAGTCCGACTGACCAGGTTCTTCGTATTTATTCTCCACTGAGGACAGTGTCCCGACTAAGTGTGGGATGGTGGTATTGCATGCTATACTTCTCTATTCGCATCTATGTTTGTTTGCTTTTGTTTCATTTTTTTTTCTTTAGTAGTTAAAATATTATTTTTTTAGCTTCGCATGAAATTATTTTGATAGGCAGCATGAGATTATAACAAGAGTATGTGCTAAAATTGTGACTATTGAGACGTTTAGGCTCTAGTTGTGACTCAATATGTGATATTGTGTGATTCAATTCCTTCACTTGTTGGGTCGCGAGTCTATATTACTTCCAATCAAGTCGACCATGTGCCTTGTGTGTGTGAGATAATAGTATATTCTATGTATGTGGCTGATGCTAGAACTTGCCTGGTATGTATGCAAAGCGAAAATAAGGAGTGTAAGTTTAGGATATGATTTAGGCATTTCTTTGGCAACCTATACATGTTTACCTTCAGTTTTACCTACCCATGGACATCATCCTAGTTAACCCTTTTGAGCCTTTAGCCTATTTCTTTGACAACCTTGTATGTAAGCCTAATCCATTTCTTTCAAGACCGTAATTTGATCCCAAAATCCCTAAGTGCTTTAAAGTGAAAAAGTCATGTGACAACATAAAAGGAAATTGGGAGAGTATAATGCTATAAATTGGAATGGTTCTTGAATGTGTTATGAAAAAGAAAAAAAAAATGCTATCATAAGAGGTATGTTGTGAAAAGAAAAAGGAAAAGAAAGCTGAAAAGTGAGTTGTGCTTAAAATTGAAAAAAGAGGAGAACAAGGGTGGTAGAAAAAAGAAAGAAGAAAGGTTGAAAGAAAAAAGTGTCAATGATACAAAGTGATGTATTAAAGCGCTTAGGAACTTAGTCACTATTCCTGGCCAAAATAGTCCTACCCGTCCCTTAGCCTACATCACAACCATCAAAAGACCTACTTGATCCTAATCTTAACATTCCAACATTTAGTAGAGTATTACATTAAGGGCAAGCCTATGGTCATCAGTCGCTACATATGAATTCTTTGTGAGAGTGAGAGCAAGGACATTTTGATACCCATGTTTGAAAAAATATGCTATATTTGTGAGTGATTATGGGTACTATATGGTGAGACACACATGGTTGATGAGTTTTGGATAGTTGTATATGATTCCATGCACCTTAACGTTTGCATGCGAGTTGATCACCATCACGAGTCTATGCTAGAGGTTAAACTGTTTCTACTTATAATCGAAAAGATACTCTTTGTTGATAATTGTTGTGCTTGTCTTGAAGAATGTTTTGTGTTGTTGCTGTAAAAATCCTAAGTTGATGTTTAGAAGGACATGATATGTTGTTCGAGGACGAACAAAGCTCTAAGTGTGGGGTGTTGATGATAGGCGGATTTACACGCCTATATCAATATATTTTGCCCATATTTTAGCCTAGTTTGGAGAACAAATTATATATTTCATGCACTTTTAGTCCTTTTTCCTGTAAGAGAGCTAACGAACATGATTAGTAAAGTTTCAGGTATAAATGATGCAAAAATCAGCATTTTATGGCTTACTTGATGCAAAAGAAAGCTCACAAAGGAAGGGAAGAAAGTTTACACGCCTAAGGACCAAAACTGCTGCATGGAAAATCTGTCCCGGGCTAAAACAGCATTTCTGAAGACTTTGGGGGACCAAAACTGCTGCATGAAAAATCTGTCTCGGGCTAAAACAGCAATTCTGAAGACTTTGGGGACTTACAGACACAAAGCTGGATTTTGACAATGATACATTAACCTAGTACAATTAGGTTATGTATTTCATTATTTTATTTGGATTATGATAATGTTACATTAACCTAGTACAATTGGGTTAAGTATTACATTAGCCTAGTAAGATTTGGTTAGATATTTTATTTATCTAGTAGGAGTAGGATATGGGTATTATAAATACCCTATCATGCTAGAGATTTTAAATAAGGAGGGAGGAAGGAGGGAGAACACAATACTTCCTTCCATCCCTCTCATCTTCTATCATCTTTTTACATCTTCTAACATCTTCTTAACTTCTCATCTTACAATTCAATTCTATTTTTCTTCTTCTACTCTTCCATTCTTAAATTCCACAACAAGAGAATCGTTACTTTGCCTAGGAATTCACGCCTCACGCCTACCACCAAAGCTACACGAAATTACTCAATCTTGTGGTATAACAACAATGTCAATCGTGATCTCCTTCGCATTCATGGGTAACTAAACTTCTCTGTTGGGGTTATGGAAGCCGAATGAGTTACTATCTATTGCTGTGAGTTTGTGAGTTTGTGAGTTCGAGGCACGTATATTGCTTATATCATTATTCTCTTCATCTCAATCTACATTCTTTGCGGTTGCAAACGCAAGAATACGCCAGTCTAACATTTAACTTGTTCGAGAGAAAAGTTATTTGTCTGGAAAAGAGATAATGTCAAGGTAGTAGGACACCCTTTCCTATTAAAAAGCTAGTGCCGTAACTGGACTAACCTCTTGGAGAATTCGTACCGTTAGATACGCTTTAAGCTCGAGAGAGTTAAAGTGAAATAGTCCTTGTTTAGGTCGAGAGACGCTTGGATTTACCATCGACTACAATTCTCTATAAGCAATTGCATGTCAGAATTCTACACACTCATAGCCAATAGAGACGTATACCTCAGAAGGTGGACATAACCCCAACGCTTCAATTCTCATTGTTTACAACCAACGTAACAATCTCTCTCTTTTTACTTTATTATTTTCAGCTTTTGTTTACATTACTTGCCAGACAAGAATCCCCCCTTCTTACGAGACTTGCACCAAAAGTTTAGTAATTTTACTTACTTGTTGGCCAAGCTATTCCCTGTGGGATCGACACCCAACCCAGGTTGGGTTCTATATTTGCTAACGACCGCTTTACACTCAAACGAGAGCTGTAGATTGAGCGTTATCAACTGTACAATGCTGGATCTTGTTTGAAGGATCAATGTCTAATCGGTAAAAAACTGCATTCACAAAATCATTGCACTTTATGTGTGTCTGTCACGGTCGCCTGAACAATAATATACATAACTCCCATGCATGAAAATGGGATCCATTGCATGCACCTTATTGTTTCTATCCCATCAGGACATGTCAGACAGTGTTGTTTATTCATCTGCACGCATGTGATGACTATTAAAAAGAGGTTTGAAGAGTCGTGACTTTTTATCTTAACACATTCAAAACAGTTGATGAATCAAAATCTCCATCTGTTGCAACTGATGAATCAGCTGTTGGAAGAAATCAACACATCTCCTCCAACATATAGTCCATTTGTCGCAACAAATAATTCATATGTTGCAACAGATGGTAAATCTGTTGCGACAGACCAGACGGTGTTTATTCATCTGCACGCATGTGATTACTTCTTGCTAAAAATGTTTGTTTCAATTTAGTTGTCCTATTTATAAAATCAAGAGAATTTTATTATATTCTTTTAAGATTACCTCTATTATTAAATGACTACATAAAGTATATAATTCATATTTATACTTTCAAAGCATAATTAATAAGACTAATTTGGTAAAATAATTGCCTAATTAATATTTTTTTAATTGGTGTGCCAAGTCCATAAGGCTCAACTAATACGAAATGGAGGGACTATTAAAAAGAGGTGAAGAGTTGTGAATTTTTATCTAGCACATTCAAAATAGCTAATTAATCGAATACTCCATCTATTGAAACTGATGAATCAGGTGTTATAAGAAATCAAAACATCTCCTCCAATATATTGCCCATCTGTCGCAACATATAATACATATGTTGCATCAGATGTCTCATCTGTTGCACATACAATCTATCTGTTGCAATAGATGGTAAATCTGTGTTGACAGACCATTTGTTGCAACAGATGGTAAATCTGTTTTGACAGACCATCTGTTGCATATTCAATTCATCTGTTGCAACAGATGCTAAATCTGTTGTGACAGATGGACGATCTATTGCAACAGCTCAATAATAACGGCTGTTAACGAGTCTAAAACCATATAGAAAACAAAATGCCATCAATTTGAATGTAATTAATACAATAGAGATGAACAGTCGTGCCTTTTAGCCTGACACGTCCAGATTCAATCCTCTATAAATAGGTCCCTCCTTAATCTTTATTCTACTCAACTTTATTTATTTTTTGCATTTTTTATTTTTGTGTGACATCTTCAACCACTTCTTTTCAAAGAGCATATTCCTTTCTCGTTGAGGTAAGTTTTTTTGGGTGTAAATTTACTAGTTGGTCGTATACGTTGTATTATATTTCGGACTTTTTTCCTTACATTTATCAATTCATGCATGTTCTAGATATGGTTGATCTTGTTTCAGATATTACTATTCTATGGGACACAGTGCGGGAACTTCAGAGGCAGGTTAATAACCTACAGAGGAAGTTGGTCGCTATGAGAGCGATGATGTTTAGAGAGATGCAGAGGCTGATGAGGGCCCTGCTACTGCGAGTTGATTGGTCGACTGTCATTAATGATGATGATTATGATAATAATAATTAGAATGTGTTTTTTCTTTTAGTGCATGTATTTTAATTTTTCTATATCGGATCTATACCTAATGTATTTTATTTTTTGTTTAATAAAAAATTTACTTTTAGTCGACTTTGACATTTTAATTCTTATTCAATTTTCATTCTGTCTATTTCTTCTAAACATACATATATGTTAACATGTCGACAGTTGGAGGCATGGAGCAATGTCAAATCCAGTAGCACTGACAATTTTGGCTTTTGAGTTCTTTCAACAGATGGACCATGTGTTGGAACAGATAGGTCATTTATTGGGTTTTTGTCAATAGATTATTCATATGCTTCGATAGATTTCTCATCTATTGGAGGAAAACATTCCAGTTTGATGGAACTGCTGAGAATTATTGTGGTCTACTGTATTATTTAGTTCATGTTTTGCCTCTTTTTATTAATGCACAAGTTATTAAAAAAGATATTTTATGTATGATAAATTATAACATTAGGTTCACAACAATGAGTTAAATATATAAAATTCCACAACAAGAAAACAACAACACAAGTTCTGCAATTAGAACGATCATGGTGGATTACTATTCGGGCATGTAGTTCTTTTATGGCCAACACACTTACATATAGAGCACTTGTTTATCCTTGATGAAAATGATTCTCCAACTCCACGCCTCCTCTTATATGGCTTTCTTCCCGATTTGATAGTGCTTGGGTCAATATATGGAGGAGGTATTAATTTCCCCATAAGCTCTGCAGGAACAACCAAAGATTCTTTGAGAGGCACCGGAGTAATATGCTTACTATATGTCATTTCATATTTTTCCACCAAATAATATTGAGAGGAGTGCTCGTAAACTTTAGGTTCATATTTATGACCATATTGAGCTCGAAGCACTGCCATAGAATATGGACAATATATTTTGTTCAAGTCAAAAACTCTACACGTACAAGATCTTGTTTGAATATCGACCGTGGCAAAATCACCATGACCGGCGATACTGAATTTGTAATCTTCTATTTTATAAGAGAATAACCTATTCCCCAAACTGACGTTCGTTGATATTATTTTTTGATTTCGAGAACAAATCGGGTTCTTTTTTCTGGGCACTTGAACTGCACACGCCTTTTGTTAAAAAATTCGCTATATTTCTTGGTTATTTTTTCAAACATAGCCTTGATGGGAAATTCTCTTTCATCGCCAAACAATGAATTCACTGATTCAGCTATGTTTGCTGTTATAATATTGTACCTATAGAAAACAATCACTTAGTACGACATCATACTAAACTTGTAAATCAAACAAGACATTAAATTCATAAGAATGTGCCTATCTACTGGACAGAATGCCCGGCTCCATATCTCGAAACTGACACGTGCGAGAAATTCTGCTACCTTTGGATTCACATCCGTTATTTGATTGAAATGGTCTAAAAACTCATCTCTACTATATGCTTTAGCTGCTCTATAAAAAAGGGTGACGACCCTTTTGTTGTGATAGTTGTTTCGAATGTTCTCTCCAAGATGCCTGATGCAACAACCAAAGTAATCTGAAGTGAAGAAAAGTGAACCCATCTTTGGAATACTTGTATGCCTATCCTATACAAAACACAACTCTTCGGTATCTTCGACGCAGCTTCCCAGTTGTTCAAAAAAAAATCATAAGAGGCATCACGTTCCTTGTTCGCTACACAAAAAATGACAGAAAAGATGTGATTCTCCGCATCCTGCGCCCCCGCCTCTAGCAGAACTCCATTATACCTGCTCCTCAAGAAGGTACCATCGACGGCTATGCCTTTTCTCAAATGTCAAAAACCTTGAATCCAAGCACCATAGGATACAAAAAAGTACTTGAACCTTTCATTTTCATCTAGATGCAATGCCGTTGGAATTTGTGGATTCAATATTGTAATGGTAGGCATCCAGGACTGCATACCCATGCTCGAGTATCCCCCTAACTAGGTCCTTGGCAATCCCCATGGCCGTATATATCTTCCAATAACAGACCAGGGCACCCAAATTCGTAAGGAGTTGATTGGCCATAACCCTTGTTGAAGGGCCTTTGCAATTAGGGAAACTACTCCTGAAATATTCACCGAGGACCTTTGCCATGGCATGAGGATTTTAGCTTGAGATGTGCTTCGAACCATATGTGTGATGTTTTTCATGTTTATGAATGACAAATCTGTCAGAACTTTCATACTTCACCGCTCTCAACCACCACTTGCAGTTCGAATTAACACATTTGAAGCAAAAGACATTGCTCGAATTAATCACCTTCTTTATTCTGAAATATTTTTTCAAGCAAGAAATAAACAAAGTGTTAGATAGTTCATTCTTGTCCTTGAATGGCATTCCAATAAAAAAGCCGGTCCCATCGTCTTGATGATTTCCAGACTGTGTCGATTGAGAAGAACTGCACATCGTATTGGTCACATCAACGGGAGTAGGTGTTTGATCATCATCTAGAATATTCATGACTAGATCATCCAACCTATCATCAAAGAAGTCTTCTTGTTCTTCTTGTTCTTCTTCTACGTTCTGGTTCTCATTCTCTCTCGTCTTTTTAACCATGTATACCCTTAATACCGGCCTGGTTGAATCACTTAGATAAGCATGCAATCGAACTTGATTGGTTATCTTGAAAGGCAGTACCCTCTAATTTTCAAAGGAGCTGTGCATGTAGTTGATTGCGAGTTCTTCTAGTTGATAATTCAGTTCACAAAAGCTGATGATTAAGTTCACAAAATCATCATACGAAACATCACTTTGTACTGTCATAGCTATCGTCTCTAGCATTTCACCCACCTTCCAACGCCATACATATCGATTGCTCTTCTCGATCAATTGACCGTGACAATCCACCCCTATTGTTATTGATACCTCCATTAGTGGTACTTAAATAAAGTCATTTGTTAAAAAAAATTGATAGTGATTTCATAGTGCCGTGAATGAATCCCAATAGATGTGTAATCTGTTGCAACAGGTAAGTGATCAATCGCAACAGATTACTTACCTGTTGGGATTCATGTTACGCTCCTGAATATCTGTTGTAATAGATGAAGCGCCTGTTGGGATTGATGTTACAGTACTAAATCACCTTTGAAGTTGATTCCAATAGATGAGTGACATGTTGCAACAAATAATTAACCTGTTGCGACAGATGACTTACCTATTGCAATAGGTTAGTAATTTGTTGTAAAAGATATTTACCCTATTGCAATAGATAACACTTCTGTTGGAATTGTGTTCAGGTTCTGTTGCAACAGGTTACTAATCTGTTGAAACAACTATTTATCATGTCGCACCAGATAACTAATTTGTTGCAACAGATGTGTCAAATATTGCAACAGATGACCCATCTGCTTAAACATGAATCCAACATATCAGTCTTCCATTGAAATAGATGTCTCATCTATCGCAACAGATGATTTATCTGTTTAAACTGATGGATCTTATGTTGAATTCATGATAGGGTTCTATCAATTGTTGGAAGAACAACAACACGGTAGCAGTTACCCAGATGACAAATTCAAATAAAAATCACAATTTGACTTACCAATGTCTCTTATGAAGTAATGCCAAAGTGAAAAGTGATGTTCGAAAGAAAATTTGACCTAAAAAATAGGTCAAATAGCAACAGTAGCGGTAACAACAACAACAACATGGTCAACAAAAAGAAGATGAAGATGATCATGAAGTAGAAGATGATGATAATGAAGTAGAAGATGATGAATAAAGCAGCAACAACAATGAACAACAAAAATCGCTAAGAGAGAGAAAACAACAATGGGTAAGAAGAGAGAGAAAGACACTTTTTTTCCTCCATTCTTTGTTATATAGGTAAACATTTGGATCAAAGTATAAATTTAAAAACTTGTGGGCTATTTTCAAACTTTCCCAACTTTCTTAATCCATAATAAAGTAATTGTCACCTCCACTCAATAATTAAGACTGGTGTCACCTACACCTCATTTTTAAACTCTTTTGTCACCTACAGCCCAAAAGCCCAAGTAACATTATGGTCCCCAACATTATTTTGAATAAAATAAAGATTATAAATGTATTAAGTTAAAATAGTAAATATATGAATTATATATAAAAGTGCGGTAAAGCAGACACCTCTTTCTCGAGTTTGCTTGCTTCGTAATTTTACTATATTATCCTTATTTATTATTATATATCATTTAATAATGTTTAATAAAAGAAGTAAAATGAACATTTATGACATGTCTGCTTCAACTGTTTCAACTATAATTTTACTATATCGCCCATAATTAATTATTATAAGTCATTTAAGTATTAAAAAATTAATGATATTTAATAAAAAAAAGTAAAATAAACATAAAATGATAAATTAACTCTTGATGTTTTAAATTAATTTGACATCTTATATGAGTCTCCCTTAAATTTTTTTCACAAATATTTTTATAGCAATTTTGCTATATCACTTTTAATTAGTTATTATGAGTCATTTAACACATGTTTGTTTCACTACTTCAATCGTGATATTTGATTGACTCTTACATATTAGAAAATTAATCATGTTTGATAAAAAAAAAGAGTAAAATAGACATTTATGACATGTCTGCTTTAGCTGTTTCAATTGTAATTTTACTATATCACCCTTAATTAATTTTGTAAGTCATCTAAGTATTAATAAATTAATAATACTTAATTAAAAAAATAAAATAGAAATAAAATGATAAATTAACTCTCATTGTTTTAAATTAACTTGACATCTTGTATAAGACTCACTTAAAAAAATTTCACAAGCATATTTTTATGTCAATTTTATTATATCACTTCTCATTAGTTATTATGAGTCATTTAAGACATGTCTGCTTCACTACTTCAATCGCGATATTTGATTGACTCTCGAAATTATACAATGTTTCTTAAATTGGAATAGAAGAAAAATACTATAAATCAAAATAATTAAAAATTTAAATTATATTAAAAATATAATTGACTATCAATGCCACAAAAGTTTGGACAAGTAGAGTATTATAAATTACAATATCTAACAATTTAAAAATAGTAAATTACAATGCCAAAAATATATTAAAAATTACAATAGCTAATAGCTTAAAATATCTAAAATCATATTAAAAATATAATTAATTATCTAAATTTTATTTATGTCACATAAATTGAGATAAAAAAATAACATATATTGAGCCCGAGCTATCCTGGATATCTAGTATGAACTATACTTGTGAAAAAATAAAGAGATTAAATATATAATTCACATCAAGTGAAATAGAAAAATATTAACTAGTATTTAATTATATTTATGATAATATTTTTTCTCCATAATATTAAATTACTAAAATAATATTAGACTATTACATCAACAAGTTTTATACAGTCAAACTTCATTATAACGATATTTCACTATAACTGTCAGATTTTCTGTAATATCGATTTTTAATGTTATAATTAGTGATCAATATAAATACAAGCACATAATTATGTAATTCTACTATAATCATATATTCAAATTTAATTAAATACAATTACATACTTATTTTAAAGAAATACAAAGTACATTCCACAATATTACATTACACTCAAATAGCCAAAATCTTAAGTTCTCATCTACATAACCCACTATTTCTTTTTATAAAAGTGCTTACAAAAAATCAAGTACGTACATTATTATACAAGCTTTGTTTTTTCACAACAATATGTTCAAAAATTCAATATAGAATATTATACACCTAATATAACATATACAAAATTATAAAAAGGTGCTTATGCATTTATTTGTACTATTATACAATATTATATACAAAAATTGATTTCACCTTTTATTGTTTGTGTATATTTTAAAGTTTAACACACATTTAAGTTTTGTATTACTCTTGAAATTTAAAATCAGTTGAAACAACAACCAATCAAAATAACTAACTTACTCAAAAAATTCAAATCTGAACTATAACTCAAGTTTAATTTGAAATGGACAATTGTAAAAATAGAAAAAAAGAAGATTTTAAATAAGTTTCGGCTAATCATTTAACTATTGCCATAATTTTTAATTACTTCACGCAAAAATATTTATTTAGCTATAAATATTTATTACAAATAATTTATTGTGGCTAAAAGATTATTATTGTTACGATAATTTTTTCACGTGAAAACAACTTATGATTAGCTAAGGAAATTTATTATAACATTAAATTTGTGGCTAGTCATTTAACTATTGTCACAATTTTTTTATTATTTGAAGCAAATAAATTTATTTAGCTACAAAATTTTGTTTTAAATAATTTATTGTGGCTAAAATGATACTATTGCTATTGTAACTTTTATCACGTGGCAACAACTTATGATTAGCTACAAAATTTCATTGTAACAACAGATTGGTAGCTATTCATATAATTATTGCCACAATTATTAACTTTTATAGCAAAAAGGAGAAATTAGCTTTGTCAATTTAATTGTCGTAGCTAAGAAATTTTTTGAATTTATATATAACCACGAAATTTGACTTTTTGTGGTTGTTATTACATACTAGCCATGTTTTCTAAATTTGTAGCTAGGAATTCGTAGCTATATGTGCAATTGGTTATAGTAAGAAACTCCATGATGTTGGTCGTGCGAGTGTCATCCGTATCCCACCTAATTAAGGGAACGAAGTATTCCACGTAACGAGCGTCATGTTGCATATGCTACAAATGAAGGATTTTTTTAGGGGCAAGCCCATGAGGATCCCAATTTACATTTGAAGAACTTTGTAGTAGTCTGTGCCCTCTTTGATATTGCATACATATCCCAAAAGTCCATTAGGTTGCGACTCTTTCCGTTTTTCTTAACGGGTGAGGCAGTATTGTGAATTCGATCTCTTCCATCCAGATCAATTATTTCATGGAATGAACTTATCTTAGCCTTCATTGACCGGTATTTCCCACCATCCAAGATGCTACAATTGTGTGACATAATCACTAACTTTCTTCAATTGAATGGAGAACCTATTTATGAGGTGTGGGAACGATTCAATTGAAAGCTTATGCAATTTCTCAACCAAGAGGTCCCAGAGAAGATGCTTCTCTAAATCTTCTACTAGGCTCTAGATCAACTCAACAAAATTATGGTAGATAATGCGGCAGAGGGCTCTCTTGTGAAGTTGTCATATCATGCAGCTACAAACTTACTTGAGGAAGTTACCCAAAAAAACTGGGGGTGGCACACCCGTGATACCGAGGTACCAAAAGGATCTCTTACTCCCTCATTTGTTGATAAAAAGTAGAAAGAGAGATGAAAAAGGAGAGGAAAATATGGAAAAAGTGATGACACAGTTGGAGTTGCTAACAAAACATGTGATGGGTGCACCCACAGAAATGGTGAATACCGTGACATCCAAGGACTAAGATGATGAAGAGGCCAAGAGGCTTGAGGAGGAAATTTGGTATTTGGCTAACTATTTGGGGGGGTTCCCGCCCTGCCTATCAAAGGCAATATGGGAACCAAGGTTGGAACAAAAGAGATAAGGATTATGACCGTGATTGGAGGGATAAAGACCGAGAGTATGATCGTTATATGCCCCCTCATGACCGGTCAAAGAGAAAAGAAGAAAACCCCATTGACCCCAACAAATACAAAATTGAAGATGTCTTGGCAAGAATCTTAATGAAAGTGGAGGGAACAGACAAGATGGTCCGTGAATTAAAAGGTGACTTTTGGAAAATCAACCAAATGGTTTTGTCCTACTCTGTTTTGATTAAATAATTGGAAACACAAATAGGCCAAATCTCCACCCAACTCAATGCCAGACAAAAAAGAGACCTTCCTAGTGACACCATTGTGAATTCAAAAATGATACCCAAGTATTGGCTATTATCATTAGGAGTGATAAAGCACTCGGTGATCTTATGGTGGATGTTGAAAAAGAGACCAATGTTTAACAAAAAAATTTGAAAAGAAGCTTGTAAATGATGGAAGCTTCGAAGTATCAAAAAGGGGACGAAAAATAACCAATGGTAAATGAAGAAGTAGATGATGAAGAGGGAGATCCAAAGGTAGTTGATAATGATGAAGTGCAAAGTGGACCGATGCCTACCGTAAAGGTTCCACCTCTATTCCCTCAAAGGCTAAAAAAGGAGGACAATGTTAAATTCAAAACATTCCTTACTAAGATTAGCAACCTCTCTATTAATATCCCATTACTTGAGGCCATCCAAGAGATTCCGGGGTATACTAAGCTTATGAAGAAATTGATGTCGAAAAACAAACTTGTTAAGGGTGACACCAGTGAAGTTACTCATGGGTGCTATCATGCTAGTGCGATAGCGAAAAATAAAGAGGATCTGAGGACTTTATAATTTCATGCACCATTAGGAAACATATGTTTGAAAAAACTTTACGTAACCTTGGGGCAAGTATAAATCTCATTCCCTATGCAATATATCACAGGCTTGGCTTAGGCACCCCTACTCCAACAATGATGAGGCTTTTGATGGTGGACCGGTCTACTAAGAGATCGATTGGGGTCTTATTTTACGTGTTAGTAAAAGTGGATAGATTCATCCTTCTGGCGGATTTTGTGGTACTTGATTGCGAAATCGATCAAGAAGTGCCTATTATCCTTGGTCGACCTTTCCTTGCTATTGCAAGAGCTCGTTGATTTGGAGTTGGGTAAAATAAAGTTTAGGGTCCATGATGGTGCAGTGTCCTTTAAAGTGTGCAAAACAAAGAAACAACCCATGGAACTTCAAGTGGTGTCGGTTGTAGATGTTGAGGATGAGGAGGTGCATGATAGGTCCCTTGAGGATCCAACTTGAAAAGATGAAGGACCTCGTGCCACGGGATAACTAAGGCGCTATGTGGGAGGCAACCCACAAATGCCACAAAAGTGTCTCATATCCTTTGTTTTTGATTTAGTAGAGTAGACTTTTATTTTGTTGTTGATTAATCAATATATTTGTCGCACCTTGGAGTGCTTTGGAATGACATTGAAAAAGGGGAAAGTGTGTCAAAATGGAGTAATGAGTTGAACAGGGAAAAATAGAGGTGCAGAAATGTTCTCTTTTATCGCGATTGCGGGGCCCGTGCCTCCGCGATCGCGATCGCTGCTTGTTCGTGATCAAGGACCGCAATCGCGGTTAATTCAGTTTAAATGACCATCCAACTGCCCATTTTCTGACACTTCCTCTCTGAATTCTCTCTCAAAGTGAACTCATATTTGGTCATAATTTTGCATCAAAAAGCAATTTAACATCCTCTTTTCATCCTTACTCTGATATGTGCTTTGAATTTTTGCTTTAATTATTGTAGGTAGTCCATAGAATGCATGTCACACCCTATTTTTAACCAAAAAGAAATGTTTAAGTTCGAAAAGGGATTTGTTATTAAAGTGACCACAAATAAAGATTTATTTCAAAAAGAATTTATTTTACAATTAATTCGGAGTCACCACTTGACATAAATCGGGTGTGCCAAGTCACCTTTTGAAAATCCCTTTCATAATGATTTGACTCTAAAAAAACGGTTTGCGAACAGAGATTCCAGTTAAGTAATTCTGTTGACCAAGGGGAAGGTGTTAGGCACCCCTCGATCCCGTGGTTCGACCAAGGTCGCTTTGTGGAGTATATCAGCTAATTTGACACTAAGAGTGTATAAACCACACAAAAAAAATACATCAAAACAATCAATCAAACAAACAAAACAAAATAATCCGAAATATAGTGTCCAGTCCAATTATACAGTCCCAAATAATAAAAATGTGAAAATATAAATCCTATTCTAACCTACACTAATCCAAAACTACTCTCCAATGCTTTACCCAATGCCTCAGGCCTTAATCACGAACCTTCTTCGAAGACATAATATGTTGGAACATTCCTCGATGAGTAAATACATGAAACCTTGGGGCATTTCCCAGCCAAATGAATACACTTGAATCAAGTATGATAAACTAGAAAACATTCAACACACATTCCACATTCAAACACTCAACAAGAAACACTATTCCTAAATTTTGCCTATCTGGACCTACATTTGCCTATTCTGTTTCAACATATCACAATTCTATCACGTTTAACATTCATATTTGCTTCAAAATAACCAACAACAATAAATCAGGACTAAACAATATTCATTTTTTCAATTCCTACCATCCAACCCCAAATTCCTTTTTAACACCAAATTTCCACAATTCAAGATTACTATTTCAACATTCCACAATCATTTCTTCAACAAAATTAAGCAAAATAAATTAATATCACCCAATATTCAAACATGTCTCACACAAATCAAACATGTATGATGAAATAAAATAAGAAGAGATAGAATTGGACCTTTCAATAATTAATTTTCTTTGATAATAATGTTTAAGAAAGCCCATACTTGGAATCCCGAATAGAAAACCTCGACGACGAACAAACTCCAACCTCGGTATTTAAAAATTGAGATCCAAAACTGATCACGATGAATCGATCAAGGTGAACATAACCTAAAACCCCAAAACTAGTACCAAGATCGATGAGCCAAAATGGGAGTCGCAACGAAACAAATAGAACCTGTACTCAAATCAGTATACAAAATTTGTAGGACTGAGTCAAATCAAGCAAGTTCGACGGCGAGAAGTGGATTCCGGCGAGAAATTCGCTGAAATAAATCCGCGGTGACTGGATTTTTGTCAAAAACTCAATTTATCACTATTTCTATCCTCTCTCCTCGATCGATCTCTTTCTCTTGACTCTCTCTTTTCTCTATCTCCCTACGTGTGCCATTATTTTTTAGTTTCTGTGATCTCTTTCCTCGTTCGATTCTCTTCTCTCTCAATCTATGCATGTGTGCGTGAGTATGAAAGTGAGTTGTGTGTGAGTGTGTTTCCCTTTGTTCAATAAAAAATCCAAGAAACCCCTCATGGCTGTGCGTGTATGTATGTTGTTGTTCTTGAATTTTGTGGGAATTGTCTTGTGAGGATCAGTGATGGTGTTGTTGTGTAACTGATAAAAAATGAAAGATCAATTGGAGTCTATTCTCCCGCTGTGTGTGCGTTAGTTAGGGATAGGGTATATACCGAATATCAGATCGAAACCAAAAAAAATTATACCGCGGTATGAATGTTATGGTATTTGGCAAGAATTTTAAATTATTTTGGTATTTGGTACGGTATTTTGTATTTATGCAATAAATACCAAAATACCGTATACCGCATCAAAGTTTTTTAATAACATATAAAACCCATATATATATTATATTTAAGATTATTAAATATATTTATATATCATCCATTAGACAATTGAACACAAAAGTAGCTTTAATTCAGAAATAAATTTTTTGGGAAGTTTATTATTTAGGAGTACTATGCTTAAGTTTTGGTACTGTTATTCGGAGTTTGCATCTCGGACTATTCAATCGTGATTGAAATATTTTTTTTGTGTAATTGACTAACAAAGATAGTTGTTAGCCTAACATGATTGAGTCATTTTTAAAATTTAAAGTTACAATTTTTTTATATGAATATATGTAATTAGAAATCAAATCAAGTATGGTTACCGAATTATCATACCATAAAATACCGAAATCAAATTTAAAAATACTGAACCATACTGAACTAATTTGGTATGGTAATGGTATTGTTCTTTTAGATACCGAAAATTGAAGTTACCGTACCGAAGTTTAAAATTCCGTACCATACCGTACCATGCTCACCCCTAGCGTTAGTGGAGAAGAAAAGAATCCAGAGTGTGTTTGTATGAGTGATGTCATTTTTGTGAGAATGAGTACCCCTTTTTTTATTCTGCCTGTGTATATATTCTATTAAAGGAAAGGGAAGGGGATCTGGGGTAGTGAGGGGTGGGGGATAAGTGGAGGGGTACGAGTAGGGGTAGGGGTTAGGTGGGTGAGTTGGTTAGGATAGGGTTGTTAATTTTTTGGGGAATTTGTTATTTTGTCTTCTAGTGGGGAATAATTAGATGGGTTGAGGGCACACGGTAGGATAGGGTAAATAGGTGAAAAATAATATTTTGAGGGGCTAAATTACATGTCGACAATGCATGAAATAGGGAAGGCCTAAAATTATGCTTTTCATTGCTAAATACCTTTTTAATTGTATTTGTGTGGTGGTTCACTGTTGTAAATGGTGTGCGCGCATTTGGGGAAGCCTTGAGTACCCAAATTGCGTTTAAAATTTAGAGAAACATAGCGTTCACACCAAGTGCTCGATCAAATGCCCAAACAAACTTATAACTAGTTGTTTTTATATTCTCAGGGCATGATCAAGTACCTAAGAACCTTGTTCAATGCTATTATTGTTAATTACTGCTTTGGGAACATGATTTGGCCATGAAATTGGTACTTTGAATTTTTGAAAATTTGGCTTGGTCTAGCCTCAGATATCGCGATTGTGGCTCAGTGACCCATCATCGCTATATCTGAGGCTGAATTTCAGCCTGGTCCAAAAATCTTGCACTTCTAATTCTTGTCCAAAAAACACCGAGTAACCATCCCATGAGCTTTATTGAACAACATAGCATCGTTTGTGTATAAAATGTTAATGATGAGTGTTGTTGTGTTGTTCTCATGTTTTCTCAGTTTACATCATGGAAGATTACGACCAAGTTCGTTTCATGACTCCCGAGTGCCACAACCTGTACTATAGTGATCTTTCAAAGACCAAGATGCTTCCGGAGAGAGGCATATATTTGGAGAAGGTGCCAAAAAAGCTTTCAACATTTCATGATAGACTCGTAGCCGCTGTGTGGAGGTACTTTTCCCCGAATCCTTGTCAGGCAAATGAGTAGTGGATATGAGATTCTACGCTAGCCTTAGCGTGGTATCTTTCTCAAACCTGGTCATCAAAATCTGAGGGAAAGAGGTGAACTTTAGAGATGAACTGATTAATGACATATATGGTCTCTTGAATGCTAATATGTATCAATTTAAGGCAAAAAAGTGTGAACCCGAGAGTTGGATGACAGAGAAGTTATGTCCCAGCAAGGAGGTTCCTTGGGTGGCTACCAAGAGGAACATATCAATGAATGATTTCACTGTTGAGTCTCAGATTTGGTTGAACATTATTTGTAGTTGGGTCTCTCCTTGCCACCAGATGACTGCAGTTCCAGATTTTTGGCCCGGATAGTTACTTGCATACTAGATGACATTTCTTTGAATGTTGGTCGACTTGTGATATCTGATATGAAGTTCTTCAAGAACCATGGTGGTACGTATCTTTATTCCCCTCTTTGACTACTAAGATATGCAGGAGAGTCAGGGTTGTGGAGTACCCTGGATACACTTAGGTGCGCCCTTGCACCCCCATTTATCCTCTCAAAATTTGGGGTGAGGGTGCAGCAGGCAAGAGTAAGAAAAGAAAGATCGACTTGGGCAAGTCGACATGCAAGGAGACAGTGTCTTGTAGGTCATCGACAGTCGATACCTTTGAGGATATCTGTGTTGATTTAAGGGTGATTAGAGAGCTTACGTCGGGATTGCCTCAGGGGTCGATAGAGCTCTCCACCACCCTCCATTCATATGTGGCCCGATCTGATTAAGAGAAGTACTTGAAGGATCAATAGGTGCAAGGAGGCACCCTTTCTAGGCTTGAGAGGGCCTATTCATCTTTGGAAGAGTCTCACAGGGAGCTCCAAGACTCACATGAGAAGATGTAGGAAAGGGTGAAGAAGAGGGAAAAATTCTTCAGCAAGATATAGAAGGAGGTGAAGGGCCTTTGGAAGGTCCAAAAACCCCGAGATAGACTTCTTTCTTCCTGAGTTGAGAGTGATGATGAGGCCCCTGTGGAGTGGTCTGATTTGGATGATGCTAGAGATGATACAGAGTCTGAGGGTGAGAGCAGTTCCTGATGCTATTTGAAGGAGCACCCTTTCCTCTCTTTATATTTTATTGTTTATGCAGTGAGGTCACTGCAAGCTTCTTAGTAGAGGTGCCTGTCTCCGTATTTATTCTTTTGGGCCTATATTATTAAGATATTTTTGGATGTTTTTATGTCATTTTGGATTATTTTTATTTTTATGGGTTATAATATTCGGGTACTCTGATGGTGCCCACATTTCATGGATTAGTTTTTTGTTTCATTTTAACATTTTTTTACTTTATATTGATTTTGTTTATTGTGATATTCGGACGAGCCTTTTCCTATGATATATTGAGTAACGACATTTTTAAGAAAAATTATCGTGATTGAGTTTTGAGCCATGGAAGCAGGGGAAGCCTGACCACCCGTAGCATCGGAGTACAAATGCAAGGGAAGCCAAAGTACCTATGGCATTTTGGATTTGGGATTGCATGTATACCTATGGTGAAGTATGCGTAACCATATGGTTTGCCTTCATGAAAGCCAAAATGTGAGACGACGACTTGGTTTGATGCCATAAATATCAAATTATGCGTGGTGCAAATGCGAAGCAAACACCCCTCTCTGTCTAAATTTTTTTCATAAATCAAGGGCACGAACATGAGAGACCTTGTAACAATACTTTACCTCTTTTTGTGACTCCAAACTTTTAGCTTGTAGAATTTGGTAAATACCCCCTTTTTGTCTCTAGTGCAAAGAGAAATTGAACCCTCTTGAAGAGTTTGCATGCCATGTGCAGTGAGCATATTTGTGTAAATCTCATGCATACTTGTACTATCTTGAACTTTCCCCGTTAGTCTCTCAAGGATAATTTTGATTTTACTTGGTTGGTGAAATGATTTATGGTCATCTTTGTGAACATAGGTACTCACAGCCTAAATAGCCTACCCATGCATAGAATAGTATCCTTAGTTACCCAATTCGATTTAAGCCTTTCTTTGGAAACCACATTACAAGCCTTTAACCATTCAAAGTTTTTCCCTCTCTTGAACCCTACCCTCCTTGAACATGAAAAATGAAACTTAAGGCCAAATACGTAAGTTGGGGGTGGTAAGTTTGAAAGAGATGACCTTGGTCCAAAGTGATATAAGTGTATGCCTATGATCTAAGCAATGAAAAAGTAAAAAAAAGGAATGATGAAAAGAAGAATAAGGCATAGATTGCAAAAGTAATAAGCGAACGGAAGATGCCTTAAAAAAGATGGGTAAATCAAGGTAGCTAAAATAGGCATGTGTAAAGTGTAAAAATAAAAAAAGTGGTCCATGGTCAAAAAGTTGGATGGATGAAATTGTGGAATGTAGAATTTCAAGGAGGGTGCAACAACTTTGTTCCTAAATGTTATCCTACCCTTCCCCATACCTACATTAAAAGCTCAAAAAGCCCTTTGATATCTCTAACCAAGTGTATTCATTGTAGGGGGGGCGATTGAAAATAAGGGTATATCTATGATATGGCACTTTTTAGCATCAAGAGTCTTTGTGAGAGTGAGAGAATCACACTTAATTCCCTTGTTACATATTAGATAATTTAATGTGTGTGGGATATCTTTCTTGTGAAGAGGCATGTAAGCAACTTGAGATCGGGGATATTGTCATCTTTCATAAAATAAGGGAAAAAGGGTATACTGGAGTTGAGGTCAAAAGAGAGTCACTTCTAGAGTGTTAGTGATTATTGCATGGTTGTTCTTTAAAGTCCTTTGTATCTTTTTATTTTATGTTGAAGGGTGTTGTAAGAATAGCTTTTCCTATGTTTGAAGAGTTACTTGTGGTAGCAATAAAGTTTAAAGTCATTGTGATCATTGGGTTGTATAAATGGGCTTAAATTTACATTGGCTCATTGAGTAAAGAGGTAGTGTTTCTTGGGACAAACAAATGTTTTAAGTTGGGGGTGTTTATGAGTGGTGAATTTACCACTCTTTTACATTAATAATTCATACACGCTACTATGATTTGAAGGTATGAATGAGATAAGTTATTTAGTTGAATGCACTAATTTACACATTTTGCAGGCATACAGGTGATGAGAAACAAAGACATGGATATGAGCTGAAAAGGAACCAAAAAAGGAATAAAAATGCACAACTGGAAGACCCGACACAGGACAAGGCTCAGTTACCGCGATCGCGGTCTGAGTTTCATGATCGTGGACAATCAACTTTGGTCAGGCTCATCGATCGCGATTACCTGAATGCATTCGCAGTAGTTGTGATCGCGGACAAGCTGCAGCGATCGCAGTATGGCGGGTTTATGCCCAGGGACAATTCTGTTATTGTACATAGCCGACCCCAAATTTCTTATAATGCTAAAACCCGTTCCCATTTGGTATTCCACACTTTGAACAATTAAATTTTCAATAATTTATAACCCTAATAATTGGGGAAACTTTTGTGTTTGAATTTTCCAATTTGAATATTGTGAAATTGAAGTTAAATTGAAAAATCTTCTTATTTTTCATTGCCATGGATGCTTTGAATGAACCTTTTGGTATATCTCTTCTCTTTAACTTTATGAATAGCTAAATTTTCTTGTCTTGGGATTATGTTGAACTATGGTGCAATTATGTGTAGGTTGTGATGTATTTGTCTAGATTCTAGTTTGTTAATGATGGGTTTCCCTATTGCTTGCTTGAGTTAGTTGGGGTTTGTGCGTGAAAACCCCAGATGACCAAGATAGATTAGTGGGTAAAAACCGCAAGTTCTTGAAAGCTCACATCATCCTTGAAAGAGGGATGTGGGTGAACTTTTGGAACCCATATATCCTTGAAAGTGGGATATGAGTGACAAGACAATAGTCCACAATATTAGATGTCTTTTTTACTATCTTAGAAATAAGGGTGAGTAGAGAGTTAGCTATGTCTTGGGCATCTTTTTAGAAATAAAGATGCCCAATAGATGTATTAGGTGGATTTAACTATCACACCCGTGAGGTACCCAAAGGGTCCATGAGTGATAATTTTGAGGTTTTGTTGACAAACTAGCCTCAAGAACCTTCAACCTAGCCTACCATGTCATTGATGACTAGAATTTGCTCCCAATCATCATGAACCCATACATAACTTGCCCTTAGGTAGACATATCCCAAAATCCTTCTCATATTGAGTTTTTAAATCACAATTGTTACCTTTAGTTTGTTATCTTGAATAGACTTTGATAAAACCACATTTCAAACCATCCCCCATTTTAAATCACGAATTTTACTTTATTTACATTACGGGTATCTTTTTAGTAACTATTAACACTCATAAGATTAGAAGGCTAATTCTACTTCTCGAGGATTCGGCCACAATATAAATTGAGCTTTATTGACAACGATCGTTCTCTACCAAATGCAATGGTATAGGTGAGCGTGATCACACGATCTTACCGAGAAATAAAAATTATAGGGGTAGAGTCGGAATGACGAGAAGACTCTACTGAAAAATAGAAATTATATGGGTAGGGTTAGAATGGCGATACAACCCTACTGAAAAAGAGAAATTATATGGGTAGGGTCGGAATGACGGCACGATCCTACTAAAAAAGAGAACTTATATGGGTGGGGTCGGAGTGATGGCACGATCCTATGCAGATCATATCTGAGGAGTCATCGTAAAGACACATAGAACTATACAAATCAGATCTGTGGAGTCACCGAAAAGATGCACGATGCTATGCAACTCAGATATGAGAAAGTTGTTTGAAAAGATGCACGATACTATGCAGATTAAATATAAGTAGTCCAGAGAGATGCACGGTGCTGTGCAAATCTGATATGAAAAAGTAGTCACCAAAAAGATGCATGGTGCTACACAAATTAGATATGTGAAAATAAGGGAAAGAAGTGTAGTGGACTGACTTTTTCTAACACGATCATTGGCCGGACAGGCGGCATATATGCGTTATAGCCGCCTGTTGGCAGCGGAATCTCTTTGATTCTCTAACAAGATCGTAAAGGCTCTGATACCATGTAAAGAATGGATCTTGGGCCAAACTCAAACTCAAAAGATAGATCATGAGGGGAGGATTTCTCAAGTCCATATAAAGAGACCAATTGCCATCTTTTTTTCGATGTGGAATATTTAACCCTCCCCAGCACGCCTAGACCTCGTTAACTGGAGCATGGACAATATAATATGGCAGCACTACATCAGTGAACAAAGATTTGGAATGGACCTGGCTCTGATACAATGTAAAGAATGAATCTTGGGCCTAACTCAAGAGTCCCGCATCAGAAGAAGGATGGATACTTGGTTTCCTTATATGGACTTGGCCAATTCTTCCCTCATGAGCTAGATTTTGAGGTTGAATTAGGCTAAATATCCATTCTTGACATGGAATCAGAGACAGAACCATTTAGATTCTTTGTTCAATAATGTTGGACCCCTATATTATGTTGTTTACGCTCCAATTAACAAGGTATGAGCGTGCAGAAGACTGTTAAGAGTCTCACATCAGAAGAATGATGGGTACTTGGTTTCTTTATATGGACTTGGGCAATCATCCCCTCATGAACTAACTTTTCAGGTGAGTTGGGCTCAAGATCCATTCTTTGCAAACATCTCATTTTACCTTTAGTGCGATGATTTAATTTATAGCCATATAAATATTTATGTTATTTTTAAGTCCATGCTTCAAAATTTATTGGGAAGCTTTTGTTGTTCCGACAGGTACAAAATCTGTATGTTTTCTATACAAACTTCAGTACTAAGTTCAAGAACAACTTTCAAGAACTACAATGAAGTTACAACAACTTCAAACACGAGTCAAAATGAATAATCAAATGAACTATCAAAATGAAGTATTTTTCAACTTTAAGAAAGAAGATGAAGTAGAAAATTATAGAATCAAGTCCACCAAATGCACGGTGTGTCCTTAAGGAATTTATTACTCTTAAGTACCCAAGGTTATGGAATCTTTCCTCCAATGATAAAATAATTTTCTTTCTGAAAAGAGCGGTTCCTCAAATTTTTAGAAAATTTGAACACACTCAATGATTTGATGATCATATGAGAGTTTTTAGAAGAAGAAGAAGATTATTTTTCTACTAAAAAATAATTGTATTTACCTGAGAAAAAGTTCAGGTATTTATAGCCATCAAAGTTTTTCTTCATGAAGAGAAGTAATGGTTCAGAAAGGTACACCCCTCCATAAAGGTTCAACTCTTTGAAAAAGGTTCAACTCTTTGAAAAAGTCACAACCTTTGAAAAGGTCATAACCATTCAATCCGAAAAGGTGCTTATTCAAATTATATCCTTTCACTTAGTGTCTTTTCGAAAAAAAGACCATATTTTCATTTTTCATTCACACCTCTTAATAACCTAACAATCCCCCACGTGAATGAGAAATGTCTATTTTATAAAAAATTTATAGATAAGTATGTGATAAATAAGAAAAGACTGATTGCATCTGGATAAATGGTTTCCTTTGAACTTTCCATAGTGAACATACATCAGATGCACTCGTCAATCGGTAGACTTGATATCTTTGAACCGTCGAACTTTTATGTACACCTAGAAAATACATGTCACACAACCAACCTTATCCTGGTTTCATGAGAGTGTAGAGAATACGCCTTTACTAACATTCTCCTTGAAACATCTTCCACTTCACCCTTACATAGGTGATTTCTAAATGTTCAATCCTATAGATTAAACTATTTGACCAAATCTACCAATGATAACCATTCAAAACCTTCACACCATAAGCTTTATCCTTGTTTCCTAAACTTTGTATACATCATGAGTTGGTTTAGTAAATTGACAACGTTAAACCATCATTCACAACTTTATTTGATCTCCTTGAACCTAGCTTTTGGGATCTCCAGCCGGCTAGGTAGAGTTAATGCTATGCTGACTTGTCTTAAGCCGTAACTCATTCCCTTCGATGTTCTCTTTACTCCCTCTCTATATAGGCCTTTTGTAAGTTGATCCGACACATTATCCTTTGACTTCACATAGTAAACAGTGATAATTCTACTAGAGAGTAGTTCTCTAACAGTATTATGCCCCATCTTATATGATGAGATTTATCATTTATATCATGCTCCCTACTCTACCTATCTCTGCTTGACTATAACGGTGTATACATACTGGTGCCAATGGTTTGGGCCAATAAAGAATATCTTTCAAAAAATTTCTGAGCCATTCAACTTATTCACCGGCTTTATCTAATGCGATAAATTCAGATTCCATTGTAGAGCAAGCAATACGTATCTTTTTGGACGATTTTCAAGAGACTACTCCTCCATCCAAAGTAAATACATATTCACTTGTGGATTTTATTTCATTCAATCCGGTGATCCAATTTGCATCACTATATCCTTCAATTACCACTGGATATTTATTATAATGCAAAGAATAGTATTAAGTGTATTTAAGATATCCCAAAACTCTTTTAATTGCCATCCAATGCGTTTTATTGGGATTACTCGTGTACCAACTCAATTTACTAATAGCACATGCTATGTCTGGCCTTGTATAGTTCGTGATATACATTAAATATCCTAACACTCTTGTGCAATCCAACTGCAAGTCACTTTAACATTCATTCTTTCGAAGTGTAGAGCTCACGTCTAATGGAATCTTGTCAATACCGAAGTCCAAATATTTAAACTTGTCAAGTACCTTTTCAATGTAATGAGATTATGACAATGCCAACTTTTTTGGAGTTTTATGGATTCTTATCCCTAAGATCGTATCCGCAACTCCAAGGTCCTTCATATAAACTTGCTCTCAACCATTCGTTTCGTAGCATTTATGTCAGAAATGTCTCTACTGATGATCAACATGTCATCCACATATAAACAAACAATGACCTTGTGATTTGGAGTGTCTTTAATGTACACATATTTATCACATTCGTTTATCTTAAAACTATTTTCCAATATGGTTTGGTTAAAATTTGCGTGCCACTGTTTGGGTGCTTATTTTAGTCCATAAAAAGACTTAACAAGTTTGCACACCTTCTTTTCTTTACCAGGAACCACAAAACCCTCGGGCTGTTTCATGTAAATTTCTTCCTCCAACTTTCCATTTAGGAATGTTGTTTTCATATACATTTGATGGATTTCAAGACCATTTACCGCCTCCAAGGCAACTAACATCCGAATTGACGTTATCCTCGTTACAGATTAGTATGTATCAAAATAATCAAGACCTTTCTTCTGTTTGAAGCCTTTCACTACAAGTCTTGCCTTTTATTTGTTAATAGTACCATCCATTTTTATTTTTCTTTTAAAGATCCAATTAGAACCTAAAGGTTTATTTCCTGGATGAAGATCAACCAATTCCCAAGTATGGTTGCTCAAGATTGAAGCAATATCACTATTGACTGCCTCTTTCCAAAAGATGAGTCTGAAGATGACATCGCTTCTTTAAATATTTGAGGCTTATTTTCCAGGAGAAACGATACAAGATCCAATTCAAAAGAAGGATGGATGGACTTCGGTGCCACCCGCCACGTTTGTGCCAATAAAGAGTTGTTTGCTACATACGCTCTAGCTTAAGGCAAAAAGAAGGATCAAGCCAATATGGCTGAATCTAAGAATGATATGGATGATTTATGTGCCATGCTTTCTGAATGTTATTGGAGGGAAAGTGAGCTCCTTAAAAGGAAAGTGTACTCACCTAAATGGAAAGTCTATTTTTCTCACATTGGTGGGAGAAAGCAACTTTCATGTATTTTTATTAAGAAACACACCTTCAAGTGGATAGTGAGGCAAGAACCAATAAGTACCGTGTGCCATCGTTATCGTCGTCGCTCGGCTCGGCTCGGCTTGAATTTATATTTGTCAAATGATCAATCGATGAGATTAACTTTTTAGACAAAGTTTATTTTAATTCAAAAATACAATGAAAATATTTTCTCCATGAACGCTATGCAAATGCATGCAGAAATGCAGAAACACACCTCTTTAGGGACGCAACACTTCAATGAAAAGACACACTGTTTCGGAAAAAGGGTGACTATTCAGTCGGATATGATTGTTCAGAATTAAAGACACACTATTTCGGAAGGGACAAACATGACTATTCCGAAATGATACACCTTTTCATGAACCATTGTTGTTTCGATGGGTACAAAATCTGTATGTTTTCTATACAAATTTCAATACTAAGTTCAAGAACTACAATAGAGTTACAACAACTTCAAACACAAGTTCAAATGAATAATCAAATGAACTATCAAAATGAAGTGTTTTTCAACTTTAAGAAAGAATATGGAGTAGAAAATTGTAGAATCAAGTCCACCGAATGCACGGTGTGTCCTTAAGGAATTATTCCCCTCAAGTACCCGAAGTTATGGAATCTTTTCTCGCGGGATACTATGATTCTGTTTCTGAAAATAGCGGTACCTCAAATTTTAAGAAACTTCGAACTCACTCAATGATTTGATGATCACACGAGAGTTTTTAGAAGAAGAAGAAGAAGAAGAAGAAGAAGAAGAAGAAGAAGAAGAAGAAGAAGAAGAAGATTTTTTTTCTACTAAAAAATAATTGTCTTTACCTGAGGAAAAATTCAGGTATTTATAGTCATCAAGATGTTGCTTCATGAAGATAAGCAATGGTTCAGAAAGGTACACTCTTTTATAAAGATGCAACTCTTCGAAAAAGTCACAACCATTAAAAAGATCATAACTATTCAATATGAAAAAGTGTCTATTCAAATCACATTCTTTCACTTAGTGTCTTTCTGGAAAAAGAAAAAAAAAACACTACCTTCTCATTTTCCATAACCCAATAACTTTAATTTTCAAACACCTCTTAAATTTTCATTTACAAAATTCCATATGTCTTTTCATGTCAGACATAATTTTAATCTGCAAATACCCTATTCTAATTAACTTCAAACAACACACACATATTTATTAATTTAACTCATGTCCAAACGCCTATTAAACAATGCCATAGAGATATTTTCTGAACTGAATAAATTCTTCGATTAATTGGAATGCCTGTAATAAATAAAGTGAATAAGAACAAATGACCTAGATTTCAAGACTGCTGAAATGTGACTCAAGATTCACTAAATTTTCAAAATATTTGGAATATTATTAGATAAGGCTAAAGGACAACAAAGAGATGGATTGGGACAGAAAGCAATGCAACTTTGAATAATCTTATTTATTCACTAAGCCGACTCTAAAATATTAAAGGGTCTCTCGATGTACAAAACATCATTTCTTATCACGTAAAATTTAAAGAAAGATCGCATCTTAATTATGTGATATCAATAGTCTGTCGTAATACAAATATTAATAGCTATCTTTATTTAGGGTGTGTTTGATATGAAAAAAAATATTTTTCAAAAAATATTTTCATTTCTTTTTGTGTTTGGTTTGTTAAAATGCTGTAGAAAATATTTTCTTTACGAAAATAAATTAAATTCGTTAAAAATAAGCAACTTGACTTTGTTAATGAAAGTAGGGAAAATAAATATAACGAGAGACATTCAAAGTTATTTGTCTCCTCTACACCCATCCAACAACTCCACTCCCATGGTATTTTACTAGATTATATATGAATGTTTTTATATACTATTTACTTATCAAATATTAAAAAATAAGCTAGAAACCTACTTTTTTTAAAAAAAAAAAAAAAAAATTCTAGGAAAAGATTTTTTTTGCAAGCACATCCTCGCCTAAGAAATCAACAATAGTACCTTTTGATGGTGCTGAGAAGACAATTTTTCTAAGGGAACAAATTGCCCACTTGGAAAGGGAAATTCCAATTATCTCATCATGTGAAGTTGAATTCTCTGAGCATTTTGGACTCTCTCCGATCCAGATTTTATTGTCATATATCTGGAGTTCATAAGTTTCAAGTCGTTCAAATAGCTTCTAGCAGAAATGCAAGTTAAGTTTGCGTACAATAGATTCTTATGATTTGACCCTTTTTCAAATCTTATATATAACAAGAGCTTTACTGTATTAAATTATCCTTTTTTCTGTTAGGATTTTTACCCTGATTTTCTTACTATATTTAAGTTTTATTTTTTCTTAGAAGGAAAATAAAAGTTATAATAATTACTTTTACTTTTCCTGAAATAAAAAATATAATTCTTTTCCATATTTGGCTAACCTCTTTCTTGGAGGAAAGGTTTTGGAACTCTATAAATAGAACACCCCCTTCTCATACCATAACATAATAGCATCTACAATGTAGTCCTTAAAAGAGTCTTGTTTAGGGGAGACTTCCTCGTTGTTTTCATGTTTTTTAATAATATTAATTTTTAATATGTAGGCCAATTGGTCAAACTATATTCAATAATATGTTTTTAGTTTATTTTTCTTTGTCGTCTGAATTATCACTATGATAGTTTGCAACTAATAGCTTCCGCATGACGCCCTCTCGATTTCGAACCCAACAAGTGGTATCAAAGCTTACGGTTCAATGGTTCAATGGTGTGGTGAGACGAGATTAAACAGGTTCAAAGCGGTTTCGAAATCAAGCTGCAACAATTTGGATGATAATGAAGATTTTTGTCGAACTACATGTGGAGAACAAGTTTCAACCATATTTTCAACACTCCTGCTGCATCTTTAAAAATAACAATAAAATATTACTTTTAAATCAATTTTTAACCATGATATTTTAAACCTTATTTTTAACCATGACAAGCAACAGTTATGAATATTATATCAAGAACGAAGTTCATGCACATGATATGAAGAGAAGACGGATCAAGTGAAGAAAATCAAGCCAAAAAGGGGAGATTTGTTAGAGGTTTTGCCCTGATTTTCTTACTATATTTAAGTTTTAATTTTTCTTAGAAGGAAAATAAAAGTTACCATAATTACTTTTACTTTTTCTGAAAGAAAAAAATATAATTCTTTTTCATATTTGGCTAATCTCTTTCTTGGAGGAAAGGTTTTGGAACTCTATAAATAGAACACTCCTTTCTCATATCATAACATAATAGCATCCACAATGTAGTCCTTAAAATAGTCTTGTTTAGGGGAGACCTCCCCGTTGTTTTCATGTTTTCTAATAATATTAGTTTTTAATATGTAGGCCAATTGGCCAAACTATATTCAATAATATGTTTTTAGTATATTTTTCTTTGTCGTCTGAATTATCACTATGATAGTTTGCAACTAATAGCTTCCGTATGGCGTCCTCTCGATTTCGAACCCAACATTCTCCTAGTCCAAATGTTGACTATTGGATTAATTCTAATTCCTTTTACATGACAGTGTTTGACTGTAACTAACCAAAAAAAATTATGAACTTTAACATATACCAATATATCCTTAAAGTAGAAATTTTTTTTAGTACATATAAAAGAAAGACAAAATGATTCAGTGGACCCTTGTACTATGTTCGTATTATAATGTGGATACTCCTACTTATATGTTTGTCATCTGAACCCTTGAACCCACTAAAAAGCAACATTTTAAATGTTTTGACCGTTGACCGAACCTATGTGGCATTAAAATAGCTGACTAGGACAAAGTGTGTGATTACACGGGCGTGAGGTGCGAGTGGAGGTCAATTTTATATTAAAATAATTTTAAATTTTTTTAAAAAAATTTAAAAAAAAGTCCACCAACTTTTTAAATTTAAATATATTTTTAAAATTTTAAAAATAATAATTTGTTTTAAAAAAAAATAAAAAGTCCCTCCCCCGTCCAAGCCCCCACCCCCACCCACCCATCGCCATCCACCAGCCCCCACCCGTATCGCCGTCCACTAGTCCCCCACCCCCACTAGCTGCCATGACCATCAGCACCACGAGCAATAGAGCTAAAGGATTGCAACCCCAATTGAAAAATCCCACAAAGGCCAAATCTTTGCTGCAATTACAATCAACCCAATCGCAATCTTCTAAAAAAAACACCTAAATCACAAAATTTCCAACAAAAATCTCACTGACCCACCTCAGGTTTTCAAGAAAAAAAACTCAAGGAACAGTAGCATCACAAAACCAATAGAGCAAAAGAGCTGAAAATCCCCCAAAAGAACACCTAAATCACCAACTTTCAAATAAAAATCTCACTAACACACCTCAGATTTTCAAGCAAAAAACTCAAGAAACACCAGGCATCAAACACCATTCAAAACCAATACACCAAAATATCTGAAAATTCCACAAAAGGTCAATTCTTTACTTCCCTATTACAGTATCCAAATCACAAACTTTACAAAAACAATCTCACTAACCCCACCTCACAATTTTCAAGCAAAAATTACAAAAAACTGTAGCATCACAAAATTAATACACCAAAATACCGGAAAATAGAGGTTGTTAGAGGTCGTTAAAATGGTGTATAAGAAAAAGAAGAAGGAGAAGAGAGAGTAGAAAAGAAGAAAAAAGAAGGGAAAAAAAAAAGGGAAGAGAGAGGGAACAAGAGGAAGGGGGGAGGGGTTGTTTTCTTTTTATTTATTTATTTATTTTAATATTTAATATTTTTTATATATAAAAATGACTTGGAAGATGACATGGCAGCTGACGTGGGGCGAGTGTGTTACACTCACCAAAAATATTTAAATATTATTTTTTAGTGGGTTCAAGGGTCCAGATGATAAACATGTAAGTAGGAGTATCCACATTACAAAACGAACATAGTACAAGGATCCACTGAACCATTTTGCCTAAAAGAAATTGATTCATAATCTGTGACATCCATCCATTTATCAGTGAATAGATAGCTGACGATTGTCATGCCTGCTTCCAGTTGTTTGCTTCTGGTTGAGGATATTTTTGTAATGTTATATATTTTTTATTTTAATTTAATTATTTTATATTTTTAGTCAGATCCCATTTTTTGTGGAAATACACTGGATATGTTATTGTTGTTCTAATCTGTTATATATTTGAAAATTACGTAAAATAAATTACAAATTACAATAGTAACAATTTAAATTATTTCAAGATATATAAAAGATTTTAATTGATTCAAAATTCTATTAGTGCAACATAAATTAAAATAAAGGAAGTGATATATTATTTGAAAATGTCGTACAAGGTAATATAAATTACAGTAAGTAAAATTAAAATATTTGAAGGATGTATAACAAATTGGTTTGACTTTTCATGTCATCAATTGGAAAATTATGTAGAATATAGTATAAATGATAATAATTAACAATTTAAAATATCTAAACAACTCTAATAAATTTGCTTGACTTTCTCAAATATTTCATTAGTGTCCACGTATATTGAGACAGAAAAAATGACATATAGTATCTAAAAATTATGTAAAACTACTATAAATTAATAATTAACAACTTAAAATATTTAAAAATAATAATAAAAATTTGATGACTTTTCAAATTTCATCCTTACCACATAAATTTAGGCAAAAATAATAACATAGATTGAGTCTGTTTTGACACGTGCTCCTATGTCTAGTAATTAGAAAAACAGTACTCCCAGGCCCCATTATTCCAATTTACAAACAGAATAGTCACCTCAATGATAAGAGGTTAAGAAGTGGTGATTTGCACAAATAGAATTTTTGGATGCCATCATTTAAATTTTGATCTCATCGAAAAAAAAATTATTATAATATATTCCTCCTAATAAGGAACAAAATCATGGCGAATCATGAGGCTCTCCTTAACACAAGTTATGGTGATTGTCAGGATTTCTAGCCAAATCTTGGTAATCATCATAATATTTCAGTGTAGAAATTCACCAACACAATATACTATGGCAACTCAGAAACTTGACCACAAATCTTAACAGATTTCCGGATTCATTCAACATTTTTGGCTGAAATTAACATTTTTGTCAATACATTATCTTCATTTCGCTTCGGATTATAATCTCTAATGAAAAATATAGTCCCATGAGCAAAAACTCCTATAATTCTTGCAAATCGTCAAGATTTGTGGTCAATTCCATTAATATAACTCTGATTATAAAAGGAGGGCATTTCTTCAACTATATTGCTATATGAATTATCTGATGAACATGCGCATTTTGTGCAATCGTGTCTTTTCTGCTAATACTACTACGTTTACATACTATTTCAAGTGTGAAATATTTGGAGTTTGATACTAAGCATAGAATAATACACTTTTTAAAAATGTACTCAAATTCAACAACTATTTTAGAAAACGAAGCAACAAATTCAGAATGAAAAAAATAAAAATGAAATGACATTAAAAGAAACATACATACCTATATATGTTTATAACTTTTCAATTAAGGTCTTAGCCAAAGACGATCTAACTTTGCTAAAGAACTTGAGGGATATCAATCCAATTGAGGCAACCGACGGAACTATTGTTTTAAAAGAATCAGGCATCCCCTGAAAACTGAGAGTCCTAAAGACACCATTTTCAGGATCATATGAAACCATGACATCTCTGTACTCTAGCAAGAGCTTTCCATCATTCAACTGGCAAACAACTTTCAACATTGACGACAAATGTACTTTCATAGAATTTGGACTTGGTATGTAATCCCCAATTATGAACTCCTTCACCCAAGATTCTTTCACATTGTATTCTCTCATTACCCAAATTTCATATCCTCCGCCATTTTTGAAAGGCAAATGTAGAGAAACAGCAAGACAAACTCCAAGAACTGATAGTGTGAACCTAAATCTTGGGTCTACACCAAAATCAACTTTTGGTACTACACCAAACACGTCGTCATCTGAATCAAATGAAACAATAAGCCTATCATGACGTCCATTATACTTTCCATATTGAGTCGACCAATGTATCTTCCCGTTTAACATAATTCCTTGAGAATTTGGAGAAATCTCGTAAGGAATTTTCCCAACAAATGTCCAGCTGTTGCTACCGAGAGTAAGTACTTCAACATCTAAACGATAGCTATGGGGGACACATTTTATGACCTTTATCACCTTGTACTTATTGGTAGTAGGACTATAACAAAAATCCAGAAAACGACAGTACCTCCTGAAATTGTACCGATTGAGGCAGCTCTTTGCAGTCCCTAGTAAAAGGATGGTACACATCCATATGCACATCCCCAATTAGATAACCCCATATGCATAATAATCCATGACATGAACCAATTGATAGACATATGAGGACTTGTTGTAGTAGAACATAAGACATGAAAGTCTTTATGTGAGAGTCCTAGAGGTAGTATGTAGTTATGTCACAATTGAATTGTATATAGATAGGACTCTACTCTCTATCTAACAGCTATTACGGTGTATAAATGCACCTTCTTTGTACCGAATAATTCAAGTAGAAATACAAAGAACTAAAGAAATCTTTGTTCAATTTTCTTCATCAATCACCTTGAATTCTGACACAAAGATTTAAAAGAGCTGCTGATTTTCCTCACAAAAATTTTCCACAATGTGATCAGAAAACTCTAGAAAATAAAGATGATTATCAGTGGGAAAAAAGACACAAGGATCATTCTTTCGGCACGAGACATGTGCAGATTCACTAGCTCTGGATCATTATATTGTTTTAGGTGACCATAGGTCTGATGAGTGACTTGTAGTGATGATTCTGATTCAGCTACTTTGAGGAAGTGCATTTTATCTTCTCAAATAGTACTTTGCAGGCATCAGTGATTTCTTTAAAATATCTTACTAGAATGTCAGTATTCCAGCATAGGGTCACTTTGCATCAGTACAGATTCTCGTACCATGATCGATCTCTCAATGCACTCAACTACGTCCTAGAAGAGGTTTGTTAACTGCTTAGGAACCAAGTTCTGCAAAGGCTACAACCTTTACATGCTATAATTTTTAGAATGCATGTTTGAAATGTTCTGGTTTGATATCAAGCATAGATTGATACATCACACATTCAGAAGACCACATACTCTTTTAACATGTACTGAAATTCAGAACTATTTTATAAAACAAAGCAACAAAGTACTAATATAGAAAACAAAACAAAATGGCATCACGAGAACATATGTTTTAAACTTTTCAATAACGATCTGTGACAAGGATGATCTAACTTTGTTAAAGAAATTAAGGGATATCAATCCAATTAAGGCAGCCGACGTGAGAAATTGTCTTACAAGAATCAGGCATCCCCTGAAAACTAAGAGTCCTAAAGACACCATTTTGAGGATCATATGAAACAAGATTGCCACCATCGTAGTCAAGCGAGAATTCTCCATTCTTCAACTGACACAGAACCTTCACACGTTGAGTCACAGAGTTTACATTTGGTGTGTAAGCCCCAATTATGTGTTGGGTCATGGGCTTTTTCACCCTCCTATGTGGATAAATGAAGCCCAATTTGGACCAACCTACTTTTGCCCATAGGCCCATTACTATGGCGAATATATATTGATCTTTTTTCGGTCTTATTCACCATCCACAAAGAGAGTTTAGCCGCCACAAAAGAGAGAAAGAGTGCAGATTCTCGCCCAAATTTTTAGACACAGCTGTCAACTTCAAATTATGATTCCTTCTTCGTTTCTTGTCCGATTGAGCTGAATTTTGGACTGCTTGTTCCTTTCATCTCAATCTTTGATTAGGAACTAACGGAGTTGAATTTGGTGGCCTGTAGCTCCTGTTTTTAATTCCCGAACAGCAGCTATGTTTTGGTGCTATTTTATTGTGTTGTTGCTCGTTGTTTGGCACTTGTTTGGTGTCCATTTTGGAGAATAATATTGTAACTCTTTGGTGATTATAGTGAAAATTTTGGTTCCGTGATTTTTTACTCTTCACACTGAAGGGTTTTCCACGTAAATTTGGTGTATCTTGTTCTTGATTTTATTCTTGTCTTATCCTATTTGTGTGGTGATTTATTTGCTGTCATATTACTTTGTTTTTCTTGAATCTTTTTGTCTCCTCTTGGTTCAAATTGAGAGAGAAAGCTGACTTGGGTATTCTTCCGCTGCTACCCTGTCGGGCTCTTTGATTGTGCCCTTGCCTTTCCCAACAAAGTGGTATCAGAGCGTTGGTTGTTATTGATTATTGATTTGAACGATGGAGGCAAATATGAGAAAGATGGTGTGTTTGAATGGTAGTAATTATCATACTTGGAAAGACAAAATGAAAGATCTTCTCTTTGTCAAGAAAATGCATTTACCTGTGTTTGCGTCTACTAAACCTCAATCCATGACAGATGAGGATTGAGAATTTGAGCACTTACAGGTTTGTGGCTATATCGGACAATGGGTTGAAGATAACGTTAGAAATCATATTGTGAACGAGATACATTCCAAAAGTTTATGGGACAAGCTCGAGACACTTCATGCTTCGAAGACTGGTAATAACAAGTTGTTCCTGCTTAAGCAATTGATGAATATTAGGTATAAAGAGGGTAGTCCTATTTCTGATCATATAAATGATTTTCAGGGAGTCCTTGACCAGCTGTTCGGAATGGGTGTAAAGTTCGATGAAAAAATTCAGGGACTTTAGCTTCTTAATACTCTGTCTGACTCTTGAGAAATTCTTCATGTTTCTTTGACTAATTCTGCTCCTGGTGGAGTTGTAACTATGAAATATGTTAAAAGTGGTGTCTTGAATGAAGAGATGAGAAGAAGGTCTCAGGCCTCATCTTCTTTAACTTCACACTCTGATGTTTTGGTTACTGAAGAGAGAGGGAGAAACAAGTTCAGAGGTTCGAATGATAGAGATAAAAGTAGAAATAAGTCAAGGTCCAAATTAAAGAATGTTACATATGACTATTGCAACAAAAAGGGGCATATCATGAAATATTGTTACAAGCATAAGAGAGATATAAGACGGCAAAAGAACGAACGCGATAATGAAAATCGTGTTGCAGTTATTGCTAATGATGATCTTCTTATTGCTTGTGGTGAGAATGCCATTAATCTTGTTCGTGATGAGTCTAGCTGGTTTGTGGATTCTGGTGCTACTTCTCATGTTACGCCAAAAAAGGAATTATTTTCTTCCTATACTCCAGGTAATTTTGGGATGTTGAAAATGAGCAATACTGATGAAGTTAAAGTACTTGGCTTTGGCACTGTTTGTTTGCAAAGTAACAATGGTTCCAAACTAGTTCTGAATAATGTCAAGCATGCTCCAAATGTTCGCTTGAATTTGATTTCTGTAGGAAACCTTGATAATGAGGGTTATGTTAACACCCTTGGTGCTGACCAGTGGAATCTTACTAGAGGTTTCATGATTGTGGCTCGAGGTGACAAGTTGTCTAACTTGTACGTATTTTAGGGCTCTACTTCTAGAGGCTTGATAAACTTGGTGAAGAATGATACTTCATCAGAGTTGTGGCATAAAAGGTTGAGTCATATGAGTGAGAAGGGGATTGATAGTTTGGCTAAGAAAAAATTGCTTTCTGAAGTGAAACAAGCAAATTTGAAAAAGTGTGTTCATTACTTAGCCGGTAAACAGAAAAGAGTTTCTTTTCAGAGTCATCCGCCTTCAAGAAAGCTTAATTTGCTGGAGTTGGTGCGCTCTGATTTGTGTGGTACTTTTAAAGTAAGGTCTTATGGTGGTGCACTTTACTTTGTGACTTTTATTGATGATCATTCTCGCAAACTCAGTGTATTTTCTTTGCAGTCCAAGGATGAAGTACTTGATGTGTTCAAGGATTTTCAGGCCTTGATTGAGAGAAAGACAGGGAAGAAATCGAAATGCATCCGCTCAGATAATGGTGGTAAGTATATTGGTCCTTTTGATAGATATTGCAGAGAGCAGGGTATTCGGCATAAAAAAAACTCCTCCAAAAACTCCTCAGTTGAATAGTTTAGCAGTGAGGATGAACAAGACTTTAGTTGAGAGGGTTAGATGTATGCTTTCAGATGCTAAGATGCCAGGTTTCTTTTGGGCAGAAACACTTAATACTGCTGCTTATGTTATCAATTTATCTCCTATTGTTGCTTTGGATGGTGATGTCCCTGATAGAGTTTGGTCTGGTAAGAATGTTTCTTATGATCATCTTAGAGTCTTTGGGTGTAAAGCCTTTGTGCATGTTCCTAAGGATGAAAGGTCAAAGTTGGATGTTAAAACTAGACAGTGTATCTTCATTGGTTATGGTCAAGATGAATTTGGCTATCGTTTCTATGATCCAGTTGAGAAAAAACTTATTAGAAGCTGCGATGTTGTGTTCTTTGAAGACCAAACAATTGGAGATTTTGATAAAGCGAAGAAGGTTAATTCTCAGAGTAGTGAGAGTCTAGTTGATGTTGATCCAGTTCCTTTGACTACTGCTCCCGAAGAAAATATTCATGATGATGAAAATCAAGTTGATAATGAAAATGATGATCATTTTTCAGAATGACCAGCAATATGTTGTTGATGCTCTAGTGCAAGTTGATATGGTTGATCAGCAACCAGCTGTTGATGCTCCAGAGAGTTCTCTCAGATGATCTACTAGAGAGAGAATACCTTCATCTCGTTATTCTCCCAGTGAGTATGTACTCTTGACTGACGGGGTAGAACCTGAGAGTCTTAATGAGGCCATGGAAAGTGAAGAAAAAGAAAAGTGGTTTGATGCTATGAAAGATGAGATTAAATTTTTGCATGATAATCATACCTTTGATTTGGTTAAGCTACCTAAAGACAGAAAAACTTTGAAAAATAGGTGAGTTTTTCGGGTGAAGCATGAAGATGGTAACCCAATTCCACGGTACAAGGCTAGATTGTTTGTGAAGGGATTTAACCAGAAAAAGAGAGTTGATTTTGATGAGATATCCTCTCCAGTGTGAAGATGTCATCCATTCGTGTGGTTCTAGGCTTTGCTGCAAGTCTAGATTTAGAGGTTGAGCAAATAGATGTTAAAACTGCTTTTATCCATGGTGACTTAGATGAAGAAATTTATATAGAGCAGCCCGGAAGTTTTGAAGTCAAGGGAAAATATAATTATGTTTGCAAATTAAAGAAAAACTTGTATGGTTTGAAACAAGCTCCTAGGCAGTGGTACAGGAAGTTTGGTTCCTTTACGAGTCAACAGGGCTTTAAGAAGACTACTTCAGACCATTGTATTTTCGTGCAAAAATTCTCTGATAGTGACTTTATTATTGTGTTGCTTTATGTTGATGGCATGATTGTTGTTGGTCATAATGCTTGCAGGATTCAAAAGTTGAAGCAAGAGTTGAGTAAGTCTTTTTCTATGAAAAACTTAGGACCAGTAAAGCAGATTCTTGACATGCAGATTGTACGTGACAGAAAGGCCAAGAAGTTGTGGTTATCACAAGAGAAGTACATTTAAAAAATTACTTTGAAGGTTCAATAGGGATAAGGCTAAGTTTGTCAGTACACCTTTAGCTATGCACTTCAAATTGAGCATGAAGCAGTGTCCTTCCAGTGATGATGAGAAGAAAGATATGAAGAAAGTTCCTTATGCTTCAGTCATTGGTAGTTTAATGTATGCAATGATTTGTACAATACCGAATATTGCTCATGCTATTGGTGATAGTCGTTTTCTTTCTAATCCGGGAAGAGAATAATGAAATGTCGTAAAGTGGATTATGAGATATCTTTGTGGCACTTCTAGTCTGAGTTTGTGTTTTGGTATAGGAAAACCATTTTTTGTGGTTGTACTGATTCAAACATGGCTGGTGATGTTGATACTCGCAAGTCTACTTCAGGGTATTCGGTTACTTTTGCATGGGGAACTGTGTCTTGGCAATCTAGGTTGCAAAAATGTGTTGCTCTATCTACTATAGAAGCTGAGCTTATTGCTGCCGTTGAAGTTTGTAAAGAATTGCTTTGGATGAAGAGATTCTTAGGGGAACTTGGTTGTGCTCAAGAGAGGTATGTGCTTCAATTCGACAGTCAAAGTGCTATACATCTTGGGAAGAATTCTACATTTCATGATCGGTTTAAACACATTGATGTGAGATACCATTGGATTCGGAATGTGTTGGATTCTAAGTTGCTTGAACTTGAGAAAATTCATACGGATGATAATGGTTCTGGCATGATGGATAAAAATTTGCCAAGAGGGAAGTTTGAAGATTGTTGCATGATCACCGGGATGGCGGTCTCTTCCACATAGTTGGGAAGGGGAGAATTGTTGGGTCATGGGCCTTTTTCCCCTTCTATGTGGATAAATGAAGCCCAATTTGGACCAACCCACTTTTGTCCATAAGCCCATTACTATGGGGCATATGTATTGATATTTTTTAGGTCTTATTCACCATCCACAAAGAGAGTTTAGCAGCCACAAAAGAGAGAAAGAGTGCAGATTTTCGCTCAAATTTTTAGCCACAACTGTCAACTTCAAATTGCGATTTCTGCTTCGTTTCTTGTCCGATTGAACTGATTTTTGGACTGCTTGTTCCTCTCATCTCAATATTTGATTAGGAACTGACGGAGTTGGATTTGGTGGCCTGTAGCTCCTGTTTTTCATGCCCAAATAGAAGCTGCATTTTGGTGCTTTCACTCCTTTTATTCTCTAGTGTTTGATGCTATTTTATTTTGTTGTTGCTCGTTGTTTCGTACTTGTTTGGTGGTCATTTTAGAAAACAATATTGTAACTCTTTGATGATTATAGTGGAGATTTTGGTCTCATGTTTTTTTACTCTTCACACTGAAGGCTTTCCACGTAAATTTGGTGTCTGTTGTTCTTGATTTTATTCTTGTCTTATCATATTTTTGTGGTGATTTATTTATTGTCATATTACTTTATTTTGCTTGGATTTGCTTGTTTCCTCTTGGTTCAAATTGAGAGGGAAAATTTAGACTTGGGTATTCTTCTGCTGCTACCCTGCTGGGCTCTTTGATTATGTCATTGCCTTTCCCAACATTATGAACTCCTTTATCCAAGACTCTTTCACATTGTATTCTCTCATTACCCAAATATCTAACCCTTCCCCATTTTCATGAGGCAAAGTTATAGCAACAGCAATACAACCTCCAAGAACTACAAGCTGAAACTGAACAATTCTTGGGTCAACACCAAAATTAACTATTGGGACCTCTCCAAATATCTCATCAGCTAAGTCAAAGGAAACAATAAGCCTGTCACAATGTTATTTATCGTATCCAAATAGAGTCAGCCATTGCATCTTCCCGTTTACCATAATTCCTTGACAACATGGATCAATATGGTAGACTTCTTCCCCTACTATTCTCCAGCTGTTGCTACCAAGATTAAGTACATGAAGGTATGATTTACAATGGTACTCAGGGTGATTATGCACGATAAAGATCACCTTGTACTCATTAGTTGTAGGACTAAAACCAAATCCAAAAACAAAATCAGTATGTCCCCAAAATTCTGCTGATTGAGACAGCTCACACCAGTCCCTTGTAAAAGGATTGTACTCATAAAGTGCATCCCTAAACACAGAATCACAAAAGCACAATAGTCCATGACATGAACCAACCCAGTCAAATTCTAGTATTCTTTCAAAAGGGGTGTTGATTTTCCTCACAACATCTTCCATACCATGATCAGAGAATTCAAGAAAGTAAAGCAGATCACAATCTATGCTAATAATAATGCAAGGATCATTCCTTACTGCACGAGATATGTGCAAATTTACTAGCTCTGGATCACGAGACAAGTTGTAAAATGATTTCTGAACGAAAGAGAATTGTCGTAAAGATGTTATGGGAAGCCTAGAAGCTATGTCAACTACAACTTCTTGAGGCAGGCAATCAAATCCATATCTGGTGGGAGCTTCATCAGATTGACAATTCGGATTCTTGGTTTGTCTATCCATTAAACACACAGAAATAAGTACACAAAAGATATAGGAGGCTTGGATATAATAGGACTCCCCTTGTACTTATAGGCATAAGCAAAAGAGTATGTTCTTTTGGATGTCAGTTGGAACTAATGCATTTTTTTAGAAAATGATTCAAATCTTGGTACTTGTGGATAACTTTTCCTTTCTCCTAAAGGCCTCTTAATTTTTCAAGATCCATCTTTTAGGAACTTGTAATGCATTGAGTTTTTACTTTGTTAGTTGTGCACAAGACTATTGACTTTCTCTTTTGAGTATTCCCTCCATTTCAAAACAATTGACGCTTGTTGACTTGACATTCTTGTTAAGAAAATATTTGTTGAAGGTTTATTTTATCAAATTAACCTTATTAATTATGCTTTGAAAATATAAATTGAGTATATATTATTCTTTGAAAATATAAACTGAGTATATATACTTTGTTTAGTTATTTAATGATAGAGATAGTATTGGAAGAAAATAATAAAATTCTCTTAACCTTATAAAAGGGACAACTAAATTGAAATAAATATTTTTAGAAAAAGAGACAAGTACTCTTTGAAACGGAGGAATTATTAAAAATAGAGATGTATTTGGTGAATGCAAACAAAAAAGATGCTCTAGTAGTTGCCAATACTACATTTGAATTTTCTCATAAATATTTATTTGATTCCCTCCATTCGCTTTTAACATAATTTCTTGATAAATCGGCTCAATGTGGTAATTAAATTCCCCAAAAGTTTTCCATCTGTTGCTAACAAGACTAAGTATTTGAACATCTGGTTTACGATGGTCCTAGGGGCGATATTGTATGATCTTGATCACCTTGTACTCTTTGGTAATAGGATGAATACCAAACCCAAAAACCGATCGATGCACCTGAGGACTCACTGATCTGGACAGTTGTGTATAGTCCGTTGTAAAAGGATTATACACATAAAGTGCATCACCAACTGAGAATCATCTACGCACAATAGTCCATTACATGAACAGACCATTTTAAATTGTGCCATAAGGTTTGCAGGGGCATGGATTTTCCTCAACCGGATCACTTTAGAGCTAGCCAATAAGTACATGGTACTACGATCATTAAGGGGACGATACCTAACCCCTTCTTCCATACCATGACCAGAAAATTCAACAACGTACAACTGATCATACACGTTAATAATAAAGCAAGGATTGTTCTTAACTGCACGCGACACGTTCAATTTCAGAAGATCTAGATCATGAGACAAGTTGTAAAACGATTTTTGAACAGAGGTGAATTGAAGTAAGGATGTTATGGGAAGCCTGGAAGCTATGTCAAGGACAACTTCTTGAGGCAGGCAATCAAATCCATATCTGGTGGGAGCTTCATCAGACTGACAATTCTGTTTTTTGGTTTGTCTGTCCATTATGCAGAGAAAAATTAGTTACACAAAAGAACTAGCACGCCTGAATGATTATAGTCAGTAATTAGAGCTAGGGCTGGCCCGGCCCAACTAATAAATTGAAGGTCAAACAACATAAATCCCTGCAGTTTGGAGTTTATTTTTTTTTGGTTAAATAGATTTGCACTTAAATAAATAAAGGTAGTTAGTTCTTTACAAAGCAAGACCTAGCCAGGCTAAAAAACATAAGAAAAAGGGGTTGAGTTCCCATTACTAGATACACAACGGGAGAATGATTTCCCCTAAAAATCTTCCCAAAAAAACTACTCCTACATTAGCTGGTGGAGTTGCATAAACATGAAGTCTGTCAAAAAGGTTTTGGTTAGAGCCTTGCTTTGCCAACAGGTCCGCTACTCTATTCTGCTCCCAGTATGCGTGATAAACTGGAGGATTCCCCAGGGTCCTTAGTAGAGATCTGCATTCATAAACAAGTGAGTCATAAAGCAGGTTACCATTTTGTAGCATATTAATAATTTCCATGGAGTCAACGCAAACTTCCAAGGGCTTGAGGTTTTGGTGAAGAGCTAGGTTGAGGCTCTCTTTAAGGGCAAGGATTTCCATGAGGTTATTAGTAGCATGGTTAAGGCTTTTACTAAAACCCACAACCCATTCCCCTCTGTCATTTCTAATGACCCCCCAATCCCCCCCTCCCGGGGTTGCCAAGGCAAGACCCATCTGTGTTGAGCTTGAACACATGAGGGTGGGAGGAGACTATTTTAGACTGATGATGTTTTTCTTGGGGGGCTCATGATCATTGCCCAGGTGTTGGTATTCAACAGTTTCAACATAAGGTATGCTAAAACAAGGAAGAGAGTTGGAGCTTTGAAATAAGTTAACATTTCTGGTTTTCTAGAGAAGCCATAAGAAGAAGGGGAGGAGAATGCCCCAAGAAGTGTTGTTGTCAAAGCACTCATTGTTCAGTATTTTCCATATTGAGGCCCAGTTAATGGTGTCAAACTTGGAAAGCTAGAGGTTAATGTTGCCTTTGTACTTTTGGATAAGAGTTTGTCTGAAGGTCTTAGCAAGGTTACATCCAAAGAAAATGTGATGTTGATCCTCTTGCTGATCACTGCAAGCATGACAGAAGCTTGGAAAGTTCAAAACCCTTTTGGAAAGAGTGACATTAGTGGGAAGACTATTGTGTTGCAAGACCCACATAAAGGTTTTGACCTTATTAGGTACTCTTAGGTGCCACATCTAGTTATAGAAGGTGTGAGGTCTGTAAGGTCCATTTTTCCGGTTGGAGATAAAATGGTAGGCACTTTTTCAAGAGAAGGTGCCATCTTCAGTGAGCCTCCAAAGAAGATGTCTTGAGTTAGGTGGTTGCTAAGAAGGAAAATATTCTGCATGTTATGAATAATATTAGTAGGGATTTGAAAGGGTAGAGTAGTGAAATCCCAAGTACCCTCTCTCCAGATATCCTTAACCAAGATAGAAGTAGAGTGGTTGGTATTGGGACCTTGGATAATGATGGAAAGGGGAGGCATACCAGGGATCCATCTATCCTCCTATGCTCTAACCTTACTTCCATCCTTGATTGCCTAGAAAAGAGTATTCTTGCAAAGGTTCGAATAGTTGGTTATATTATTCCAAGTTATGGAGCCTTCTTTAGTTCCCCTACCTCTAGACCCATACTTGGAAAGGAGGATATTGGCCTAGAGAAAAGTGGGTTCAAAGTACATTCTTTAACCCAGGCTACACAAGAGGGCTTCATTCTCAATAGAAGCTCTTTACATGTCAAGCGCACCATGTTTTTTTGGGAGAGTGATGTGTCCTATCCTAGGAGATGCATTTTCCTTTTGGCATCTGTGGTGCCTCAGTGGTGCCACAGATAAAGTTTCTCTGGGTTCTATCAATATGGTTGAACATTCTATTATGGAGATGTATGTACTGCATAACATGATTAGGAATAGAAGCCAAAGAGGATTTGGCTAGAGTGACCCTACCAGTCATATTGAGAAATTTTATTTTCGACCCAACCAGCTTACTAGTAAGGTTATCAATAATGAATTATAAATCTTTTTTTTCAGGCTTTATGTGGAAGATGTGGAATCCCAGGTACTTACCAAAGCGGTGTGAGGGATGTATGCCCAAGATAGAAGAGAGGTTATCCTGGATCTCAGGTTTACAGTTTGCATAGAAGATTACTTTGGATTTATCAAAGTTGATTCTCTGACCAGAATGGGAGCTGAAGTGATGAAGGACCCTATTAATGGTAGTATAGTTTTTTGAGTTAGCCTTGGCAAAAAGGGTGAGGTCATCTGTAAAAAAGAGATGGGAGATAGGGGGCCTCTATTAGAGATGGATATAGGAGTCCAAAGGAGAATGTCCACTTCATAGTTGATTCTCCTGGACAGAAGCTCTATGCATGAGATAAAGAGGTAAGGTGATATGGGGTCTCCTTGCCTAATGGCCCCAGAGAGGTTGAAGGGTGTGGTCTTCTCACCATTGACCAAGATAGAGATAGAAGAGGTAGAGATGCATGAGAGCATGAGTTGAATGAGCTTATGGGTGAAGTTGAAGAAGGAGAGAGCTTGTCTAATAAAGGACCACTTAATCCTGTCAAAGGTTTTTTCCAGGTCAATTTTAAGAATCATGTTAGCCTGCTTTCCTTTCATCTTGGAGAAGTGGCTAATATATTCTTGGAAAATGATGGCATTGTCATAAGCCCTTCTTTTGGCCATGAAGCTAGCTTGGATGGGGCTAATGATCTTTGCCAGGAAGGGTTTTATCCTAGAAGTGATGATCTTGATGATGATTTTGTACTGGGTGTTACAAAGGCCAATGGATCTAAAGTTCTTGAGAGAGGTAGAATTCCTACATTTAGGAATGAGACAGAGGTAGGTGGGTTTACTCTAGGGTCCATGGAGCATGAAGTAAAGGTCTCCTGACAGAACTAGCAAGGGGAGGTCCTAGTATGTCCCAAAATTTTTGGTACATAAAGGGGTGGAGCCCATACGGACCATGGGCCTTGTTAGGCTTGAAGGAGAAGACTACCCTTTTAATCTCTTCAATAGAAGGGATGGCTTCTAGGAGGTCATAGTTAAGGGGGCTGATGGAGCCCAAGGAGAAAGGGTTGACCTGGGTAGCCCTGTTCCCTATGAAGTGATCAGTGGTATAGAGATCAGCATAGTAGTTAGATACAGTATTGGCTATCTCCTCAGGGTGATAATGTCATGTACCACTTTCATCTATGAGGGAGTTGATCCTATTTCTCCTCCTTATATTAAGAGTAGATGTGTGAAAGAATCTTGTGTTGGAGTCACCTTCCAAGAGCCAAGATATTCTAGACTTGAGCTTCTAGAACTCAGTCTCCAGGTTGAGTATGTGATTGAACTCATTCAGGAGAGTATTGTCAATCCCTTGGAGAAAGGAGCTTATAGGGTAGTTTGGGGATTTTTGGATACCAGATAACCTTGCAAGAAAGAGCTTTTTCCTGTTGAAGATATTGCCAAAAACAAGCCTGTTCCAATCCCTAGCCTTCTCCTCAAAATCTAAGGTGGCCATGGTAATCTAGGAACAGTTAAGGAAAGAATCATTGATCAGGTTAGGGAAGTCTTGGTAGTCGATCCACATAGAATCCACTCTAAAAGGTTTAATCTGATTGGCAGGGGAGGAGCCAATGTTTAGGAGAAGGAGTGAGTGGTCAGAGAGAGTTCTAGGCAGATGGGTGACAGACGCCTCCGAATAAAGGTGGATCCAAAGGTCATTGGCAAGACATCTATCTATTCTTTCCAGGATGAGTCCATTTCTATTTCTATATCTCATGTTAGACCAGGTATACTTACTACCCTTAAATCCTAGGTCAATAAGGTTACAGTAATTAATGCAATTCATAAAAAGATTGAATCTATTTTGATTGATCCTGGCTCCTCTAAATTTTTCAGAGTCTCTAAGGATCTCATTAAAATCCCCCCTACCAGCCAGCTATTCCCTTTAGGGGAGTGTAGCTGTCAGAGAAAGAAGCAAGTTGATTTCAAAGATCAACCCTAGATTGGAAGTCATTACTAACATAAATAATACTAATATACCAAGAAGAGAGAGAAGAGAGATAACCTTGAACTTAGAATTAATGGCTTGGTTGGAGATAGAAACAAAGGTGATGGTGATGGCATCTTCCTTCCACATAATGACCAAACCACCAGAGTTGCCATTGGCCTCAGATTGTATGTGGTTTTGGAAGCCAAGCTCCTCACACAGGTCTTGGTAGTCTGACATCTTGGTTTCCAGGAGAGCTAAAATGCATGGTTGGTGGATATTAACCATGGATTTATAATTCTTCCTGAATTCTGCATTCTTAGCCCCTCTAGCATTCCACACTATGTAGTTCTTCATCTTTAAGAGGAGTGGGTATGGGGGCTCTGATGCAGTCACCTTTCCCTTCCTCTTTGGGTTGAAGGTAGATATTATTGTGGAGGTCTTTCTTTTCTTTCTTAGAGAAGCTAGCATGACCTTGGGAGTCTCTTCTTGCATAGGGTTTGTTGGGCTTAGATTTAAACCTATCCCTAAGGGGATCAGAATGATCACTATCTCCTAGACTGGCTATGTGAACTCTAGCTCTAGAGGCTCTACCATATTGAGAATCTCTGTTCTTGGGACCTTGAGCTGAGATAGAAATTCCTCCATATCCCTGTTGCTATTAGAGCTTTCAGGGCATTCAACCTCTCCACCCTCTCCAGAGTGAGGTGGGGGAAGGTTGTGATTAAGGATAGAGGTAGAGTCTGACTTGCAGATGGGAGGAGCTCCCTAGTGGGTGATGCAAAAGTTGGTCCCATAAACATTAGAGCTGGTTCGGGTGATGGGAAAAAGGGAAGGCTCAGGCTGAATTGGTTGATAATGCTGGCAAGTGACTCCGTAGTCAGCTCCTTTTGTACTGGTGAGTTGATTACATGGGAACAGGGTGGCCATCTAGACATTGGACCCATATGTCTGAAGGCCTTAGTGTAGGTTCGTTATGGCTAGCTGAGCCAGATACTGGGGATTCTGAATGAGAATGGTGATTTGTCTCCCCTCTCATTCGAGGTGTAGATGAATTATTTGGTTGGATTGACATATCTATAACCAAAAAGTTGGTTGATGGTTTGGGGACAGTAGTGTTGTGGTAAAAATGATTTTGTTGGAGTTGAGAGAGTCCATGGTTACCTTCAAGTGAAGGCTCAATCATGTTTTCTTCCAGATATAAAGAGTTAGAAGAGTTGAGAGGTGGCAGCTGAGAGGTTTTCTCATGGGGAACACCCCCAGCATTAAATGCAATATTCATGCCCAGGACATTCCCAATCCCATCACTGCTGGAAGATGAAGAGTTTTCTGCAGTCATTGGTGTAGGCTCATCATTTCCTAGGTCTATGTGGCTCTTGGGGGTACCACAGTGGGACGTTTCTTTACTTTTAATTCCCAATTGAGAAACATGGGAAATATTATTAGGGGAAAGGTAATTTGGAGAAGTGGGGTCGGGTAGATTAGGGCCCAAGTGGGACTTGGCGTAGGGCCCAGAAGAAATGGTGGCATTGGTCTTCTGAATAGAAGAAGCAAGAGTTTGACTCCCAACAACAGACGATAGTTGGGCCAGTATAATTGTTGGCCTAGTATTTAATCTGCTAGGGGCCCTGACATTCATGGTCTTTGACTTGGAAGACTCACCTTGGGTCGGCCCAAAGGGTGAGCGCCCAGATAGATGACTGTAAGGGGGCTTCTCCGACGCTGCCTCTGGCTTATTAGGGTTAAGGAACTTACCTGTCACCGCATCGAAGGTCTTAACCTTGACTATGGATGATCCTTGAGAGATTGGATGCTGATTTTTGTGCGAATTTCTTTTTTTATTGAAGTAAACGATTTGTCAGTCCTGTGTGTAGATCTCCATCATTTTTTTCTCCTCCCCCAGTGTTGATTCCATAGCTTCGTACCCTGGTGTATCAGTACTGCTTTTGGAGTGATTTTTTCTCAACGGATATGATCAAGTGGCTACTGTGTGGCCTAAATGCCTGCAGTTCTTACATAGACAACCCTCTCCCTCGTAGAATAGGGGTTATGTATGGTGGTTAATGGTGATCGAGGATGCCACTGGTGTGTTCAAGGGAATCTGAACACATATCCTGACATATCTTCCCCTTAAAGTAGCATATGTACAAACATCAACTTTCAAAAAAAGCCCTATTTTCCTGCCAATCTTTTGAAGGATGGATGCATCATACAATTCGGTAGGCAATTGAGGAAGCCTGACCCATATGGCGGTTGAGTCTACCTTCGACTCGCTGGGTATGAAATTAGGCTCCCACTTTCTAATAGAGATGAATCTTTCGGCAATGAACCACGGTCCTTCATGGAGAATTGAGGACTGGCTTTCCGTCTTTGACAGCTCCATTGTGAAAAAAACCATCCCCATATCTATGAGGTATAGTGGTTCAGGGAGCTTCTATAGGTCGCCCAATTTTCTTTTGAGATATTAGTGGTTGAACTTTGAATTGACCGGTTTGATAATGATGGAGTGCATCCTTGGAGCATAAAGTCTATGCTTTTTTTCTTCCGATAGAAAGATTTCATTCTCAGTGACTTCAAGGCCTTTGCCCTTAGCCGATTGGGTTTCTGATTGTGAATAAGGCATTAAGACTTTCCTTGCTACTATGTCTCTATAAGAGGGGGTGGCCTCGTCTATTCGGATTTCATTAGGGGAATCTGATATTGGGGGATTTGGAAGTAAGGGTAGTGTCAATGTTGGGTCCATAGAGTGTCTGTGTCGATGATGAAGGAGAAGGGTAGAGAGAGGTTGGTCTATCTCTCTCTTTAACTTTTTGTTTCATTCCCAGAGTATTAGTTAGTATGGGCAGTTTGGAGTTTAATTACAGAAAATTTTGACGTTTTGCATAATTATTGAAAATCTCAATTTTGGGTTTGTCAAGATACATAATTAGCTCTCAATACATCCAACGAAGATATTTTTTTCCTTTGTACAAATACAGAATTAGCTCTTGATATTTTTTCCGCTAGAGTCTGTCGAGATACATAATATATCCAAAGAAGATACATTTTTTTTCGTGTAAAGATACTTAATTAGCTCCCCATATATTTTTCTCAATTTTGAATTTTTCAGATACATAATTAGCTCCAGATATATTTTTCTTGATTTTGGATCTGTCAATATACATAATTAGTTACTGATTCATCCAACAAACATACATAATTTGTTGAGATTTTTGTAATTACTTTGTAAAGGTGCAAGATACATAATTAGTCGAGATTTTTGTTATTACTTTGTAAAGGTGAGAATTTGTGTAAATATGATAAGTTAAGGTGTATGTTTATGTTATTTTTCCAAAATATTTACATCGTCTTACACTAATATTAACATTGCTTTTATTTTAACTTAAGGAACTCTCCTGTCTGTCCTCCATTGTGATTGGATCAACCTCTTTGTTTGCTGACGTTCTCGTTGATGTGTTCCCCTGTATCTACCCAGAGGGTTTTTTGCTTCACAAAGAATATGAAATATAGTTAGTAAAGATGTAAATACACCAAATCAATACCATAATTATCCTTGCCCCATGGTGAACTCTGCGAATAATGGTGTTTCAGGACATCATTTTGGAAATCGTTCTAAGCATGTTTCTGACTTATACTTTCTGAGATAACAAAAGCTGGAACAACAAGACGGGCAGATTGTGGAGAGAGATAAGTCAAAAATTGCAAGAATATGTCAAGGAATTGATGAACAGAACAACATGTCTACTGAAAATGTTAGTGGTTAGCGAGATTATCTCTCTATTCATTTTATGTTGGCTATTTTCCATCGAGTATATTGAGGAGCTTGGTGATTCTGCTACTTTATTGGTTAAACTAGATGGATTCAAGCCGGTATACCTTAGAAAATGGACAACGATTCAATTCAATGGATTCAAAGAAGAAAAATGTTACTGATTTTCCCATCAGGTTCCAATCTTGTTTACTAAAACTGGAAGGTATGAACTTGCCGATGCTTCACTTCAAGGAATAAATGACGGGCAATAAGGGACTAGTCACTGAAAGCTTTGATCTCGACAACGCATCACAGGATGAAATCAAAACATTAGTCAAAGAAAAATTCATAAAGCCAGAACACATTGCAGTTCCTGCAGACCAAGATAATCTCAGGTAAACTAGAAAACTTGTTCAAGCAAAATAGGCAGGTTAACTACTACACCAGGTGAGCATAGCAGGGATTTTATAGAAGTATAAAAGTAAATTCTGAGGTCCTTAATCACATCTGATACGACCCGAACTAGGGCCTGGCCGTGACAGATATCCCGAGCCATGAAGGCCCGAACGTCCTACTCTATCTGGTAGTCATGCACAACATTCATACAATAAGAGAGGATGCAGAAATACAATCTGATAAGGAAACATGGTCATACTCTGAATTCAGTTTAACAATAAGGAATGAAATCCAAAATGAACTAAACAACATCTAGAAAAATCTGTGAAATCTCTACTACATGATCAAATGACAACTGTCTGAAAACTAGGACAAGACCCCTATTAGACAAAAACAAAAGGAATAACATAATCTGATATAATAGGCCTTCTGGAACAAAGAAGGATCACCATTGCACTGATCACTTCTCTCTGAATACTCTACTGCTTAGACGGACCCCTAGATTGAGCCTCCAAACCTGGGAGGCAGGGGGGTCAATACAGATGTACTGGTATGCAGAGCAAATTCAAAATAATAATTTATATTCAACATATATGAGAGAAATTTAACACAGTTCATAAATATTTCATATGGTTAAAATCACATGGTCATTTCTAAAAGACTCTGTAAAATCATCTGAACTCTGTAACACTCTTTGTTTTACTGCTGCGCTAGGTGGTATACCCTAAATTTCATAGCTTTCACCGAATACCTTATCTCGGTTGCCGCCAAGAAAGGAGTACTAGTGAGGAAATAGCACACAAGATCACACAGTAGGGTGCCACAACCCCAATCAAGTCATTATATTGTGGTTGGGCTCAAGATCACGAAGCAGCGCTCCAAACCACAAGTCCCGATTTGGGATGACAAAGTACTAGGTACACAAGATCACATAGAAGGGTACCAAGTTCCCGCATCGACAAATCACGATTTCCAGCATAGAGTCATTTGACTCAGGCTTTCTTCGGGTAACCACCTAACTCACATCAACCTAGTTTTTAACTCTTTAAAACATAGATTCTCTGAAATCAAACTCTAACTATGTCATGGCATATATTTATATGGTATCGTCATACCATTGACTTGCAAATCACATTCTCTGAGCCATTTAGCAAATTATATCTCTGTTCTCAAAACATGGAATTTAGGACAACCATATCAATAATTCTTTTGAAGAAACTCATTCTTTAAAACTCATGTAAACATATGTAAGGAAACTCTCTTTGTCAACATTTCAAGAGTTCAAGGTGGTCACGACAAAGTTCTCAATTACATGTATTTATTTCTCTTTAACACAAGAACATTATAGTAACATCAAGAAACACCCTCTGATTATTTCTAAATCATGTTTCAATTGCTATGAAATTGAGAAAACTACTTTTAAATCACTAGGCATGCATTTCAACTCTTTTCCGACAAAATCATAATCTTTAATTCAACATACGAGAGGGGTTTCATAATATGTGCTCTCAAACAATCTTCAATCTCAGTTTTCATACATATACATATAATTGTAAATCAATTCAAGAGGGAAAGACCTAAAGGCCAAATCAGCAATATCATAAAAACATTTATAATGCATAATTAAAACATAGATTCCAAAAACCCCTTTAAAATTAATGCTTGATAATCTTTAAATCATGATCTAGTGTTTACAAGCCCATGTATTTTTTAGGATAAACCCCACGTACCTCAAATTAGGAATTTGATAGATGCTTCTTGAAGTGTCCACTAAAACAAAATTGATATAATTGAAGTGTCCCCAGTTGAAGTGTCCACTAAAACAAAATCGATAAAATTATTTTCAACTCGTTTTAGAGTTAGGGGATTCTTGTGACCTCAATTCATAATCAAAGGTTTTACCACACTATAGGAGTGATCACCACACATACATTAACAAGAAATAATTTAGTTTGGGTCTATACGTGTAGGAGCGATGGTCTAAATTTTAGTCCAAAAGTATGGGGTGTTACATTATCCCCCCTTGGGATCATTCATCCCCGAATGATGGGTAGGGAATTTTGAAGCTCTAAAAGTGTAGAATAAAGAATGTAACATCGCATTGAACATTTTTCCTCAATAAAATATGTGAAGGCAGTCAACGAGATTCATGATAACCCCTAGGGAACGTGTAAGCACGAAATATGCGATAATGAAACTTGATGTTGACATGATCTTGGAATGTGTTTTATAGCACATGATCAAAACATTGTAAGACATGAATTTTTTTATAAGAATCTTTGGCCTGATTAAGATTGGTACACGACATGAGATGAGATTCTCACAGGACATAAGAATTGAAACATTAAAGATACAACGAAAAGACTTAAACATTAGAGACACTACTCGTCTACACCACAAACAATAAATTTCATGCTTCATCATTTCCAACTTATAATTCTCCCAATACATAACTAACCGCACGAGCTTGAGTCCCACTGTATAATACTCTTATGTTGAAGCCTAACTCAGAGAAAAGAGGTTCTAGCTTAAGCTATTGGACTCCATATTCTAGATCTCCTTAAGAAGATTTACTTCACCTTATCACTAATGTCAAACACACTCAAGTTTTAAATCAAGGAGTACTAACCATACAACACATTGGTTTGCATTTTCAACAATCACAACATTCAAGCCTAATCATTACTACACCCACTACATGGATCTCCCCACTAAGACCAAAACTTTTCAATTACTTTCGCAAATATTTTCATCATATTTCTCCTTCTTAGCTATTCCACACAACAACAGTTCATCTTCTTTTTTTCCCTTTCACCAATAACCTTAGTTCGAGAGTCACATCAATTTTTTTCACCTTCAAATATAAAAAAATTGTTTTGGCTCATCCATGTTAACACACTGCTGCAACATTGTTCCATTTCTTTTGCCAAGATCTCCAAACAACTCCTCTATCTCTGCCAGTTTAGCCTCTTCGTCTTCTTCATCATCATCATAATCAAGGATGCTATGATCATCATTCTTTTATTCTTCTACCCTACCCTCTGAACCTGCAGTCTGCACATAATAATCCTCAAACAAATTCTCCTTCAAGATTGACCTGACAAATAACTTTGTGAACCAGCTAGGTATCTTATTTCCAGAAAGAAATGTACTGAAGATGCCTTGCTCGTACCAGCCCAGTGGAGAAAGCATTTTCATCTTGTAACTGAAAAAAATTCCATTTTTAGCACAGTGTTTTCCACCATCAGTGAAACAAAGTCTTAAGTTATCCCATTCTATACCATCCCACATATCATCCAATACAATAAGATATCTCTTTCCGATTAAGTTTTTCCTCAATTTGTCAGCAAGGATGTCATCCTTTTCTCCCTTATCCATTGAACCGGTAACTTGACTAAAAATATTTTGTAATAGATCTCTCCGGTTATATCTTTAAGAAACGATGCACCATGATCGAACATCGAAGTGAGAAATAATGTTTTTATTATCCGACACCTTTCTAGCAATAGTCATTTTCCCTTGTTCCCCCATCCCGACAGTAGGGATGACATCTAGCTCACTTGTCCCTCGAGTCAGATGCCAAATTAGTTTTTCTGTTGCTATATAAAAACCCACTATCTCATCATCATCACTCACGAGATTTCTATGTTGACTTGGCAGATGTTTAGATGGCTCTACCATATAGAGAGGCTTAAGAGCGACGTCTGCAGACCACATCACAGTCACCTCTGCATTAATTTGCTTGATCTCTTTTAAGATTGTAGAAAGTGAGCAAAAATGTGCAAAAACACATTATACTAAGCAAGAATAGAAGAATAGAATCAATGGCAACTTCAGCTTTATATGCCAAATTGATAGTACTCCTCCAAAAATCTTTAAGAATTTCATGTTCATGGTGCACTTTTGCGACATCTCTGAAAATGGATGATAAAGATGACAACTCCTCCTCTAAAATGGATGTTAGAGATCATAACTATCTCTCCAAATTATCAAAAGGAGGTTTCATCAGGAAATCAAAATCTAATTTAGATTTCAACACCTCATTCAATTAACTCAAAAGAGAATCCAAAAATCTCAATCCACCAAAAGTGCGGTGGAACTGAGATGGGGTGAATTTTAAGGACTTGTAGTATGACTTTACTGGTGCCTTAAGATCTTTAGTTTTCTCCAGTACCCGCATAGAGTAAATATCTCTAGTGCCACTGGTTTCATCTTCGTCAATAGATCAAGGAAGAAGATTTTGAATTACATATAGAACATCACCTGTTATAGCTGCAACCTTTTTCCATAACCTCATTCAACCAGTTACCATTATTAACATTATTGGATACATGGGCATCAAGGAAAACCAACAAGAAATCTATTGTCACATCAATATTTTCAGCAACTATATTATTAGGAATGTTCTTGAGCTTTTTGTTTTTGAGATACATCAGCAAACTGTGGAGATGATGTGAAAAATCCTTTTGGTAATTTCTTGTCCTTGAAAATTTTTGATTGAGTAAACTTGAAGCCTGTAGTTCACCAAGAAAAATCTTCTTTATTTCCAGCTCTACTAACACAATCAAACATAATAGATAGGGAGGTTTATTGAAGATATCATCTTCAGACTCAGCAGCGTCAACTAAAACAGCAAGACAAAATTGCCCCACATTGTTACCCATGAACTGAAGTCAAGTCTCCAGACATTCCCACTTCTCATGGTTGACGTAACCATTTATCTCTGTGGCATACAAGTATCTAAAAAAATTCATTTTCTTTTGAACAATTTCCAGTTGCTTTGTAAATTGATTTCTTTCAAGGTAAGACCTATTTGATTCCCTGTGGCGCTCCAGTACATTATTTAGATTCTCTCCGAGGCAATCCATATATTCCGATAGATCAGAACCATTCAACTCAGAATTGTAACTTAAACTAGTATTACCATTAATGACTTCCAACAACTGTGATTCTAGCCTTTTCAGATCAAGGTTAGTTTTACATTCATCTGGAATTCCAACAAAATCCCCACAAAGCATTTTCACAATCCTTCTGGCCTTCTTTGTGATTTTTACTATGGAATTAGGCCAAAGAAAATGACTGTACTTTACAAAAGTTCTCAACAATCTTAGATCCATTTTAAGTTTCTCAATTTGATCAATTTTGAAGCTATCTAGATCACCTTCACTCTTGATCCTTCTTAGGTGATCTAACATTTCCTCGATTTTATTTTGAAGACTTACCAGACCATTATGTCTTTTTGAAGTTTTATTCACATCATCAAGAAAGTTGCTGCCATCAAATTTGTCGAAGTTAAGATTGTAAGCAGTCTTGACTCGGGTAGATTTACCTATTCCCCCCATACCATATATAGCCATAGTATCAACTCGAGAATCTATTCCAACGGGGTGGAGAGCAACACTTAAAACTGCATGATTTAGGTTTCTTGCAACCACCTTTACAATCTCTTGAATAAACCTTGACTCACACCCATCAGATTTGTTCTGTAAGACCATTCCTCCCAAATCAACAATTATTGCTACCACATTAGTCTATCACTATAAAATGGTGAACCATCCTTAAATCAACAGTTAAACAACTAGAACTATTTATTTAAGTCACCCTCACTCTGACTTCTAACATTGTGACTTCGTATCACCAACTTCCTAGCCAGTCTCACTACCAATAGGTCATGACACTTTATCAAATATTACTACTCTTGTGGAAATATAGTTCCAACATTTTACTATACATCATTACCCTTATACATGACATCTGCAGTGTGAATTTTGAAAGGGGGTTGAATAGACTTTGTACCATGGGCTGATAAGTACGATTTCATCAGAATAAAGGCACACACTCAAATCAATACAACTTGAAGAACTAATGGACTCCTCTCAAGTCCTTACACAATTTTTATAATATTTTATGGCGGAATCAGAAAGGACCATACCATTTAGATTCTAGACTTCTACACTTGAATCACCTCAACAATGAGACATATCTGAGAACATCAGAGTAATGAAAGAATTGGGATAACTTTGCTTTCGTATGGGCGACACCATAGAACAAATTAAAGTATGAAAGAGGAACATTCTGACACTATAGAGAAATTAGAACATGAAGAAAAAGAGACATTCCTAAGCACCTTATAGCCTCCTCCTAATAAGTGTGGCGCGTTACACACCCATAATCAAGACGCTACTCGACGCAATTTCGCAGACACCCTGGGACCATGAATCGTGATCTGATACCAAGTTTGTCATGACCCAAACTAGGGCCTGGCCATGACGGACATCCCGAACCATGAAGGTCCGAACGTCCTACTCTATCTAGTACTCATGCACAACATTCATATAATAAGAGAAGATACAGAAATACAATCTGATACGGAAACATGGTCATACACTGAATTCAGTTTAACAATAAGGAATAAAATCTGAAACCAACTAAACAATATCTAGAACAATCTGCAAAATTTCTACTACATGATCAAATGGCAATTGTTTGAAAACTGGGACAAGGCCCCAGTAGACCAAAATAAAAGAAATATTATAATCTGATATAGTATGCCTTCTGGAACAAAAAAGGCTCACCACTGCACTGATCACTTCTCTCTGGATACTCTACTGCTTAGACGAACCCTTAGATTGAGCCTCTGAATTTGGGAGGTAGGGGGTCAATACAGATGTACTGGTACACAGAGCAAATCCAAAATAATAATTTATATTCAATATATATGAGAGCAATTTAAAACAGTTCATAAATATGTCATATGGTAAAAATCACATGGGCATTTTTAAAGACTCTGTAAAATCATCTGAACTCTGTAACACTTTTTGTTTTACTTTTTCGCTAGGTGGTATACCTATAATTTCACAGCTTTCACCAACTACCTTATCTTGGTTGCCGCCAAGATAGGAGTACTAGTGAGGGAAGAGTACACAAGATCACACAGCAGGTGCCACAACCCCAATCAAGTCATTATATCATGGTTGGGCTCAAGATCACGAAGCACCGCTCCAAACTATAAGTCCACATTTGGGATGACAAAGTACTAGGTACACAAGATCACATAGCAGGGTACCAAGTTTCCGTATCGGCAAATCATGGTTTCCAGCATAGAGTCATTTGACTCGGGCTTTCTTCGGGTAACTACCTAACTCACATCAACCCAGTTTTTAACTCTTTAAAATATCTCTGAAATAAAACTCTAACTCTGTCATGGCATACATTTATATGGTATCGTCATACCATTGACTTGTAAGTCACATTCTCTGAGCCATTTAGCAAATTATATCTCTGTTCTCAAAACATGAAATTTAGGAGCACCATATCAACAATTCTTTTCAAGAAACTCATTCTTTAATACTCATGTAAACATATGCAAGGAAACTCTCTTTGTCAACATTTCAAGAATTGAAGGTGGTCATGACAAAGTTCTCAATTACATGCATTTATTTCTCTTTAACACAAGAACATCATAGTAACATCAAGAAACACCCTCTCATTATTTTTAAATCATGTTTCAATTGTTATGACATTGAGAAAACTACTTTCAAATCACTAGGCATGCATTTCAACTTTTTTCCGACAAAATCATAATATTTAATTCAACATACGAGAGGGGTTTCATAATATGTGCTCTCAAACAATCTTCAATCTCAGTTTTCATACATATACATATACTTGTAAATCAATTCAAGGGGGAAACACCTAAAGGCCAAATCAACAATATCATAAAAACATTTATAATGCATAATTAAAACATAGATTCCTAAAACCCCTTTAAAATTCATGCTTGATAATCTTTAAATCTTGATCTAGTCTTTACAAGCCCATGTAGTTTTTAGGATAAACCTCACGTACCTCAAATTAGGAATTTGATAGATGCTTTTTGAAGCCTATGGTTTGGGGATTTCGAATCTTCAATCAATTTCTAAAACCCACGGTTGAATCTTGAGGGATCTTGATTCTTTGGTTGAGACCTAAGTGTTTAGTTCTTGAGGGAATTGGAGAAAATGACAATATTTTGGTCAATTAGGGGCTTAATCACGTGTTTATGGCAGAATAAGGGTGGGGGAAAGGACTAAAATACCCCTAAGGAAACAAAGAAAGTCACAGCAGTCCCTCAGTTGACAGGCTGATATGCTGAAGTAAATTGGGCATAACTTTTTACTCCAATGTTGGATTTGGATGAAATTAGTTGCATTGGAACGAATACTCAAAGGTATTTCATTTGATATATAGCATCCCTCTCAGTTCATTATATTAAGAAAATTATGGTCGACGAAAGTTGACCCCAGTTGAAGTGTCCACTAAAACAAAATCGATAGAATTGTTTTCAACTGATCTTAGAGTTAAGGGATTCTTGAGACCTCAATTCATACTCAATGGTTTTCCCACACTATAGGAGTGATCACCACACATACATTAACAAGAAATAATTTAGTTCAAGTCTATACGTGTAGGAATGATGGTCTAAATTTTTGCCTGAAAGTACGGGGTGTTACACAATCATTCTAACAACATCCAAACTCAAAGTGCATAGGATCAAATACATAGCAAAGCATGATTCTTGTAGGATCAAAAGTGATACAATATATTATTTTAGGTGACCATAGGTTTGACGAGTATATTTTAGTGATAATTTTGATTAATCTTCTTTGAGGAAGTGCTTTCTATCATTGCAAATTATATTTTGCAGGCATGCGTGATTCTTCGAAATAACCTACTATACATAACAAATTTCAGTTTTACAGCATAAGGTCACTTTTCATCATTAAAAATACTCAAACCATGAACTATCTCTCAGTACACTCAACTTTATGTCTGATGAGATAGCATAGGGACACTTCTCACCACTACTTTGCTCATACCATGACCTATCACTCAACGAACTCAACCTTATCCTTGAAGAGTATGAATATGTTAATGTTGTTTTCAAGTACACAATCTGTATGTTTGTATAAACACTTCAACACAAGTTCAAAACTACATCAAGAACACCTATAAAAAATTTAACACCTCCAACACAGGTTCTTCAAGAACTATCAAAGAAGTATGTTATTTAAAGTTTTAAGATGAAGAAGAAATAGAACTAATTCCTCCAAATTCACGGAGTGTCCTTAAGGAATTAATTCCCCTCAAGTGCCCGAGGTTGTGGGATTTTTCCTCCCAAGATAAAATGACTCACAATTAGAATGTAGCGGTACCTCAAACCTTCTAATTCTTCGAACACACTCAGTGGCAGATGATCACAAAGTTTTTTTAGAAGTAGAAGAATGTTTTCAATGCAGAAATTTTTGTACTATCTGAGAAAAAAAAGTTCAGGTATTTATAGCCATCAAATGCCCCTTCTGAAAGCAAGCAATGGTTCATGAAAGGATGTATTATTTTGGAATAGGCATGTCTGTCCATTCCAAAACAACATGTCTTTTCTAAACAATCATATCCGACCGAATAGTCACCCCTTTTCCGAAACAGTGTGTCTTTTCCTCAAAGGGTTGGGTCCCTTCATTTTTCATTCACACCAATTGAACCCAACAATCCCCTGAATGGGTAATGACTATTCTTTATAAAACTTTATGGACAAGTATATGATTAGCAAGAAAAGACTAATTGCATCTGGATAAGTGAGTTTCCCTTTTGACTTTCTGTAGTAAACATATATCGGATGCACACGGTCAATTGGTAGATTTGATATCTTTGAACCATCGAGTTTTAATGTATACCTAGACAACACATGTCATACAACCAGCCTTTTACTGTTTATGGTTCTCACGATTTTGTTCGTTTCAGCCATGAACACGTCCTGATTTTATGAGAGCTTAGAGAATAGGCCTTTACTAACATTCTCCTTGAAGTGGATTCCACTTTACCCTCACATAGATTATTTTTAAATGTTCAATCCTATATATTAAACTATTTGGTCAAATATGTCAAATTTAGAAAATCATTATAAGACTTCACACCATAAGTCTTATCCTTATTTACTAAAAATTGTCTATATCATGAGAATGGGTTGGGTATATTGACAATATTGAACCTGTTAGACACAACTTTGTTTGATCTCCTTGAACCTAGATCTTGGGATCTTCGGTCTACTACGTAGAGTTACCGCCATGCTAACTTGTCCTAGGTCGTAAACCCATTCCCTTAGATATTCTCTCAACTCCATCTCTAGATAGGCCTTTTGTAAGTGGATCCGACACATTATCCTTTGACTTCACATAGTAAATAGTGATAATTCCACTAGAGAGAAGTTCTCTAACGGTATTATATCTCTGTTTTATGTGACGAGATTTATCATTATACATCATGCTCCCTGCCCTACCTATTGCCGCTTGACTATCACAATGTATACATACTGGTGCCAATGGTTTGGGATAATAAGTAATATATTTCAATAAGTTTCGGAGCCATTCTGCTTCTTCACCAGCTTTATCTAGTACGATAAACTCAAATTCCATTATGGAGCGAGCAATACTTGTTTGTTTTGATGATTTCCAAGAGACTGCTACTTCGCCTATAGTAAATACATATCCACTCGTGGATTTTACTTCATTCGATCTGGTGATCCAATTTACATCACTATATCCTTCAAGTACTATGGTATATTTATTATAATGCAAAGCATAGTATTGAGTGTATTTAAGATACCCCAAAACTCTTTTTATTGTCATCCAATAAGTTTTATTGGGATTACTCGTGTACCGACTTAACTTACTAATAGCACATGTTATGTTGATCGTGTACAATTCATTATATACATTAAACATCCCAACACTCTTGTGTACTCCAACTATGAGTCACTTTCACCTTCATTCTCTTGAAGTGCAAAGCTCACGTCCAATGGAGTCTTGGCAATACCAAATTCCAAATACTTGAATTTATCAAGTAACTTTTTGATGTAATGAGACCGTGACAATACCAACCCTTTTGAAGTTCTATGGATTCTTATTCCTAAGATCACATCCACAACTCCAACATCTTTCATATCAAACTTGCTCTCAAGCATTCATTTTGTAGCATTTCTGTCAGAAATATCTCTACTGATGATTAACATATCATCCACATACAAACAAACAATGACCTTATGATTTAGGGTGTCTTTGATGTAAACACATTTATCACATTAATTTATCTTGAATCCGTTTGCCAACATGGTTTGGTCAAACTTTGCATACTATCGTTTAGATGCTTGTTTTAGTTCATAGAGTGACTTAACTAGTTTGCACACCTTCTTTTCTTTACCAGGAACCACAAAAACCTCGGGTTGTTTCATGTAAATTTCTTCTTTTAATTCTCCATTTAGGAATGCTGTTTTCACATCTATTTGATGGATTTCAAGATCATATACCACCACTAAGCCAATTAATATTCGAATTGACGTTATCCTTGTTACTGACGAGTATGTATCAAAGTAATCAAGACCTTCTTTCTGTTTGAAGCCATTTACTACAAGTCTTGTCTTGTATTTGTCAATAGTACCATCCGCTTTCATTTTTCTTTTGAAGATCCATTTAGAACCTAAAGGTTTATTTCTCGGAGAAAAATCAACCAACTCCCACATATTGTTGCTTAAGATTGAATCAATCTCACTATTGACTACCTCTTTCCAAAAGGATGACTCTGGAGACAATATTGCTTCTTTAAATATTTGAGGCTCATTTTTTAAGAGAAATGTTATAAAATCTAATCCAAAAAAGGTTGATGTTCTTTAACGTGTACTACGTCTTGGATTCTCATCACTATGTACATCCTCACTTGGTTCATCTCAAGGTCGTTTAGACCCTCCACTAAACTGTTTATGTCTAGTTTTATATGGATAAATGTGTTCAAAGAACTCAACATTATCTGATTCAATTACCGTATTTTCATTAATATTTGGATGTTCAGATTTATGAACCAAAAACTAACATGTTTTACTACTTTTAGCATATCTTATGAACACACAGTCCACTGTCTTAGGTTCTATATTTACCCTTTTAGGCACATGAGCTTGGACTTTCTCTAGACACCCTCACACTTTGAAATGTTTCAAGTTGAGTTTCCTTTATTTCCATTTTTAATATGTATTAGATTGTATTTTACTATGGGGCACTCTATTGAGTATTCGATATGCTGTAAAGATAACTTTCTTCCACAAGTTTTGTGGTAAACCTGAACTTATTAGTAAGACATTCATCATTTCCTTTAAGGTTCGGTTTTTTTTTTCACAATTTCATTAGATTGAGGTGAATATGGGGTCATAGTTTGATGGACAGTTCCATTATCTAAACATATTTTTTCAAAGGGAGATTCATATTATCCACCTCTATCACTTCTTATCGTTTTGATCTTTTTCTCTAACTGATTTTCAAATTCTGTTTTATATTTCCTAAATGTATCTATTTCTTCATCCTTACTTTTTATCAAATAGACATAACAATATCTAGTGTAATCATCAATAAAAGTTATAAAATATTTTTTTCCACCACGAGATGGTGTTGACTTCATATCACAAATGTCAGTATGTATTAAGTCTAAGGGATTGGAATTCCTTTCAATGGACTTATACAAATGCTTAGCATACTTTGATTCCACACTCGTTTGACATTTTGATTTATTGCACTCAAAGTTTGAAAAAATTTCTAAGTTAATCAGTTTTCACAAAGTTTTATAATTGACATGTCCTAATCATTCATGCCATAAATCATTAGACTCAAGCAAGTAAGAAAAAATAGAACTTTTATTGATTTCAACAGTCATTATATTCATCTTATTTAGGTCCTCAGTGAGATAGCCTTTTTCTACGTACACTTTCTCTTTGCTAATTATAATTTTTCTATAAATACATACATATTTAAATTCATTTTTGTTAAGAAGTGATACAAAAATCAAGTTCTTTCTTAACTTCAGTACATACATGACATTGTTGAGAGTCAACACTTTGCCTGAAGTCATTTTCAAGCATACTTTTCCTGTCCCTTTGACTTTGTAGTTGCGAAGTTTGCCATGTAAATCTTTTCTTTGCCTTGAGCTAGAGCGAACGCAGCAAATAACTCTTTATTTTCACAAATGTGGCGGGTGACACCAGAATCCATCCACCATTCCCGAGGATTTTCCACCAAGTTATATTTTGAAAGCATGGCACATAGATCGTCCAATTCATTCTTTGATTCAGTCATATTTATTTGGTCCTTCTTTTTGCCTTTCTTTGGAGCATGACAATATGTACACTTGTGGCTAATCTATCCACAATTAAAGCATTTGCCTTTGAATTTATTCTTAGGTTGATTATTTTGTTGTCCATCTTTCTTCTATTTTTTGAGTTGTTGAGGTCGTCTTCTATAATGTTAGCTCCATTCATTGCAAAATTTCCTTTGGACCTCTTCTCTACAGCTTTATTTTTTTCCTCAATGCGCAACCTCACAATGAGGTATCTTCAACTGTCATCTTCTTTCGTTTATGTTTCCAGTAATTCTTGAAGTCCTTCCATAAAGGTGACAACTTCTCTATTATTGCAGATACTTGAAATGCCTCGTTCACAACCAAATCTACAACAAAGTTCATGTGAATATTAAGAACATTTTTAACATGTTTAAATAAGGTATTAACTAAAGACATACCTTCAGCAAGGAGAACATGGATGATGACTTACAATTCCTGTGCTTGAGAAACGACAGTCTTGTTGTCAGTTATTTTGTACTCAAGGAATTGTGTAACAAAGAACTTCTTGATTCCTGCATCCTCAGTCTTATATTTCTTTTTCAGCGCATTTCAAAATTCTTTAGATATCTTCATTCTGCTATAAACGTTGTATAAGTCATCTTGGAGGTCACATAGGATATAATTCCTATATAGGAAATCAAAATGTTTCCATGCCTCTGTTACAACGAAACGCTCCGTGTTTGAAGTTTCTTCGAGCACTTCTGGAGCATCTTCTAATATAAACCTTTGCAGACATAAGGTTGTCAGATAGAAGAACATCTTCTATTGCCACCTCTTAAAATTAATTCCAAAAAATTTTCTAGGTTTTTCCGCTAGTTCTATAGAGGGTGGTACAGTTGTGCGACTGGTTGTAGAAACATTAATTATTGCCACACTTGTCACACCATCAACATGACCTTCTTTAGTTATTTTTCTGTCACAAGAAGATAGTCAACTTTTAGTATAATTAAACTAATTACAAGTTCGTTGCAACTTATAAATACCACTTGTTTCTTGTTTAACGATGAAGTTTGTATATCTTTCAATCGTTAACCGAATGAGATTTAACTTGTGATGAAAATTTTATTTCTTCAAATCACTTGTAAGTTCAAATGGAGTAGAAAGCTTAAAGCTTTAATCTCCAAAAAAACAAAACAATACAGACTATGATTTAATTCCTTAAGATTGTTGTTTTCGGGTACAGAATCTATATGTTTGCATAAGCACTTCAACACAAGTTCTTCAAGCACTATCAAAGAAATATGTTATTTAAATAAATAATATGAATAATAAATAGAACCAAGTCCTCCAAATTCACGAATTGTCCTTAAGGAATTAATTTCCCTCAAGTACCCGAGGTTGTGAAATTTTTCCTCTCAGGATAAAATGGCTCACAAGCAGATTGTAGCGGTACCTCAAACCTTCTGATTCTTCGAACACTCAATGACAGATGATCAAAAAGTGTTTTTAGAAGTAGAAGAATGTTTTTCAATGCAGAAATTTTTGTACCACCTGAGGAAAAAAAGTTCAGGTATTTATAGTTATCAAATGCCCCTTCGAAAGAGAAGAAATGGTTCATGGAAGGATGTATCATTTCGGAATACTCATGTCTGTCCATTCTGATACAATATGCCTTTTCTAAACAGTCACATCCAACCGAACAGTCACCCCTTTTCTGAAATGGTGTGTCTTTTCCTTGAAGGGTTGTGTCACTCCATTTTCTATTCACACCAATTGAACCCAACACTTAACACTTAATGCCTCCATTCAAATAAAGATTTACTTCCCCACATAATATAATTAAAACTACTGAATTATGTATGATAAATGCTACCAGCTCTCTTATTAAGGGATCTCAATTGTGTCCTTAAAGAACGAGGTTCTACAAAGACTACAATCTCTACATGCAATAATTTTCAGTATGCGTTTGAAATGGCCAAGTTTTATATCACGCATAGTTTGATACATTTAGAAGACCACATAATCTTTAAACATGTACTAAAATTCAGAACTGCTCTAGAAAACAAAATACTAAGATGAAAAATAAAATGAAACAACATCAAGAGAACAAGTTAAAACTTTTCAATGAATTATCGCAACAAGTTTGATGATTGAAATTGGCTAAAGACCTCCAGGAGGGATAACAATCCAATTAAGGCAGCCCTCATGAACAATTGTCTGGAGAAACTCAGGCAATTTCTCAAACATTATAGTCCCAATTCACCATTTTGAGGATCATACGAAATCAACTTACCAACACTGTACGAAAAACTCTGGTACTCAAACAAGAAATTCCATTCTTCAACAGGCATAGAACTTTCATGAATAGCAGTAGAGGTTATTTGACATAACTTGAAGTTGGAGTATAAGCTTCAATTATGAACTCCTTCACCCAAGACTCTTTCACATTGTATTCTCTCATTATCCAAATTTCTAGTCCTTCGCCACCATAGTGAGGTTGTTAGGACTTGTGAAGTTTTGATGATTGACAACAAGCCATGGAACAAGTATAGTTGGTTCATAAAAAGTTGCTTCAAAAGAGTTCAACTTGCCAGAGGTCTCTTTGTGGATAAAGTCATATGAGTAAAAATAAAGGAAAGAAAGTTTGTTATATCGGATAAACATTAGGAGATCATCATGCGTTGAAAAGAAGAGTTAGTGTTTAACTACAACACTCAAGAAGAGATTCCAAGAAGCATGGGAGTCCTTGTAGAGTTGAATGTCTACTTGATTGTGAAGATCAATAGAAGTTATAAATATTCAATGACTTTCAAAATGAAATTTATGCAGAAATACTGAGAGGAAAAAAGGGAGAACACGAGAAAATAAGTAAGAACAATATTTGAGAGAGTTCTTCCTAACTATCAAAGTGCAGCCTAATACAGTGAACCAGATTGAAGAACTTGTTTCATCTATGTGTTAAACCGTCTGATATTCTAGTTATTACGTATTAGGAAGTTTATTGAGTTGTAATTTCCATGCTTTCTTAGTTCCAGTGTGATATAAATAGGTTTAGGAGTTTAGTCTTCGATTTGGGATAACTAAAAGACTAGGGAACATAAACCTTAGGAGGTTTGTTTGTTATTAGGAATTAAAGTTAGTTCCTAAGGTTGCTGGAGTTTTGTAATTTGATTATTAAGAGGGAAAAATTGAAGTGGCTTTCAACAGTCTGAGGAGATTGTTGAACATTAGGAATTAGAGTTTATAACTCCTTAGGTTATAGAGTTTGTAATTTTTTGTTGAAGAGGCTCATTGTGTTTGGTGAAGTTGGGGTCAAATCCCGTAGAGGTACAAGTCGTGGTTTTTTTATACTTTTTATGAGCCAGGTATTTTCCACGTAAAAACAACTATGTTCATTATTTACTGTCTTTACTGCTTCTGTTGAAACACGTTAGACAACCTGGTCTATCCGTAGGCAAAATCAGGCATAGCTCATGTGAGTTATTAGGACATGTAAAAATAGCAATTGGGATCAGAGCCGATTATCTTGTGAAGGATAACATCTTAAGATAAGATCAAAGATAAATTATACACCACCGAAGGATAAGACATCAATAGGCCTCCATTGTCCCATGGACAGTACTACTCGGGATGGAAAGAAAGGATGAAAGATTTCCTTCAGGCTGTGGACTAGGAAATCTGGAATATAATTATCAATGGACCTCAATACCCCATGAAAAAGGACGTATTAATATAAAAGAATGAGAATGATGAGGCTGACTTTAAGATACTTAGAAAGAATGCAAAACCCAAGTATATTATTATTTGTAGACTTAGAATAACTGAATATAATAGAATCTCTTGTTGTACCACCGCAAAATAAATTTGGGATACTCTTGTGTACACGTATGAGAAAAACATGGAAAACTTCAAAAAGAATGAGGGCACTAAGGATAAGTCACTAGCATTAAAGGCGTCAGACAGAGAAGAATCAGAACTAGATGATAAAAAGCTCTTCAAGAACTTTAAAAGATTTTTTAATAAAGAAAAGCGACATGACAAGAAAGGAACAAGTAGAAAGTGTTGTTCCAATGATTATTTTTGAGTTAGTTTCTTCAAATGTAAAAAGATAGATCACATGACCAAGGATTGTACATTGTGAGAAATTCAGCGGGAAAAGGAAAGAGTTGAAAAAAAGTTGAAGCTAAAAGAGAAATCTAACTCCAAAAGAAAGAAATCTTTTGCTACAATGGTTGCATGGGGATCAAGCTCAGAAGAATCTGATACTGATGGAGTTGGTGAAAGTGCACTTATGGCTATAGGTGATTTAGACATGGAAGAAAAAGAAGTAAAATCTGAGTAAGTCTACTTGATCTTAAAGATAAATTATATTTTTTTCCTAAGAAAAGACTAATTTCTTTGATGAGTGCATTGATTGATGATTTTCATGAGCTCACATCTGAAAGAGATCAGTTATTCAGTGCTTTAGCAAGTATAAAGTTTGATTACATTGATTTTGAGACTTGCAAAAATGTCACTGATACAAAAAAATGCACCCTAAAGAAACAGGTCAGTCAACTTGGTTTATCTAACCTAGGTCTAAAATCAGAAATCTTAAAGTTATCAATCACTGAAAAGAAAAAGGAGCCATGAGTGAAAATCATCAAAGAATTGAGTCTGAGCTTAAACAAAGTAAAGATGAATTGTTTTATCAAAAAGAAAAGGTTAGACAGCTAACTCAAGAAAACTCTAGGATAAAACTTGATCTTGAAAGAGTTAATCGATGGACCAACTCATCTAGAATTGTTAATCATCTAAGCAGTAGGACCTAAAATGAAAGGGATGGCATCGTTTTCCACAAAGAAACAATTTACAATAAATATTTATGTTATATTTATGGAAAATTAGGGCACACCACTACTGAATATCCAAAAGCCACTAGAATTAGGAATAAGAACATAAAATTGATTGAAAAGAAAATTTCTAGAACTAATAAGAGAAACAGGTACCTCAACCTAGTGCCAACACGGACAAAAAAATTGATTCATCCATTTAATCATAAGAAAGGAACCAAGCTTGTCTGAGTACCTAAAACTAATCTTTGATTCAGTTGTAAGAAAAAGTGAGAGAAAGCAAGCAAAATTGATACATAAATAGCGCTTGCTCAATACATATGACTTGAGATAAATAAAAGTTTCTCTCACTTACTGAAAAAAGGGAGTGAAAAAGGTATCATGTGAAGGAAATTGCAGGATGAAGATGTTGACACTAAGATGAGTACGCTAGAACAGGTTGTGTCACCTGTTTCATCAGATAAACAAGAGAAAAGCTCATTGATAGGGGGGAACATAAAATCAATATGCAGGGTCACCAAGCACATCATCGCATATTCATAAGAGTAACCCAGTACTTCACAAAAAAGGACATTAAGAAGACTGGAAGCGTTATGATAAGGGGAACTATGAATGAAACATGTGGATGAACCTGGTCCATTATAAGAATCTACTTAGGGATGAGTAAGATTACATGAGTATCCCCCAATGATTGGTTAAAGAACACTTTACAAAATGCATATTAAGTTTAATTTTAGGCTCAGTCTTGTACATTTAGTTGTACGTCTCTATACCATTTTCAAGTTCAAATAACTCATGGAATATAAAATTATATTTACCTATGTCATAGGAAAATGGCTTGATAATGGAAACAAGATCAACCATTGGAATATTGATCAAGGTATGTGTACCAAAAAAAATTTCAAATATTAAAAATAATTATAAAATACTTGTACCCCTTTCTTTCGAAATGCCCAAAATAAACTGGCTCCTAAAAGAATTCTATAGACATCACTTTTTCAAAAATAGAAAGTCCAAGATAATGATAAACTTTTTTTTGTCAGTTTCATCTCACCACACCTCTTCTCGAAGACAAACTTGATTGATGCTTTAGAAGTTGGTCATATGAATAGTAATTCTAAGAGAGTAGCTACTATTAGAATTATTGTTGGCAAAGGTTCTTTTATTGTGTATGATTGACAGAAAATTGAGGTATCAAGTAAGGGGGGAATCATTTGAACTATGAATTAAGAAGAACATATCTTGTGAGGGAGAATATTTAGGCGACCTTATAGTTGAACTAGATTCATCTGATGAGCTCAATTTTATTGACGCATCTATGTAGGGGGAAATGTTTAAAGACCCTCAGTAGAACCTAATTCTCCTATTAAGATCACTATAGAAAAAGATTTAAGATTGGTGAACAAGGATGGATAATTGAGGGTTGAGTATGAAATATTTACACATATGAAACAGGTTGAGGCACCTAATTCTTCTGTACCAATGAACAAAGTTGATGGCAAAGGCGCTATTATTTGCACATTAATTTCAAAATAGGTGTGATCTCATCTCTTAAAGAGGAATATTCATGCCTGAAAGATGAACCAAAAAAAAGAAAAGGCTACAAACTTTGCAGTATTCAAGGCTTTGACTGACTCAAGAAAGATTCTCCTTCATATATCTCATACTCTAACTTTACCAAAAGACCAGTCCTCCTATCCCTATCCTCTTCCAAACCTTTTCTACTCTCATCACAAGTGCTTTGATATTATTTTTAATTTTGTTAAAAATCTTTGGTGCATCTTATGAATGATCAATTAAAATATTTGGTTTTAGTCTCTTGCTTCTGGCTATTTCATTGTCTTTGCAAATATTTTGCTATATCTAACTGAGTTTTTGGCTCTTAATTATTTGAATATATGGTAACCCCAGTGGCCATTAGCTTACAATTTCTAACTTGAGAAACTTGGTTTGAATAATTGATGCAGATTTTTTATGATACCAAAAGGGGAAAGTGTGTATACTATGTAATGTTTAGAACCCATGATTCTGGCCTGGCTCATTTAACGTGTGTCTTTTGATACTTTTTCTTAGACTCTGAACTGACTAAAACAAATTGAGCACAGTGCCCAAGGTGCATTAGTTTGTCATCATCAAAAAGGGGGACATTATTGAGCTTGTGTATATTTTGATAATTGACAAAGCAGTGGAACACATACATGAAATAGGTTGATCAACATGTTCCTTCATCCAGAGTCTAGTTGTATATGAAATTTTTGAAATAAAAAAGTTCCAAGAAGAAAAGACCACGAATTCTGTACAAAGAATATTCAATACAGAATTCCAAAAATGTACGGACTCAAGCATCCATGCAAGATAGAAGTCCATGTCATGAAAGAGTTCATTTTTACAGACTTAGACAAACCTTATCCATATAAGGAGTCCACAAATATGCAGGGCCAAGAATCCAAGAAGATGAGATTCCTTGTCAAGAAAGAGTTCTAATGCATTTATAGATTTCGATGATTGACAAAGTAATGAACCAGGTAAATAAAATATTTTTCTAGTACCTGTTCCTTCATGCAAAGCCCATAATTCTTTGTCATCCATATGATTGAAATAGTTTTTGATGATGCCAAAAGGGGGGAAGATGAGGGTTGTGCAGATTTTATAATCTTGTTAACTAACCTAGCTCATCCAATTATTCCATGCTATAGTGTTCACAGGTCAAGATGTTGATTTCAAAATGAAATGCACAAGGGCCTGAGTTTGTCATTATCAAAAAGGGGGAATTTTTTAGGACTTATGAAGTTTTGATGATTAACAAAAAGTCATGGAACAAATAAGTATAGTTGATTCATGAAAAACTGTTTCAAAAGAGTTCAACTTGCAAGAGGTCTTTTTGTGGATAAAGTCATATGAGAAAAAATAAAGGGAAGAAAGTTTGTTATATCAGATAAACATTAGGAGATTATTATGTGCTGATAAGAAGAGTTAGTGTTTGACTACAACACTTAAGAAGAGAGTCCAAGAAGCATGGGTGTCCTTGTGGAGTTGAAAGTCTACTTGATTGTGAAGGATCAATAGAAGTTGTAAATATCCAAGGACTTTCAAAACAAAATTTATGCACAAATACTGAGAGAGAAAAAGGGAGAACACGAGCAGATAAGTAAGAACAATATTTGAGAAAGTTCTGCCTAACTATCAAAGTGCAGTCTAATACAGTGAACTAGATTGAAGAACCATTTTCATCTGTGTTAAACGGTCTTCTATTCTAGTTATTACGTATTAGGTAGTTTATTGAGTTATAATTTTCATGCTTTCTTAGTTCCAGTGTGCTATAAACTAGTTTAGGAGTTTAGTCTTTGAGTTGGGATAACTCAAAGACTAGGGAACATAAACCTTGGGAGGTTTGTGTGCTATTAGGAATTAAAGTTAGTTCCTAGGGTTGCTGGAGTTTTGTAATTTGATTATCAAGAGGGAAAACTTGAAGTGAGTTCCAACAGTCTGAGGAGACTGTTGAACACTAGGAATTAGAGTTTATAAGTCCTTAGGTTACAGAGTTTGTAATCTTTTGTTGAAGAGGCTCATTGTGTTTGGTGAAGTTGGGGTCAAATCCTGTAGAGGTACAAGTCGTGGTTTTTTTACACCTTTTATGAGTCAAGTGTTTTCCACGTAAAAACTACTGTGTTCATTATTTACTGTCTTTACTGCTTCTGTTGGAACACGTTACGCAACCTGGTCCATCCGTAGGCAAAATCGGGCATAACTCACATGAGTTATTAGGACGTGCAGAAATAACAGAGGCAAAGCTAGAGCAACAACAAGACAACGTCGAAGAACTACTAGTTCGAAAAGAACAGTTTCTTGGTCTACACCAAAATCAACCTATGGGACCTCGACAAATACCTCATCAGTTAGATCAAAGGAAACGATAAGCCAATCAAGACGTCTATAATACATTCCCAATAGAGTCACCCCATGCATCCTCCTATTAAGCATAATTCCTTGAGAACTCGAATGAAAATGGTAAGCAACTTCTCCAACACTTCTCCAACTGTCGCTACCAAGAGTAAATACTTCAACATCTGAAATACAATTTCGGCATGGCCAAGGTATGTGATACAAATTGGCGTAGTTCACCACCTTAATCACCTTGTACTCTTTGGTAGTAGGATGAAAACCAAACCCTAATATAAAATCTTCCACCATAATTTCAGGCAGCCTTTTGTTGTCCAGTGTAAAAGGATTGTACACATAAAGTGCATTATTAGTAGTATCACGTATGCACAATAGTCATTGACATGAACCAACCACTTCAAATACTGACATCCAGTTTGCAAATGGGATACTGATTTTCCTTACAACCTCTTCCACATCACGATCAGAGAATTCAAGAAAGTAAAGCTGCTCACCTGAATTAATAATAATGCAAGGATCGTTCATTACAGCATGAGACAGGTGCAAACCCACAAACTCTGGATCATGAGAGAAGTTGTAAAATGATTTTCGAACAACCTTGAATTGAAGTAAAGATGTTATGGGAGGCCTGGAAGCTATGTCAAGGACAATTTCTCGAGGCACGTGATCAAATCCATTTCCAGGGGGAGCTTCATCAGTTTTACAAATCTGTTTTTGGGTTTGTCTATCCATTATGCAGAGAAAAATTAGTTACACAAAAGAACTAGGATGCCTGGATATTTATGAACTAGGTGGCCTGGAATTAATGTATTTCTCTGGAAATGATGCATATCTTGGTAGTACTTCCTCAGTTTCGTTTTAGTTGATCCTCTCACTAAAAATAGTTGTTTCAATTTACCGATCCAATTTATATAATCAAGAGAAGTTTATAGTTCTTTTAAAATTATTCCTGTCATTAAATGATTATGTAAAGTGCATATGCTTAAATTTATATTTCTAAAGTATAATTAATAAGACTACTTTAGTAATATCCCTAATAAATATTTTATTGAATGCCAAGTCAACTAGTAGTTGGTAACGTTTCCTTTCTCCTAGGTGTCTTTAGTTTAATCAAGAGCCATCTCTTAGGAACTTGTAATGCATTTAGTGACTCTTTTGTTAGTTGTGCACAAGACTTTTGAAGTTCTCCACCTTGCTTGTGGTTGTTTTAGCTTGCCACACTCCTTAAGAAGTTGTCCATTCCTGAAAATAAAGTGCATTTTTAAAAGTTTACTCTTAAGAAATAATTTGAAAAAAAATGCAATTCTTTAATAATTTATAAAACTCTCTTTATTTTATTAAAGAATAAAATTAAATAAATATCATTATTGTCTTTTTAATTATCTAAATACTACTTATTTAGGAATAAAATAAAAGGACTAAACAATCACTTATATATAGAAACAGAGGGAGTAATAAAAATAGAGATGTATTAAGTGATAGAAAACAGAAATATGCTACATTTGAGTTTCCTCCAATACTTAGTAAATTTTAAAATACACTCTCTCTATCTATCTTTAGTTGTTCAACATATTAAAAATTGTTGTTCAACTTTATTTGACCAGTTTGGTAAATCAAGAGATAATTTGTTATTTGTTTTGTATTTTACTCTTGCTAATAATTATAGTCATTACCCAATATATTTCTCAATGCAATGAATTTGTTATATTTAAAGGTTAATATAGTACAACTATCTTTTTATTTATTGCATTTTAAAGGGTATGCCAAGTCAAATATGGACAAATAAAGATGGACGGAGGAGCAATCCAAATATCTAATGAATTAAAGTTCAATATCTATAATTTATAATCTATCTATAATATATTAAAAGTGTGAAGACCCTTAGAAAAGTTATTTGAACGTTTTATCCTTCATTAAAAGACTCTTCTTTAGACAAAATTGTCTTTTTACTATTTTATTCAATTTATTATTTCATTATTTTTATTATATTAACTAGACTCCTAAAATATATGGAAGAAGAATCAATTAATATTTTTCTTTATACTGATCAATTAGAAAAATACTCCTAAAATAAGGCTCTATTAAGGAAATACTTCTATAAATATTGAGATGCACGTTAAACTAGAGAAGAAATTGGCTTAGTTAATGGAAAAATACGATTGATGCTCATCTAACTTGATTCGGTTGCATGTCTAGATTGGTGGATGCCTAATTTTCTAACCCTCAAGTTCTTCACTATTTTTGTCAACATAATAAAATCCAACGTGTGTGTAAATATATCTTCTTTGTTTTCATACAAGTCATTCTTTATTGTCAAAATTTTAGCTCAGACAAGAATTATTTTCATCAAAACTGAAACTATGTGATCACTATTGTATTATTTTGTTACAGGCCGTAGAGGAATTTACAGGTGGTAGATGAATGTCGGTCGACTTTGAAAAAAAAATTTAGGTAAAAGTTAAGTTTAATTGTATTATTTTTATATCTCTATTTTGAGACTTTTTTTATGTGTAAAGGTGAAGTATAGTTGTATTATTTTGATATCTCTATTTTCGTATTATTTTGTTATAGTTTACAGGTGGTAGATGAGTATCACGACTTTGTATAAAGGTTAGATTTAATTATATTATTTTGATATCTCTATCATCGTATTATTTTATCGCAGTTTACAGGTGATAGATGAATGTCAATCGGCTTTGAGAAATTATTTTGGTAAAGGTTAGGTTTAATTAAATAAATTCTTCAAAAGATGTTGAATTTAATTATTGTATTCATCTTTATTATTTAAACAAATATACTGTTTAGTGTAACGTTTGAACTCAATAAAGTAAGGTACACACGCAAAACGCGTAAACCTAATCTAGTATTTTTAAATGCCAACAAACATACTCTAATTCAAGTTTCATCCAACTCCAATTCTGCAACTTCTCATAACAAGCCTGACACATTTTAGATTGTTTGTAACTGTTAGGATCAGGAATCTGATATAGGGAGAAATTTAGCTAAGCAAATAATAAAATGACAATAAGAAAGACGACAGTAACAATAAGTTGAGAAAACTAAAGACACAAAATTAACGTGGTTCGGTCAACTTGACCTACGTCTACAACCAAAAAAGCTGAAATATCTCTCAAGCTCTCACACACTCACACACAACTGCCATTGCAACAGTTACTGAGCTTGATGAGAAGAAGGGAAGAAAAGAGAAATTGAGCTAAGAAGAAACTTTGTATATTGAGAGTTATGTACAATGTGAGTTCATGCTACCTATTTATAGACTCACATGACTAACATGTGATTATCTAAAAGCTTCCTAACAACCTCCTAACAACTTAATCAAGTGGCCATCTCACTAACCAACTTGACACACGTAACATACTCAACTAACAAGCAGTGCAACAGTGTCAACTAACTAAACAGTATTAACCAACTAATATGAATACTGAATATTAATCTTATAAGTTTCAACACTCCCCCTCAAGCTGTAGGGTGCAAAATATTGAGCACCCCAAGCTTTCTTAGAAGATGTGAGTGGTGATCATGACTCAAGCCCTTTGTGAGGATATCTGCAACTTGTTGATTGGTTTGCACATACATGGGTTGAACCAACCCTTCTTTGATCTTATCTCTGATAAAGTGACAGTCCACCTCAATATGTTTGGTCCTCTCATGAAAAATAGGGTTAGCAGCTAGCTAAATAGCGAATTTTCTATCACTAAAGATGATAATAGATTTAGTGATATGGACCCCTAATTCTGCAAACAGTCCATCCAACCATGTTACTTCTGCTAAAGCTGAGGTCATGCTCCTATATTCTACCTCAGCTGAGCTTCTGGAGATAGTGTGCTATTTTTGGAATTCCAAAATATCAATGAACCACCAAACTGCACCACATAACCTGTAACAGACCTTCTAGTGTTTGGACATGCAGCCCAATGTAAGTCACACCAACAAACTAAATCTGCAGTAGGTTGTGCCTTGAGCTATATACCTTGTCCTATAGTTCCCTTTAGGTATCTTATCACCCTGTCTGCAGCCTCCAAATATGATTTTTTTAGTTGTTGCATTAACTGACTTAGTGTATGTACTGTATAACTGATATCAGGTCTTGTTACTGTTGCATACATCAGTTTTCCAATAAGTCTTTGATATGATGTTATATCCCTGAGAACAACATCTCCTTTAACACCTGTTGTTTCATCCACTTCAACAGAGGTTATCTTGATATTAGTCTCTACTGGAGTAAGAGTTGGCTTAGCACCAGCAAGCCCTGTGTCAGATATAAGCTTTAATATATATTTTCTTTGGTTAAATATTACTCCACTTGTAGACCTCACCACTTCAATGCCTAAGAAGTACTTAAAATCACCTAGATCATTAAGTTTGAATTGCTGATGGAGAGTAACTTTTGCTACATTTATCATGTCTGCATTGTCACCTATTATCATAAGATCATCTGCATAGACCAGAACCACCATCATGTCTTCTGACTTCTTTAAGGTAAAGAGTGAATAATAATCATAGTTGCTCTGAATGAATCCTGCATTGATCAATGTTGTATTAATCTTTATATTCCACTGCCTTGATGCTTACTTAAGTCCATGCCATGACTTAATTAATCTGCAAACTTTGTGTTGCCTTCCCTCCTTGAAACCATCTGACATTTCCATATGTACTTTCTCATCTAAATTACCTTATAGAAAGGTATTGTAGACATCTATCTGGTACATACACCACCCTTTTGATACTGCTAAAGCAATAACACTTCTCACTATAACCATTTTAGCTACAGGGAAGAATGTGTCATGGTAGTCTTGTCCCTTTTGTTGGCTATAACCCTTGGCTACCAACTTGGCCTTAAGCCTCTCTACTTCTTCATTGGCTTTGTACTTAATCTTATACACCCATTTTGATCTAATTATATTCTTGTCTAGAGGCATATCAACTGCCTCCCAAGTGTGACTGTCTTCAAGAACTTTAACCTCCTATTTCATATCTTCAATCTACCCCTTATCTCTGCTAGCTTTATTATAAGATTGTGGTTCTACTTCTGCTGACAGATTGGACACAAAACTTTGGTATCTTGAACTAGTATTAGCATAAGATAGATGGCTTGCCATAGGATATCTGGTTTCTCTTCTTTTCCCTGGTGATGCATAGTCCAACAACTAAGCAAGCTATTTGATGACTCTAGATGATCTTCTTAGGACAAATTTTGCAGGTGATAAGGATTACTCATCTATGCTGGGCAAGTTGTGAGTGTCTTCATCTTGGATACTATCAGGATTATGCGGTGATGCATATTCCTCTTAGGGCTCATGTGATTGAGTATCAGGATCTGTGTAAGCATTGTTTCTGTTGCTGCATCAGTATGATCAGGTAAACTCAGCTTAAGGAAATCAGCAGTTGATTCTGAGCTTGGCTCCTCTACAAAAAGGAATAAGTCTTCTTGAACACCACATCTCTTGTGACAAACAACTTGTTAGTACACCAATCCAGTAATATATAGCCCTTCTGAGTGGTAGAAAACCCATCAACACTGCAACTTTAGCTCTTTCAGAGAACTTATCACTCTTTGGTAATACTGAAGCATAGAATTTACATCCAATAACTCTTAGGTGTGTCAATGATGGTACTTTACAGAACAACATTTCATAAGAACTTTTACCCTCAATGGCTGATGAGGGTAACTTGTTAATAAGGTACACAACAGCCTTAACACTCAAGCCCCAAAACTTGACAGGCATCTGTGATTGAAACCTGATGGCTCTTGCAACATTCAATATATGTCTGTGTTTTCTCTTAACCACACCATTTTTTTGTGGTGTGTATGGGCAGTTACTTTGATGTATTATTCCCAAGGACTGAAACAACTCCTTACATTTAGAATTAAGGAACTCTGTCCCATTATCTAACCTCAGTGTTTTTACTTGAGCACCAAACTGATTCTGAATCAGAGTAAAGAAGTTTTTTATGTCTACAATACACTCAAACTTTAATTCTAGTAGATGCAATCATGTATATATACTATGATCATCAACAACAGTTAAAAAATAGTACTTCTTGTCAAAAGTAGATGTCTTATAAGGACCCCCGAGATCCATATGTACAATATCAAAACATTTTAAAGCTCTAGATGTATTGTCAGGAAAGATTTGTCTAGTTTGTTTAGCTAATGGAAAAACATGACACTTATTTAGAATGTCTACATCACTACTGTGTCTCAACAAATTTAAAGTTCTTAATACCTGGGAAGAGAGATGTCCTAGCCTCATGTGCCATAGAATGCATTCATTCATCTCAACTCCTGCAACCTACTTTAGATGAGCCACATTATTGAGAATTCCATTCATTCCACATACATTCTTAAGGAAGTACAATCCTTCTTTTTCCTTACCAATCCTCTTCACCTTGCCACTATGAAGGTCCTGAAACACACAAAAGTCAGGATAGAATGACATAAAATAAGAGAGTTGCTTAGTCATCTTAGATACTGATAACAGGTTCAGTTTGAAATCAGGAACATACAATACATCCCTTACAATCTCATTCTTCAGCACCTGTGTTTCTCCTACATGTGATATATCCACCTTGTCTCCAGTAGGTAGGTTTATTTTATCACATATTGTCTTGTCTATTTTGTGATAATATGATAATACATCCTTGTGTGTTGTCACATGGTGTGTGGATCCAGAATATACTATCTATTCATGTGGAATAGCATGACTAAAAAAACAAGTGATAGTACCTGTCATATTAGCCTGCTCAGAGTCATGTGTTTCTTTATTGATCAATGCTATGATTTGCTTGTATTCATCTTCTGAGAATCCTTATCCCTTTTGCAGACTAGCATTGTTGTTGCCTTTACTTCCCTGGCTATTGATTGATCAACCAAACATGCTTTCTCTGCCTGAGGTCCAATGAAGTTATGAGCTGATAGCTGGCTGTTGTTTTGACCAAAAACTTCCTGTCTATATCCACCACCTCTACCTTGACCATTGTAGAAGGCTTGATTTGATAATCCCCTTAGATTTATATAGTTGTTCTTTTTCTTGTTTCTCCAATCACTTGGATATCTATGTAACTTGTAACAGTTTTGTTGAACATGTGGCCAGTAAAGTTGCAGTAATCACACCTTTTACCTTTGTAACCTTGCCCTCCATAACTGGTTGGTGCCTGATTCCTACTTCTATATCCAAAATCTACATAATTTCTGTGTACTTGCATAGCAATAGGTTCAGTTTTATCACTAATAGTTGCAGCACAAGCAAGTTGTTGGATTTCATCCTCAATGATCATTGCATATGCTTAGTTAAGTGTAGGTGTTGTCCACTTCATCAGTATCTTTCTTTTTTCTTGGTCATACACATCATTTAGTCCACTTAGGAATTGTATTAGCCTCAACTGATACAGTTTTTCTGAATATTCTTTAGACTTAGGATAATTACATGATGAAGTTGGTATAACTGCATCATGCTCACTCCACAAAATCTTCATCTTAGTGAAGTATGTTTAAACTGATTCCTGGATTATAGACTCTGGGACAACTAACCACATGACCTTTATAAGAAATTAGTCACCAACATCCGACATTTACCCTATCCTTTTCTAGTATAACTACCTAATAGCTATAAAGTAAAAATAATTGAGATTGGTGATACATGTCTACATCCTTCATTAACTTTGTGCAAAGTGAAGTTTGTGCCTAGTTTTAAATTCTATTTAGTCTCAATACATTTTCTGGTCACACATTTTGAAGGCATTATTAGTTTCAATAGTTCTACATGTCTTATGCAAGGGCCTTCACTGAAGAGCCCTATGAAAATTAGTAGAGCCTTGAATGGCCTCTATTTCTTCTGCTCAAAATGCAACAATGTTGTCTTACTTTACTTCTTTTTCAAGCCGTGGTTTCTACAACACTTCATCTCATCATGCTCACACTGCACTAGATATTGTTCTTCTATTTTTCCTGTTCCTGCTTATAAGAGAGAATATTTGCCATCTTTAACACTTCCTACTTCTAATTGTAATATAGATTGCTTCTCTTCATCCACTAGCTTACCAGGTCACGCCTGTAAGAAAGTTTGTTCTACACCATCTTGCATTCCATCTGTAAATTCTACTTTCTGTAATAATAAGATAGCTCATTTAGTTTTTGCATATCTAGATGTTCTTAGTGCTAAGTCTCACATAACTTGCATTTCTCACGGAAACAATGTTGATCATTTATGACACAATAGACTAGGACATGTACCTTTAGTGAAAATGAGAGGCATTTTCACTATCCTTATCTAATTTTCTCCTAAACAACCTTTCCTATGTAGTGTTTGCCCGATATCAAGACAAGCAAAACTGACCTTTCCCTCAAGATCTGCTATGTCAACCACCAAAATATTTTATGATAGAGTACGTGACCTACTAATTTACTTAGTTTAGCCTAAAAGTTGCCTACACAGGTTGTCTAACGCTTTTCAACAATATTAAAACAGAAAGTTAATAAGAGAGTGTTTTCATGTGAAAAACTCCCGTCTCAAAAAGATGTAAAAAACGACGACTTGTACCTCTACAGGTTTCACCCCAACTTCATTAAAACACTTTGAGCCTCAACAACAACAACTTACAAGACCTATGTAATCTAAGAATTATAAACTCTAATTTCTACCTCTAGCAAACACACAAACCTCCCAAGGTATGGGTTCCCAAGTCTTCGAGTTCTTCAACTTGAAGATATTGATCCTAACTCAGATTATACTTCACTGAGACTAGAATTACATAAATAATACAACTCAAAAACCAACCTAATACAGAGAATCTAAGACACCTTATCTTCTAAGTAATAAGAATAGGTTCAACTAGTTTCTTCAAGCTTTGGACCTGCCGAGTTAATTTGTCAATTTCCTTTGTCTTTGTAAGTGCGTGAGTAACTATATAAGACATTTCCTCTATTTAAACACAACTCTCCAAAAAGTCCTTCATCAGTTTTCTACATTGAGTAATGCTCTCAACTCTTTAGAGTTGTTGTGAAGTGAAACTCCCTCTTCAAGTAGGACTCCTCTTTTGGCTCAACCTCCCTGATCTTCAAGTGTTGTAATTCAACTCAAATTCTTCTTTACCACACGTGATCAACATTATGAGTATATCAGCTGGTTCAACTTATCCATTCCTGAACCCAAGTGTTTTTATCTTCATGTATCAGTGGACTTGTATCACCTTGACTCTACATATTAGTGGACCATTTCAACTAACATGTTTCAGATATCATGTCAATCACCAAAACTTCATACAGTTCAACATTTTATCTTCTCCATTATATTTAGATTATGGGGTCCTTATCATGTCCCTACCCATGATAACCACAAATATTTTCTGGCCATAGTTGATGATTTCAGCGGATCAACATGGACACAACTACTCACTGCAAAAGCAACACCTTACAAGTTGTTAAAGCATTCTTTTCTCTTGTAGAAGATCAGTTCAAAACCTCCATTAAATCAGCCGGGTCTGATAATAGATCAGAATTCCTTAGCAATTAAGCAACCAATTTTTTCCAAAGAAAGGGAATTGTACACCAAAGAACTTATCCATACACACCAAAGCAAAATGGTGCGGTGGAAAAAAAACACAAACACCGCCTTGAAGTTGCAAGAGCTTTATTGTATCAATCCAAGCTTCCCATTAGATATTGTGGAGAATTTATTCTAACATCAACTTACCTAATAAACAAGATTCCTAATTCTAATCTCCAAAACAAAAGTTCTTATGAAGTTTTGTACGTAAAAACAGCCTACATATTCACCTTGTACTCATTGGTAGTAGGACTAAAACCAAATCCAAAAAACAATATATGCTCCAGAATTTCTGTTGATACAGGCAGCTCTTTGCAGTCTCTTGTAAAAGGATGGCATAATACATAAATATGACCCTAAACTTGATACTAAATTATAATTTTAACCTTAAACTTTGACAGTGTACAAATATGACCTTTAACTATTCAAAACTGCACAAATATGACCTCCGATCCTACGTGGCAAAACGCGTGTTCAACATGCAAAACTGGGCGCGTCCAGCTTAAAATCTAAGGGCATAATACATAAATATGACCCTAAACTAGACACCAAATTATAACTTTGACAGTGCACAAATATGACCTTTAACTACTCAAAACTGCGCAAATATGACCTTTAAATGACTTTTCACTATTATTTTTTCAATATTTTTGGCTCAAAGATGAAAATGACATCTAATTTCTTTTGTCATTGCGGAAAAAGAACAATATTGAAGATTTATTAATTAGGTGGGTCAACCTCATACGAAAAAATCGCGCGGGTATGTATATATATTATAAAGCAAAGGGCGAATTTATGTTATATAATATATCTAAATATAATTTATTTAAATATTAAATTAAAGATGAAACTATACTAATAAAAAAAATTATAGTTATAATAAAACGTTATCAAATTAATGTTATTAAGGATAGTAGTAGTATATTAAATTAACGTTATCAAATTAACGTTATTAAAATGTTATTAAATTAACGTTATCAAAACGTTATTAAATTAACGCAGGGGCGGACATACGTGGTTGCCATGGGGTTCACCCGAACCCCCTCGGTAAAAAATTACGTTGTATATATAAGATAGAAAATATATATTTATGTACGTATATTAATGTTGAACCACATGAAACAAGGCACTTAGATAGCCCAGTGGTGTTATTTGCTCTTCTTGGGCGCTTCCTTCAACCTACTGCGCGGGTTCGATCCCTGCAAGTGACTTTATTTTTTAATAAAAAAAAAAGATAGGTGTTGCTTCTATAGAAATAAATAAAACAAATTATAATAATAAAAACGACGCCGTTTTAATACAAAAAGCAAAACTTTGACAGTGCATAAATATGACTTTTAATTATTCAAAACTGCAGAAATATAACCTCCCTCCAAGTCAGATGCTTTTTTTTTAATAAAAAAAAAAAAAGGTGTTGCTGCTATAGAAATAAAAAAAAATAATAATAATAATAATAATAAAAACAACGTCGTTTTAACACAAAAAGCAAAACTTTGACAGTGCATAAATATGATCTTTAACTATTCAAAACTGCACAAATATAACCTCTCTCCAAGTCAGTCCTTTCAACGATGTGGCACCGTGTTATTGGATGAGCTTTCCACATAGGCGCGAGTGAAACTCACGCAGGGGTTGCAAAATCGGATGTCATATTTGTTTAGGTTTTGAATAGTTAAAGGTTCTATTTGTGCACTATCAAAATTTAAGGTTAAAGTTATAATTTGATGTCAAGTTTAGGGTCATATTTATGTAGACGTAAAGTATATTTCTAAACAGAGAATGGCATAGACACAATAGCAGTCCATCACATGAACCAACCACTTCAAATCCTACCATGAAGTCTACAATATAATCAGCCCCTTCTTCCACAACATGATCAGATTCTAGCACCAAGTTTGCAAAAGGGTTGCCGATTTTCCTCACAACATCTTCACCTGACGTAATTGCATAATGCAAGCATCGATCTTTACTGCATGAAACATGCAAATTCACAAACTCTGAATCAATAGAAAAGTTGTAAAATGATTTTCGAACAATCATAAATTGAAATAAAGACGTTATGGGAAGCCTGGAAGCTATGTCAAGGACAATTTCCCTAGGCAGGCAATCAATTCCATTTATAAGTTGGTTTGTGTATCCATTGCACATACAACTATTAGTTCTAACTATTTAATTACATTTTTTTCGATTTTATTTAATGTAGGGACTTTTAGCTTAATTATTAAAATTAATCACCGGGTGAATCCCAGAGACGTTTATTTATTTTTTTAAAAAGGTTCAGTATGAATATCATAGCAAGTATGTGAACGAAAGACTGTCCTGTAAGAACTGTTGCGGGGCTTTCATAGCGGATGAAATAGGATAGGTCACGATGAGTAGAGTGTATATAATTAGCAATTGGCCAAGCGTGCTAAAGAATGGATGCGGAATGTTATGATATTATTGCAAGGAATTGGGACTTGGATCACACATTGGTTAAATTAGGAGTTGATGGTGTGCTCTTATAAGTAGACAAATTTAGATTTCCTTGGTATAATTAACAAGGATAGTTGAGTAAAAAAAAATAGAGAGATAAGACACAAGTACCTCCAAACTATACTCAAAATCTCAGTTACAGACCTAAACTTCATGGGGCCTATTACCCCTAAATTCATTTTTTTTGTAAAGTTTAGGTGTGTCACTGAGATTTCGGGTATAGTTTGGGGGTACTTGTGCCTTATTCCAAAAATAAATTCCTAATAAAAGTTTTCTTAAGCAGAGTGTCAAGTAAAATGAAACGGAGGGAATAGAAAACATCGCTTCGCTACTTGATTTTCGTTGTTGCTTAGTAATCAAAACAGTGTATAGTTGATGCTTGACTAGTCGAGCAGGCCGACGATCCTGCGTCTTTGACATTTTTATTTGTATAAGTATTTCACTTTTATGAACTCTAATGTGTTACCTCAGAACACAATTCTTCTCAAAGTGAACCAACAAAGTATGGAAATATATTGAGTAAAAAAGCAAAATAAGCAAACTCTGCAATATTTAAGAAAAGATTCTAACAGACGCGGCAAGAGTAAAAGAGATAAGTACTCGAGTTTGTGGAGAAAAAAGTTTTTGTATGTCATGAATAATCTCAGTATCAAATTATATAAAACAAAAAGAACCAAAAATTCCACATAAGACTTACAAATTTGGAGACAATTCTAACTTAAGTTGCATTCTCGCTGTTGAAAAAAGAGATTTACGTTTATTCCCCTAATATAAACAGTGCTTTTAATTTTTAACTCAAAGAACTCCGTGACTAACGTTGTTTCAGTACATCACTCTGGATGTCGTTCTGAGTATAATTCTAACATATCCATCATTTAACTAGACAGATTCAAGACTGTATACCAAAGAAAAATGGGCAATGACTCTATTCAGTGGACTCAAGGAAGAGAAATGCTATGGTTTTCACATCAGGTTATGATCTTGGTTATTGAAACAGGAAGGTATGAACTTGCCAGATGGGTGCTTGATTGAAGCTTGAACCTGCTGCAACTCCAACAGTTTACTTCAAGGAGTACATGAGGGACAAGAAAGACCTAGTCAAGTTGAAAGTTATGATCTTGACGAGACATCTCAGGCTGAAACCAAAACTAAAGTAAACCAGAAAACATCCACCAGGCTACCTGAATCTATAAAGGAAGTTTATTCTTGTGAGAATCCAGCAAAATAGACAGTTTCGTTGTTACACATATGGGGACAGTTACAGAAGTATAGGTGGAGTAAAAGCCGTCCAAGTAGAAAGTAATTTACAAGATCCTTGATAATCATTCTAACATTATTCCAATTATGAAATTTGGCAAGACCGTAAGTGATCCATAACGATGTTTTAGGTGGCCATGGATACATCTCCTTTTAGGAAATGCTACCTTTACATGCTACAGTTTTCATCAAGCATAGATTGATACATTCAGAAGATCACTTATCAAATTAAGGTCTGTGACAACTTTTCGTAGCTGTTGAAACAAGATTGGCCTGGTAAATAGTACCTATACATATAGCAATTGGCCTAGTGTACCTAAGAAAGGACAGGGAATGTTATGATATTATTTCAAGGAATGGGACTGGTCAGACATCGGCTAAATGGGGAGATGATGTAGGGGTTTATAAAGCCTTGGGCTCTCCCACCTCAAAAGCTATGATTTTACCATGGAAGCCCATGGTGCAGGCGCAACATATGTTCCAACACCGTCTACTTATTCTACGAATAATGGTGTTTCAGGATATCATTATGTGCGCAACATATTTCTAATTTATCCTTTCTGACCTCCTTCCCTGGAAATTCATCGCAAGTTTTAGGTCCCAATGGATCCACTGGACTATCAGTTTTTGCCACCACGACAATAGCAAAGTTACCAAAAGAAATAGGAAACAAAACGTGAAGAAACATCAATATGCTAAGAAAGTATAATGTTTAACCATGATCAAAATCACAATTCAACCAACTTTTTCCTTGAAGAGGCAAGTACTAAGAATGTAATACAAAATAAAATGACATCAAGAGAATATACTACTAAAACATTGTTTTAAACTTTTCAAAGGTCTGTGCAAAGGATGATCTAAATTTGCTAAATATCTTCATGAATATCAATCCAATTAAGGCAACCTACATGAACAATTATTTGACGAAACATAGACATCCCTAGAAACTTCAGTTTCCTAAACATGCCACTTTGGGGATCATATGAAACCAAATTTCTACCTCTGTTCTCAGGCCCTTTGTATTCAAGCAAGAGCGTTCCATTCTTCAACATGCCTATGACTTTCACCAGGTGAGTGACACAGTTTGGATTTGGTGTGTAATGTAGAGAATAGCAGAATCTTTAGTTGGAGAGACCTTCTGTTAGCCCAAGATCGTTAATTAAGATCGGAAGATTCAACTAAGAAGAGGAAGCTAGAAAGGTGAAAGAGGATATTGAAAGAAGAACTTGGATTTGGAAGAAGACCACTTGAATATGCTTTGTATTGGATTTGTTTTTTTGGATGGTTACAAATGTGCAAGGCCATCCCTATTTATACTTATTGATGGATGGTTCTAGAAAATCTTCTAGATACCTTTACAAGAAAAATTTAGTGAGTCTTATCTTCTACCACTACTCTAGAATATCTAGATAATTCTACAAAACAATCTAGACAACTTTTATCTTCTAGCTATCTAAGAGTAATCTAGATATTTTTCTAAGATAATTAAATACTATGTTAGAATATTCTACAAGCTTTAATAGAAAATCTGTGATTCCAAAAAATCATCTTTACTATTTCTCACACTCTCCCTTAAAGTGATTTTTTGGAAGCTACCCTAAGCTTGTCGTAGAAGAACTCAAGCGAAGCTTTGAACCGCGTCTTAGTAAACATCTTGGTAGTTTATGCGTGACTCCTCTTGCTTCTTCAAATGATGAATATTTCTCGTTAATGATTGGCCCTGCAAAGAGACAAGAATATGTATTGACAAATTTTTCATCTCTATAACGAGATAGCTTGGCAATAGTCCTCTTTGCCCTTTGAGAACCATATGAATCATCACCTTGCTGAGTTTTATCATGTTAGTTTCTCGAACTTCCCCTTTTTCTGAACTCCTCCATAACTTCATTGTCTAGAGACACACATGAGATGAAAAAGTCTGGAGTTCTAGGATTCCAGATTTTAGAAGTTACATTTTCTGAAACCGCTCCATAACACAAGGATATCTCATCTGTATTAGTCTCCTCGATTGATTTGATGATGATCGGATCATCAATTTTCTATGAAGCCTCAGTATTATAACAGGATCCACCACTAGATTTCTTTTTTAGCTTTTTAATCATATTGTATGTCTCTCCATCTGAAATTTGGGCTTTACTTTCAACTCCATCGTGTATTAGATCTTTAGCTTTTTCATCAACTTTTAATATTTGATCTGAGCCAACGACTGACCTGATCAGGGACTTCCACTGTAATGACCCTTCAGGTCATTTGTTGTGTTCTTGCTTATTTTCGCTGATAGAGCTTCTCCATAGTCGTCCCAAAGTCATTAGTCACTTGCTGGAACCGATAGTTCGATTACCTGACAGTTTGTTTGATTTTTAGAATCACTTTTCCAATTTGAAGTCTCTGTCAATTTCAAATGGCCGCCGAGCAAAAAATTCAGTAAAATGATTTCGGATGCAAATTTCAACTGCGCCAGCAGCTATGTAATATCGATTTTAGGATAGATAGACCCTTGGTTCGGATCCCACAGCATCCGAGCTCATTTCAACCCATTTGTCGAAAAGTCAAAAATCAAAAATCCAAATATATGAGTGTGGGACCCAAAATTGGCCTAAATGACTTTGGATGGAAAATCCGACTTCACCAATGCATCCGTTCCAAATTACCCATCCCAAATTGGGATGACACGTTGATTAAGAAAAATAATTAATAACATGGCTAGTTTACCATAGTGTCCTTATTAAATGATGTTTACATTTTAATTTGAAGAAAAAATAATTAATGCAAAGGGTAAAACATGGAAAAAATAATTGTCTCTTCTTGATTAATGAAAAATGACAAGTAAAATAGGAAATCAAATTAGAAAATTTGGAACGAATAATTTGAGACGGAGGGAGTAACAAGGAGGCCCGGATATCTAGGAACCATGAGGCCTGAATACTTACTAAGTTAGTAACAAAAGAGTATGTTCTTAAGTATGTATGTGGGAATCAATGTATTTCACTGGACTGATGCATATCTTGGTACTAGTTGATAGCTTGTCCATTCTCCTGTGTATCTTTTGGTTTTTCAAGAGCCATCCTTTAGTTAGTTGTGCACAACTCTTTTGAAGTTCGCCTTTGAGGTTTAAAAATAGAGATGTATTAGGTGATAACAAATACTCCATCCGTCCTATTTTTCTCGTCTCAAATTTCCTACTTTGGTGTTTCATTTTACTTGTCATTTTTTACTTATCAAGACAAGACAGTTTTTTTTCCATTATATCCTTAGTGTAATTGCTTACTTCTTGTTATTAGCATTCTTGAAAAATGTTTCATTTTACTTGTCCTTTTTTACTTATCAAGACAAGACAGTTTTTTCCCCATTATATCATTTGTGTAATTGCTTACTTCTTGTTATTAGCATTCTTGAAAAATGTTGCAAAGATGAGTATCATTAAGAGTATACCATTAAGAATATAAATGGTGTTTTGGTATTGATCATCCATCAATATTGGAACTAACAACAAGACACAATTAAGAGGGGCAAAATGGTAAAGTTACATTACCAATCATTGTTTTCTTAATAGTTGTGTCATCCCAATTTGGGACGGGTAAAATGGGACGGAGGGAATAGAATTATGCTACATTTGAGTTTTCACCAATACTCCCTCCGTTTCATATTAGTTGGTCCCAATAGACTTGACGCACCCATTAAGAAAATATTAATTAGGGGTCTATTTTATCAAATTAGTCTTATTAATTATGCTTTGAAAATATAAATTTGAATAAATACACTTTGTTTAGTCATTTAATGTCGAGGGTAGTATTGGAAGAACATAATAAAATTCTGTTGATTTCATTAAAAGGACAAATAAATTAAAATAAATATTTTTAGAAAGAGGACCAACTAAAACGAAACGAAGGAAGTACATATTAAATAAAAAATATACCCTTCAAATGGAGTGTCATTCGCATGAATGCCCCAATTTTGGGATTAAGTAATGATTAAATTTTCTTTCAACCAAAAAAAAAAATCAAAAATATACTTCTTCGTCCAACTTTACTTGTTCCGTACTAAAAATAACTGTTCAATTTTTCTTTATTAGTTTGAAAAACTAAGATATAATTAACAATTTGGCGTCTATTTTACCTTTGCTATTAACTAAAGTCAGTTCCAAATGCATTTCCCAAAAGAAATGAATTTTTATACTCAAAGGTTAAAATAGTAAAAGTTTTCTTCTATTTATTCCTCTTTAAGAAGTCAAATATGGCCAAATAAAGATGACGAAGGGATCACTCCAAATATCATATGAATTAAAATCAATCCACTTTTAAGTGCCAACAAACATACTCTAATTCATGTTTTGTCGTACTCCAATTTTTCAACATCTCATAGCAAACCTGACACATTTTGGACTGTTGTAACTTATGCCGTGTTCAGTATGAAGTACGTGAACAAAAGACCGTCCTGTAAGAATTGTCGCAGTGTCTTCATAGCAGTTTGATACAAGATTGGCTGCTGTAACTAGTACCTGTACATATAGCTACTTTCCTTGTGTGTAGGAGAATGGATATGGAAGTCATGGTTGTGGCGTTACATATGTTCCAACAATAATGCGTATTCATTCTGCAAATAATGGTGTTTTAGGGCATCATTGTGGATGTGGTTCTGAACATGTTTCAAACTTATCCTATCTTAGCTCCTTCCCCGGAAATTTGCACAACTTTTGCACCCCCTGCTCAGTTTAGCCCACCGGAGAAGCATGACGTGAAAAGGTATGTCTATGTTAACACCTCCCATCAAATGAAATTTTACTTCCCCACACATTATGATTAGAACTGATGAATTGCACATGATAGAAGCGATTCGATTAGAACTAATGAATTGCGCATGACAGAAGCTACAAAATTACCTCTTTAAACATAGATTGAAACATTGTGAAGACCACATACTACTATAGAAAACAAAGTAACAAGGTACTAAGAATGAAAGTCAAAATGAAATGGCATCAAGAGAAGATACTACTAATATATGTTTTAAACTAAATAAGGTTTGCGACAAGTTTGAAGATCTGACTTTGCTAAAGATCTGCACCTGGGATATCAATCCAATTAAGGCAGCCTACATGAACAATTGTCTGAAACTTAGACATCCCCTGAAACATAACTGTCCCGAAGACACCACTTTGAGGATCATATGAAACAAGATTTCTAATGCTGTACTCGAGCAAGAGCTTTCTGTTCACCAACAGTCATAGAACTTTCAATGGCTGAACATGTTGAAGGATAATAGAACTTCCAGTCGGTGTATAAGGCCCAATTATAAACTCTTTCACCCAAGACTCTTTCACATTGTATTCTCTCATTACCCAAATTTCTAATCCTAAAAGAGGCAAGGTTAGAGCAACAGCAAGACAGCCTCCAAGATCTGCTAGTTGAAACTGAACAATACTTGGGTTTACACCAAAATAGGCCTTTGGCACCTCATCAGCTAAATCAAAGGAAACAATAAGCTTATCATAACGTCCATTATACTTTTCAAATAGAGTCGGCCAATGCATCTTCCCGTTTAACATGATTCCTTGATAACTCGGATCAATCAGGTAAACAACTTCCCCAACACTTTTCCAACTGTTGGTACCAAGACCAAGTACATGAACACATGACGGTCCCCAGGGCCATCATGTACAACGTTGATCACCTTGAACTCATTGGTAGCAGGACTAAACCCAAATCCAAAAACCAAAAAATTTCCCCGAAGTCCAACTATAGGAGACATCTTTTTCCAGTCCCTTGTAAAAGGATAGAAAGCATTTGCCTAAACATAGAATGGCATATGCACAGTAGTCCTTGACAAGAACCAACCACTTCGAATTTTGACATAATGTGTCTAGTAAACGCAGCCATTTCGTTAACACCCCAAATCAGATTGTTGCATAGAGTCGGGAAAAGGGCTGCAGATTCTCCTCAAAACCCCTTCTTCCATACTGTGATCAGAAAATTCAAGAACGTAAAGCTGTGTATCTGTGTAAATAATAATGCAAGGATCATTCTTTACTACACGAGACAGGTGCAAATTCACAAACTCTGGATCATGTAACAAGTTGTAAAGTGATTTGCGAACAACCTTGAATTGAAGTAAAGATTTTACGGGAAGCCTTGCAGCTATGTCCAGGACAATTTCTGGAGGCAGGCGATCAAATCCATTTATGGGGGAAGCTTCATCAGATTGACAATTCTGATGCTTGGTTTGTGTGTCCATTGCACATCCAAAAAATAGGTACACAAAAGAAGTAGGAGACCTGGATGTTTTACAGTCGGTAAGTAAAATGATGCGTAGTACTAGTTGGTAACTTTGCCTTTCTCCTAAATGTCTTTTAGCTTTTCAAGAACTATCTTGTAGGAACTTGTAATGCATTTACTGATTAATTTGTTACTCCCCTTTGTTTGGTTTTAGTTGAACTTTTATCTAAAAATATTTGTTTTAATTTAGTTGTTTCTTTAATGAAATTAGAAGGATTTTATTATATTGTTTCAATACTATCTTTATTATTAAATGACTAAGCAAAGTGTATATATTCAAATCTATATTTTTAAAGCATAATTAATAAAACTAATTTAATAAAAAATAAACCTCTAATAAATATTTTTTTAAAGGGACTATCAAGTCAACAAGGATCAACTAAGGGAATACTACTTAACTGTGAAGACTTTTGAAGTTCTCTTTTGAGTATTAAATTCTCTTAACTTATACTCCCTCTTTTGAAGTTCTCTTAACTTATACTCCCTCTTTCCATATTAATTGGTTACTCCCTCCATTTCAAAAAGAATAATTTAGTTTGACTTGACACGAAATTTAAGGAAATAAGATGACTTTTGAATCTTGTGGTCTTAAATTAAAGATACGTGAAATGTACCAAAACGTCCTTCAATCTTGTGGTCTTAAACATGCTACATAGAAAGTTAAAATTTAAAAGTTGCTAAAAAAGGAAGGGATCATTCTTTTTTAAACGAACTAAAAAAAAAGTAGGTCATTCTTTTTTAAACGGAGGGAGTATGTTTTTTATATGTATGCTAATAAATCTCAAATAAGAAGTTAGTTTTACTAATTCATTCTTTAAAATTATTTTTGGAAGCTTTACAAGTAAGTGTGAACACTTTTTAAAAAATTAATTGCAAGGTTAACATAAAAAAAATTAATTAATATTTTCTTGATTTAATAAGATGGACGACTAATATGAAACAATTATTTTTAGTAAGATGACCAATTAATTTGAAATTAAGAGAGTACAAATATCAATTATGTGGATTTCTAAATCGTAAATCAAACATGTATTAACTTTATACATCAGTTACTTACCTCCTAACTAACTACTAAATGTCAGGGGTGGATCCACATATATTTATGGGGTGCTGCAGCACCCACTAAACTCGACTCAGAATAGGTAAAATTACATAGAAAATATATGAAAATAGGTATATAATATATAAAAGCATCCATTAAAATAAAAGTTGGTTGGGTACATTGATATTTAGGTTGATTTTAAGGTTCTCCACTGGAAGGGATGCTCAGGGTTCGAACCTCATTGAGATAAATTTTTATTTTTCCAGTTTTTAAATTTTTTAAGCACTCACTATTCTTAAATCCTGGATCTGTCACTGCTAAATGTGATATTAAATATGCGAAATTTAATAGGTACATAGCCCATAGCCATCTACCAAATGATCCCTTAGTGACTACTTTGTTAGTTGTGCATTAGACTTTTGAAGTTCGCTTGTGAGTAATCCCTCTATATGAAAATAAGTACTCCCTCTAGTTCATATTAAGTGGATTTTTGGAGTAATACAATACTTTCCATTACTATCTATTGTTGCTTCAAAAAAATATTCTACAACATAATTTAAACAATATTTTTCATTACTATCCTTTTGATTATTCTTAAACTATTCTTAAAATCACTACTAGAAATTAGCCCTATGACAACGGTTCAAAAACCATTGCGATATATAAAAAAACCGTTGCGAGAGATCTACTGCAACGGTTAGGCAGGCGTTGCATATGTGAGCATTGGGATAGGTCTATCACAACGATTATTGCAACAGTTACGACAACCGTTGCAATAGATGGACCTATTGCAACGATTTTTCTAATCTCCTATTGCGACACTTTGTTTTGTCTATTGCAACGATGGAAAAACGTTCAATAACCCTATTGCAATAATTTTCAGATATCTACTGCAACACTTATTTGGTCTTTTGCAACGACTTTTAACTATCTATTGCAACGCTTTTTGACACCTATTGCAACGATGTATATATACATATTATGTTAATTCAATTATATATATACACACATCACAACAAAATCTTTCATTAATACAATAATCCAAATTAAAATCATATGCAACTATATAAATTAGTATTTACATATATAATAAATTATAATACACATCTCAAAAGAAATCTTTACAACAAGCTAGTAATCTAAATCCAAAAGCTGACTTGAACCTTCTCGTAACCTTCTCCACTGAACAACAGCACCAGAAGTATCCATGCCTCCTGCAAAATACTGCGTTAATGCTTCGTATGCTCCAAACATAACAGAATTTCCTGGTACTTCTCGTGCAACGCAATCTGCATTTTTTGAGTTTAGTCGGGCAGGCAAGAAATGATGCAACAGTTCCAACAATAATGGCTATTCGTATGGGCAAACACTGTGGAAGGCCCTACTGCAGTTGTTATTTTCACATATACAATCAGTGCTACTTCAACTTCTATCACTAAGTTCTTCATCTAGATTGACATCACCAAGTCGATGCCAACCACAGGTTTCTGCTATATTGGTGAATAATTGTCTCAGGTAAACAAGGATTAGTATAAGAATCACTTAATGTACTCTAAAAACTACGAATTTTAAAGAACAAGCAATAATATCCAACAAGCTCTAAACACGTTCTACATACAAGTTGAAGAATTTTAACGTCACGTTGGTTACATTAGGATGGTCGAGTTTATGCCACACTGAAACTTCTTGAGTAAACGCTGCCCGTAGTGATGCTATTTCAGCTTTCGTCCTGTGGCCCTCTTCCTCCAATCCAGTAATTTAACTGAGTATCACAAAATAACTCACATGTAAACTAAACGTTGCAGAATAAAAAGCTAGAAAGCATTGCATTAATTGGAGAAACAGTATTACGTTCCATCTGGTGAGGTCAGGTAATACATATGGAAAGCATGGCCTACAAAGTATTCTTCTGGGACACCAACTGTCTCAACTTGTTGCACGGGATCTTGTATTAGTTGTACCTGATAGAATATTCGTGAGGATAACTAGAATATTTTCTGCTAGGGATCTGAGAATATATACTATACCTTTTAAAATGCAAGTTATACAGAAGAAATCAATTTCAAGGCTTGACAGCAAATTGAATCTCTAATATATGCTCCAACTCCATTTTAATATTAATCTTTATATCATTCATTTGTCATTCTCTTTTCCTCCTAAAAACTCGAAGAAGGCTGAAAATATATTAGACTTTATCTTTCGTATCATTCTCCACTAAATCATAGAAAGTAGTCTCAAAAAACATTCTAGTCTAAAGTACTGCATAGACAAAATATTACTCCAAATATAGTACCTGAGCATCTCTAAGAGGTCTGTCAGAGGACTCTGCCGCAGCATATCTTTTATCAACATAGACGGTCTTTATAAAGTCCCTTACTTTATCAACATTGCTGATGAGAAAAGAAAGTTACAATTTTGTATCTTGAATTTTTAAATTCACCAGGAACCTAGTAGTCTACTAACAATAACTTGCTAATCTTGTACCTGTTATTAAGAAGCTGCTGACTTTGTGGGTCCCAACTTTTTAAATATATCTCTCTAGCCCGCTGAAAAAATAAAGACAGGACAAGAGACTCTTAATCTCAAAGTGAAGAATGCACTTCTTTTACCTTAACTTTTGATCGGTTAAGAGTACAAGATTTTCACCTGATTATCACCCTTTTGAAGAGCTTCCACTTCTTGGGAAGTAACTTAGCCATGGAAAATGACTTCACACGGTGAGTAAACTCACGACTGCAAGACGAATAAGATGAATACATTTTAACATCCTGGCGTACAGAATTTCAAGCTTAGGAGCATAATAGAAAACTGTAATACCCCACAAAATCGCGTGTCAAATTCAGCTCGTAAAGCTCCATGAAAGATCCCAAGACTTAGAAAAATTTTGCTAAGTGTTCAAGATTCAACACTTAGTCTTATTTTAGACCTCCAAACTTCGGGAATTTATTTGGCGACCTTCCCGACATCCGTTTTTCAATTTTCAAGTTGTGTTACAATCGGGAAAGCTCGTAGTATATCCCGGGTGAATTTCGGAATTTTTGGAGTAGAGTAAGGTCACGTTTGGGTGCCCAAAATAGAAGCCCCGGGAGATTAGCCCGTGCCGCCTGCTAACTCCAATGCTTGCCCAGTTTTTTCTCAGCATTTCAGGGTCCACTTCAAATGATCATAACTCCTTGTATATAATGAACTGTGAGAGCTGCTATATATCAAATGAAAGCTATGAGAGTATTCTTTCCAATGAAATTAGTTTCATCCAATTTGGACATCTTATTAAAAAGTTATGATCAATTTACTTCAGCCTGTCAGACTGTCAGACAGTCAACAGAGGGACAGCTGCGTCTTTTTCTCTTTTTTTAAGGGCATTTTGGTCATCACCCACCCCATATATACCCATAAACACGAAATTAACCCCATTTTTAACCAAAATACACTCTTTTCTTCCATTTTCTCTCAAGAACAAGAAGATGGTTTTCAATTGGGGATTTAATTTCAAGAATCTTTCCATCAATCTTCCAAGAATCACGAACTAAGGTATGCCTTCCAAGAATCACGAACTAAGGTATGCGTGTGTTGATTTATGGATTCCTTTCATCCATAAAGCTCAAAAAAATCATCTTCTAAATTATGTATTATGATATTTATGATGTTGATGGTTGATGATCATGTTGTTGAAATTTGATGATGCCCAAGATGGGATCTTAGTATGTTTTTATGAAACTATGGTGGTATATGATGTATAAACATGTGAAATTGGTGGTTGAATACTTGCAATCTTGATGAATCCACCTATGCTAAAGATTTGCATGTAAGGTGTTTGTGAAAATGCCTAAGAGACAAGAAACCATGCTTTTATGACATAATAGGTCCTAAATGACTAGTCCATGTTCTATGCTTATGTTCAACATGATTTCCATGCAAATTGTTACGCATTGTTGTTGTAATATGGAATGCTCATGAAATTGAATTTATGCAAGTATTTACATGTTATATGCATTCCCTTTTCATGACCAAGAATATGATAGCCATGTGTAGTATGAAATCCCCTACTTATGATATTGTGAATTGTGGACTCTATTCATATGATCAAGTCAATCATGTGTGTCAGTTTCCTTCCATCGAGTCCTGGGGGTACTTGTACCCGAAAAATATAGCTGTGTGCCTAGAGCCATGTCATGTTGTCACGATATCCTCAGTCAATCATGTGACTCAGGAAATCTCAGTAATCTCATGAACTCAGTCAGTTACCAGGCATCAGTAGTAATTCCGTCAGTCAATGGAAATTCAGTAAACTCAGTACCAGTCCAGTTCTACTCAATACTCAGTAACTTTAGTTCTCTCAGTCAGTCCTCAGATCTCAATAGAATTCCGTCATTCAACGGAACTCATAAAATTTAGCTTAGCTCAGCTAAGCAACACTATCAGTCCAGTTAATCAGTTCAGTCAGTCATGCTCAGTAACTATTCAGATGGGAGTAGAAGTTAGCACCGAGTAATCCCAAGGATGGGAACACACACTGTCAGATGAGGGTGTGATTCTTAGCAGTCATCCTTGCGTTACAGAACTATGTAGCCAGCATAGGTTGAGACATCAACACTGCCAGCTTGAGGGTTGATGAGGCGGACATCCGCCGTTCACTTTTGGGGACACTGCCAGATTTGAGGGTCACTCACAGCTTGTCTTTACCCGTGGCACGGTATTGACACCCTTCCAATCAGGGCAAGGATTGGACCCCAGTTCAGCTACATTAGCATACATGGGGCATGTTGGTTAAACTACTACCTCACACAGTTTCAGTCATTCAGTCTCAGTAAAAGAACTCAGATAGTTCTTCAGAATATCAGGACTGTCAGATACAGTCAACTCAGATATAGTACGGAACTCAGATAGTTCCATCAGATTTAGGGCTGTCAGCTACAGTCACCCATGTTATCAGTATCCAGTAACAAGGCTATCAGATATAGACACTCATGTTATCAGCTATCAGAAATCATTTGCCAGTCATATTAGATTTCAATAAACTCATGCTATCAGTACTCAATTTCAGGACTGTCAGATACAGTCAATTAGACCGGTCCTTCATAATCAGGACTGCCAGAAACAATCATTACTTTATCAATAATAAAGTATCAGTCTCCTAGTATTCAGTAATACAGTATCAGTTCCTCACTTATTAGTGATTCACAGATCAATATCAGTAAACGCAGTCATTTAGTATCTCGGAACTGGTAAACTCATATTGTCAGTATTCAGACTCAATAGTCAGTATCGTCACGAGTTCAGTAACAGTTACTTATCTATGTATGTGTTCTCATGTTCATATCAGTCAACATTGTTCATGCATACAAACCCTTTGCATTTAGTCTACCTCACTCGTATACTCAGTACTCTAAGTTGTACTGACGCATTCGCGCTATGGTGTTTTCTTTTATGTTACACCATAGGTTCAGATACACGATTTCCAGACCAGCAGTAGCAGTAGCACCTCAGCTGTTAGAGTTCCAGCAATGAGTCCTCGTCTCTCGAGGGCATGATCATTACTTATGTTATGGTTTATTTCAGTTCAGTTTTGCTAGTCAGAGTTAGTTGGGTACATGTCCCATCAACTCCCTATTCAGACAGTTATGTTAGAGGCTTTTCAGACTAGTATATTCAAACTTCAGATAGTATTACAGTTGTTTTGGGTATTCTATACCCCACTCTCATGTTATGATTATTCCGTTTTGAACCTTATGACCTTACAGTATTATGTATTCCGCATTTATGTTCTATATTATGCAGTGTACAGGTACAGATATCAGCCATGGGTTAGCTTGTGGTCCCTCGGGGTCATGGGCATCGTGTAGGGTTCCGGTTCAGCAAATCGAGGCGTTACAAACTTGGTATCAGAGACTCAGGTTCAACAGTGTCCTAGGAAGTCTGAAAGCCGCATTTAGTAGAGTCTTGTACATACGCGTGTTGTGCACCACACTTGTGTGCAGGAGGCTATGAGGTGTTTAAGAAACAGTTTCCCTTCTTTCATGTCTCAGATCGTGCTAAAGAAAGGTTTTCTAAGAAAACTCATGTAGATTCTCATCATGCTCCACGATGTCAACTCCACCTTACTTTCAAGGTAACAGAAACAGTGAACTCAAGGTCCTAAAGATAGGGCTTTCTCAGACAGTCCCTACCGTCAGTTATGGGATTGGCTATAGACTCGACAATGCCCTATCAGTCCAGTTTTGTTCCAAAGTTATACAGATTTCCTTCATGATCATGAGAACTCCTTCTCGCACCCAAATCTAGATATGCCATCAGATCCCTTCTCAGAATTCTATGATAGCATAGACCTAGAGTTAGAAGCTTGAACTCAAAAGCTTAGCAGTAGTAGAGTTGGGATAGTATTATTTAGATTTATCAGATCATGTATTCATGGGGATAGTTATACCCATCAGTAGGCTTGAACAGTGCAAGCAAGAATGTAAGTCTATTGACTTGAAATTAGGTATGAAAGTGTGCTTGTGATGTTAGTAGTATATGAGGAAACTGCAGCAGATGATGTGTTTAGTTAGACAGGAAGGTGTCGAACAGAATGTAAGTATGTGATAGTAGATCAAGTAACCAAGTCAGGCTCTCAAATTCCAGTGATAGTGCCAGTATGAATAGAAAGCAGTAAGTGTGGACGATTCCCGACCCATTCTCATCTCAGTGCAGAGTTTTGCACCTCAGCTATCACGAAACCCACTCAGGAGTTGCATGTTAACTCTATGGTCACGAACCATGCTCATTTATTTTTTCCCATAAATCATGTATGATTTCTGTTCCCAGCATAAGGAGTCCCAGTTTACTCCGCAGTACGAATCATGTTTCATGAACACAACTTACTTTCACGCACTTTCCACGGGATCATGTGCGCCTTCAGTTCCCAACATAAGGGGTTCAGTTCCAGCTCCCTCAGTGTTACGAATCATGTCCCATGAATGCAGAAACTTCAAACTCAGGTCATGCAGCTCATGACTCATGTACACATGTCACGCTTTACAATATACTCAATTTCCATGACTCATGCTTTGCCCCTATAGATCAGATAAATTCAGACTATGTTATGTATACTCTCAGTTCATACCTTCTTGGTAAAAAAAGACATGTTGTTGATATTCTATTTCTCAAAGTTTCAATCATGTTTCAAGATCAGCTAGTATCCATTCATACTTCAGGTCCTCCTGATTTAATCCTTCTGAAACCTCTCCTTGTGAAACAGTGTAGTGATAAGCAGTTGCTTAGATGAAGGAGAGTAAATGTTTCATGTTAAGAAAAGATTGTTGCATGCTTGTTTTACACGAGGGTGTAGTTATGCAGATAGGCTTGAACGTCATGTTAGTATGCAAGAAATTGGCTAACAAAGGGTTGTACTTAGAAGTTGTGAAAGTGCAGAGTATGATTGTACGTTCAGATCCTTGACTTATGTCAGGACCCCTCACGTAACTATCAACAATTCAGTTACCAGTTACTCAGCTATCAGTGCTTCAGTATCTCAATCTATAGAATTCTTAGTCCTCGTGATCCATGTTACGCTCCTAACGATCACATAAATTCATAATATGTCATGCATACTCTCAATTTAGATTCCTCGGTGAATCCATAGGGTCAATGTTCCATCCCCCAGTCCTCAGATACAGCGTCAGCTCAGTAATCAATATTCAGTAAAGGACTCGGACGGTCCTACAAGACTATGACTATCAGTAATCAGTTACTCATCCATCAAGATTCAGTACTTCAGTATCAGTCTAAACTTCAGTTATCAGTATTCAATTATTCGAACCCAACACCAATATGGGTTCCAGTTATAGCATTAGTTAAGATGTCAGCTTCAGATCAGTGCTCAGCTCAGAAACTCAGTTTGGTTTCAAACTTGCTTGACCACAGCATACAGTTATCAGCTACTCAGTTATAGGTATTTCTATACCTCAGTTTATGGAATGTTTCCAACTCATGTAATGCGCTTGGTCCTGCATTTTCAAACAATATAGCTTTCAAGAAATCTATGTTCAGTTACCTCATGTTACTCCGTCAGTCCCTTCTTATACCTATGATACTCTATGGCCTCAGCCTAGCTATTCAGATTAAGTACAATTCAGTTTTCCATACCCAGTATTCAGCTATCAGTCCTTTAGTTAATCAGATAAGTTAGTGTATTTATGCACTCGTGTTCAGCTCAGTTCATGCATCATGTCACAGTTTCAGATCTCAGATATTCAGTCACGACTCAATTCGTAAGTGCCTTGTGCATCACCTCAGTTTTCCTCAGTATCTCAGTCAAGTCAGCATTCTTCAAGGGACATAGTGTCCCAAGGGGGAGATACACTATAGCCCCCGAGCTTTCATGATTTAGACATGTCATTTTCTTTGATAAATCTATCTTGGAGGAAGGGTTACTTATGAGCCGACCTTCTAACTCCAAAACTCAGCAGTAAGCCTTGTACTCAATGGCTCAGTTTAATCCACGATATGATACTCCATCCATGTCATGCATTACAGACTCAGTTCAGTTCATGTATCATGTTCCAGGCTCAGTTACGTCCTCATGTTCCCGCTCTTGCATATTAAGTAATTGATCTCAAAACTCATTAGTGTTTTCAATTCAAGGTAACAGTCTTTCTTGAACTTACTCGTTCTCATGTTCAGATTTTAGTACCAAACTTGGTATTTAGTTCCATACCCAGTTTTCAGTTCAAACTTGGTATCTTTTACCATTGCATGTTCAGTCGCATGTTCATGAGCCAGTTCAGTTATATATTCACATATCAGATATGAGTGATCAGCTTATCAGTGCTTTCAGTCATGCATTCACGTATCATGTCGGACATATAATCATGCATCAGATATGCATGGATTCAGCTTGTCAGTTATGCATTAGATATGCATTCTCATTTTGAGAAACTCAGTTCATCAGATCACGCAGTCCTTCATTCATAAACCAGTATAATATGCTCAGCTTTCAGTCATGTCAGTCATGAACTCATGTCTCAGTAGTGAATGTCTTGTACGTACTCCAGTTTATCATTTTTCCCTCTCTCAGTCAGTCTTATTCGAGGACGAATGTTCCCAAGGGGGAGATATTGTAATACCCCAAAAAATCGTGTGTGAAATTCAGCTCGTAAAGCTCCATGAAAGATCCCAAGACTTAGAAAAATTTTGCTAAGCGTTCAAGATTCAACACTTAGTCTTATTTTAGTCCTCCAAACTTCGGGGATTTATTTGGCGACCTTCCCGACATTCGTTTTTCAATTTTCAAGTTGCGTTACGATCGGGAAAGCTCGTAGTATATCCCGGGTGAGTTTAGAAATTTTTGGAGTAGCGTAAGGGCATGTTTGGGTGCCCAAAACAGAAGCCCCGAGTGATTAGCCCGCGCCGCCTGCTAACTCCAGTGCTTGCCCAGTTTTTTTTCAGCATTTCAGGGTCAACTTCAAATGATCATAACTCCCTGTATATAATGAACTGTGAGAGATGCTATATATCAAATGAAAGCTATGAGAGTAATCTTTCCAATTCAATTGGTTTCATCCAATTTGGGCATCTGAGTAAAAAGTTATGATCAATTTACTTCAGCCTGTCAGACAGTCAACAGAGGGACAGCTGCATCTTTTTCTCTTTTCTTAAGGGCATTTTGGTCATCTCCCACCCCATATATACCCATAAACACAGAATTAACCCCATTTTCAACCAAAATACACTCTTTTCTTCCATTTTCTCTCAAGAACAAGAATATGGTTTTCAATTGGAGATTTAATTTCAAGAATCTTTCCATCAATCTTCCAAGAATCACAAACTAAGGTATGCGTGTGTTGATTTATGGATTCCTTTCATCCATAAAGCTCAAAAAAATCATCTTCTAAATTATGTATTATGATATTTATGATGTTGATGGTTGATGATCATGTTGTTGAAATTTGATGATGCCCAAGATGGGATCTTAGTATGTTTGTATGAAACTATGGTGGTATATGATGTATAAACATGTGAAATTGGTGGTTGAATACTTGTAATCTTGATGAATCCACCTATGCTAAAGATTTGCATGTAAGGTGTTTGTGAAAATACCTAAGAGACAAGAAATCATGCTTTTATGACATAATAAGTCCTAAATGACTAGTCCATGTTCTATGCTTATGTTCAACATGATTTCTATGCAAATTGTTATGCATTGTTGTTGTAATATGGAATGCTCATGAAATTGAATTTATGCAAGTATTTACATGTTATATGCATTCCCTTTTCATGACCAAGAATATGATAGTCATGTGTAGTATGAAATCCCCTACTTATGATATTGTGAATTGTGGACTCTATTCTTATGATCAAGTCAGTCATGTGTGTCAGTTTCCTTCCATCGAGTCCTGGGGGTACTTGTACCCGAAAAATATAGTTGTGCGCCTAGAGCCATGTCATGTTGTCACGATATCCTCAGTCAAGTCGTGCTCAGTAGAATTCAGTCAGTCATGTGACTCAGAAAATCTCAGTAATCTCATGAACTCAGTCAGTTACCAGACATCGAAAATTCAGTAAACTCAGTACCAGTCCAGTTCTACTCAGTACTCACTAACTTCAGTTCTCTCAGTCAGTCCTCAAATCTCAGTAGTATTCCGTCAATCAACAGAACTCATTAAATTTAGCTTAGCTCAGCTAAGCAACACTATCAGTCCAGTTAATCAGTTCAGTCAGTCATGCTCAGTGTCTATTCAGATGGGAGTAGAAGTTAGCACCGAGTGAACCCAAGGATGGGAACACACACTGTCAGATGAGGGTGTGATTCTTAGCAGTCATCCTTGCGTTCCAGAACTATGTAGCCAGCATAGGTTGAGACATCAACACTGCCAGCTTGAGGGTTGATGAGACGGACATTCGCCGTTCTTTTTTGGGGACACTGCCAGATTTGAGGGTCACTCACAGCTTGTCTTTACCCGTGGCACGGTATTGACACCCTTCCAATCAGGGCAAGGATTGGACCGCAGTTCAGCTACATTAGCATACATGGGGCATGTCGGTGAAACTACTACCTCACACAGTTTCAGTCATTCAGTCTCGGTATAGAACTCAGATAGTTCTTCAGAATATCAGGACTGTCAGATACAGTCAACTCAGATATAGTACGGAACTCAGATAGTTCCATCAAATTTAGGGTTGTCAGCTACAGTCACCCATGTTATCAGTATCTAGTATCAAGGCTATCAGATATAGTCACTCATGTTATCAACTATATCAGTTATCAGAAATCATTTGCCAGTCATATTAGATTTCAGTAAACTCATGCTATCAGTACTCAGTTTCAGGACTGTCAGATACAGTCAATTAGACCAGTCCTTCATAATCAGGACTGCCAGAAACAATCATTCCTTTATCAGTAATAAAGTATCAGTCTCCTAGTATTCAGTAATACAGTATCAGTTCCTCACTTATTAGTGATTCACAGATCAATATCAGTAAACGCAGTCATTTAGTATCTCGGAACCGGTAAACTCATGTTGTCAGTATTAAGACTCAATAGTCAGTATCGTCACAAGTTCAGTAGCAGTTACTTATGTGTGTATGTGTTCTCACGTTCATATCAGTCAGCATTGTTCATGCATACAAACCCTTTGCATTTAGCCTACCTCACTCGTATACTCAGTACTCTCAGTTGTACTGACGCATTCGCGCTATGGTGCTTTCTTTTATGTTACACCATAGGTTCAGATACACGAGTTCCAGACCAGCAGTAGCAGTAGCATCTCAGCTGTCAGAGTTCCAGCAGTGAGTCCTCGTCTCTCGAGGGCATGATCATTACTTATGTTATGGTTTATTTCAGTTCAGTTTTGCTAGTCGGAGTTAGTTGGGGACATGTCCCATCAACTCCCTATTCAGACAGTCATGTTAGAGGCTTTTCAGACTAGTATGTTCAGACTTCAGATAGTATTACAGTTGTTTTGGATATTCTATACCCCACTCTCATGTTATGATTATTCCGTTTTGAACCTTATGGCCTTAGAGTATTACGTATTCCGCATTTATGTTCTATATTATGCAGTGTACAGGTACAGATATCAGCCATGGGTTAGCTTGTGGTTCCTCGGGGTCATGGGCACCGTGTAGCGTTCCGGTTCAGCAAATCGAGGCGTTACAAAAATATCACAAACAGACACGAGGGCAACTTAAAATTTTAATTCACCAATATTTTTATTTAAACAATGCTTAGGCAATAAATTTAGATGAACATCACTTATCTGTTGCACCTCACATGCTAGTTAAAAATTAAAACAAGGACGAACATTTTCTTATCACAAAATCCCAAACCATCTTTTTCAGAACATTATTCCAATAGATTTCAGGAAGATTGACTACTGACGCAACTAAAATAAGCTACTTAGATGCACATGTAACAGGTCAAGTTTTGGCCAATACAATGCAACAACTACATTAGAAGTGCTAATGCATTTTCAAATTTTGATAAGGAGAAAAAAATTCTTGAATATCCCCGGAAGCTTTAAAGTAGAGAAATTGTACAGCTTAGCCATGTAGAGGAGAAACACCCCCCTCAATCACTAAGCTTGTTAGCCTCATAGCTGATAACTCAAACCAAGTTCCCATACACGTACATTGCAACTAAAAATGTAAAAAGCATGCAAAATGATAGTACTTACTGTATTCCGCTGCATATCATGCAAACAAAGGTCCAAAAGTTTGTGCACACATACTGCAGACCCTGCACATCCTAATAGATGCGATTATTGAATGATTCAATATGAAAATGAGCCAAATTATTGACTAAAATATCAAACACAGAGAATATCCAGATTGGTGAAATTGGCTTTCTACTGTTCATATCAAGGAACTACTCCCTCTGATCCCTTTCTCCTGTCATAATAGTTTCAAATATTTGCCACTTCAGAACACTGAAAAGTCATTATTTATTTTCAATTTTATTCTTACTACTCCCAGAAGGAATATAGTCATTAATTACACATTTAAGAAAGATATAAGAGTCAAATAGCCCTTATAACTAATGTTATCACTTATCAAATGGTTTTCTTTCTGAAGATGCAGTGAGTACAAACGAGAATGTGTGGGCTCCTCTATCAAAAGGTTTTCTTAATGGGTTTTCCAAAACCTCAAAGGTAGATAAAATGACCAAATTAGTAACTCATTCCAGTTTCTTGTTTAAGTTATAGTGCGCATTTCCTAATGTAAATACCAACATGAAGCAAATAATACGAGAATAATTGTAAGAGCCAAAACAACATGGTGCATACGTACAGCCTACCAAACTACTAGGAAATTGATAAGACTGCAAGCCGAAGTTACATATCGATAAGCAAATGAAAATTATATCAAGCGATCAGCACCTATCCAAAATTAGTTGGGGTTGACTTGATTATATGAACCCTGTATACAAGTCAAAATCAGACAAAGAAAGTAAGATGACATATATTATATTGAAACAAACTTATTATGTTGTTGTTGTAGATAAACAATGTTGGGACAAACCTTTGGAAGCCCACTATGGAATATACTGCCGAACATTATGCACATATGATGGCGACAAATTTAGAATCATCATTCCATATGAGTCAACTTGCTCATCCTCTTCTTAAATCATCTGGAGCTGGAACTATTGTCTTCATCTCTTCTGTTTCTGGTCTTGTTCACCACTCTGGTACTTCTATTTATGGAGCAACAAAAGATACTCTTACATATCACATATCTATCCTTTAAAAACATTGAACAAATTAAGGAAAAAGTAAATAATATAATACAAAGATCGTGTTCCACTAATCTTATTATAAGCTGATTAAACCAACTTATAAACAATATATTTAGCTTATCTACTCATTTGGTAATTACTAAATTGCTTATATCAATTTATACTCAGTACTTTAGTCATTTCAGCAAAAGAACAGTTTATCATCAGTATTTACAACACTAATTAACGCTTATTAGCAACAGTTTCAACACTTCTATGCAAATAATCGCTTATTTATAAAAACAGATCGAACACTTGAAATGGTTTTCACCACTTAAAAAGTTAATAAGCAGTTTACAGGCTCTCAGACTTGTTATTAGGCATAAATTCATGGGGATTTAATTCTACCCAATAGATAATACAGAAAAGTACCACTTACTATTACGATTCAGCTACGAGATCTAGCTGCTCTGCTAATTTCTATATGTCTGCTATAGAGCGCCGGTCAGAATGTCGGTCGGAGCGTAGGTCGGAGCGTCGGTCGGAGAATCAGTGGGCAGTCCGCGCAAAGGGCACTCACAGTGGGTGTTGACAACTGATGATATGGAGAAGCGGTCGAAGCAGCGGTCGGAGCGTAGGGCGGAGCGCCAATCGGAGAATCAGTGGGGAGTCGGCGGGCACTCACAGTGGGTGTTACAATTGATGATATGAGAGTGATGAGTAAAGTTGAGGGTTTTCTACATAATATATTTTTTTATTTTTTTATTATATTTATAAAAATTTTGGTGGATTTTATGAAAAAATAGTGAGGAAAAATGAAAACCGATGCAATAGATTTTTTTTTTCTAAAAATGTGTTGCCATAGGTGACTTTATGGCTATTATTCCTTTGTGGTTATTTTTCTGATGTATTTGACTCTTGGATTGTATTAGTAGTTCTTACACTATTGACACCTGATTTTGGGCATGATTGGTATTTTAGACAAGTTCTTTCTGCATTGTTATGATTATTTATATGGTTCGGCTTCATTCTAGAAGTCTTACCTTGGGGTATTTCTATCTTTTTCTCTATTCGTATCAGTTTGAGTGATAGACTTACTTGTCAAGGTACGCAACGACAAGTGCCATCATAACCCTCGTTTTTGGGTCATAACAAATTGGTATCAGAGCTGTCAGGTTTCACTGGTCTCAACGGTGTAAACAGGATGTCTAATAGAGTCTCGCGGATCGGTACGTAGACGTTCGTATCTATCTTCGAGAGGCTATAGGACGTCTTTAGGAAACTTTCCTCATTTTATTCCTTATCGTGCTAATTCTTTCATACCCTGTATTCTGAGTTGTGTTTCACTCTTTCTATGCGAATGCAGTTGCTTATACCTCTTATCAGTTTAGAGATGCAGCAAGAGATTATTGGATATCATTTGTTTGGTTGTAGGCCTGTTAATGCTCCTGAGTTGTCATGGGATCAGTTTGTTGATGCTTTTCTGGAGTGATTTGTTCCTTTTAGTTTGAGAGATCGTATGTGGGACGAGTTTGATCATATGAAGCAGGGCTCCATGACAGTTTTTGAGTATAAGGCATGCTTCCACGCCCTGTCCAGATATGAGTTTGAGAAGATTCAAAAGTTTGTGAAAGGTTTGGTTGTCTCCCTTCAGTTGGCTACATCTCAGATGGTTGTGTTTGATGGTTCTTTTCAGAGTATTGTGGATCATATTAAGGTGATAGGGGGTATTATTAGTTCATCTCAAGGAGGCGCCAAGAGGGTGCGTCGTTTTGGTGAGTTTAAAAGTCAGACCTCTCGAGGCAGAAATTTTAGAGGTTCTCGAGGATACCATGGTAGGCCAGTGCAGGCGGCATTACAGAGTTTGGGTGGTGGACCTTCTAGTTCAGCAGTACAGGGTGGTCGTTCGGGTCTAGTTGTATCTTCTCCTATTGAGACTGGTCGTAGAGGTTGCTATGTATGTGATGAGGTTGGTCATGTGGTTAAGGACTATTCTTGCCATGTATTTAGAGTTATTCCCATTTCAGCTGTGAGAGGTAGGTGTTCTACTAAAGGTGCAAGAGGTAGAGATGGTAGAGCACGTGTTGGTGGTTGTGGGGCTACTCATCCAGTTGGTAGTCACAAATAGTGTTACGCTATATCAGTCAAATCTGAGATGGAGGCTTTAGATATTATGATTATAGGTATCCTCCTCGTTTGTTTTAGACATGCATCTGCATTATTTGATCCTGAATCGACTTTCTCCTATGTGGCTGCGTATTTTTCTTGGGGTTTTGATTCTGGTAGTGAGCCTTCTGCCATACCTATTTGTGTATCTACCCCGGTAGGTGATTCTTTAGTGGTGGATCAGGCGTACTGATCTTGTGTTGTGACTTTTGCCGAGCGTGAGACTTTGGTAGACTTGCTCATGTTAGATATGGTCGATTTTGGTGTTATTTTGGGTATGGATTGGTTGGCTTCTTATCATGTTGCCTTAGATTATTTTACTAAGATTGTGACTTTAGCTTTAGCGAGCGTGCCAAGAATGGCTTGGGGGGGTACACTCTATTCGGGTCCTAAAAGGATTATATCTTATGTTCAGGCTCGTAAATTGGTTGAAAGGGGATGTTTATCTTAGTTGGCTTATATTCGTGACACAAGTGTTGTTTTGCCTCCTTCCTTGGATTCTGTTTGTGTTGTTCGTGAGTTTATGGATGTGTTCCTTACAGACTTGCCTGGTATGTCTCCAGATTGAGATAATGTTTTCGCCATTGATGTTGCGTCGGGCACCAAGCCTATTTATATTTTCTCCTTATAGGATGGCCCCAACAGAGTTGAAGGAACTGAAGGATCAGTTATAGGAGTTGTTAGATAAGGGATTTATTCGACCTAGTGTTTTACCTTGGGGGTGCGTCTGTCTTGTTTGTAAAGAAAAAGAATGGGTCTATGGGGATGTGTTTGACTATCGGAAGTTGAATAAGGTGATGGTTAAGAATAGGTATCCTCTTACTCGCAATGATGATTTGTTTGATCAGCTTCAGGGTGTTGCGGTGTTTTTGAAGATTAATTTGCGGTTCGGTTATCAGTAGTTGAGGATTAGGGCTTTGGATATTCCGAAAATAGCTTTTCAGACTCGATATGGTCATTATGAGTTCTTGGTCATGTCTTTTGGGTTGATCAATTCCCCTGCCGTGTTTGTGGAGTTGATGAACTGGGTGTTTCGACTGTATCTCGACTCCTTGGTGATCGTGTTTATAGATGATATCTTGGTTTATTCCAAAAGTGAGGCTGAGAAGGAGGAGCATTTGTGGATTGTGTTTTAGAGATTGAGGGATGAGAAGTATGCTAAGTTCTCTAAATATGAGTTTTGGTTGGAGTCTGTTTCTTTCTTCGGTCATGTGGTGACTAAGGAAGGTATTATGGTTGATCCAACTAAGGTTGCAACGGTTCGTGATTGGGCTAGACCTACTTCGCCCACCGAGATTCTGAGTTTTATTAGCTTGGCCGGGTATTATTAGTGTTTTGTTGAGGGTTTCTCTTCCTTTGCAGCTCCATTAACCAAGTTGACCCAGAAGAAGATTCATTTTCACTGGTCCGATGTTTGTGAGGCAGGCTTTCAAAAGATCAAGGATTTATTGACTTCAGCTCCTATTTTGGCTTTGCCCAAGAAGAGCATTGGCGTTATTGTCTTTTGTGATGCTTCAGGTATTGGGTTAGGTGTTATGTTGATACAAGAGTGCAAGGTAATTGTGTATGCATCTCGTCAAGATTAAAGCCTCATGAGAGGATTTATCTTACCCATGATTTGGAGTTGTGCGCAGTTGTGTTTGCTTTGAAGTTTTTGGGGCACTACTTGTATGGATTCCATTGTGAGATCTTCTCAGATCATCGTACCCTTCGGTACTTCTTTATCAGCGAGATCTTCTTAGGAGGCAGTGTCGTTGGCTTGAGTTGCTTGAGAATTATGACTTGACTATTCTCTTCCATCAGGGCAAGGCTAATGTGGTGGCAGATGACTTGAGCCGAAAGTCGACTAGCATGGGTAGCTTAGTGCATCTTTTGATTCAGGAGAGGCCATTGGCTAACCAGATGGTTAGGATTGATACTTCAACACCAGGGCATCTTTGATAGAGTAGACTCGAGCTCATCAGTTTGATGACGTTGGATTGAGGTTGATTCAAGATAAGGTATAGAGTGGGGGAGGCTAAGGAAACCTCACTTGATTCGGATGGAGTTTTGAGGATTGAGGGATGAGTTGTGTGCCGAGAGTGGTGATCGGATTAGGTTGATCTTGGAGGAGGCCCATTGTTTCAAATATTCTATTTATCCAGGTGTAACTAAGATGTATCGTGATTTATGGCAGCACTGTTGGTGGGGTGGTATAAGGCGAGATATAGAGGATTTTGAGGCTCATTGCCTATGTTGTCAGCAGGTGAAGGCCGAGCATTTGGGACCTGGTGGTTTGCTCCAGAGGTTACCCGTTCCTGAGTGGAAGTGGGAATGCATCACTATGGACTTTGTGACTGGTTTGCCTCGTACATTTCATGGTTCTGATAGTGCTTGGGTCATCGTGGATCGATTGACTAAGTAAACTCATTTTATTATGGTTCGGGTCTCATTTAGTGCTGAGAGGTTAGCCCCTATTGTCATTAATGAGATTCTGCGTCTTCATGGTGCGTCGGTGTTCATTACTTTAGATCGAGGTTTTGTGTTCACATTTCACTGTTGGAAGACTTTTCAGGATGAGTTGGGTACTCAAGTTGATCTTAGCACAGTGTTTCACCCCCAGATGATGGCTAGTCAGAACGGACTATCCAGATTTTAGAGTATGCTCCGCACGTGCGTGATGGATTTTGGTAGCTAGTGGGAGCAACATTTCGCTCTAGAAGAATTTGTATATAGTAATAGTTACCATTCCAGTATTGAAATAGCTCTTTTTGAGGTATTGTGTGGTAGGTGTTTTCGCTCTCCTATAGGCTGGTTCGATGTTTCACAGGTGAGACCTCGAGGTGCGTACTTTCTTCGTGAGTCTTTGGATAGAGTCTGAGTTTTTCAGGATAGACTTAGAGCGGCTCAGAGTTTGCAGAAGTGCTATGTTGATCATAGACTTTGTGCCTTGAGATTTGGTATTGGTGATCGTATTTTCCTTCGAGTTTCACCCATGAAGGGTGTAATGAGGCTTGGGAAGAGGGGCAAGCTTAGACCCAGGTATATTGATCCATTTGAGATTCTTCGGACTATTGGTGATGTGGCTTATGAGTTGGCTTTGCCCCTTGATCTATCAGTTGTTCATTCAGTTTTTATTTTTTTTATGCTTCATTGCTATATTCTTGATGAGTCGCATGTCATTCGTTGGAAGTCAATTCAGTTAGATAAGCGGTTGTTCTTTGTTGAGGAGCCAGTTTCCATTTTGGCTAGGGATGTTAGGCAGTTGCGCTCTAAAGTGATCCTTGTGGTTCAGGTCCAGTGGCAAGACCGGTAGATGTGGCTACTTGGGAGATTGAGTCTGATATGCGTAGTTCCTATCCCCAACTTTGCATTGATTCAGGTATTTCCTTGCCTTAAATCGAGGACAAACTAGATTTTTAGTGGTGGATGATGTAACGACCTGAAAATTTGATGAAATATGTGAAATTTATGATTTTGTGTGATTTGAATATTTTACCCCTCCCCGTTGTTGAATTATGTATTTTTGGGGTGTGGGAGCGGTTGACATGATTTTTGATGAATTTTGGTATCATTTATGCAATATTGTGGTTTTTGATAGCTTCGAGAGCCTTATTTCAGACTAATGTGGATATATTTTGATTCGTACGACGGATGACCGAACGGACTGCGCCATCAGCTCTGGAATATCGATTTTAGGCTAGGTAGACCTTGGGTTCGGGTCCTGGTGCACCCGAGCTCATTTCGACCTATTGGTTGAAAAGTTGAAAAATTAAAAAGTTGGGTGTGGGACCCACTTTTGGTCGAAAAGACCTCGTATGAAAAATCCGAATTTGCCAACAGATCCGAAATGTCGATTCTAGTGTGTTAGCATGTTTGGTATAATTTTACGACTTTTAAATCTCATTTCGACCCTCGGTTTGGAAAATTGTGATTTCGGGGGTCAATTTTGTGAAAACGAATTTTTCTGAAAAATCTAGTAGCGCCATCGCTTCCGAAACATCGAATTTAGTGTGATTGCATAGTTTTTTTGCATAAATCGGACTCCGAACGAATCCCGGGCACCCCGTCGAAATCCATTTCGACTTAGAAAAAAAGACAGCACCAGTTATTGCAGAAAAATCTGCAATATATAGCAGATTTTTCACCTTTTTTGGCCCATTTTGCTCATTTTTTATCTTACCTCTTGAGAGTTAAACCCTAAATATTTTGGGAGCTTAAAAGTGAAGTTTGTGGGAGCTTGGGAAGCAAGATTAACACCTATTTCTTGACTATATTACGGATTTAAGGTAAAATTCATCTTTTTCTTAGTAATTTCTTCATTAATTTCTCAAAACCCCAAAAAATCTTAGAACATGATTTTAAACTCAAATTTCAATCATTTTCACTTGAATAATACTTTTATCTTATAATTACTAGTTTTCATCAATTTAACTTTCAAAACAACTCCGATTCTGGATTTTAACCCGAATTTTAAATATTTTACCCGGTAAAGCTCAAAAATGGTTTTCTTCGATTTGAACCTCATTTTTTACTCGATTTAACTTGAGTTTTCAGCTGTAGGTTCCTAAAAATATGGGGAACATGTTTTTGAAGTAAAGTTTCGATTTTGCCCTTCTTTTTTGAAAATCTATTTTGGGGGTTCGTTTTGACCCCGAACCAAAAGTAGTCAATATGAGTGTTGTTGTTTTGTTTTGATGCGTAGATTTTATATTGGATGTTTCTAGTGAAGTTCGAGATTGTTCGTAAAAGGTAAGGTTGCGGGTTCAAGTGTAGCAAACTAGTTTCGACTTTCGAGGTAGGTTATGTCTTAACTCTTCAGACTGGGCTGGGTAGTAAATGATGGTATAAAATGAATGTTAAGGGTGGGAACTAATTATGAAAAATGGCTAGCTACGTGTTGTGCCCGTGTGGGGGCCTATATGTGATGTAGTTGCCGAAATTGAAATATTATGTTATATGTTTGACCATGTGGGGTCCTATGTGATATTGATAGCCTTGAATACATGTGAACAATTGTATTATATTGTTTAATGTGGTACCATTGGTGTATTGTGACTATATTCATACTTTATTGGCAGATAAGACGTGAAAATTCATGGATGAAATGAAAATAACGAGTGGATATTGGCTCATGTGGTTGTGGAAATGTATCATTGTGGTTGGTTATGGAAATACTTATTGTGATGGGTTGTGAGAATTACATCTTCATATCATACTCATTCATGAAACATTGGTACCACCGTGGCAATATCTGAGAAACACTGACAACACCTTTTTAAAAATATTGTAACACCTTATAAAACCCTTTCCGAGGGATATACCGAAAGGAGATATGAGATATATGGATTGTATATGGGTTTACGAACCCCCAATGGGTCCTATGTCGGAATGCTTTAGCTCCGTAGGTGTGTACAAGGATTGTGCGATGATCCTAAAGGTTGTGCGACAACCTCGTGCATCATCATCATCATCATTATCATTATCATATACATTGCACTTACTTTATTGTGTTTATGTTGTGTTGTATTGCCTTATTGACTTGTCATCTAAGTATTTGTCTAACCTTACTTTACTCGTATTTGATGATCTCGTATCTACATGCTATCTCTTATTCTATTTATATGTGACATAATGTATACTTGTGTTCTATATCTTTGTGTGTTTTTTGTAATATATGTGAGATATATTAGAACTGTTAGTGCAAGCGGTGTGGGCTATCGTTGTGAGATATTTTCTGATTGCAGGTGACGTGCCCTTAGTGTATATTTTGTATGCTTTATTTACTACTTTGCTTGGTCGACCTATGATACCTACTGAGTACAAGTGGACCGTACTCATGCCTACTGCGCCCTTTCGGTGCAGGTCCTAGCTCGAGTGCGCCTCAGCTTACTTGATTCGGGTGATTATTGGAGCTTCCAAGGTAGCGGTTGGACATTCATGCGTCCGAAGTTCACCTCTATCTTTCTGTACTAGTTATGTCTTTATTAGTATTCGGAGACAGTTATTATTCCTTTGTGGTTATTTTTCCGATGTATTTGACTCTTGTATTGTATTAGTAGTTCTTACACTATTGACACCTGATTTTGGGCATGATTGATATTTCGGACAAGTTTTTTCGTATTATTATAATTATTTATATGGTTCGGCTTCATTCTAGAATCCTTACCTTGGGGTATTTCTGTCTTTTTCTCTATTCGTATCAGTTTGGGTGATAGGCTTACTTGTCAAGGTACGCTGTGACAAGTGTCATCATGACCCTCGTTTTTGGGTCGTGACAACTATTGTGGCCAAAAAGATTTTTCCTTTTGGTTATGGGCTTTATTAGACCACTGTATAGTGTATAAGTCCCTAATTTTTGCTTGATTACAAGTTACCATTACTGTAAAAGTCCCTAATGTTTGCTTGATTACAAGTTACCATTTCTGCATTATTAATTACCAAAAAATAAAGCATGGAATCATCCTAAACATTAGATGATTGGAAACAAATTTATAAATTTATAGTATTTCCAAATTACCATGCAAAAGCTAGATTTCACCATTCACCCCCTCACCCCCCCCCCCCCCCTCAAACCCCAAATCCATTTTTTTTAACAATATAAAGGTGATGCTTCATTCATATAGGTCCCAACCAAGCAAAAAAAGGGAGGAAAATGAGGTCTTTAATTTAAAATTTGCCCATTTTTATCTTTCTTTTCACTACATATTCATGTTTATTGGTGTATTCCTTCACCGTATCCATTAATAATGAATTGTCGGCTTTTGTAAAAATCACTTGTAAAGTCGACAATGTTGATGCTGGAGTGGTTGTGATTAAATCTGTAGAGACCTACGATTTTCGATCGAGTGCCGATGCGAGTTGTAACTTGAATTCTAGTCCTTTTGGATTAGATGGAACATTTATTCTGTTCGATAGCAGCAGAGACTCTCAGAGATGCGCGAATAGTAAATGTGAATGGCATGTAAACACTAAGGGACTGTCTCTGAATATTCAAGGAAAGCTAGTTCCTCAGTTTCCTTGGTCACGAATTAATTTAGTGAAGTAATTACAAATTATGTAGGCCAATTGTTGGAAGAATTAACTCTCATTCCTCTTACCAATTTTCCATTGAAGATGATAACACACAGAAGAGAAAAAGGAAAGAAAGATGTCAATAGCAAGTCAAGAACAAAAGAGAAACTCAATGAACTTTTGTTTGAAGACAACTGAGAGATGTGGCAAGATCAGAAGCACACAAATATAACACGATGGATTAAATATGGACCGTCAGATGCATACAAGGACAACTGTTCATATTCTATATAATTTTGTACAAAGAATATAGTTAGTTATAACAGCTATGTATTTAGACAAATAGGAATTAGACAAGTGTACAGTATTATTTTTTTATTTTGCAAGAAATACTTGTTTATATACACATCTTTGTACACATGGATCAAGACATCAGAAGAAAATTTTACCTAATTTAGCTTGTGATTTCTTTATGGTATCAGAGACATAAGGTTTTCTTTCTCAATTTCTTCTGTATATCCAGTTACTCTCTTTGTTTTTCATCATCATGCCTAACAATGAAGAAGTAGCAGCTGGAGTTTCTATCCCTGCTCAAAGGGGAAATTCTTCAGGCACTCTGGATATCTCTCACCCCTATTTCCTTTATTCTTCTGATGCACCAGGAATGGTCCTGGTGAACTGTCCTTTTGATAGAACGGGATATGCTGGATGGATGAGATCGATTCTTATCTCTTTATCTGCAAAAAATAAGCTGAGGTTCATTGATGGAACCTTATCATCCCCAGCTACCATTGATGCTGCCTGGAATTTATAAAATTGATGTAATGACATGGTTACATCTTGGTTGTTGAATTCTCTTTCAAAAAACATAGCTGATAGTGTCCTTTATTCAAAAACAGCACAACCTTTTATGATGTGACATTGAACATAGGTTTGGGCAACCAAATGGTGCCAAACTTTATCACCTGTAGAAGGAATTAGCAGATTTAGTTCAAGGAAATGATGATATTGCTGGTTACTTTACTAAAATCAAAAAAATCTGGGATTAGCTTGATGTTCTTAATGCTGCCATGATTTGCAATTGTAACTGCAACTGTGGAAAAAAAAAGGTCATGCAGTCTAAAGAAGATGAGAGGCTCGTTCAATTCCTTATGGGGTTGAATGACACTTTTGCTCCTGCAAGAAGCAATATACTCATGATTAATCCTTTAACCTCTATCAACTATGCATATTCTCTGCTTATGCAAGATGAGAATTAAAGGGAATCTTATGTTGCCTCTTAATTTCCTGAAAATGGTTCTTCTTTCATGGTAGGAAGTCAAAGCACACCATATCCAGGAAGCTCTCAGCAGCAGAGGAGTGGTAGTTACAATAACAAGGGAAATTCTATTATAAAAGGAAAAAAATTTGGACAATTTTGTTCCTACTGCAAAATGACTAATCACACTGTGGAAAATTGCTACAGGCTCATAGGATTTCCAACTGATTTTAAATTTATCAAAAGAAGAAAAATTTAAAGCCTGTCAAAGGAAATTCAGTAGTTGCTGCTCATGTGACAGAAGAAAGGGAAATCAACTATGAAACTGAGAAGCAATTTGCACAACAATTGTCTCCTGAACAGTTCAATCTACTTGTGACTCTTCTCAATCAAAACAAAGTTTCCCAGGCCACTGTTCCAAAGGTCAATGCAAACAATGCATCTGGTATAACTCTAGCTACTCTAAGCCATTCTTATGCAGCTTTTAAAGCTAATTCCAGCTCCTGGATCATAGATTCCGGAGCTTCTGATCACATGTGCTTTAATCCCAGTTCATTTTTATCCCTACTTTCTTTATCTGTTCCAATTATGGTTAAGTTGTCTGATTCTTCTATTGTGAAGGTAACATATGAAGGTAGAATAACCATTTCTGAAGGTCTCATTCTAGACCATGTCCTACATGTTCCAAGTTTCAAATATAATCTACTTTCTGTTCATAAGATATGTACTCAGTTTTAGTGGTTCATTCTATTCACTAATTTTGGATGTATTTTGCAGGGCCCTCTCATGAAGAGGCTTCAAGTTTTTGGTAAAGTGAAAGGGGGACTCTATCTGTTGGAACCTAGTGGAAGCCTAACTAGGAATTTATCTTCAGTTTTTGCATTTTCTTTTTCCAAAAATGCTGAATCTAGTTCTGTTTCAGCTGAGTCTTTTCCTATTTCTGCAAAATCAGAAACTGATGTAAACTTATGGCATGTAAGACTTGGGCATTTTTCCTTTTAAGCAATGAAACATATTAGATCACTTTCTTTTCCTACTTTATCTCATTGTCCTTGTGCTATATGTCCTTTGGCTGGGCAATCTAGGAATCATTTTCCAATCAGTCACATTAAATCGAAACAAGTCTTTGAGCTTATTCATATTGATACATGGGGTCCTTTTAAAACACCTACCTATAATGGATTTAAATATTTCCTCACTATTGTGGATGACTATAGTAGAAGTACTTGGACTTTTCTTCTTAGTACTAAGGGAAATGCTTTCACCACTTTAAAATACTCCCTAAACATGGTTGAAAGGCAATTCAATGCCAAAGTTAAGGTTATCCGATCATATAATGTAATGGAACTGGGAAAAAGGACTGTTTCTTCTATGTTTCTGAATTCCCAAGGAATTTTGCATCAAACATCTTGTGTTGCTCCCCCTCAACAAAATGGTATTGTTGAGAGAAAACACAGACATCTATTGGAGATAGCAAGAGCTTTACTATTTCACTCCAAGGTGCCTATGTCCTATTGGGATGAATGCATTCTCACAACTACCTTTCTCATTAACAGATTCCCCTCAAAGGTACTTCATGAAAAAATACCTCATGAGATTCTTTTTGGTCAGGTTCCTAATTATCATTCTATAAGGTATTTTGGTTGTCTATGTTTTTCTTCTACCCTCTCTCAACATAGGACCAAATTTGAACCTAGGACAAGAAAATGTGTTTTCCTTGACTATCCATCTGGGCAAACGAAGTATAAGTTATTGGATTTGGAGTCTAAAAAGGTTTTTGTTTCTAGAGATGTCCATTTCCATGAGAACTTCTTTCCCTTTGTTACTGATGCAGAACCCTCGTATCCTATTTTTTTTCTAATGAATCTTCTGTTTTTTATCCTATATCTGCTCATTCTCCTCCTCCAAGTACCCCATCAATATCACACTGCCAACCTCCCACTTCAACTTCTCCACTTTCACCAATATTATCAGTTTCTCTTCATTCTACTGGTTCTCTTTCATCTCTTAGTAATACTTCTTCTATTCAATCTACTTTTACTCCTTCCTTGCCATACTTTATTCCTTCTTCTAGGAAATCTACCAGGATCACCAAAGGAAAATTACGTAGTTATCTAGGAGATTACTTTTGTGGAAACATATATACTACTGATCTTACTTCTACTTGTTTTAATTTCCCAGTTTCTCATCCTACATTTTCTTTTGTTGCTTTATCATCTCAAAACCAACATCTTATCACAACTCTTGATACCTTAGTTGAGCCAACTAGCTATTCTCAAGCATCTCAACATCAAGGATAGAGAAATGCAATGGATTCTGAAATCCAAACTTTACTTGACAACAATACTTGGGAAGTTGTTCTTTTGCCTAAAAGAATAAAAGCCCTACCATGTAAGTGGGTATACAAAATTATGCAGCAAGCTGATGGTACAATTGAAAGATTTAAGGCAAGATTAGTTGTCCGGGGAGATACTCAGAGAGAAGGTATTGATTACACAGAAACTTTTTGTCCCATTGTCAAAATGACAACCATCAGATGTTTGCTTACTCTAGCAGTCAAGAAGGATTGGTCCATATCTCAGTTTGATGTTAGTAATGCTTTTCTACATGGAGACCTACAGAAAGAGGTTTACATAAAGTTTCCTGCAGGGGTCACACCTCCGTCACCCCAACATATTTGTCGACTAAGGAAATTCTTGTATGGCCTCAAGCAAGCCTCTAGACAATGGTATGTAAGGCTTGCGGGGGTACTCAGTTTCAAAGGATTTTCTTTCTCGCTGAACGACTATTCCTTATTTAAAAAAAAATGAAAACTTTGTCACTATTATCGTTGTTTATGTGGATGATATTCTTATTACAGGCAATGATCCTATTAAAATTTCAAGTCTTAAATAGTTTCTACACTTAGAATTCAAAGTCAAAGACTTGGGGGAACTTCACTATTTCTTAGGTATAGAGGTTTTACGTGAAAAACATGGACAAAAATTTTCACAGGAATTACTTACAGAGTTTGACTGCACTGATATGCCCATTGTTTCTTCTCCTCTCGATCCTTCTTCAAAATTGGTCACCAAATCAGGTTCTCTCCTTATTGATCTCATCATTTATCGTCGATTCATTGGCAAACTCAGCTATTTAACTCACACTCGATCAGATTTTTGCTTTGCCGTCTTGACCCTCAGTCAGTACATGAATCAACCAAGCAACGATCAATTTTCAGTTGCGTTAAGAGTTCTTCGATACCTTGCTAGCACTCCAAATCAAGGTCTATTCTTTTCTTCGCCCCCTTCCTTTGAACTTTTAGCCTTCTATGATGCCGATTAGGCATCCTGTTGTGATTCTCGTCGCTTCGTCAATGGCTTTTTTATCATTCTTGGAGGATCCCCAATTTCTTGGAAGTCTAAGAAACAAACTTTTGTTTCCTTGTCTTCCGCAAAAGCGGAATATAGAACCATGAAGCGTTTTGTTGCATAAATTACTTGGTTGACTCGTCTTTTTCCAGATCTCTCGATCCCACCATCTCTACCAGTTCCCATTTTCTTCGATAGCTAAGCAGCTATTCATATCGCCCGGAACCCCGTGTTCCACGAACAAACAAAATACGTGGAACTCGATTTCCATTTTGTTCGACAATAGTTTCTTTCCGGTCTTATTTCCCTCTCATTTGTCCCTTCAAAATCTCAACTTGCTGACCTGTTCACCAAACCCTTATCTGGTCCTTCTCATCATTCTATTCTTGCCAAGTTGGGCATCTCTTTCCTCCCCTTCAACTTGAGGGGGGTGTTGGAAGAATTAACTCTCATTCCTCTTACCAATTTTTCATTGAAGATGATAACACACAGAAGAAAAAAGGAAAGAAAGATGTCAATGGCAAGTCAAGAACAAAAGAGAAACTCAATGAACTTTTGTTTGAAGACAACTGAGAGATGTGGCAAGATCAGAAGCACACAAATATAACACGATGGATTAAATATGGACCGTCAGATGCATACAAGGACATCTGTTCATATTCTATATAATTTTGTACAAAGAATATAGTTAGTTATAACAGCTATGTATTTAGACAAATAGGAATTAGACAAGTGTACAATATTATTTTCTTATTTTGCAAGAAATACTTCTATATATACACATCTTTGTACACATGGATCAAGACATCAGAAGAATTTTTTCCCTAATTCAACTTGTGATTTCTTTACCAATTATGCTTCTGAATTATTAAAAATAAAATAATTATGTATTTTGTTTGATCTTTGTGGGAAATAAAAGAATTTCAAGTAGCTTATAAAAGATGATTGACTGACCTCTTTATTTTATTGATTATTATTTTTAAGTTTATAAAGTATTGATTGTTAAAAGGATAGGATAAAAGGTGGATCTAAGATTTAAAATTTGTAAATTTTCATATTAGACAAAAATAAAATAAAAATATTAGTTACTAAAGAGATTTGAACCCACAATCAAGAGGTCAACTACTACTTATTTATTTATTTATTTATTATGTTAAGGCGTGGGGGTGCTGCTCATCCCGGATCCCCTCAAGGATCATTAAATAAATAAATAAATAAATAAATAAATAAATAAAAACTTCAACAAAATTTTTACAAGTTTTTTGCTTCACTAGGCCAACAACACACTTTGTTTATGAATTCCTAATTTATAATTCTTATATATTTATTAGATTTCTCAATATAAATACAAGATTCGAATAAAAGTTATTGGATTTTCGGAAACCCTCACCCAACCTCCTGGGTCTACTCCTAGATAGCATATATATATTTAAATAATTTTTTAATCTATGTAACCTGTTAAGATAGTTTTTTAAACTTTTTACATTACGATTGTAAAACTTGATTTTTAATTTGGTTTCCCAAAACCAATTTCGATATTCTTTTAATACTGGTTGTACAACCTTCATTTTAAAAAATATACACTAATCATGATTTTAAAATTCCCTATAGGTACTAAGTAATATAATATGTATGAATGTATAAAGTAGCTATGAAAACTAATTTTTCCTATGCTAATAAGTTCATGAGACTATTGAGTATATTCATGTACCTTTCGTCTTTCCTTTACGTTGGTTGTATCAACACCGCAGTGTGTCTCCTTCCGGCTATGAAGAACCCCTTTAGCCTTTCTTTTCCAAAAGTTTTGGCTATTGTTCCGTTCTTCCTCCGTTTAGGCCGATGATCGTAACCATCATTTTACCACCATAAAAGATTGACAAGGTATATAAAATAAACTTTTATTTCATGAACCTATTACATAAGAAAAATCTTTAATCAGATATTTCTTTACACTTATACATACATACTTATTATTACTTTTCCCTGACGGGAGAAAGTGCTCACTTACTCATTGAAGATACCTATCATTTTTTATGGTAAGTTGCGGAATTATTTGACAATTAGTCAGTATGATAGCCATCATCATATTCGTACGGCCAATAATCATTATCATCAGAATATGGCCAATAGTCATCTTCATCTGAATCTATATATGAATAACTATGGATAGACCATTGTTCTTGAACAAATGGCTCTATAATCTTATCAAGGATTTTCTCCTGTAGATCTTTGTTTAAATTTATCACTTTTAAAATAGTGATTAAAGTTTTTTCATCTAGAAAACAAGTATAATAACTCATTATGATGTATAGAGAGTTATTTGTTTTAATTTAATTTTATACTTTTTTAGTCTAGATATTTGTTTTAATTTTTTATTATGATTTTCATTTAGAGAGGCATTTATGAGTACTCTAATCCTGTTGATTTCAGAATTATTTAAATAATTTTTTAATCTATGTAACCTGTTAAGATAGTTTTTTAAACTTTTTACATTACAATTGTAAAACTTGATTTTTAATTTGGTTTCCCAAAATCAATTTCGATATTCTTTTAATACTGGTTGTACAACCTTCATTTTAAAAAATATACACTAATCATGATTTTAAAATTCCCTATAGGTACTAAGTAATATAATATGTATGAATGTATAAAGTAGAATATATATATATATATATATATATATATATATATATATATATATAAATTAAAAACGAGTGTACACATTAAGGGTACCAAATGAAAAGACTTCAAAATTTCATTGATGACTTGAAACGGTCCTTTAAAATAGGGATAATTATGGGCATGAATCATGGCGTAATTTGTTCAAGTTTGGCGGGTTATTCAACTCAATTGAGCTAATCTAAAAATTGAATTCATGTGTAATTTAGTAGTCGTTCGACCATGAAAATTAAAAATTTTCGAAGTTGGAGTTAAAGTTGGAGTTGAAATTGGAGTTGGAGTTGTGTTTGGCCATATCTTTTTTAAATTTTTTTCTTTTACTTTTGAAAAAACTTTTTTAAATATGATTTTATGCCCTAACTTTTACAAACTATCAAAATCACCTAACTAAAATTTACCTACTAATGGAAAAAGAACACAATTAGCCATTATTATAAAAATAATTACATATACATGGTCATATTTAATGAATTTTAATTATGACATATACAATATTTACATTAATAGCCGTTTTCTCATATTTGAAAATTTTAAATATGGATGTTATATTAACATATCACTGTTTCCTGTTTTTTAGGTAACAAATATTATCTTTCAAACAAATTTATTTTTTTAGGAATTTATTTAATTTATTTCCTTTATTTTTCGTTCCTAAAAACTAGAAAATGATGAGTTGTTATTAAATTTTAGGGTGCCACTAATTTATTTCTTAATTTTCTTATACATAAAAGATTTTACTGTGTGAAAAAATTATTTCTATGTAAAACATGCTTTGCATATATATCATATACCATAAATATATAAGTATGCTTAGTATGTTTATTTATACTTTGTATTTTTATATATGTGTATATGGTATATACATGGTATAAACTTCATATATAACATACTTTGTATATTTATATTATAAATATGCTTAGTATGTTTCTTAATACTTTGTATATTTATATATGTGTGTATATGGTATATACATGATATAAACTTTATATATAACATACTTTGTATATTTCTATTATAAATATAATACTTTATATATTTATGGGTATAAATATAAATTAACAGTAAAATAATGTCTTAAATAAGAGAGAAAATTAAATAAGGGATAAAAATAATGATGAGAGAGAAAAAGAGATATACATTAATTAGGATAGCATTAAGTTTGAAATTATAATTATCTTATTCTTTAAAACTGCTATATACGTAATATTGAAGAAGTAATGTTATAAGGAAAGTTTTATGTAAAAATTTAAAAGATTGGGGTTATATGTAATAGTAATAAAAGTTGAAATTGGAGTTGAAAAATTGTGAAAACAACAAAAACCTGTTTTTCCTTTTCAGGAAAAAAAATTTGAAATTATTTTTCGAATTTTCATGGCCAAACACCACAATTTCCAACTTCGAAAAAATTTTCCGAAAAAAAAAGAAAAAAAATTCATGGCCAAACAGGCCCTTAAATTGGACAAGTTGGATTTTAACCTGCTGTTTAGTCTAAGTCGTCTAATTCATTTTAGACCAAATAACTTTTTGATGGGCATTGATGTGACTTAGTTTTTAACTCAGCCTATTTTAACTCACTGAATGCAATTTAATCCACTTATTTGACACGTCCTACAAATTATAAAAAATAAGTAACTAGGATGCAAATAAAATAAGTGCATAAATCAAGGGTGAAAAATGCAAAGCAAGCATGAATGAGCCATGAGATCAAATGAGATCCAAATACTTGGGAACTAATAATTTGCTTCACCAACCTTTTGAAATTAGCTTATTTCGAGAAGTATTTTTTTTAAATCATTTTTTTAAAAATATATTTTTGGTGAGAAGAGACTTGTATTTAACCAATAAATTTAAATAAACGCTTCTAAGCAACAATTACTAATATATGACCAAACTTCTAAAATTAACTTATTTTGATAAGTGTTTTATTTTAAAAAAAAAATGCTTTTCAAAAAAATCTTTTTGGGTGAGAAACAGTTTGTGTCTGACCAATAGATTTAAAAAGATGCTTTTGAGCAACAATTAGTATTTGACTTAGCAATTAGTATTTGACTAAACAATTAAAAGTGTTTTAAGTGAATTTTCTCAAAAGTGTTTCTTTAAAAAAAAAAAAAAATTGGGAAAACACACACACTATTTTTAGCCTATGAAAATTGTTTTTGCTTCTTTCTAGAAGCACTTATTTTCTCCCAAAAATGTGGACAAACACCTCAATTTCTTAAAATAAGCATTATTAAAAAAAAAATGCACTTTTGTAAGAAAATAAAGTTTGACCAAATAGACTATAATCTATAATCTATCTATATCTATATCTATAATATATTAAAAGTGTGAAGGGTCTTAGAAATGTTGTTTCAACTTCTTACCTTTCATTAAAAGTCTTTATTTTAGACAAAATCGTATTTTCACTATTTTTTTCTAATATTTAAGAGTTGAAAATTAATTAAATATATGTATGGTAATGGTAAAATCTTTCCTTATTAGAAGTTATCATAATTAATGACAACTAATATTTTTTTCATTACCTTAAAAATTTTAAATCAACTAAATTTGTTTTTAAAAAGATTTAAAAAATTTAGAAATCGTGACAAAAAAGAAAAAAGAAGATCGTAGGTTAGTAAAATTGTAGTAGGTAAAGGAGCTAAGCTTATCAAATGGCCCGGGCTGACCCGGTCCGGTCTGCCCACGGGCTGTAGGATATCGAATTTCGGGCAGGGTTATTTTTTGTTTTGGGCCAGGTTAACCCGGCCCGGTCCGGTTAATTTATTTTTTTAAAATTGGATTTAATTAAAAATTAGTTTTAATATATTATTAATTTATTATCAAGTATTATTAATTTATATATGTGTATATATATCTTCTATAGAAGTATATATTTAACGTATACATGTGTATATGTTTAATAAATTAATATATAACTATATATATAATTATATATTGTAGTATATATATTGTACTATATGTCATTTAAAGTAGTACATATATATTGAATGGTACGTATATATGTGTATATATCTTCTATAGACGTATATATTTAACGTATACATGTGTATATGTTTTATAAATTAGTATATAACTATATATATATATATTAATTGTAGTATATATATTTTGTAGTATATGTTTTATTTAAAGTAGTACATATATATTGAATGGTGCGTATATATGTGTATATATCTTCTATAGACGTATATATTCAATGTATAAATGTGTATATGTTTTATAATTTAATATATAACTATATATATATATATATATATATATATATATATTGTAGTATATGTTTTATTTAAAGTAGTATATATATATATATATATATATATAGATTGAATGGTCCGTATATATGTGAATATATCTTCTAAAGTAGTATATATTTAACGTATACATGTGTATATGTTTTATAAATTAGTATATAACTATATATATATATATATTGTAGTATATATACATCGTAGTATATGTTTTATTTAAAGTAGTACGTATAGTCGTATATATTGAATGTTGCATATATATGTGTAATTGTGTATATGTGTATATATGTTTTAAATTATAATGTAGTATATACTATATATATAGTGTATATATATTGTTTAACGTATTTAAAATGTATATAGGTGGGTATATATAGTGTATATTGGAAAAAAACTTCTTCTTTTTTTATTTTTGACCGGTTTTGATCGGATTTTTAATCGGGTTTGACCGGGTTTAGGTGGGTTAGACCGGGTTGGACTAAGTGGGCCGGTTCAGGGTTGTTTTTAAAAAAATTACTGTTGGACCCTTACCCGGCCCGGCTCACTTAACCAGGCCCGAAATCGGGCCGACCCACAACCCGGCAAAATTTCACGGTCCGGTTCCGAATTGACCCGGCCCGTCCCACTTAACACCCTTAAAAGGAGCAGATTAGTAAAATTGTAGTAGATAAAGGAAAAAAATCTATGAAAAAACATAGTAATTCGTGAATTTTTGTTGAAAAACTCCTACTATTTAGGATCTTTAGTTTGAGTTGACAACAACAACAACAACAAACAAACGACGACGATGACAACAACAACGACCACAACAACAACGACAACGACAACAACAATAATAACAATAATACTAATAATAATAATAATAACTTACCAATTGATCTTTCTAGTTACTTTACGTAATTCTTTAGCACTTTCAGTTCTTTTTAGATTTTGGACTATTTATTTATATATAGAGAAACGAAAAATTTTCTAACGTGTTTTGTCTCAAGTTCTATTAGCACCTATCGATTAGCAGCAACAAGGTTGCATAATTGGTTGTTGTTGTGATTTAGCACGTGTTTTTACTCGCAATATTTGTTACAATTATTGAAGTCTTAAATATTAATTTTGTTTCAAATATCTTATATTAGTGCTTCTGCTTTTATAAATTTTTTATTTTAGAAGCAAGAGAGAAAAGCAATTAGCAGAGGCAGTGTTCAAAAAATATAAGAAGGGTTGAAAATAAGATTTTAAGTTGTTCTTTGTTTTTCTAATATCTCTTTCTAAATCAGGTACATGATAGTTAAGATTTATTTAATTTTCAAAGAATCGTATCAATGACGTACGAATAATAAAAGTTTTACAATTGAATTTGATTAAGGATACTAATTTAAATATGCATTTTGTTAGGACACCATAATAGTCACATATTATGTATTTATATTTGATTAGAATTGTATAGTTTATCTCTTAGAGAGTTTGTGTTCAACTATACCATGTATAGCATCTTGTATATATTGAGGCAAAAGCCCTCTCTGAATATAATTGAGTGAAAACCTTTTCATGGTATCAAAGCCTTGCGAAGACTCACGTCCCACAATGGCACTTCCCTCAATTACCAGTATCACCTCACAAACCCCTTCCCAGAATTTTTTGTCACTCGCAACCAACGTTAATCAGTCTCATCTTCTCAAATTAGACCGTCATAACTATATTGTGTGGAAATCACAAATTCTCTCAGTTCTAAGGGGTAACGAACTCGAGGGATATGTGGATGGTACGCACAAGTGCCCTCCAAAGTTCACTCAAAATAGCCCATCTGAAGCAACCTCAACTGACGGGGTTAGCAACCCAGCATACAGTTTATGGATCAAAAAAGACCAACTTTTATTGAGTTGGATTCTCTCAACCCTCACCAAAGGGATTTTAGCCCAAGTAGTCGGCTGTACAACATCTCAGGCGGTTTGGCAAACACTTGAGACGATGTTTGCATCGCAATCCAAGGCTAGGATAATGCAACTAAGGTTGCAATTACAAACCACAAAGAATGGAAACTCATCCATGGTAGAATATCTTCAAAAAATGAAGACTTGTGCCGATAATCTCGCGGTTGTGGCACACCCGGTCACTGATAATGATCTTGTCTTATATATTCTTAGAGGACTTGGACAGGAATATGATGTTGTGGTTGTCTCGGTCACTACTAGGGCCGAGTTAATTTCATTAGCCGATCTTCATGGCTTGCTTTTAAGTCAAGAGTATCGTTTGGAGCAAATGACAAGTACAAAACAAGGATTAAGCCAAGACAACTTGTCTACTAGACAATCCAACAATACTAGGAATGATAACTCCTTTAAGCAGCCTACTAATGTCAATAACAACCAGGCTTATGGTGGCAGATCCTGATGAGGACGAGGACAAGGACGAGGATGAGGTCGAGGTCGCAACACCAACTCATCCAACCAAAATCAATGTCAAGTTTGCCATAAATTTGGTCACTCCGCCTTGGTTTGCTACCATCGTTTTGACTATGCCTATCAAGCTTCTTCCAAATCGCATATGGTTGTTCTCATTGCACAACCTTCTACGGTTGGAGACTCAAATTGTTATCCGGATTCTAGGGCTACTCATCATTTAACTAACGATATGTAGAATATGGCGGTATGAGGAGAGTACATGGGAAACGATCAAATTCATATTGGTAATGGCACAGGTTTGACAATTTCTCACTTTGGTAATGCTATCTTACCTACAGTTAGTCGACCTTTACATTTATCTAATGTATTATTGGTGCCTAAAACTACCAAGAATTTGCTTAGTGTAGCAAAGTTCACTTCTGATAATGATGTTATATTTGAGTTTCACCCTCGTTTTTGTCTTGTGAAGGATCGGGCAGCGAGGAAAGTACTACTGCGCGAGACTCTTAAGCATGGCCTTTATCGTCTCCTTACAACCCAGTTACTCGGCCAGCCTTCTTCCTCAAATAAACCACAGGCTTTCCATGTCTCCAAGTCATCTTTTGATCTATGGCATAGTCGTTTAGGTCACTCATCTCTACGAGCAGTCAATAGTATTATTAGGAGTCTTTCTTTACCGGTCAAATTGAGTCCTCAGTCTAGTGTTTGTTCTTTTTGCCAATATGCAAGAGTCACAAATTTCCGTTTTCTAATTCTAGTTCTAGTGCTAGTTTTCCCCTTGATTTGATCCACAGTGATGTATGGGTCCTGCTCCACAATTGGCTAGTAATAAATACCGTTATTATGTTTCTTTTATTGATGACTTTAGCAAATTTACAAGGCTATTTCCTATGAGTTCCAAAAATAAAGTTTATACAATATTTTTACGGTTTAAAACTCAAGTCGAGAAGTTCTTTGAGCGCCATATAAAAGTGGTACAATCTGATTGGGATGGTGAATATAGGAAACTATCCAACTTTTTTGCTCAAGAGGGGATCGTTCATCACTTATCTTGTCCCCATACCCATGAACAAAATGGTACTGCCGAAAGAAAATATCGTCATATTGTTGAAATGGGTTTAACACTTCTCGCACATGCGTCCCTTCCTCTCACCTTTTGGGATCATGCTTTTTCTATTGCCGTTTACACTATAAATCGTATCCCAACACCCTCGCTCAATAATGTTTCACCTTATGAGAAGTTGTTCAAACAAATTCCTGATTACCATTTTCTGAAAACTTTTGGCTGCGCGTGTTTCCCATTCCTTCGTCCCTATAATTCTCACAAACTAGCCTTCTGATCCTTAAAGTGTATTTTCTTGGGGTATAGTGGAAATCATAAAGGATATCAGCGTTTACATGTCCCTAGTGGCCGAATATATATATCTCGGCATGTGGTTTTTGATGAGTTACAATTTCCTTTTGTTAGTTTATCTTTGACTTCAAATAGAGCACCGACTTCCGACTCTACTTTCATGACCTCGTTACCCATCATTGCTCCTTGTAATTCCACTTCGCCTATCACTTCTGCCAATAATAGTTCCATGCAGATGTTGTCTCACAATTCCATTGTTAAACTCGTCAAATCCTTCTTCACCAAGTCCATCGTTAAGCTCACCAGTGTGTTTTTTGGTCCCATATGATTTGTCTCCATCTTCCATCCCCGCTATTAACCTTACTGTTGATCTTCCAGTACCTATTGATACACCTACCGTTGATCCTAATTCTCAACCACCGGCTGCTCGGACCACATCCTTTGTACCTCATTCTATGGTCACCAGGAGTAAAAACAAATCACAACTTCCCCAAGATCACATTACCACAAAATATCCTTTGCCTCCATCTACCCTTCCACCTAAACCTACCTGTTTTACCCAAGCCAACAAGGATACAAAATGGCGAAAGTCTATGCAAGAAGAGTACAACGCCCTCTTGGAAAATGGTACTTGGTCCCTTGTTCCATCCTTCATGGCGAATAATGTTGTGGGATGCAAATGGATTTTTAAGTTAAAACTCAATCCTAGTGGCTCCATTGAGCATTACAAGGCTCGTTTAGTGGCAAAGGGATTTAGCCAAGAGGTTGGAGTGGACTATCATGAAACATTCAGTCCCGTGGTAAAGCCTACAACGATCCGAGTGGTTTTGTCTTTAGCTCTATCAAAAAGGGTGGTCTTTACGGCAGCTCGATGTCAAAATGCATTTCTTCACGGGCAATTACATGAAGAGGTATACATGTCTCAACCCCCTGGATTTACTGATCCAAGATATCCCAACCATGTGTGCAAGCTTCACAAAGACCTTTATGGCCTTAAACAAGCACCTTGGGCATGGTTTGAGAAACTTAGCTCGAAATTGCTTGAACTCAATTTTGTACCTTCCAAATCTGATACGTCTCTGTTTATACGCAATTTTGACGGCCATATTACTATTATCTTGGTGTATGTGGATGATCTTATTGTTACAAGAAGCTCTAATGAGTTCATTGCAAGCCTTGTTCTTCAATTGTCTAATGCCTTTGCTGTAAAAAATCTTGGTAAAATACACTACTTTCTTGGTGTTGAGGTCCATTATCAGCCCACTGGATTGACCCTTACTCAATCACAATACATACGAGAACTCCTTGCTCGTGCCAATATGGATGGTGCAAAGCCAATTGGTACACCTATGGCCACAGGACTTCAATTGTCTCAACATGGGAGTTCACCGTTTTCGGATCCATCATTGTATCGCAGCTTGATAGGACCTCTTCAATAAATAACCATCACGCGTCCAGATGTGTCATTCACTGTCAACAAATTATGTCAATTCATGCATAATCCTATGGATTCTCATTTCACTGCTATGAAACGTTTGTTGCGTTATTTAAAGGCAACTATAAACCTCGGCTTGCATTTGCGTTCCGCTAACTCCTTACCACTTTAGGCCTTCACAGATGCGGACTAGGCTGGTTGCCTAGATTATCAGCGGTCTACCAATGGTTATTGTCTATTTCTTGGACCTAATTTAGTGTCATGGAGCTCAAAGAAGTAGCGAGTAGTTGCACGATCTAGTACCGAAGCTGAATATATGACCTTAGCTGCGGCTACTGCCGAAGTTACCTGGCTGCAACATCTTCTTCAAGAACTGCGTGTCTCTCTTCCCCAAGCTCCCATACTATGGTGTGATAATCTGTCCGCTACCTACCTTACTGCCAATCCTATTTTTCATGCGCTAACCAAACATATTGAGTTAGATTTTCATTTTGTTCGAGAGAAAGTGGCCTCAAAGGACTTGAACGTTCGCTACATCAGTTCCTTGGATCAATTGGCAGACATCTTCACCAAGAGCCTTCCTTCCCGTCGGTTTCATCTCCTGCGTTCCAAGCTTGCAGTTGCCCAGCCACTACTCAGCTTGCGGGGGCATGTTAGGACACCATAATAGTCGCATATTATGTATTTTTATTTGATTAGAATTGTATAGTTTATCTCTTAGAGAGTTTGTGTTCAACTATACCATGTATAGCATCTTGTATATATTGAGGCAAAAGCCCTCTCTGAATATAATTGAGTGAAAACCTTTTCACATTTACATTAAATCCACTTGATTAAAAGCTTTTCAGAGATCGGCTTCAATTTATGCACTCATTTCTAACTTTTGCTTAAACGAGACTTGAATTATTTTCTGTCGAAGTATTGAATTGAATTTGAGATTTTACTTGCGAACAAATAGATTCCTTTCAATAAAGTAACATAGAAGTCCCATATAAAGATTCAATCAAACATTTGATTGGATTGCAATTTTTCCTTTCCTTTTGCCTCATGGTGTAGGGATTACTAACATGAAGACTATTGGCACTGCAATTTGTAAAGATATTAATGTCCAAATAGTGGTTTGAAGTTCTCCAAAAAAATGAGAGTTCTTCCAGAGGATGTAAATATATTTCCGTTTTACCAGCTTTCCATAACTTTTCACATTTATGGTCTAATTTAATGCCACAAAAGTTATGTAAATATATACAGCTTGCGGGGGCATGTTGTATGTAAGGTGTGGCAATGCTGGATATTCCTGGTTACCATGAAGTGCGTGATTTTGTTAATCAACACAAAGAGATGCGTATGGACGTAGATCACATGTCTTATGATATAAGAAGATAGAAGGTTCCGTATTTGTATGTACTGATTTATATTTATCATGATGGCTATCTACTTATAGTATGTATAGCTCTCTGGATAACCACATATATGGAAGCACCAATTCAATACACGATATTTGCTATTCACCCCTTTTTAATTGTCTCAGAGGATGAAAAAAATCCTCACTTCGTCTCAATTTGTTTGTTTTACATTCTTTTTTGGTCCATTCAAACAGAATGTTTCTTTCCTTTTTTGACAATTCTTTAGTTCTAATTGTTCACAAGTTTTTATCATAGTGTTGCGAAAAAAGGAAGAAGAGTTTCAGGCTGTTTTCGTAAGTTTGGTCTAGAATTTTCAAATACTCACCGTCGAAATTTAATCTAATTTTCATGTATTCTTATTTTATGAAATCTCACATTTTTGAATTATTGTTGAAAAATATGAAATTACTCATGTTGCAATGATTTTGTACTTCATCTAAAAATCTAAATGTACAAATTATTTTGGTAAATATGTAGAGACTATTCAATTTTTTCATCGCTACATAACATATTGTTTTAACTTGATATATATACTATAAAGTTTTATTCTAACTTATTATACTTGTGTACTCAAAATTTTATACTAATTTATTGAAAAAATTGAAAGAGTAGATGTGTTTTTTAGATTTAACAACATTAAAATGCCTTTTATGTTCTTCATTCATTGAGTGTGTCATTCCAGGACACTTTATATAAAATCAGTTCCCTAAAGTTCATTTGTTGGCTAGGGAAGAAAAATCTGGACAAGTCTAAAAGTTACATCAAGAAATCCATAGTCAAGTACTCTTGAGATACTTTTTTAGAATGGGTAAATTTAAATGTGGATGAATGGTGTAAAGATGATCCTGATAATGCCGGAGGTTATCCCATGAATGTGTCAGCAAACCCATATAGATTTTCTTAAAAGGTAAGTAACTCTTTTCAGTCAATTTTCGATTCATTACGAAAGAAATACCTCCTAAAGGTATGATACTTCTCATGTATTCATAAAAAAAAAATTGCTTTGGTGTAGTAAAATCTGTGAATTTCCCATACTCAGGGAGTTTCATGTCCTTTAATGTTTGTTATTATTTGTTCTTGCACTTTGATTATCGTGTTGTTTTGTTGTAGTTACGTTTCTTTTTTCAGTATACTTTGACATGATCTCTATAGTATTTTAATATGAATTCTTAACCCCTGTTAATTCTTTTTCATTTATCGAAAACAAAATCTCTACCTCCCAAGATAGGGGTAAGGTTTATGTAATCTCAACCCTTTCAAGACTTCACTTGTGGAATTGCACTAAAAATATTGCTATTATAGTTGTTATTGTATCTCTATCTTAACTTGATTTTGGTGACCTTTGAAAGTGATACATAACATCAATGTCAGGCTCTTGATTTGTTATCTCATATTATTCATGGAGAAATTCTTTTTATTTCATTTCCTTAGTGATTATATTGTTGTCTTTATACAAACCTCAAACTGTTACGGAAAGGTTCGACGTGGTTTAAAAATGCATACAGTTTTCTATGTTGCCTATTATTGGGTCTAAGTTACTTTAGGCATTTGTACAACTTCGGTGGCACGTCCTTACTTTTGCAGAACTTGAAATCAAAACTTACATTTTTGTTCTTACTTTTATTTATAGAAGCTAAATGTCTTAGTATAGCTTGTACCTATTGAGATATGGAATTGATTAGTACTTATTGAGGAAACATATGACAATAAATTGACCTTTTAACCTTTGAAGATGTAAATGGCAAAAAAATGAATTTGATTTTAGTTTTTGTGGTATATGTATATGGTTGAACAGTTTCTTTGCAAGAGAAGTGGACACTATCTTGAAATATAGCGTAATATGAGTGTTAGAGAACATGGACACTAATTTGAGGTAAGAGAAAAGGTTGACATACAATTTAGGACGCCATACAAGCATATACATTCATTCTGTGACAATAAAAAAGTCATTTCAGTCCATTAAAACTTCCGCTATGCACAGAATTTGAAAAAAGATCGGGTCACAACAATCTATTATACTCTATGACCATTACATATAAACTAATGTGTACATATTACGTGAAAATTAACCTCAAAGAAAAAAAAAAAAGACGTTCCATTTAAATGCAATGTAATTTTCGATAATTTATTGTTCTTTTATATGTACAGATGTACGCTAAGGAATATTATTAGTAAGACAGACGTAAAAAATTTATATTGATTAATGGTGATTTCAATATATGTAGTTTAAAATCATATAAAAAGGTTATGAGATCAGATAGAAAGTTACTTTTCTCAAGACATATTTTTTGAGGGACTTTAGAGATATTTCAACACCCCGTTGAGCAATCTACATGGTAGATTTGGTTCAATCCTTAGTAAGTTTATGTTTATAAAAGAGGTGATAATTAATTAATGTGACATACAAGTCCAACAACATATACTCAAATTAGAAGAAACAAACATTTTTGCCATTTAAATCATGAATATAAAGTTGCATATATTGCAACTTTAATTGCAATATAATAAAATATACTTTTTTCTGTATGCAATCTTTTGTATCTGACATGAAATACACGTGCAACACACGTACATTAAACTAGTAAGTTAGAACCAAGGAGTGAACTCATTTTCTATACATCCAAATATTTAGAATATAACTCAAATTTTGGATAGACCAGTCTCCTAAATATTCTTAACATTATTAGCTAATCTAGTTTTTTCTTTTTTCAAAAAAAAAGTTTCACCCATCTAGCTATTTATTTCTTCCTCCATTTTAAATTGATTGACCTATTTTAATTTGACACGGAGTTTAACAAAATAAAGAAGATTTTTGAATCTTGTGATATTAAGTTAAAGATATGTCAAATGTATCAAAATATCCTTTAATCTTGTGGTCTTGTACATGTCATGAGGAAAAATTGAAATTAAAGAGCTATTAAAAGGGAAAACGGTCATTTTTTTTTAAACAGATTAAAAAGAAAAATAAGTCAAACAAATTGAAACTGAAGAATTATAACTCATTTAAGCCCAAAAACAAATTATCCATTCAACTAACCCAAATTAGTTTAAGTTGAGCTCAAGTTGAGCTCAAGATATTTTAAAATTGGGATAAATTTTATTCCATCCAAGTGTAACCTATTTAAAAAGCAAAACTTACATAAGTTCCACAAGTTTATCCCTAATTGCTCTCTATTCCTACTATTTACTAAATCACAAATAATTCCTTATTTTATAATTTTTGGATATATAATTAGCATCCAGATACATAATTTTTAAAGTGAGATACACAATTTTGATTACTGAGATATATTCATTTTTGAAACTATTTGGTTGAGATACATAATACATTAACTAGAACAAAGGTAAATACGTAATTAAAATTATGTATCCAAAAATTTTTGATTTTGTGGATGTATTCGATTTTTTTTTTTTTTTAAAGAAAGGGAATTTAGATAATTTATAAAAAGGATAAGTGTTTGATGTAGTTTAGTAAAGATAAGTTGTGGTGTTATGTAATTTTTTCATTTAAAAATGATTGTCACCTTACCCATTTTAACTACAAATTTTAACTTGCTTTCTGTCGTTGCTAAATTGAAGGAATCTTTTGCTAAAGATAGAGATCTTTTAAATTTCTTTTCTTTTATATTCCATAATTAAGTTAATATGGAGGAAGATCTCTAGTCGAGGTGGGCTTCAGGAGTTGGATCTCGAATCGAGGTTATGGTCAAGATCAAGAATCGAGAGTAGGGTCTCGGGTATAGGTCACATTTAAGGTTGGGAGTTGGGTTTCAAGTCAAAATCAATTGTTAGATCCTAGATCAGGGTCAGAACAAAAGTCAGGCCTTAGATCGGGATAGAAGATTGAGTATCAAATCGAGGTCAGGAGTTAGGCCGTAGGTTGAATTATATTCTTGATAAAGTTTGACATTTGGGTCTAGTATAAGGTCAGGATTAGGAGTAGAATCCTGGGTCGATATTGAGAGTTGATTCCCAATTAGGGTCAAGAGTCAGGTCTCGAATTGGAATAATAACCAAGAGTCAAGTTTTGTATTGGGATCAAGGTCGAGTCTTGGGTTGAGGTGGGGGTTGAAGTTGAGGTCGAGAGTCGAGACAAGGTCGCGAGTTTGGTCTTAGATTTGGTTTAGTAGTTGGTGTTAAGAGTCTGGTCCTCGGTTGGGATCGATAGTCGGGTCTAGGGTTGGGGTCCATAGTCCAATCTCGGGTAGGGGTCGAGGTCGAGAGTCAAGTCAAGGTCGTGTGTCTAGTTTTTGGTTTAGGTTATTAATTGGTGTATGGAGTTTGTACCTAGGTTAGGGTTGGGGTCAGTAGTCAGATCTCAGGTCGGGGTTGACAGTCTCAGGTTGGGGCTGAGGTTAGGAGTCTAGTCCTTGATTTGGTGTCGGTTCCCTAGACGGAATCGAGAGTCAGGTTCTAAGTCATGGTCGGTTCCTAGATTAGGGTGAGGAGTCGGGTCTTATGTTAGGTTCGAGAGTCAAGTGAGGTCCGATTTGTCTTGGATCAGGGTCAATAGGTGAAACTCGAGTCAGGGTCGGGGTCAAATGTCTAGTCTTGATGTTGGGGCAGGATCGAGAGACGAGTCTCAAGTGGGGCCAAAATTTATTAGGCGAAGCCAAAAATATTAGAACCACCTCTTATGGAGGACATTTTATATGACTTTTATAGGAGACAAAATATCAAGACTAACCCATTTTGGGGCCATTCCTGAACTTAACCTAATAAATTTTAGCTTATTTTAGCCCTAAGTAAATTTAGACGAGTATGACCCAATTTGATTTCTAATTCAGCCTATTTTAATCTCTCTAATTTAAGTCAAATCCAACCATTTGACACGTAATCTATGTGTATACCAATCAGGCACATATTATATAATACTCCCTCTGTCCAACAATACTTGGTCATTATTGACTAGTCAAACAGTTTAAGACACAATAAATAAATAAATAAATAAATAAATAAATAAATAAATAAATAAATAAGGATAATTTTACTATATTAATCTTTGACTATAATAAATTTAATGTTTTGAAAATTATATTGAATAATGAATAATATTTAATAGCAGGGATCAAATGGGTAGAATTGAGTAAATTATTGAGTGATTTTCTAAAATAGACAATTATTGTTGGTCACCTAATTTTAGTACCATGAAAAAATATTATTGGACGGAGGGAGTAATAACAATTACATATTGCCTACTGAATTTAAAATGTTAAAATAACAAATATTTATAATTAATTTTTGTTATGGGCTTTATTGGACCACTATATAGTGTAAAAGTCCCTAATTTTTGTTTGAATACAAGTTACCATTACTTCATCATTAATTACCAAAAAAAATAACCAAAAATTACACAAATACACAATTTATGTTTTCAATATTACAAAAATCCCAACTCCCTAAACATATTACAAAAATCCCACATATACACAGAATGTTATGTATATGTCGGTTATGTTATGTATATTAATAGGGATAGAGAGTAAAGTAATTAAAAAAGTGAGAGAGAATATAATTACTTTTAAAAGGTTGGTATTTATTTATTTATACACATGGAATCATCCTAAACTTTAGATGCTTGATAGCGAATTTAAAGTATTTCCAAATTAGCATGCAAAAGCTAGGTGAAAATTTCACAACCCCTCCCCGTCCCCCCCACCCCCCACCAAACCCCAAATCCATGTTTTTCATATAAGCCACAATCAAGCAAAAAGAGGGAGGGAAATGAAGTCTTTACATTCAAATTTGCTCATAATCTTCCTTGTTTTCACTACATATTCATGTTTATTAGCAAATTCAAACTACATAACCATTCTTAACGATTTAACAGCTCATGTAAGAGCATCCTGTACCGTCGATGGTAATTTCGTTGGAATAGTCGAATTTGAACCACAAGGTCACGATGATATTCAAGTGTACACGAGTCCGAATTGTAACATCACTTCGACTAAACTAGGATTATCTGGAAATTTTCTAGCGTTCGATAAGCAGAGAGACTCTACAAGGTGTATTAATGAAATTGAATGTGAATGGCATGCAAACACTGATGGATTGTCTCTCAATATTCATGGCAAACAAGTTGAACATTTTCCTTGGAGTGGCAAGGGTTATTAATAGCCAAATTTGTAGGGCTAATTGTGCTCCTGAACTATCAATATATCTATATTCTATATATATAATAAAGGAGGATAGTCTAGCCTTAAATTATGCCAAGTGGCATCTTAAGAACTACCCTCCTTAATTTCTTACAACAAAAAACTATCATTTTTTAACAATAAATTATTTTGTTGATTATTTAAATATTTAATATCATTTCTTTTTTCATATTATGGTAAAAAAAATAATTAAGATTGATTTCTATTGGATGAAAACTATTATGATTTTTATGGATTATTTAATAATTTATTAATATTATTTCATATTGTGGTATAAACAATTATGATTCATTTCTATTTGATGAAAACTATTATAATTTCATATTATTCATTTTCTATTACTTCCTATTGTGGTAAAAAATACTTAGCATTTATTTCATATTTCATATTGTGGTAAAAACAATTGACATTTGCTTCTATGGGATGACCACTATTAAATTTTATTTCATATTTGATGAAGATATTATTTTATATTTTATTACTTCTTTATTTAATAGATATTTTTTCATATTGTGGTATAAACAATTAAAATTAACTTCTATTGAATGAGCATTATTAAAATTGATTTCTATTGGATGAAAAGTGTTATGATTGTTCAATTATTTCTTATTTTGTTGATTATATAATTATTTCATAATATTTCATATATCTACGTAAAAATAAACTAAGATTGACTCCTATTATAAATATAGAATATTAAGATATTCTCTTATTGATTGATGAATCTTGAAAAGGATACATAATATAATTACTCCTAATTACGTAATTTCCCCCCCTTATTTTACAATCCAATTCATTTTTCACAATTTGTGTTCCTTAATTACTCAATATTTAACAATTACCATTCAGGAATTTAGATTCCACAAGATAAGATGGTAATATTTTTTTTAACGAAAAATACTAATCATGGTAAAATATAGTTATGTTTTACAGCTAATGATAAGTAAATCATATTGATTATAAATAATACTTTGCTAAACTAAATTATGTCAACATTATTGAGTAATACGTAATTTATGTATGGTAAGTGCTACTACATTGTTTTTACAGTTAACCGCAATTAGCAATTAATAACTATGATAAATAAATATTTGATCAATACTATGGTAAACTAAGCTTGACTCCTATTATAAATATAGAATATTAAGATATTTTCTTATTAATTGATGAATCTTCAAAAGGATACATAATATAATTACTCCCAATTACGTAATTTCCCCCCTTATTTTACAATCCAATTCATTTTTCGTAATTTGTGTTCCTTAATTACACAATATTTAACAATTACCATTCAGGAATCTAGATTCCACAAGTTGGTATTATTTTTTTTTACGAAAAATACTAATCATTGTAAAATATAGCTATATTTTATAGCTAATGGTAGGTAAATCATATTGATTATAAACAATACTTTGCTAAACTAAATTACGTCAATATTATTGACTAATACGTATTTATGTATCGTAAGTGCTACTACATTGTTCTTACAGCTAACCACAATTAGCAATTAATAACTATGGTAAATGAATATTCGATCAATATTTTCTTAGCAATTTTAAAGATATACTTACCAATATTGATTGTAACTAAAGATGATACATAAATTACTATATATTGGGATAATTTCTACGTAATTCGAACATTGAAGCTACTGCTTCATCTATAGAAAAACAATAACTTCACTCCTTCACTTTATTAAATATATGGCTGCTAAAATTGACTTTATCAAAGAGGTTTTCGGAACAAAGATGCAGTGGTATTTAAAGGTGCGAGTCGTGAGATTATGGATTATTCCTGACCGTGAAAAGGAAGACAAAACACCATTTCCATGGAGATGGTGTTGCAAGACTAAAAGGTATTGCTATCTCAATTTTAAAAGTAGTCGTACATATATATGTTGATGTAATTCAATTATGGATATAATATGTGTAAATTTTTTTATAGGGAGATTGTATCCACACCACTATTGGGAGATATGTTATGCATTTGTTCAAGGGAAAAATAAGTGAGTTAGGGCAATATACTATGAAAAATTTCATGGTCGGTCCAAATACATTCAAATATAGGACCACTAAACACAAGATGAGGTTGACGTTCACAAATAGAACAATTATTGAAAAAATAAATTATCCACTCTTTGGTATGAATATCTTCAATTTACGGCCTTATAAACACTTGATTGACCAAGTGGATGTTGACGAGAACGAACTATTTGGTAATTGTCATAACTATTTTTTATTATAATACAAATTGCTCTTTTTTAAACAACTTATTATGATTTTTGAATTTTGTATTAGATGTTATTGGTGAGATTGTTGGCCATGGGGGAGTTCAATCGCACAACCAAAATGGCAAGATCCTAGTTTTTATGAATGTTGAGCTACACGACCGCGAGTAATATCATGTTTCCATGATTAGAATTACTAAGTCATATAGAAATGACATTCTTTCATTCATATAATGATATATATTTTCATGTAGGCTTACCAGTATTAAGGCTACATTTTGGGGTGACTTTGTTGAACAAATCACTCCATATGTGGATGGATTCGGCTGATCCAATCATAGTTGTTATGCAGTTCATTCGGGCGCATAAATTTCAAGGCAGAAATTTTTCTCATGTATAATTAACAACCTATGTATGCTTAACTTTGTTGTGTTTGTGGATGTAGATAAGTACGTTGTTCGTAATACTTGGCATGCTTCAAAGTTGTGGATTAATCTCAATCTTCCTCAAGTTGTTGCTTTTAAGAAAATGTTTTCTATCTATAATAATTATGACTTGTAATCGCACAATTAGAACTATAACAAGCTAATAATAAATGCATGTTTGATCGGTGTGCGTAGAGATAACTCTATGAGAATTATCCAAATTTCAACTCAACGTACTTATTCTGTTTCGGAAGTACTAGCATCTGGTGATGTAGAGGCTAAGATTGTTGCGCAATTGGTCGAGTGTCTTCATATAAGTATATTTTGGTTCGATTTTGCGAACAATATGTTTTTGTTGCGACATATTGTATTTTGGCTTTAAGGATTAAGTATTATGAATTAGCTTTGTTGTTTTATTTCTAGGAAACAATATATCATTTATGAACATGATGCTTCAGTTGATAGTTATTTCAATTCACTGCTTGAGTATTATGTATTATGCACTACTGTTATTCAAAGTCAAATTGCAAAGTGAAACCCGAGTTATATTATGCGCTATTTTTATTCAAAAGGAAATGTAAATCTTGTTGTTGGAAAACAAATACTTTTACATATTGCTCGAGTCTCAGGAAATAAGTACTTTTGTATTACTATTTGATAGCTTCTGATGTACAATCAAACCTGAATATACATACTTTGTATTTACAAAATCTAATCTCAAACAATATACCACATCAGGATGGTATTCACATACTTTACCATATTAGGATGTGTTGATGCTTTTCAATTTGCATATAAACTCTTTTTCTTGACAATGATGAGAAAACAAAGCATTGGATGTGGAAACTCTGTTGATTACTTTTTATTTTAAAATTAACATATAAGCAAAAGATTTACTAGATAAGTCCATATCGTAATCTTCTTTTTTATATTATATGTTATAGGAGGGGAACTTTTGGATATATGAGATCATCGTTCATATAGAAGTGGAGAATCAATGGTCATATATGGTCTGCAAGAAGTGCACTAGAAAGGTCGACAAACTTGGAAATAAGTTTCATTGCAAGAAATGTGATCGCTTGGATCATTCGCTTATAGGTTTGAGCATAATTCGTGAAAATTCTATATGAGTCTTTAAAATATGATATGAAATTCATGTAGTCAACTTTTGTTCCAGATATAAACTTCAATTGAGAGTAATGGACGGAACAGGTTTTATTTCCTTGTATATATAATAAAGCAAAGAAGTTTGCATAAAATTATGCCAAGTGGCATATTGAGAACTAGCCACTTGGTATTTTGGCAAAAAAAATCTATTTTTTTGGCAACAAAATTTATTTTACTGATTAATTATTTATTTTATATATAGATTTTTAAATTTTCATATCTATTTTCATATTGTGGCAAACAATATTGAATGAACATTATTATTTATTTTTATTCTATTATATCATATTTTTATATTGTGATAAAAATAATTATAATTGACTCCTCTGAATGAACACTATTATAATTATTTATATATTTCAACTCTTTATATATAATAAAGAAAAATATTTGATGAATACTTTTATTTATTTTTATTATATTATTTCATATTGTGATAAAAAATAATTCGAATTGACTCCTATTAATGAACACTATTATAATTATTTATATATTTCACATTGTGGTAAAAAATAATTAAGTTTGACTTCTATTTAATTAGTATATAGATTATTTCATAGATATGTAAAAATTAAAAAATTCAACATAAAAAATCCGTCAATTAGTCCTAATTCCACTATCATTAGGAGTAATTCCACAATTTGTATTCTAAATATATACTCCAATCAGGCTGTAGGAGTAATTCCACAATCTGTATTCCAATTTCCAAATATATATTCCAATCAATCAAGTGATTTAAGAAGATCATCCGTCAATTACTCCTAATTCCACTATCATTAGGAGTAATTCCACAATTTGTATTCTAAATATATATTCCAATCAAGCTATAAGAGTAATTTCACAATCTGTATTCCAATTTCCAAATATATATTGCAATCAAACGATACTCCTAATTCCACAATTTGTATTCCAATTTTCAAATATATATTCCAATCAATCAAGTGATTTAAGAAGATCATACAAATGGTAGATGGATATGGTAAGTGAATTGTAGATTTCCTTACTCTCATGGATGAAAAGTAGATGGCTATGGTAAGTGAATCGTATATATATTAAATCAAACCTTTACATTGCCAATCATTACCATATATGGCTATGGTAAGTGTTTTTTTTTTGGTTGCCCAAGGTATTCCCACAGCCGGCAGCCATGAGACTAATCCTCCGTTCCTCGGTCAGCGCATTTTGCGGTAGGGAACTGGCCACAGAGTTTGCTCCATTCACCAAAGGCGGGGATCGAACCCAGTGCTACTAAATTGTAATACAACTAATCACGAGGCAATAATTTTATATGGAAAAGTAATATATTTTCATCATATATTCTGATCATAGTTGATTCTAACTAATTTTGTAAAAAAAAATCATATAATTATAAAAGAAAATGCATATTTAACATAATTATTATTAGTAAGACGAGTGTCATCTTGAGAACTAAATATTTGAATTCTTATAACAAAAAACTATCATTTCATAACAAAAAGTTATTTTGTTGATTATTTAAATATTAAATTTTATTTCATATTTATATATATAATAAAGCAAAGAAGTTTGCATAAAATTATGCCAAGTGACATATTGAGAACTGACCACTTGGTATTTTGGCTACAAAACTATTTTCTTGACAACCAAATTTATTTTACTGGTTATTTATTTATTTTATATATAGATTTTTAAATTTTCATATCAATTTTCATATTGTGGTAAAAATCTATATATATAATAAAGCAAAGAAGTTTGCATAAAATTATGCCAAGTGGAATATTGAGAACTAGCCACTTGGTATTTTGGCAACAAAAATCTATTTTCTTGGCAACAAAATTTATTTTACTGATTAACTATTTATTTTATATATAGATTTTTAAATTTTCATATCTATCTATATACATAGTAAAGCAAAGAAGTTTGCATAAAATTATGCCAAGTGGCATGTTGAGAACTAGCCACTTGGTATTTTGGCAACACAAATCTATTTTCTTGGCAACAAAATTTATTTTACTTATTAATTATTATTTTATATATATATTTTTAAATTTTCATATCTATTTTTGTATCTATATATATAATAAAGCAAAGAAGCTTGCATAAAATTATGCCAAGTGGCATGTTGAGAACTAGTCACTTGGTATTTTGGCAACAAAAATCTATTTTCTTGGCAACAAAATTTATTTTACTTATTAATTATTATTTTATATATAGATTTTTAAATTTTCATATCTATTTTTGTATTGTGGTAAAAAATATTGAATGAACACTATTATTTATTTTTATTCTATTATATAATATTTTCATATTATGATAAAAATAATTATAATTGACTCCTCTGAATGAACACTATTATAATTATTTATATATTTCAACTCTTTATATATATATATTGTTAACCAAAAAAAAACTCTTTATATATTATAAAGCAAAATGGTTGATGAATATTTTTGTTTATTTTTATTTTATTATTTCATATTGTGATAAAAAATAATTAGAATTGACTCCTATTAATGAACACTATTATAATTATTTATATATTTCACATCTATCTATATATATATATAATAAAGCAGAGAAGTTTGCATAAAATTATGCCAAGTGGCATATTGAGAACTAGCCACTTGATATTTTGGCAACAAAAATCTATTTTCTTGACAACAAAATTTATTTTACTGATTAATTATTTATTTTATATATAGATTTTTAAATTTTCATATCTATTTTCATATTGTGGCAAAAAATATTGAATGACCACTATTATTTATTTTTATTCTATTATTTAATATTTTCATATTGTGATAAAAATAATTATAATTGACTCCTATGAATGAATACTATTATAATTATTTATATATTTCAACTCTATATATATAATAAAGCAAAATGTTTGATGAATACTTTTGTTTATTTTTATTCTATTATTTCATATTGTGATAAAAAAAAATTAATTAGAATTGACTCCTATTAATGAACACTATTATAATTATTTATATATTTCACATATATTGTGGTAAAATATAATTAAGTTTGACTTCTATTTAATTAGTATATAGATTATTTCATAGATATGTAAAAATTAAAAAAAAAAATCGACATAAAATTTCGTCAATTACTCCTAATTCCACTATCATTAGGAGTAATTTCACAATTTGTATTCTAAATATATATTCCAATCAAGCTATCGGAGTAATTCCACAATCTGTATTCCAATTTTTAAATATATATTTCAATCAATCAAGTGATTTAAGAAGATCATCCATCAATTACTCCTAATTCCACTCTCATTAGGAGTAATTCCACAATTTATATTCCAAATATATATTTCAATCAAGCTTATAGAAGTAATTCCATAATCTGTATTCCAATTTTCAAATATATATTGCAGTCAAACGATACTCCCAATTCCACAATTTGTATTCCAATTTTCAAATATATATTTCAATTAATCAAGTTATTTAAGAAGATCATACAAATGGTAGATGGATATGGTAAATGAATTGTAGATTTTCTTACTCCCATGAATGAAAAGTAGATGGCTATGGTTAGTGAATCGTATATTTATTAAATCAAACCTTTACATTGCCAATCATTACCATATATGGCTATGGTAAGTGCTACTAAATTGTAATACAACTAATCATGATGCAATAATTTTATATGGAAAAGTAATATATTTTCATCATATATTCTGATCATAGTTGATTTTAACTAATTTTGTAAAAAAATCATATAATTATAAAAGAAAATGCATATTTAACATAATTATTATTTATCTATATATATAATAAAGCAGAGAAGTTTGCATAAAATTATGCCAAGTGGCATATTGAGAACTAGCCACTTGATATTTTGGCAACAAAAATCTATTTTCTTGACAACAAAATTTATTTTACTGATTAATTATTTATTTTATATATAGATTTTTAAATTTTCATATCTATTAACCTTATATATAGATAATAGAAATGAATCATAATAGTTTTCATTTCTATTAGATGAAAACTATTATGATTGTTTAATTATTTCATATTAAAAATAGTATTTAATTATTTCATATTTATTTTATATTGTGATAAAAAATAACTAAGTTTTATTTATATTTGATGAAAAATATTAAGAGTTAAGGAACATTAATATTATAGATTTATTCAAAAATTTCATATTATGGTATTTATAAATCATCTAAGTTTGACTAATATTGAATGAAAACTACAATTACGGAAAGAGAGATAATTATGTAATCAATTAAATATAAAAAATTACAGGAGATGTAGTGCACAAAAATAGAAAACTTTAAATATTTACTTTTCAACAATTCTATATTAATCAGAATTAAAGCATAATATTAACATTTAAACGATTTATACTTGAGTTATAGGTTAAGAATTATAAATTGCTAATAAAATTATTAATTTGTATTAATTTCCCTTTATCGATAGACTTTTTTCAACATGTTAGGTTATTCTATAAAATATTTACTATATTGTGTATAATATTACCATAAAAAATAATTTACATGACATAAAATCTCTTTTTTGCCATATTAATGAATTTTAAAAAAATATAAAAGCAAACGATTTATAATAAATTTTAATCAATATCGATTATTTCCTTTTATAGCTAGAAATTTTTTTGCTAATTCCACCAAAACAATTTATTACTAATTTATTGCTCAAAATGGTAAATTGCTTACAAATTAAAATCTCAATTAATTCTCTTCCATGTAGGGACACTTTTTCACAAGTAAACAAACTTATTCATTTAAATCACAGCCTTTTGCGTGACCAAATTATTTGATCAATTTATTTATTTTTACTTTATTTATATTTTTAAGTAAATAAATATGGAAAAGTTATTTCATATTTTAATTATCACATTAATTATATGAAAGTTATTAATTGATTAGCAGTCAAGCAACATATATGGTAAAATAATATTGTAATTAACAGTAATTTCTATATAAAAATCTCTATATAAAATACTATATATGTGTGAATTCTAACTCCACAATATCAATCTATGAGATTATCTGAAGAAGAAAGCATAGAAATAAGAACTCGCTCGACTAAGGTGGAGGTTTTATTCAACTCTTAGTTTATTTTCACAGAAGAAAGAAGAGACCATTGTTGTGTACACATACGGTTCGATAGAGAATTATTTTTATACTTTTCGATTATTTTTTTCTAAATACTACTCACTCACATACTCACTATCATATTCTATAATGATTTAATTATTGTAATATAGTTTCTTCTGTAATTTGTAAAAAAAAAAAATGATACTAATTGCTTGAGGATATGTCTTTTATTTTTTAATTTATTTCTGAGTAGTTGATGATTTCTAGATTATGAACCCAACTGATTTTATTTTCTTATTTTGCCTTGCTATTTTTTTTTTATCTTTCAATTAATAGTTGTATTTTCTTTCCTGTATTTTTCATTACTTCGATTTTGTTTACATTTTTGAAATCTTTATTATTGGTATGATTATTCATTAAAGTTAATTGATACTACTTTATTTTTCTATATAGTTTTTGGAAGAAATTAAGATACAAAAATCTAATAGAATTACAAATTATTGAGTGTCATTTTGAGAAAAGGTGAATTTCACTATTTGATTTCAAATGAGGTTGTGAATACGTGTGTATGTGTGTGTGTGTGTATATTGATGAAATATTTATATACACATCTATATACATAATAAAGGTGTATAGTCCTGTCTAAATTTAGGACAAGTGGCATCTTGAGAACTATCCTCTTAAATTCTTACAACAAAAAACTATCATTTTATAACAAAAAACTATTTTATTGATTATTTAAATATTTAATATTATTTCATATTTCATGTTTTGGTAAAAAAAACTAATATTTATTTCTATTCGGTGGAAGCTATTATGATTTCATACTATTTCATTTAATATTATTTCATATTGTGGTTAAAAAAAATTAATTTTGTCGGATGAAAACCATTACGATCGTTCAATTATTTCATATTAAGATTAGTAGTTAATTATGTCATATTATTTTATGTTTATATTGATTATTTATTTATTTAATATTATCTCACATTTCATATTGTGGTAAAAATAAATTATTGTTCAATTATTTCATATTAAGATTAGTAGTTAATTAATTTATGTTTTGTCGATTATTTATTTATTTATTTATTTATTTTATAGCCTTCATATGTTTAAATAAAGTATGTAATATTAGTTGTGCAATTACTTGACATATATGAAAAGACATATTGAGTAACTCAATATGACAGAGAAATCAATTACAATCAAGAGACATAATTGGAAAAGAAATATTTTAATTGAGATGAGAAACTTTTAGTATTGATGGAAGGATGTAAAATTTTGAATTCAAATAAAACAAAAATAAGAATTTAATTGAAAGACAGTTAAAATTAGATATTACTACTATATTGAGACTAATTCAACTAATTAAACAATCTCTGTATGAATTTCACTAATTACATTTTTGTATAATAGAAAATAGTTAATTGCCAATCTTGAAACAAATATTATCAATTGGGGAATATGATAATATAGATGTCACCAATATGGGTTGTGGTGCAGTTGATGGGGCTGCTCCACCCTTAACCAGAGGTCGAGGGTTTGATCCTGGGTATGGAGAAAACTCTGTTGGGAGCGCTGCCACCTTAATGGGCCCTGCAACGCGCGATCCGAAGTAGTTGGAGCTCCAATGAGGGCACCGGACACCGAATGGAAAGCCAAAAAAAAATATAGATGTCATCCCTCAAAATATGCAAACAATATAAATAATGATATTATATTAAAAAAAATATGATTTCATTATAACTGAGTAAATCAAGAAAGTATTACAAGAAAAATTTGTGAATTAATAATCAATAAGCAATCAAACAACTTATATGAAAAAAGTTTAATTGACATTTAAAAAAAAATATTTCAACTTTAATCGCAAATAAGTTTGACCTATTTTTGTAAAACAATAAATGAATGAATATAAGAAAATCTGTAATTAGGAAAGAAAATAATTGTTACCTTATTAGAAAATAATTGTTACCTTATTTGAGTAATTAGAAAATTATAAAGATAATTAAATAATCAATTGACTATAGTCAAATCATAATTTTATAAGAAATTTTTGAGAAATAAATCAGTAATTGAGAAAAAAAATTACTTGTTACCTTTTTAAAATTCTTTCCCAAATTATAAAGGTAACTAATATCAAATTAATACAAGCAAACTATAAAAATATGAGAAATTTATGGGATTGAATTTCCGAAATTATAAAGGTAACTAATATCAATTGTTTCCATTTTTGAGTCCTTTATGTAATTGTACATTAATTAAATATAATCAAGATATAAAATTAGGACAGATTTATGGTAACTAGATATTTATAATATTAATAATAATTTTATTTTCATCAAATTAATTATATTAAATTGATGTAAAATCCAGTTAATATTGAGAATTATTTTAATAGAAAATACATGCAAAGTTACGTAATTGATATACATATATTGGTAAAAAAAAACGAACATTGACTACTACTTTAGCCATAAATATATTTTGAAATTTACAACATTAAATTTAAGGAACTTGAGTTATATATTATGATTATAAAATTGATTCTTATTAATTGAAGTTAATTAGTTGATTGTGTAGTCGTATTACAATTATGTCGTACATTATTTATTTAATGGAAACACATATAATTAATTAACTTATTTTGTGCAATCTACAATGAACTTATTAATTCAAATGAAATAATTTTTAAATGGTAAGTTTGGACTATAAAAGAAAGGAGATTATTTTGTTGAAATTTTAAATTAATATGCATTAATCTATTTTAGTGGGGCATTAGTCTTCAATGAACTTATTAATTCAAATGAAATAATTTTTAAATGGTAAGTTTGGACTATAAAAGAAAGGAGATTATTTTGTTGAAATTTTAAATTAATATGCATTAATCTATTTTAGTGGGGCATTAGTCTTCAACAAGATCTTCACATTTAAATGGAGTAATTGTATGGCTTTAGCATCTCTTATGTATTAAAAAAAATAGAGACAAAAAAATATAATGTCACAACATTTTTGGACTATTTAATTCATTTATCACATTTTAAAATATTGTTTATATCAATTCAGTGATGTTTATATGAAAAAGTTAAATTTTGAATAAATGAATATCTTAAATTTTATAATATAAATTAATTTGTGTACTAATTTGAAAAAGTTAATTTATAATTTACTTTCTATTTTTATTATATGGAAAATTTGACCTTATATGACTATATATACTATCAATAACACAAAAATATTGTCACACTTTTCTTCTCTCTCTCTCTCTCTCTCTCTATTATTGTTATTGATCTTTAGCCTTATTGGTATTCATCAAGTTTTTCATTATGAATATGTAGAAATAAGAATTGTCAATAGTTTGCTAAATATTAATTCGAAATTTTCATAAATTTCAGGCTTTATATATAAAGGTTTCGACATAATAAGAATCACACATACTGATGAAATGTTATCAATATTTCAGAATGAGAGTTCAGCAGAAGAATATACATATGGAAAGGTTGAACAATGTAATCACAATGCAACATAGGTTTGAAACAAGAAAAATCATTTGTTGAAAATGATTTGAATTATTTGTAGTGATTCTTCTTTCTCAAGAAAATTAAGTTTGTTATTTTTTTAATCTCTTTATACAAATATAAATTTATACTATGAATAATATAATTTCTTGATTATATATTATTTTGAGGTCTTGCATAATTATGATATAAAAATGATTGATTTTTTTATTTTATTAATCGTTATTCAATATCATATTTTGGTATAGTAAAAGATCCGCATATTGAAGGAGTGTTGTCACTAATTAATAATGAGATTTCAAGAAGAAGAAACCTATGAGAAGGTCACTATATATTCAAACAATATAGGTTTGAAACAAGAATATTATTTGTTAAAAATGATTTTAATTATTCATAGTGTTTTTCTTTCTTGAGAAAAATAAGTTTGTTACCTTAGTGATTTCCTTATCCAAATATAAATTTTTGTAATATAGTCTCACTAAATAATGAATCTATTAATAAAACTAAAAAAAAAATATCAATTTTTTTGACGCAAATAAAAAATAAAAATTTCAAGATCTTGTTTGAGATTATTATGATTTATTCGTTTAAAATTTTAAAATTTTTAGAGATAAATTTTATCTCTTTTTTATATTTAGTATTTTATGATCCTATTTTGACTTAAATGTGAATGTTATAAATGGTATAACTAGAACGATAATATTTATTCTTTTACTTGGTCTCCTTTCAATATTCGTATATAGGTAAATATTTTTAACAAATTCAAATTGATTTTATCTACTTTTTTTTTTCATTTTGAAGTAATTTATTATGAATTATTTGTTATGAACTATTCAAGAAACTATAATTTATTGGAGATTTTAACTTAATTTCATTAGTTTATGTTGGCTTATCTATTGGTCAATGAAATATTTTTTTATGCTTTACTATTTGATAAATTTGTAAATTTAAATTATTTTTTTAATTTATCTTTGTTTAATGATTACTTTTTCTTAAATATTATCCGCACATCGTGCGGGTATTAATACTAGTATATATAAAAGAGAGTTAATCCATCCTATGTGGCATGCTTTTGTGGTCTTCATTCCTAATTATCTTTTGGCAAAAATTCACATATAGTCTCATTAGAGTATCTATAACTAACTTCTTAGTCTAAATTTCATATTTACAATTCATAGACAAAATAAATGGCAGTTTTATGTATATATATATACAAAAAAAGAAGAAAATATCCATAACAACAAAAAGAGATAAAAAAAGAAATTTTAATGTAATAAATGTCCTTAATCTTCTCAAACTTTTCATTTATTTCTCTGATATAACAGATCAATAAATATGAATTTATGCCTTAATTACTCCCTCAAAAGTTGATAAATTTTTATTTTTTTTTAAATGTGATCTACAGGAGAAAGTTGGTAATTCGTGCATACAAAATTCTGGTATATACGATTTACGCAAATTATTTTTTTACTTGAATTTATTTACTGATTTTTTTTTTAATCTAATACGCAATAAAAATTGATTCAATTTCAACATAATGAAAATCGATTTTATTATTGGTTTGAATTAGATTTTCGAAATTGAATGCGCAATATAAACTTCAAACACTTTCAAATTGTCAATTTTGTAATTACTGTTATTTTTGTATACAATAACTTCAATTGTAATTTTGTATTTCAATTTTCGTATTCAATTTTTATTTTTGTAATTTTGAATTTTTTTCACAGAAGTTGTTAAAAGGTTATAATCCTTGTTTGTGTTATTTTTTTTTCTTTTCTAAATCCCATTTGTAGTTGCAATTTGTGTGATATATTCATTCATTACTCTACTGTATATTTCATAATATACATATTGACAGTGTTTTAATATTTTTTTTATGTATATCTATTAATAGTATATTTGAATTTCTATATATCTGTTAACATAAGTGTATAATTGTATTTGTATATCTGTTTTAAAGGTTACAAAGATTATTTTTATTATTTGTATATCTATTGTTTGTATATCTGTATATTAGTTTACATAAATTTGATATTTGTATATCTGTTATTTGTATATCTATATATATATATATATATGCAAATGAAGTATACATATATTCAAATCAAAATTGTTGTTTATTATTTGTATATCTGTTGTTTGTATATCTGTATATACAAATTTGATTGTTGTTTGTAAACAATATTGCAAACGAAATATACATATATTCAAATCAAAATTGTTGTTTATTATTTATATATCTGTTGTTTGTATATCTGTATATACAAATTTGAATGTTGTTTGTAAACGAAATATACATGCAAACGAAATATACGTATTTGTCTATCTGTATATACATGTATGCAAACGAAATAAAAATATACATATATGTTTATTATTTGTATATCTGTTGTTTGTATATCTGTATATATAAATTTGAATGTTTTACATAATAACAAATTTGAATGTATATACATATATGCACTCTAAACTGTATATATCTGCATATGCATTATTCTTCAAAATGTATATGTGAAAGTTAATTGTATATACATATATGTAAATTATATATACATATATCAAAAATATAAATTGTAAATACATACATACACTCTAACTCTGTATATATATGCATGTATTATTCTACAAAAAAAAAGTATATGTATCTACATAAATTGAAACAAAAATATATATTGACCAACAATTCCGTTTCATGAGAATATATACAAAAAAAAACTCATAATCATTGTCAACTTCATTACTCCCCCTTTTAGATTTAGATACCTTAAAATATTTTTTCTTTCCGCCTTGCTAGAAGATGCAAAATTCTTTTTTTTTTTTTTTGATGAATCATCCATAAAAAAAATGGGAGAGTGACTTACATAATATATAAAAATTTATATTATAAAATAAAAATCCGCAAAAACGAAAAAATTATAAAAACGGGGGAGTGCTCCCCTTTTCTACTTTTTTGTAAAATATATGAACAACGAAGAAATTTAACGACTAACTGACATAATATATATAAAAAAAAATTAAAAAAAAATCTAATGTCAATAAATATCCTAAACTGATTTTCTGTGGTGAAAAATCCGCAAAAATGATTTATCACAGAAAAATCAAGGATTATATTTTGTGATATTAGAGTGACTTTGAGAGAAAAATAAGGAGAAAAGGTTGAAGAAGATCTCTTAAATAATCATGTATTATGATGTTGCCAATGTTGTCGTTTCTTTAATTTAAAATCAAGGATATTAGAGTAATTTTGAGAGAAAAATAAGGAAAAAATAGTTGAAGAAGATATCATAAAAAATCTTGTGTTTTGATATTCCATTGTTGCCTTTTTTTGAGTCAGTAGGATAGAGAGAGAATAGAAAGAAAATACCAAAAATAAATATTGAGAGAGAAAATTGACATATACAAATCTTAATATATTTATATATAGGGCCCACAAAAAAAACTGACTTTGAACTACCAAATGACTATGAATTGTAATTTTTTAAAACATTAACCATATCATGTAATTAATATAGTATTTTGTCTATAATATGTAATTTTTCCTTATCTTTATTCGCATTTTTTTGAAATTTTTATTTAAGTTTTTATACATAATATATTAACTAAATGAGTTACTCCCAAAATAAATGAATTAAAACCCATAAAACAATACTCAAGCTGATCCCATTCCACAAATCAATGCTTATCACTATGGCTTTTCAATATTTTCCATACAGTTTCTGATCAAGTGCTGCTCAAATGGATTTAATGTGCATTAATTTTTTATTAATTATATTAATTTATGCCTATTCATATTCTATACTTTTTACTATATATAAATTGGAAGTGAACATTTTTTTTCATATTGTAGCTTGCTTAGTTTTTTTTTTTTTTTTTAGTTGAATTTTTTAGAGTGACATATTATTTTTTTGGTTTCAGAGTTGGTTATTTGTAGAATATGGTATGTGATAAAATCTAACCAAAATATCGAATTGATCAATCTGGATATGATTTCATGGCAAAAAAGTATTGTAATTTGCTTAGTTTGTTATGCTTTTGAGTGAATTTTTAGAATGACATATTTTCTTTTTGTTTCAGAGTTGATTGCTTGTAAAGTATGGTAGGTATAAAATCTAACAAAAATATCGAATTGATCAATCTGGGTACGATTTCATTAACAAAAAGGTATTTAATTATAAATTTTGTTCTTATATAATTTTTTGTTGTATATGAATTGAAAGTGAATCTTTTTTCATATAACTTAATTAATCTGTTTTACTTTTAATTGAAATTTTTAGTACAACATATTCTTTTTTTTTTTTCAGAATATATATAAATATATAAAGGAAAAATACGACCTTGTTGATATGGCATGGCTCAATAACAAGAAATGAATTTATCTATGTTCACTTTTTTTGAAATTTCTTTGCATATTAAATTAACAAAAGTTTTAATTAAATACTAAATGTGAAAGAGAACATCCTCAAGGGATATATGTGTTACTTTGAAATGTTAAATATGGTCATTCGTTTTTAAACATTAATGGATAAAGCATGTACCTTTTCCCTAACTCTTAGACTTCTCTTTCATTTACTCTTTTGTATTTAACAATTTCTTTGGCTTTTTCATTCTAATTTTAGTGATGACAGAAAATGGATAAATATGCTAAGAATAATCTAGAGTAAATTCTTTTAGACAGTATATGGTAAGATTTACATGTTTCATTTGAAATTTTTGAAGTCTATGTATTTTTTCCTCCAAATTTATTGTGTGAGATAGACTTGACTTTAATTTTTTTGATTTTTATAGGTGAAATAAAAGCAATAATGAATAGTTAGAGGAGAAAGAAAAAATGAAGAGTTGCTTCAACAATGAGAGTAGAATCTTCTTTATTTTAATTTATTTATCTGATTTTAACTTGATATAAAATTTTAAAAACTAAAAAATATTAAATTTTGTGGCTTTAAATTAAAGATATGTAAAAATGGAATAAAAAAATCTTAGTTGTGATTTTTAATATTAACGTTTAATAATTTTATTTACAATGTGGGTTGTTATATTTCTGTTTCTTTTCATTATCCTTTTATTTTTGTTTATTTTTCTTTTATAATTCATTTTCAAAGTATTTCACATTTAGCCTATTGGCAAACTTCAGAAATGGTTATTGCTCTTCCCTTGATGCTGCTGCTTCTTCTTCTAGATGAATTAAAAAGAAAGAAAAATAATTCGGTGCACTAAAACTTTCGCTTTATGAAAGATTTGTGAAAGGATTGGACCACAAAGATTTATTGTATGTAATCTTACCTGACATTTATGCAATTCCACGACTCGAACGAACTCGTAATTTCTAGGTCACATGACAACAACTTTAAAAATACATAACAAATCTATTGAGTGTTCGATACTCGTATTGGTGCCTTACTAATTATGATTAATGTATGATGTTCATAGATAAATTATATTATTGTAGAGAATAAATGAAAGAGTAAGAAGTCGTTATAACTGTAACATAAAATTAAGCGTATATAAGTTTGACAAATTGTATATAGAGTTTTTTCTTATTAAAATATATGATTCTATTCTTTTTCTAATATTTTTGTTTCATAATTGAGAATAATAATTGTTTAAAATAAAGTTGGAGATGAAAAATAATTCACTTATATTTTAATGGATCTTGCATTTTCTTGTGTGTGTGTGTATATATATGTCATAGAGAAGCTGATGTGGCACCTCTCTATCACATGACACTCGTCTTTTTTCTTCTTTTTTTGACATTTTTCTTAATTTTTTTTATTTTAAAAAGAAAAAAATATTGTCATTAATTTAATGATTTAGTGGTTATTTATTATGCAATAATTCGTTCAATACAATAGAAAAGTATATTCTCTTCATATTCACTTTTATCACTAATTAAAGTGAATAATTACTATATATATTTATGAATGCTTTTTCAAATTCTACATTCATTTTTTCTAATTCTTTTGTTCATGAATCAATACTAATTATTTAATCACGATTAAGCTTAGTAATTAATACAAATTAATATTTATGCCTTTTAATCTCCTTCCACATTCATTATTTCTGTTCAAATTCGCCATTCATATGTAGTGCAGTGCTTTATATTGCAGTTGTAAGCTCATATCTAAATGTCATAATTCTTATTTTTTGGGGCTTTCGCTCCCTCTACATATTATGTATGAAAAGTAAACGTTTTTTAGTTTATTTTTAATTATTTTATGTTAAACAGAAATTGAATTATGCATCATGTGCAGAAAGGCAAAAAAGTAAAAGGAAGAATTTGACTTGTGAGATACGTATCTTAATTTTTTTTTATAACAGTGATGTTTTTGTCAGGTTGTCATCTCAACTGATTTTACGAGATATTGTCACCTCTTACTAGCTAGGAACAAATATCAGGTCATGTTTTAATTTATTTTCAAATTATTTTAGGTTAAATCGAAATAGAATTATGTATTTTATTTAGGAAGATAAAGAAGTCAAGGAAGAATGTTGATGTCTGCCTGCATATTCATTGTTTTATTTATTTAATTTATTATAATCATGACCATCTTGCAAGATTTATATTTTATGATGTTTGAATTTATTTGTAAGTACTATATTCATACCATATTCAATTGTATTCATATTTTTTTATGCTAATATTTTGATTGAAAACTATATATTTTTAAATTTCATAATTGATTTTTACCCAATACTTGTTATTAAATTTTGATACTTTGTAGTATGTCATCATCTACATCGAGGAGTCTGGATTATCGTATTTACCTCAATATTGGATAAATTTATCATAACATAAATGCTCTCTAAATTCATATACCTTTTTCCTAATTCTAATAACTTTATTTTAGTTTTTTTTTTTTAAAAAAAATATAATTTTTTTCACTTGAATTTGTAAAAATTGTTTTCAAAATTGCTTTAAGGCTTAAAATTTTGAAGTAGATACAAAGTCTAACTTATTTCTAACATTGAAATTATATCATTTATATTCATCTTTGCACTCAACAATCATTAGCTAAATATAAGCCATAATATATAAAGCAATTAAAAGATAATAAATAAGTGATTAAGTGAAAATGAAAAAGACACAGAAGCAACTATTAACATGTAGAAGAAATTATTAAATATTTAGTGATCAAAAAGAAAATATTTGTTGGTTCTTTCTCTATTTCTAATTATTTAATTTCCAGGTAAATAAATGCTTATTGCTCCTAAGTGATTATTATTTTGATATTTTTTAATTATATTGAATAAATACTATACTATAGTAATATTTATTCTAAATTAAAGTTATACACAAAAGTTACTAAGAACTTTTATAATCGCGCGAAGTGCGAATATGTTCCCTAGTTAATATAAAAATTATGCAATTTTTTTTATTTTTGTTTATCGAATAAAGAAGTTATGTTTCTTATTTTTAATTTAAAAATTATTTATTAACCTATTTTTGTTGTGATTTTAAATTCAAACTTGTATGCACCCAAATTTTTTTTAAAAAAACTTGCTGTCCAATTTGCATCGAGCTTGAATCTTGTGTTTCACTAAAGCATTTTCAACTTGTTACCTTAAGGATTTCAAGACAATAGTTTTAGAACAAGTCCAGTTCAAAACTTCTGTATGAAATATAAAAATTTAACGAAATCTCACCAACTCACATTTGAGTCTTTCAAGAGATTGACGACCACAAGCTTGCGATAAAAGAGGATGGAATTGAATAGAGAAATCTAAATCAGATATCAAATATCAATAATAATGGAAGTCACAATTTTGAAATTCAAATAATAGAATGAATAATCTATAAATGAAATATCGGCTCGTATAAACATGAAAGCAATTATTTTTTTGTTTTGATTTTAATATGTGAAAATCTAAAATGATGATTATTAGTATAATCACTACCCCAACATAAGGCAGTTTAATAAAAGGGGTTAGAATTATTTTCTATAAGGCATATGGTAATTTTCTAATTTAAAAATAAGAATTTTTTTTTTTTTTTAATTTGAGAAACAGAAGTCTATTTGAAAGGACAAACATGTTGTATTTGTTGAACGACAAAAATATAGGTGATCCACTTTTTTTTTTTCTTTTTTTGGTTAAAAAGAGATACTTTTATTTATTAGATATGCATCATAGCAAAGCTGTGGAGTACATAAAAGGAGTTAGTTCGGCATTACAAGTACTAGAGCTATTACTATCCGTGGCTACAGGCCTATTAGATACATCAAAAGAAGTTCCCTCCTTGTCTACTTGAATGGTTCTACAGATAAACATTGGGGGAACTGTCCATTCTTCAAAAAAGGGTTGCGATTTAATCCGTCTGCCCTCCTTTGCTAGCCTATCTACAACTTGGTTTGTCCCTCGTCCTTCATGGCTGACCTGAGGATCCCCCAGCCTCCGAAGCAGACCCCTGCATAGTACCATTAGATTTGAATTAGGCTCCACATTATTGCACTCATTTGTTAGCATTATAGAGTCAGTAGTAATACATAGAGCAGAACATTTTAATTGAATAGCTAACTGCAGGCCAATATAAAGGGCTCGAGTTTCAGCTTCAAGGGGGGTTTTAACACTAATTTTAGCCATAAAATCTTTAATCCAGTTTCTCCTATTATCCCTGAGTATACCCCAGCTCCTCCTACTCCAGTTTTGTGGTCGAAGGATCCGTCTATGATAAACTTTAGGCCATGTATTGGAGGGTGCCATTGTTGTGGAATTCGCACTTCTTTAACTGAGTTGTGTCCAACCAATAGCTGGTATTCTATGGCCCTTTCGTATGGTTCCTTGATAGAAATTGACTTGAGGTTGTTATTGAAGATATGTTGTTCCTAGTAAGTCATATATTCCATAGGTAAAAGGGGAAGACTTCTTTAAAAGCTAAATGCTTGCTAAGGTTTACATCCTTTGTTTTACACCCTTTTTTTATCCAATCTTTAAAATTCATTTGGGCGTTATGGTTCAAGAAAGCATCTAACTTTGTAATCTTCCAAAAATCTATAACCCTAGGACAGTCTCTAAAGATATGGCTCACAGTTTCGGTCATGTTACAGTGTTTGCAATGGGGGTCAACACTTAAGCCCATATGATTCAAAAAAGAGGCCTAAGGCAGCCTATTGTGGTAGCATAACCAAATGAAAAATTTTATTTTATTTGGGCATTGAAGCTTCCAAATCCAAGAGATGGAGTCAGAAGAGACGGTAGAACAAGCAACATTATTAAGAATATGTTGATAAGCAAGTTTTGTAGAAAATTTTCCAACACACACCAAGGAGCATTTGAGATTGTCTCTTAGGCCTTCATTATTGGGGATAAGGGTGGTTAGAATAGTATGAGCAATATGGTACGACAGCCGGTACCCTATGTTTGAAAAATCCCATTTACCATTTTTGATAATGTTATCCACAGTTATGTTTTCCATTTCTCTAGTTAATGGGGTATTGAGCTGGCTGGCTAAGGGGATGGTAAAAGAAGACCAAATATCATTCCATACCCTAATAGTCTTTCCATTTCCTAAATCCTAATAGGCACAAGTCCTGCAAATTTTCCATCCATCTACTATGTTCTTCCAAGTCGGGCTAGAAGTTCTTAAACAAGAAGTATTTAGATGGCTACTATTCTTATTGTATTTGTGCAGGAGTACTGCCGCCCATAGAGATGTAAGGATTTTATAAGCTCTCTAAGCCAATTTCGCATGCATCGCCTTGTTCTTTATGGCCGTTTTTTGCATGGCTAGACCTCCCCTATCTTTAGGTTGCACTAGAGTGTCCCATCCGACTAGATGCATCTTTTTAGCGACATCCGTCATTTCCCAAATGAAGTTTCGTTGAATTCTATCAATTTGCTTAGTAATTTACTTCGGGAGCTTAATGAAGTACATAATATGTGTGGGGAAACTACTGAGTCAAGATTTTGCGAAGGTAGTTCGTCCTGCTATGTAAGGAACCTGGATTTCCACCCAAAAAGCTTCTTATTTAGAGTATCAATGATGAATTGGAAGTCCCTATTAAGAGGCCTAGAATTAAAGATAGGGAAGCCAAGATATTTCCTAAAGTTTTTGCAATGTTGAAATTTTAGTATTTTTGTAGTATTTTCAATTATTTGGTTGCTGTTGTTCCTAGAAAACATGATTTTGGACATTTCAAAATTAATATTTTGTCCCGACCAACTGCAGAAGTTACTAAGAATATTCCTAATATTGGTACAGCTATTGTTGTTAGTAGTAGACATCAAGACCACGCCGTTAGCAAAGAAGAGGTGAGACAGAGGCGGGCCTGACCTGGCAATATTGATAGGGTGCCAAAGGTTGTCAGACAAGGCTTGATTGATGTTGTGGGACAGGATTTTCATGCATAAGATAAAGATGTAGGGCGACATAGGGTCCCCCTATCTAATTCCCCTGGAAGGACTAAAAAAATCAATTCTCGTACCACTTACTAAGATCGCTACTGAGCTAGTGCAAATACAAGACATGATGAGGTTTATAAGATTGGACGGGAAGTTAAAGTAATGTAGAGTATGTCTGATGAAGGACCACTCAATTTTATCGAAAGTTTTTTCTAAATCAATTTTCATGATGACGTTGCCTTCTTTGCCTTTCATCTTTCTAAATTTGGTAATAATTTCCTGCACAATGATAGCATTATCCGCCGCTTGCCTATTCATTAAAAATCTTGTTTGGCGTGGACTAATAATTTTATCCATAATAGGCCTAAGATGCCTGGAGATGATTTTAATGATTATTTTGTAGTTAGTATTACAGAGGCTTATAAGTCTATAATTTTTCAAAGATTAGGCCTCGGGGGTTTTAGGAATGAGACAAATGTGAGTTGTATTTATGAAACTATCTATTTTTTATTCCTGGAACGTTTTATAACAGAAATCGTAAACAGACTGTTTGAAAATATTCTAATATTTTTGATAAAAGAAGGGGTGGAGTCTGTTAGGTCACGGGGCCTTAAAAGGTTGGAAAGAGAAAATGGCTTGCTTGACCTCCTCCTCAGTGGGTAATCAGTCCAGATTTATCTTGTCCTCGTCCGAAATACAAATTTTACTAGTGGGGATAGTGAACCGGAAGGCTTTTGAGTGGTTTGTTTTAAACATATTGAGGAAGTAGGAGAAGTTATGGTTTATAATGTCAGCCTGGTTATGAATAAATGAGTTATCTTCTATTTTTAGAACCGTAATTCTATTTTTCCTTCTCCTAATTAGGGTTAAAGTGTGGAAGAATTTAGTATTCGCATCCCCTTTATTAAGCCAAGTTATTCTAGATTTTAACTTCTAATAATCCTCTTCCATTTTTATAATTTGGTTGAACTCAGTTATAAGGCTTACTTCGAGATTTCTGAGAAAATTGCTATGGTAGTAGCTATCCGAATTTTGAATACCCTGGATTCTGCGAAAAAGCTGATTTTTTTCCTAAAAATATTACCCACGTTCCTGTATGCCCATGCGGATGCTTCGTTTTGAAAATTTTTGACAACATAAGTCAGAGGCGGGTTACTCTCCCAAATATGGTGGATCACGTTAATGGAATCTGGGTGAGTAGTCCACTTTTTTTCAAACCTAAAGAATTTTCTATGCCAAGTAGGATCATCCTTAAAGATTGAAAGTAGGAGCGGGCAATGGTCTGAGTGGGTGCGTGGTAGGTGGGTGACTTGGGCATCGGGATAGTCATATATCCACTCATCAATAGCCAAAAATCTATCAAGCGTTTCAAAAATTAGAGCACTGCGCAATTTGAACCTTATGTTTAGCCATGTATATCTATTACCCTTATATCCTAGATCAATAAATTCACAGTGATTAATCATAGCTGAAAATTCTGATGCACGAGAGTTGTTAATTTGCTTACCTTCTTTTTTTCTTCATTTGAGAGTAGTCCGTTGAAGTCTCCTCCAAACAACCACTTACCTGGGTTAGTGTCCTTAATGTCCTTAATATTCTTCCATAAGTTCCCACGTTTGTTTCTGTTATTGCTAGCGTAAATGTAGCTAAATAATCGAGAGTTATTTTTATTTCTTACCATGACAATATCATGAATCTCCTAATCTGTAGTAGCAAGTTCATGAAGGTCCAGCAATGAGTCATCCCATAGAACGACAAGCCCACCAAAATTTGCAACAGCGGGGACCTCAATGACTCAATTGAAGGAGATGTCATTGAGAAGTAGCAAGTGGTTTTGCATTTTGGTTTCCAACAAATCCACCATATGAGGCTTGTGCCAGTCCACCAAAGATCTAAAGTTATGCCTAAAGTCCTGCCCATTGGCACCTTACAGTTCCATATTATTAAGTTCATGGCTCTGTTCCTGTTGGGTGGGTTTATTAGATGAATTACTCTTGAAGAGTTCGTCGAGGGGGAAGTTTGTTCTGTCACCATTGGGTTCATGAACAACACATAGTTCCCCACCTGGGGGTTGAAGGGGTGGCGTATGTCTAGTGTCGTCTTTACTAAGTTTTGGGGGCATATAAGGATGCACTTCTTGGCCTACTTGGCGTTGAACACCATTACTTTTATATCCTTTAGCACTGTTATTTCGGTTTTTGTTTCTCTTATGAACTCTAAAGCCTCCTCTATTTCTTTAGTTGATGTATTCACAGGTTGGGGATGAGCTAAGGTGGAATTTGGAGGTACCTAGGAGGATGATGCTATATTGTTCGAGATTGGTACTGCTGTAGTCTGTAGTGTCCCTGCCGAACTCGTCGACATCGGAACCTCCCCCATGTTTATCCCTTGAATCTTCCAGTGGTAGTACAAGGGGTTAATGTCCATGAAGTTGTGGTAGACTGGGAAGCGGGGTGGCGTAATCGGGATCGTTTGTTGAAACGGCATCTGCGGCTGGGCCGTTGAAGAAAGTGGCGTCTCCCAGGTTGGTAGATGGAAGAATGATATGTTTGGGACTGGTATGTTAATCAAATTTTGGAGGACTGTTGACAGCCACAGGTGACCGTTGTATAGCTCCATCGCCCGTCTCACACCTTCTAATGTAATGTGGCTTAGTAGCTCCGACGTATTGACTATGAGCATGACCTCCTTGTTGTCCATATAAGCCGTCATTACAAGTGCTTGTCCTTAAAGTGCCATCTCTACCCATGATGATGGGTATGGGTTCATCGGAGCCACTGGTGTCGAGAAGATCGGAGTCGTCCCCTCCGGTAGTCTTGAAATGGGGAACTGATTGATGGGAGGTAATATCATGTAGGAGAGAAGAGGGTTAATCAGATTCATTATTGGTGGTAGTATAAGGTTTTGGCATCTGATTTGCCTTGTAGTGTGATGGTTTTGAGACTTGCGTGGACGCCTTATCATAATTATTTATAAAAGAGTTATTTGGAAATGGTTAGGTGGTATAAAGTGGATGCAGTATTTACTGGGGTATTGGTAATGGGAAAATTTGGATAGTTTGTGGTTCCATTGTCCAAAGTGTCCAAATCTAGTAAGGGGGTACTACGGATTTATTTACTATTTTCACTGTCATTACTGAGAGGTTCTCTACTAAAAGTTGTAATTTGGTTTATTGGGTGAGTGGTTCTTATTTTCTCCATGTTTTCTTATGTGTTACGTGTCAGCATGCCAATGGACGGAGTAACGGCTCCTTGGGAAATTAACAGCTCAGCACCTCCAATAGCATTAGTAGGGGTCACAGTAGGCTGAACAAAAGTTGAGGGGTCATTTACTATGCCACTTTTGAGTGGCAATGTTGTAATTTTCCCTTGAGGTGCTAGGTTGGATATGATGTCACTACCCGCCGCCTTAAAATCCAAAGAAACAAACATATTTGGTTTATTGAATATTCCATTGTGATTATTGTTATTGGTAATTGTTTTGTTTTTTGACATTGAAGTTTTTGGGGGATTTGCTTTAGCAATATATTTAAAGACCTGCCTATCTAGGTACTTACCCGTGTTCGCATCGTAGATGTTAACATTAATATCCTCACCAATTTCATTATTGTTAAGGAGTCATTCTTGAGGCTATGGGTACTTACCATGTTCTTACCTGGAAATTCAGATTGAGAATTTATTTTTTTATTGTTTTTATTTCGTTTATTAAAGGTGACAACTTGCCATGTATCATCCCCGCTTATTTATGATATTGTTGATGTCGGTTCCCCCGTGTTTGGTGTTGCTGTCCCTTTAATCTCCAATTTAGAATTAGATTCCTTGGGCTCTTTCTCCTTTATAGCACATAGTTGATGGTGGTTGCAAGCCTGGTTTGTATGCCCTATTTGTCCACACCGCATACAGAGGACATCGGCTCCTTCGCAGATAATTTTTTAGTTTAAACCCCCGAGAAAGATATGTGATTTGACTGAAACACCCAGGGGTACTTCGATGCAAATTCGTGCATACCTACCCCTAAGGGTAGCCAATGCGCAAATGTCTGTCTTCACCAGTCTACCCATTTTGCTACCTATTCTTAATAATATAGAGTGGTCATAGTACTCTGTTGGTAGCTCTGGTAGCCAAATCCAAATTGTAGTAAAGTTCTCCATAGCTTCGGAGGCTACGAAGTTTGGATGCCATTTTCGCACTGATAGGAAAGCCCCGTTTACAAATCATGGGACTTTTTGGAGAGCTGTGAGTATATTTTCTTCCTCGAGAAATTTGACTATGAAGTAGTCGTTTCCCAAGTCTATGAGTATTAATTCCTCAGTGGGTTTCCACAGGGCAGAAAGACGGGTTTTCAGATAGGCGTGATTACTCCGTATTTTTGTTAATCTGATTATTACAGAGTAGGCCCATGATCGATGAATTCGTTCTTTTTCCTCCTCCGTTAGGACAGTTGAATCTTCTTGATTATTGCCTAGGGTTGATGTTTCATCCAAGCACATGTACTCATCCGTGTCGTTGGTTGATCTCACTGGGATCTGCACAGTATTACCAGTAGTTGGTACAATCTGAGCGAGGGACGATTTATAGTTCATAGGCGGACTTGTATCCAAGGTCATAGGATCTTGCGGATCTGGTTGGATGGGGATTCATTTTTTGGGTGATTGTGTTATATTTCTAGAGAGAAGTCAGAGCTTCTCTTACTAATGTCGACATGTTAAGGATTCATATATTAACTGATCATTACGGAGTAGGCCCATGATCGATGAATTCGTTCTTTTTCCTCCTCCGTTAGGACAATTGAATCTTCTGATCCACTTGTTAATGAGAATTATATCAATTCTAAATAGCAATGTTAACGAGTATATCAATACTTTTTCCTACAAATTAAGATGAGTGCTCTTATTAAGGGTACAAAATGAGGACTCAAAAATTTATTGTTGACTACTTGACTTGAACGGTCCTTCAAAAAGAAAAGTCACAAGTTACGCCACGTAGTTATGTGAAAAGCGTAATTAATTCATATACTTAAGATTCGTTTGGTACATTCGATAAAAAAAAAAATTCTAAAATTAAATTTAGAATTAATTTTATTTCATGTCATGTCACATCACCGTAATCACTACCATTGATTTATCACCCACTACAAAATCACCACCATCAATCCGACACCCCATTTCACATTTGCAACCTTAGGGTATTTTCAATGGACAAAATGTCCTTACTAGATGTATTTTGATTTAAAAATTAATTTAATATATAATAAAAATTACATAAAAGAATTGACTATCAAGAAGAAAGAGTGGGGTGTGAAGATGTTGAAGAAAGGGGTAAGGGTAAGAAAATAGTATGTGTGAAGATGTAGAAGAAGGGGGTAAGGGTAAGAAAATAGTATATATTTAGAAGGGAGAATATAATTAAATAGTAAAAAGTATTTTTTATGCCGTTGATGTAATATATCATAATAATTAAATTATAGTTATAAAGTAAAACAAACAAAATATGAATAAAAATATGAATAAAAATATCTTCAGGCTGAGGCGCGGATATCTCACTCTTTTTAAGAAGATTCAATTTCACTGCGACATAATCTACATGAATCCAATAATATCACTCTTGACTTGTCGCTTCCAGGATAATACAACCAGCAACAGCGTACAACTCCAGATAATTGAAGAGTCCAAAGCTCTATCAAAAAAACATATTCCTTCAACATATAATGACTTTACTTTTTATAGTGAATATAGTTGGACTTAGAATAGTTTGTTTGTCTTTACTCTCTCTTTCACTAGACTATTCCCTCATATAAATACAATATAATACTTCTCATCTTTTTATTTTCTTCTTTTTTTAATTTATTACAACACATGAACACACACAAAAAAGACATCCTTTACATGATGTGTTACAATAATAATGACATTACTTTCTTCGCTTCATGCCTATTAAATTATCATGTATTTTTTAAATATTTTTATTTTAATAATAAAATGCATCAATATAAACTTTTAGATACACATTTTAATGTGATATCAAAACCAATAAAGGTTATGGAATTGAGTCTCGCGCCTATCTATTATCAAATTACACCCATATTTGTTAATCAAGTATATGGGAGTATTATATATAAAGACTAGATATGCACGACCCTTGCTAGCACAAGTTCAATTTATGTTATTCTTTATCTTAATTTATGTGATACAAATAGAATTTAGATAATCAATTGTTAAAATAATTTAAATTATTAATTATTGTGATTTATAATACTTTTTCTTCTATTTTAATTTAACTGACATTGATATAATTTTAATTTTTGTAAGTTGTTAATTATGCGTGCTTTGAATTTGAGGTGAAAAAAATGACTACAAGCCTATAGGTAATTAACACTTAAAATTGCAACTTCAAAGCGATTCATAGGAGTAGTATGCTTAATTAAATAATTGATAATGTATTTTGTATATACAATAATAATGAATTACGTCAAGCAACCCGCAGGTGGTAAATTGCTATAGGAAACAAAACGGAGTGGCGGATGCTATGGGTAAGCGGGGGGCGAACTCAGATATCCAACAAGGAACCATTCTTTTTAAAGTTCCACTCATGTGTTCCCGGAATGATGTATGGACAAACATTGCAGGAACTTATTTTGTTAGAAGGATTAAAACTAATTTAGATCATTCCCCAGAGGAATTGCTGACCTCTTTTGTACTAAACCTGGATTGATGTTGGATTGTTTTAAATTTTGAATGCAATACTTTATAATAAAAAATAAATAAAAATAATGAATTACGTTTATTTCTTGCAAAAGTAAAATCTTATTAGGTGTTTTTCTTCCGTTCCTTTAAATTTGATATATATTGACTTGACATTTTAAGAAAATATTTATTAGAAATTTATTTTACTAAATTAACTTCATTAAGTATACTTTAAAACTTAAATTTGATTTTAGTGTTTCATATATTTAATGATAAAAATAATATTAGAAAAAAGTAATAAATCTTTCTGAATTTATTAAAATAAGAAAAGTTAAAAGAAATATTTTTTAATATAAAATTTGAATACAGAATAAAATTTATTAAATTTTTTAATTATATTACTTATTATGAATTATTATCTTAGTAACTTACTTAAATATATTACATTTAAAGAATTTTATAATCCTAATAAAAATAATGCACCAATCAGATTGGGAAATGAAAATGAGAATACATGAAAGATTAAATGAAAAATACAAATGAGAAATAGCTGGAAGGGCCACGTGTTGACAATTGTAAATGGACTGTAAGATAAGGCCCACGTGCTATAGTATTTAGGGCAAATATAAAAGTTAATGGGTCCCATCATGGCATGGCATGGCATGACAAGGTCTGTAATTACACATAAAAATATGAGCTTTCTTTTAAATTTTTGGTGAGGTCCAACTACATGTTATAGCCTCAATAATGGGTGGTTTTGGATTTTTTATCACAATAATAAAAGTGTTTTAAAGATTAGTCTTCCTTTTTTTTAATATAGTATAAGTATAATTTTGCTCTCTACACTTCAAATATTTTTAATTTTTTTATACTTATTTATCTCTCAAATTCTATTTTTATTTTTATTATTTTCACTTTTTTTATTTTTTTCTTTAATTTTATTTTCATGTTTTAATTTATTTGTCTCAACCTTTATTTTTCCTCTTTTTTGTTTTTTTCTCAAACATTATTTATTTCTTCATTTTTTTATTTTTTCTAATTCCTTTGTCTCGGCCTTTATTTTTCTTTTATTCTTGTTTTTTATCATTTCTCTTTTTTTCTCTCTCTTTTTTTAATTGGGGATAGGGGAAGGAGAATGAGAGAAGAGATTACAATGTGGGGAATCGAACCCTCACCAATAAGGTGAAAGTTCAGGTAATTAACTAACTAAGTTACTAAGATTCCCCATACTTTTAATTTTCTAGAATTGAGTAGTTAAGTTTTTTTTCCTCTCATTTTTCTCAAACTTTATTTTTATTTTTTCCTCTCATTTTTATTTTTCTCAATTTTTTTTAATTCTTCGTTTTTTTGCTTAATCTTTACTTTTTCTTCTCAATCTTTTTTTTTATTTCTCTATTTTGTTTGATCGTTTTTTTCTCTCAACTTCTATTATATTTTGCTAATAAATAAAAAATTGGATAATCCGCAAAGAGAATTTTTTTTTTTTTGACATCAAAGCAAATTTAAGGGCATGAATTGTTGTTAGAAAGTTCTTTGGGATAAGTTTTGCCTCTAAGACAAAAATTATAGAACAACTCATAAATCAAGGCACAATGTGGTAGTGTCAAGTCTTGTTTGTGGAGCATAACTTGTTGTTTGAAAAGCTTTGAGTTAAGTCTTGCTTCTAACACAAGAGTTATAGAACATCTCATAAATAAAAAAACAATGTGGTAGTGTCAACACTTGTTCATTGGGCATAACTTGTTCTTTTGGGAGGTTTTTAGGCTAAGTTTTGTCTTAGAGGCAAGACTAATAGAGCATCACATAAATTAAGACATAATATGATAGTGTCAATTCTTGTTCTTGTCCACGGGGCATAACTTGTCGGCTAAGTCTTGCCTCTAAGGCAAGAGTTATAGAATATCTCATAAATCAAGACACGATGTGGTAGTATCAACTCTAGCTCATTGCCCATGGGGCGTAACTTGTTGTTTGAAAGTCCTTGGACTAATTCGAGCCTCTAATGCAAGAGTTATAGAGCATTTCACAAAGTAAGACATAATGTGATAGTGTCAACTCTTACCCATGAGGCATAACTTGTTGTTTAAAAGTCCTTGATTTATAAAATATTTCATAAATCAAGACACAAAATGGTGGGGTCAAATCTTGTCCGTGGAGCGTAACTTGTCGTTTAAAAGTCGTTGGGCTAAGTTTTGCCTCTAAAGTAAGAGCTATAAAACATCCTGTAGACACGTAATTTTATCCCTTCAAAAATTATTTTTATCATTTACTCCGCCTTACCAGGTACCCCAACCTCATTCCATAATTTTTCCACAAAATGACAAAATAATAACTAACTCTAAACAAATTTTATCCCTAAATCCCCACATAATCCCAATTTAAACAAACTAACAACCTCTCCCTATCAAATTTTGATACATCACCACCCCACACACTATCCCTACCCACATACCCCCTAGACCCCACCCCAAGTCACGTTGATTTTTTTGCCATAACAAAATTACATATTTTTTTACACACACCATCACCCCTCACAAAATGCACACACACTCACATCACTCAGGAAAGAATATATACACAGAGTCACAAAAAACAGAGGAAGCAACAATACTCACACCAAGGACAGACCTACGTGTTAGGGTGGGGGTGCACGTGCACCTGTAAAGTTCGGAAAAAGTTCTACATATGCATGTGTATATACCTGTAGATATTTATATCTAACCATATGTGCACCCAGTTGAACGCTATTGCACGTTGGGTGCATTGGTTCTAGCTTCCGTTTCTCACAAAAGTGATCCAGGTTTGATTCCCGTGATTGCGTTACCTTTGCAAATTTTTTGTTTTATTATTTTTAGCAACAAAATTGACAATAAGTATTCGAACTTGTGACCTCTTGTGACCGAAAAACAACAGCAAACAGTAACTCCAGCTGATAACTCCGGTCAAATCTCCAGAAAACTCCATTAATTCCAAAACCATCAAAATCGGAAAGCACCGAACTAGCGACCAAAATCAGTGATGGCGCTACGAGTTGGATTTGAATTGACGGCATTCATTGATTCTCATCGGGAAACTCGAGATAGGCTCGGTTTGGTCATTGTTATTTGTTCGAGTTGCAAGTTCGTTGGTTGAGGTTCCACTCGCGGTTTTCATCTCCTCATTCGAATAATACATCGAATTTCGAAAGCTTCAAATCGAGGTCCAATTCTATTTTTTTCTCTTTTTATTTCGCCGCTTATTATATTTGGTGCATCGGATTGAACATTGTTTGTTGGTTTAATCTCCGTTGGTGATGGATAATTGCTTGTGTTGTTGCGTTGTTGATTTACTTGATTGGTGGATTGTGTATTGAATTGGTTTAATCATGTCGAGAATGAATTTGGGGGTGAGAATTAAAAACGGATAAAAATGAATGTAATTAGCTTGTATTGATTAATTGATGTTTGTTTGATGCAAAAATAGGCGTCGAATTCACTAAATTTGATAGTATCATGTTTTAGATCAAAACTAGTAGGCAAATAATAGGTCGGATAGGCGAAATTTAGGAATAGTGTTTTGTTGAATGTTTGAATATGTGTGAATGCTTCTTTCTATTTTATCGCATAAGACTTTAAATTGTATTCATTTACCGAAAAATGCCCCGACGTCACATTGTACTTATTCATCGGGGAATGCCCGGAAGTATCATGTATGCAAAGGAGGCTCGTGATCAAGGCCCGAGACATTGGGTAAAGCATAGCTAGGATAGTTAGAATAGTTTAGGTTTTAATTTCAGCATTTTTTTTATTCTCGATTTGTAATAAATTGGATTGGACACTATATTTTTGGACTTGTTTTGTTTTGTTTGATTGTTTTGTGTGTTTTATGTGGTTTATACATTCATAGTGTCAAATTAGCTGATATGCTCCACCAAGTGACCATGGTTGAACCACGGGATCGAGGGGTGCCTAACACCTTTCCCTCGGTTAACAGAATTCCTTAACCGAAATCTCTGTTCACAAACCAGTTTAGAAGAGTCAAAATTATTTTGAAAAAGAATTTTCAAAGGTGACTTGGCACATTTGATTTATGTCAAGTGACAACTCTGAGTTAGAGCTTTCACACCCCTTTTTTAACCAAAAAAGAATTGATTTTAAAGTTTGAAAGGATTTTTATTAGAGATAATACCCAATTATCCTCCCGAACTATACCCGAAAGAGTTGTAACACACCTCAACTCCAAGGGGGTCCTATTACCCCCCTGAACTAATTAAAAGTGGAATTTTCACCCTCTTAGTGCCTATGTGGCACATACGTGGTGTTTACGTGGCACAACATACCGAAGTGTCCACGTAGGCACACGTGTGTGCCACGTATGTGCCACATAGGCACTAAAGGGGTGAAAATTCCACTTTTAATTAGTCCAGGGGGTAATAGGTCCCCCTTAAAGTTGAGGTGTGTCACAACTCTTTCGGGTATAATTCGGGGAGGGGGGAGGTCATTGGGTATTTTCTCTTTTTATTATTAAGTGAGAAAAGATGAAATTTATTTCGAAAATGATTCTTTTTCATTTGAACTAAGAAAATGTAGAAGTTGAGAGAGAATGAAAAAAAAAATAAAGGTTCATAAAGATAAAAAAGAAAATTAAATAAAAATAAAGGTCGACAAAAAATTAAAAAGAAAAGCAAAAATAAAAATCAAAGAAAAATTAAAAAAATTATTTTTATAAAAGTAGATGTTGAGAGATGTAAAGAAAGAAAAGTAAGGTTTAAAAAAATTAAAAAGAACAACAAAAGAGGAAACAAAAAATAAAAAATCAAAGTAAAAGAAAAAAGAAAAAAGATGAAGTTGAAAGGAAAAAAAGAAAAAAGTAAGGTTTGAGAAAAATCAAAAATAAAAATCAAAATTAAAGTAAAATTAAAAAGAGAAAAAAATAAAATTGAAAGATATAAATATGGAGTTGTTATCCATTATGAGGATTATTTATGTAATTTACTCTATTGGTCAGGGACAATGTCGTTCAAAAAAATATTAATTAATAGGTAAAGACTATTTTAAAAAAAAAAATTATTTGGGGCTAAAATTTGAAAGACATTCAATTTAGGTATATTCTTAAGATTTACCCCTTTTAATGTGGTCCAAATAACAATCACAAAAGACAATCAAGTTGATGCTACAATTCTTTTTAAATACATTAATACCCCTAAGTTTAATTTTAATACCAATAAACAACCATATTGAAAGTGACTCTCCTATAATATAATAAAATGAGATAAGACACATGTATCTCCTTAAATTATAGTTTAAGTTGTTATGATATATTTAAACTTTAACTCATTTTTTTAATATATTTTTGTGTTCCTTTTTGCTGACGTGATTTTCAATTAACAGAATATTTTTATGTTCCTTTTGTGCGGACATGACAACACAAATCATGTCAGTTGCCATGTCAGCATAAAAGGAGCACAAAAATATTAAAAAAATAAATTTAGAAAGATAATAAAATTGCCATAAAATTTAAATGTGTCAATTACAACTTTAGATATAATTTAAGATATAACTTTCTTTATCTCTAAAAAATACTTAATAAATTATGACGCCGTGTTACGACAACGCAAAGATTCCAATGGTTTATGCCAAATTCTTGATTATATCTAGGTTGGCTTAAAAATTCTTAGTGCTTATAAAGAATTTTAAAGTGAAATACATTAAAATCCGACAGAATAATATCTTTTCTGCTAGTTTTATTCGCGAGATCAAGATTTTAACTTTATTCGTTTTAACTTATAGAATAATAATATCAAATTTTAAAAATTATATTTTAGTATATATTTAGTAGATCGACTCCGTAAGTAATCTTCTAGTTTCATCTTTGAGTTTGATACTTAAACTATGAGGTTTTAAAGGGTTAAAAATATTCCTACGTTAGAAATAGACGTTTCAATTTACTTGTCCATTGTGACGAATCAAGAGAGTTTTATTATTTCTTATTTATACAAACTTTTTTTTTGAAAATTTCAGGAAAATCCGCAGTCGCTACACCCTTCGAATGTGCGCACTGGGTAAAATCCCCCGTGCACAATCAGCATAGCCACATAAATTAGTAGTAGTAATAGCCTGTTTGGTGAAACTTATAAAATTAGCTTATTTAGAGAAGTTTTTTTTTTTAAAAAAAAGTGATTTTCAAAAAAACACTTTTAGTGAGAAACAATTTGTGTTTGATCAATAATTTTTTTAAAAAAACTTTTAAAAAGCACTTTTAGTAATTAGTGTTTGACCAAACTTTTAAAAATATTTTTAAGTGTATTTTTCTCAAAAGTGATTTTGAGAAGAAATTATTTTTTTAAAATTATAAAAAACAGTTTCTGCTATTCCCGAGAAACACTTATTTTCTTCCAAAAATTTGATCAAACACCTCAATTATTTTAAAATAAGCATTTTTGGAGAAAAATAAACTTGAAAAACGAACTATAAAATTTAAAATTTTAAAACATTACTAATAAGTGTAGTTTAATAAAATACATATCTAATTAAAGTTTTATTAACGGATGTATCAAGTCAATAAAAATGAAGCAGGGAGTAAAAATCTTATTTAAGGGCGTGCCTAGTAGACAATTGAGAACCACAAGGCCTCAAGTTCAAATTCTAGCAATAAAAACAATAGATAATTCTTTCTAAATATTTTAGCCCCGGTAATATCAGGTGATACTTGTTATTAGTATTAGATGACCGGTATAATGTGGGACGGATTAAGTTACTAGATGACTGTTATTATTATTGATGAAAAATGATAGATATCACTTGAAATTAGTCAAGATACCCAAACTAATCTACCGTAATAGTTTAAAAACAAAAATTGTGTTTTAAAAGGGGTTCACGGGACGAGACTAAAACATCAGCGCGAATATGCGTTAGCTGTCCAAAAGAATATGCTATATGACTTTGTTTCCCTAACAAGGTGTATAGTAGCGCTCTCTTCGTTTCATTTTAATTGACTCATATTAACTTAATATTCTTAAAGAAATTATTTGAGATTTATTTTACCAATCTAACCTTAGTTATACTTTGAAAATTTAAATTTGACTGTTATTATTTTATATACTTGAACAAATAAATTGAGATAATTATTTTTAGTAAAATGATCAAATAAAATGAAATGGAGGGAACACGAGTCCATAAAATTCGACACCTACTATAGTTCTTTTCTCAAACATTTTACTTTCCTCCATTTCCAAATTCACTTCTACTTATCTTTGTGTGTCAAATTTCTCTGTTTTATGGATAGACAAATCAAGAAACACAAATTTCAATCTAATCAAACCCCTCCCATATATGGATTTAATTCCCTACCTCAAGAAATTGTCTTTGACATAGCTTCAAGACTTCCCATATCATCTTTAGTCCAATTCAAATTTGTTTGCAAGTCATTTTACAACATGTTACATGACAAAGACCTTGTGAATATGCACATATCCCGCGTAGTAGAGGCCGATCCTTGCATTATTATACACGCGGATTGCCCTTTAAGGAATCAGCTTAGCTTTCTTGAATTTTCAGATCATGGTAGAGAAGTAGTGAGGAAAATCAGGATACCTTTTGTCAACTTTGTGCCTGAATTTAAAGTTGTTGGTTCATGTCAAGGGCTATTATGCATATGTGATTCTTTGTTTAATGATGCACTTTATGTGTATAATCCTTTTACAAGGGACTACAAACAGCTCCCTAGATCAGTCGAATTCGAGGTGCAAAAATTGGTTTTCGGTTTTGGTTTTAGTCATGTTACCAATGAGTACAAGGTGATCAAGATCATAAACTATGCCAACATATATTATAATGAACCTGGGGTTTATCGTAGGTTTCGAGTTCCTTTCTTTGGTAAATCAGATGTTCAAGTACTTAGTCTTGGTACTAGCAATAGATGGAGGAGCATTGGAGAAGTTGTTTATCGTTTTGATCTGAATTCTCAAGGAATTATGTTGAACGGGAAGATTCATTGGTTGACTCGATTTGGTAAGTATCATGGACGTCGTGATAGGCTTATTGTTTCGTTTGATTTGGCTGATGAGGTATTTGGTGAAGTACCAAAAATTGATTTTGATGTTAAGCCAAGAATTGTTCAGTGTCATTTAGCAGTTCTTGGAGATTGTCTTGCTGCTGCTGTAACTTTGCCTCACTATAAAGGCGGAGGATTCGAAATTTGGGTAATGAGAGAATATAATGTGAAAGAATCTTGGATGAAGGAGTTTAAAATTGGAGCTTATACACCAAATCCAGATTCTGTCACACAACATATGCAACCATTGGTGAAAGTTTTATGTTTGTTGAAGAATGGAGAGTTGTTGTTGGAGTACAAAGGTGGAAATCTTGTTTCATATGATCCAAAAAATTGTGCGTTTAGGACATTAAAGTTTCAAGGGATGCCTAGTTTGTTTCAATCATTTGTTCATGTTGGTTGTCTTAATTGGATTGATATCCCACCTGAAGATCCTCGACAAAATTAGATCATGATATCCCACATTTGGTCCCAACTAGGATTTTTTTTTTCCATAAGAAATGGAATAATCGTATTCATCCCACCACAACCCTGGGTGGTATAGGATACCTTCTTATGTTAAGCTTAGTCATATATGTTTAAACATATATTAGTACTGCCTCCTCTTAATGCAATTTCATTTTGTTTTCCATTCTTAGTACCTTATTGTTTTGTGTTTCAATCTTGAACATTTATGAAATAGAATCTTCTTTTGTTTTGTATATTGTGGCTTATTACATCAAACTATAGGTCATTAGATAAATGGTTAGGTGTGAATTATATCACCATCTTTGTTGATATAGACATCTTTGTTGACAGTTTGTATGTTATCAAAATTCAAAGGAATACATTTTTTAAAAAAAGATTTTTTTTTGTCCTTTTTCCTTGTTTTCATTGTCCTTTCCCCCCCCCCCCCCCTTGTTTTCATACCAGAGATTGTTTTCATTGGATAAGCAATTGAATTTGTGTGAGAAATAGTAACTTATGTCTATTATTGTTCCCTGGTGCATTCACAAGCATATAAGCTATGATAATCACTTTCAATGGTTCGACTGATTAATCGAGGGAAGTAATACTAAAACAACGAAAAAAACGTTGTTTTTCAGTCCCTAACTAGTTGGAGTCAACTCTATGAATCATCTATATAATTTTTTTCTGCGCAATTTTGGGCATGTTTCTGGAGAAGTGGGGATTCTCTAAATCTCACACATACCGTACAGGCCATACGATCTATCAAGAAACTAAGAATGATCTGAACCTAATGTAACTGTGTCGATAACAACTAAGTTTAGTCCGTCGCCTATACGAATACTTATAGTGGAAAAACATATCATTTGACACAACTTATAATACTCTCTCTGTATAAGTTTGCCTTTTATGTCATAAGTTGATTATTCTGGACAAACCAAACACCCAAACAAACAAACAAAAAACACTCTCTCGAACAAACAACAAACTTCATGTGTATCTCAGACACTCTTCATGTGTACATCTTTTCAAATAATCATCTATCCAAAGACGAGCTCCTAAACATCACACAAACTTTTGTTTAGATACAGCTGACAGATATGTGTCTATTAACCCCCTTCATTGACACAAATTTGAAATATGATTATTTCCCATGAACCACTATTCACAATATTAAACTACACCATTAATCAAATTACTTTTGGATTTTGAAGAGTTTTTTCTCCTCTTCTGTTATGTGGAAAAGGACCTACCCAATTTATGTTTTGTATCTCAATTATTAGGCAACCAATATGCAGGTAACGCTATAGTAAAATCCTTACATTTAAAAACTAATTGACAAAGTCAAATTGTACGCATCAACATTAGCAAGTCCATAGAGCCCAAATTTTGATCACTATTCATCCAAATGTCCACCTGATTAGGTAGGATCATTGGTTGAGAAACACGATCAATGAATATTCATATAGCCGACTGCAACTTGTTTGAGACTGAGGCGTAGTTATTATAGTTATATTCATCAATACGCCCACCACATTGTGTTGCCTTCATTGTAGATATATCAAGAGACCTCAAATGTCTCAGTATTCTCTGATCCCTCCCGAAGGGATGTTAAGTGGCTTAAACTCTTTGTCAATTTCATGTGCTTCTTTAACAAATAAGTAAAGAAACATCCCGGTTACTAATATAACATCGTTAGTGTAAAAATTATTTACACTATCAATATAAGAAAAGCCAACAAAGAAACTTAGCCGACATAACATACCAAACCCATCAATCCTACAAACACAACCTTCCAAATGCTAACCTCCTCCATTTGGACACTTCTCCTTACCATTTCCCTCTGCAAAAAAAGTCATACTGCTTTCTCTGCACCAAATTAGTCACCTTTAACATATGCATTCTAACATCTCTTTTTTGGACTTTGTTCATTAGTCGCCCATTCGGCTCTCTTTCTACATCATGGTTGAAATTTCGAATAAATAAAAATGTCAAAAACCAGCCATTTTTTCCCTATGTATGCACATTTTAAGCCCTCATAACAAGCAAACTCTTCTATAGTGTTCACATTCTAGAGTTGCGCAAAATAGTAGAGCTAAGCGATCAAAAAGATCTCTCTTCTACTTCATTCTCAAAAGCAATGCATTAAAGAAACCGCCCTTCCATATAGATTGTCGTGGCATGAACTAATTTCTTTGCTTCAATTCCTCCCCTAAAGAGAACTCTTACTCCTTCATGGGAAGGCAGAATAGTACTGATCCTACTATTGCAGGTCCTTCTATTGCACTGCTGCAAGAAAGATTCAGACAATTGGAAAAAGCAAAAGAGCAGAGAGAAAACAGGTCAAAAATATTGTTCTCACAGCCTCAAGTGATGACACCAGCCAAGAATCATGACCCTGTCAAGCCAGAATTCACACATGAAGTAAGTTTTCGATCAGAAATACTGGAATCTGATCAAGATAAGCTCTTTCTTGACCTCAGTTTGAACAGCAAGCACAATGGCTACCAAGTCAGAGAGACTCAACTTTCATGGCGGGCGTTGAAATCTAAATGTAAATATGACAATTCCGAGGTTGATACTTCTCTTCATCTGTAGTAGACACGTGATTTGAATCTAAGTTATATACATGCATCATAAGTGTAGTTTAACCTGTTGTAGCAAGTTAGTTACCGTTTTTACTATTTTCCAAGCAATGCTTATTAAAGGAGATTTACGTGTAAATACCTTATAAGTGACATGAAGTATATACTCTTTATACGGAAAGTGCATAAAACTAAAACTCGTTCATATAATAAATTCGAGTGGTTAACGATAGAGAGACTGAATTGAAGAATATGTAATATTTGCTTTTGCATATATATTACTAACAAGTTCATATATAGTACATAAAACCATGCAGTAGTCCCACAATTTTTATAGATTAGCGAGTACTAAATTCATTTTCCGGGTACAAAGTTTGTAGCGTAAGCCCAAGCATTGTTGGCGACTGGATCAGCCACATGGTCGAAAAGGTTCTCAATTGGACCCTTTCCGGTAACAATAGCTTGAACAAAGAAACCAAACATTGAAAACATGGCCAATCGCCCGTTCTTGATTTCCTTGACCTTCAGCTCAGCAAATGCCTCGGGATCATCAGCCAGGCCGAGTGGGTCAAAGGCACCTCCTGGGTAGATCTTGTCAAGGCCTTCACCTAATGGCCCTCCACCAACTCTGTATCCTTCAACCAACCCCATGAGCACAACTTGGGCTGCCCAAATAGCAAGAATACTCTGTGCATGGATAAGGTTTGGGTTACCAAGGTAGTCAAGACCGCCTTCTGAGAAAATTTGAGATCCAGCCTTGAACCAAACCGCCTCACCGAATGTGACACCATTCTTGGACAAGATTTCAGGGAAGACACAGCCCAAAGCACCAAGCATGGCCCATCGACAGTGGATCACCTCAAGCTCACGGTTCCTAGCGAATGTCTCAGGATCGGCTGAGAGTCCAGCAGTGTCCCAGCCGTAGTCACCAGGGAACTCACCAGTCAAGTATGATGGTGTTTGCTCAGAGAATGGTCCCAAGTACTTTGGCCTGTCTTCTCCATACCTATTTCATCAAGCAACAATTTTTAGTTACACCTATATGTCATCAATCTCTTCATTTACCAGTATACAATTTTCTTTCTCGTTGAATATCTTGTTGATTTTTAGTGCATCTAAACAATTGACATGAAATATGAATCTTGACGCAAAAATAAAATCACTTGTCGTGTCATCACGTGATCGGGACGTCAAGAACTTGTGATACACTACAACAAAAATAGCCTTTAGCTGCAATAGATATGCACTTTAAAAAACAGTGCTAAAGCTTCTACCAGCATTAGCTAATTGCCATTGGATCCAATGTCACTATAGGCCTTACGGATATTTACAAAGAGTGCTAAAATGTAATTGTCACTAGTAAATACCTCTAAAAAAACATATTTAGTGGCAATTAATTAATTGCCGCTAGAGATCATTTTTGGTGTACTGAACATGAAAATTATCGCCCGTAGAAATGCAAGATATAAGATGACGTACTTAAAGTACAATAGACCGAATGTGGTCCAACACTTTATTTGAATTTTGCCCCTAGCGAAAGCGTAGTGCACCAGACTATCTTTGTATATAATCAACACGTACTATATTTCTCTGTCACAAAGTGTTTGGCATGATTATGTCAAGATTTTGCATTATAACATTTCCTTTAAAATGGAAATAATAACATGTATAATAATGAACAATGAACAATTCATTTAAAATTTATCGATATGTGTGACTAAATAACTAAAAAAAAATATAAGAACTTAAGAAATTACCAAATGCTTTGTGGGGCACTTTTGACAGTACGTCTCATGGTGATACGTCCACCACCAAAGCTACCAATTTTCCTAACAAATTCATTCTGTGACTTAAGTGCTGTTTGGCCAGTAAATGCAGATTGTTGAATTGCAGAAGTAGCCATTTTAGCCTCTCTTTTTTCTACTTCTTTGTAATGATATTGCTAATTTTGCACTATGAAGAAATGTACCACACATTAAATAGCTTGGGAATGAAGGTTTGTACGTGAAAATTAATGGATTTTGAGGATAAAAAATGTACTCCTAAGCAGAAGCTGATTGGTTATTTCTTTTGGATTTGGATTTTCATTTGTGATTTTTGTATGGTGAAAGAATGAGGCCTTCGCTTTGCCATGTGGCTATTGACTATCTCTTGGCTGAGATTTTTGATATACAACTAGTACACTGGACCATGTTGACGTGTTGAATAAGTATGAAGTATACTACTAAAAGCTAGTTTGGTGTACTAAAGCTATCGTTTTGTGCAGAATTGGAGAAAGGAACAGACTACAAGGGTCTATTGTACAGTCTTACCTTGCATTCCGGTTAGAGGTTGTTTCCACGATTTAAACTTGTGACCTTCTAATCACATGACAATAATTTTACCAATTACGTCAAGATTTCCCTTTGTACGAAGTATACTAACTACCAAATATTAAAAGGAAGCTAACAACGAACTCTATCGCTAAATATTACTCCCTCTGTTTAAAAAAGAATGACCTACTTTCCTTTTTAATCCGTTTAAAAAAGAATGATCCCTTTCCTTTTTTGACAATATTTTAATTTCAACTTTCCACGTGGCATGTTTAGGACCACAAGAATAAAGAACATTTTGGTACATTTGACATAACTTTAATTTAAGGTCACAAGATTCAAAAGTCTTCTTTATTTTCTTAAACTTTATGTCAAGTCAAAGTAAGTCATTCTTTTTTAAACGGAGGGAGTACTAAATAGCTGGTAGCTAATAATTTTTTTTGATAATATATAGTTAGTCCATCACTAAATAGACGAATTTTATTGTTTTGTTATAAAATTCGTCCGCCGGTAATTCATGTTTCTTTAATGTATTCTTTGCTAACAAGAGCCGACTAATTAAAAAAAAAAAAGAGTTTTTAAAATTTAAAATTTTGGTTCTTCATAGATACAATAGAAAATTGTATTCTTCGACAAGAAGTTTGAACTCATAATCCTATCGTTTGAATGGTGAATTTCTTAATAACAACATATTCAACATAATTTCATAAGTATTATTAATCAACAATAATAATATAGCCAGTGTAATTTTACAAGTATGAAGTTTGAAAAGAGCATGTGTTGCAAACGTTACTTCTACCTCATGTGAATTTCTTGATCACCACATTATACCATCGTCGTAGATTAAAACATATTCGTTATTATAGGCTGAATTGATCAAAACAAAGAGTGGAATTACATCATACTTTCAACAATGCCACAATGTCGTTTATAATAATCAAATTTGTAGAAAGAATCAATGGCCATAACACTAAATATTAGGGGGAAAAAAATGGAAGTCCCAATAGAGGCGCAAAATAGTTATTTGGAAATTATTTCTAGCAAATGCACGTTACTAAACATGCTTTATACTTATTATCTTTAATAAAAATATTTGAGAAAATACATGGATCAATTGCCACCACCACCATAGCCCGACCCTTGTCCGAAACCAAAACCACTACCACCATTTTGACCACCACCTCCACCGCCGCCACCCCCTCCTCCGCCACCACCATTTGCACCAGATCCGTGACCCTCGCCATATCCAAAGCCAAAACCACTACCACCATTTTGATCGCCACCACCTCCGCCACCGCCACCGCCACCACCACCGCTTCCACCACCATTTGGACCGGATCCGTGACCCTCTCCATATCCAATGCCAAAACCACTACCACCATTATCACCACCACCACCGCCTCCACCACCACCTCCCCCTCCTCCACTTCCACCACCATTTGGACCGGATTTGTGACCCTCTCCATATCCAATGCCAAAACCACTACCACCATTCTGACCACCACCCCCTCCGCCACCCCCACCGCCGCTGCCGCCAATTAGACCTCCTACAATTTTGCCAAGTCCATCATTTGCACCTGATCCATAACCCTCGCCAAATCCAAAGCCAGCACCAAATCCACCATCACTACCTCCTCCACCACCTCCTCCACCACCACCGCCACCACCATCACCAAGACCTACTAAAATTTGGTCGACTCCACCCTTGATAATAGGTAAATTGGGCACTATTGAATCAGCAAGAAGCTTCCTTGCGGAGCAAGTTTGCACTAGAACTCCAAAAACAACAAGCAGCATCAACTTGCATGTCATCTTTGCACCTACTATGAACACTGCACACAAAAACAACATTTTCTTGGTTAAAGAAAATTAACTACCATATGTTATACCAAAATGAATGTTACGAAGGACATCAAAGATAAGGCTTTTTGAATCAGTGGCAAAACTAGAAATTCTATCTAAAAGATTAAAATTAAAAGAGAACACAAAAATGTCATACGTATTTGATTTTTTTTGTAAAAAAATGTAGTTCTATATTAAATATAATTTAAGACTCATCGTTATGAAGTGGATATGCAGTAGTACTGTGTACTAGATCCATCGTATGGCACATCAAGAGGATGTTAGGAAACAATAGATTTGGGAAACAAGATGATGCTAAACACATTTACCTACGAATCAACTACGAATAATAACAAAATTCAATTTGCTAAGAGCTTTTTCGTGACGAATTAGTTGGGATTACCATAAATCTCGTAGCTAATTTCATGTTTTCTAGTGTGCGATTCTATTATTGCATGAGTTATTGAAAGAATTTCTCAAGAATTTTACAAAGCCAACGAAATTCAAAGACGAACTAATACTAACAACAACTATAATAACAATAACAACATACTTGGTATGATTTTACAAATAAAGATGATATATAAGATCTTATTTTATCCCTATCTTACAAAGGTAGAGAGGTTGTTACCGACTAACTACTACTAACACAAGAAACAAGAGGAATATGTATCTTACATTGCTTTCGTGGTCTTTGTTTTGTGAGGCTGAATGTTGGAGTAGCCATGAAAATGATAAAATATTACTTAAATTATTTAATATTTGAGGTATTATGAAAAGTTTGCATAGGAAGGAGGTCATATATAGGTGCACCTTGAAGCCTGAAGGTATTAATGGAATATTGGTAAGTGACTACTATTCAATGTACCATTAATTAATTAACGTTACAAAATTAGTTAATGTAGTTTAACATGCATCAACAAAGAAAAGAGAGTTACTTGAGGAAATTATATCTGCGTTTTGAGTTATTTTTTGAAAGTAGGAAAATAACACTCACATGAGGTGCAATTGAAATTTTGAGAGTCAATCAATTTTTTTTATATTGGAATTCTTTATATATTCTTTAAATATTTTAAAATGTTAACTATTGTGATTATAATACTTCTTACATAGCTTTCAAACACATAAATTTTTATTCGGAAAAGGCTCAAAAATTACCCCTGAACTATCCGAAATAGCTCAAAAATGCCCTTCATTAGATTTTTGGCTCAAAAATACTCCTCTGTTAAATATTTGGCTAAAAAATATCCCTCCCTCTAACGAAATTCGGAAAAGGATCAAAAATACCCCTGAACTATCTGAAATGGGTCAAAAATACCCCTCTGTTAAATATTTGATCAAAAATACCACTCCCTTAACGAAATTAAATTATTTCGATTATTTCGTTAATTTATATAAAGTTCATCATTTAATTTATATTTCGGTAATTTCTTTAAGTGAAAATTTATATTTCGTTAATTTCTTTAAAGATTAAAAAGATGTAAAGTGAAAATACCTTTTTAGAACAAATGTATGTTTATTTTTCAAATCAAATTCAACCAATATATATTATAATTCAAATATTTTTTTTCATTATCTTATTTTAAAATTAAAAAAATACTTTTATGTAAAAAAATTAAAGTATTAAGATTTAAAAGTTAGGGTTTAATTCAATCGAAATAATTTAATTTTGTTAAGGGGAGGGGTATTTTTGAGCCAAATATTTAACAGAGGGGTATTTAACGAAATTAGATTATTTCAATTATTTCGTTAATTTATATAAAGTTCATCATTTAATTTTTATTTCGTTAATTTCTTTAAGTGAAAATTTATATTTCATTAATTTCGTTAATTTATATTTTTTTAATTTCCTTAAAGATTAAAAAGATGTATAGTGAAAATACCTTTTTAGAGTAAATGTATGTTTATTTTTCAAATCAAATTCAAACAATTTATATTATAATTCAAATACTTTTTTCCATTATCTTATTTTTAAAATTAAAAAAATACTTTTATGTAAAAAAATTAAAGTATTAGGGTTAAAAAGTTAAAGTTAAGGTTTAATTCAATCGAAATAATTTAATTTCGTTAAGGGGAGGGGTATTTTTGATCAAATATTTAACAGAGGGGTATTTTTGACCCATTTCAGATAGTTCAGGGGTATTTTTGATCCTTTTCTGAATTCCGTTAGAGGGAGGGGTATTTTTTAGCCAAATATTTAACGGAGGGATATTTTTGAGCCAAAAATCTAACGAGGGGCATTTTTGAAATATTTCAGATAGTTCAGGGGTATTTCTGAGCCTTTTTCGATTTTTATTTAAAGTTTTATGTCAGAATTCACGATCAAAATTTAAAAGTTTGAGTCTCAAAATTTCAATCAATAAAAGAATAATATAAAATAAATTGGGACAAATGTAGTATATGTATATTTGATAAATTAATTACTCAAGATCGGCAAAATTAAGTAGTGCAGAATTTTTTTTACTGGTGTTTTAGTTTTTGCAACTTAAAATTTTTAATGCCTTGAAAAATGGATACATAAGTGGGTTTTATCGTTTTTAAAATTTGGAGTCGGGGACGGATCTACATAGGTTCGTGCAGGTGCCACGACACCTATAAGTTTCGGACGGAACCGTATGTATAAAAGATGAAGTCAAAGAGTTAAAGTGGCAAAAGACGAACCCTCCCAGCAATGTAGGTAGAGAGTGTTGGGACCGCGTGTAACTGAAGTTGAAAATCAGTTAGACAAAAAGATCAAAATGAGAAGAAGTGATAGGGGCGGAGAATATGAATCTCCCTTTGTGCAAATATGTGTAGAGAATGGAATAATCCATCAAACTACGGCCCCGTATTCACCTCAATCTAATGGAATTGCGGAAAGAAAAAAACCGAACTTTGAAGGAAATGATGAATGTTTTACTTATAAGTTCTGGTTTACCGCAAAACTTATGGGGGGAAGCTATCCTTACAGCCAATCGTATACTCAACAGAGTTCCCCATAGTAAGACACAATCAATTCCTTACGAAAAATGAAAAGGAAGGAAACCCAACTTGAAATATTTCAAAGTGTGGGGGTGTCTAGCGAAGGTTCAAGTTCCTATACCTAAAATGGTTAAGATAGGACCTAAAACGATGGACTACGTGTTCATAGGATATGCTAAAAGTAGTAAAGCATGTCGATTTTTGGTTCATAAATCCGAACATCTGGATATTAGTGAAAATACGGTAATTGAATCAGCCAATGCTAAATTCTTTGAAAACATTTATCCGTATAAAATTAGACATGAACAGTCTAGTGGAGGATCTAAACAACCTCGAGATAAACCAAGTGAGAATGTACATAATGAAGAAAATCCAAGACGTACACGTCAAAGAATGTCAACTTCATTTGGATCGGATTTTGTAACATTTCTCTTAGAAAATGAGCCTCAAACATTTAAAGAAGCGATGTCGTCGTCAGACTCATCCTTTTGAAAAGAGGAAGTCAATAGTGAGATAGATTCAATCTTAAGCAACCACACATGGGAATTGGTTGACCTTCCTCCCGAAAATAAACCTTTAGGTTCTAAATGGATCTTCAAAAGGAAAATGAAGACGGATGGTACTATTGAAAAATACAAGACAAGACTTGTAGTAAAAGGCTTCAAACAGAAGGAAGGCCTTGATTACTTTGATACATACTCGCCAGTAACAAGGATAACCTCGATTCGAATGTTAATTGCCTTGGCGGCGGTATATGATCTTCAAATCCATCAAATGGATGTAAAAACCGCATTCCTAAATGGAGATTTGGAGGAAAAAATTTACATGGAACAACCTGAGGGTTTTGTGGTTCCAGGAAAGGAAAACAAGGTGTGTAAACTTGTCAAGTCATTATATGGACTAAAGCAAGCACCAAAATAATGGCATGCGAAGTTTGACCAAACCATGTTGGCAAACGGATTCAAAATAAATTAATGTGATAAATGTGTTTATATTAAAGACACTCCAAATCACCAAGTCATTGTATGTTTATATGTGGATGATATGTTGATCATTAGTAGATACATTTTTGACATAAATGCAACAAAAAGAATGCTCGAGAGCAAGTTTGATATGAAGGACCTTGGAGTTGCAGATGTGATCTTAGGTATAAGAATTCATCGAACTCCACAAGTGTTGGCATTGTCACAGTCTCATTATATCGAAAAGGTACTTGACAAGTTCAAGTATATGGAATTCGGTATTGCCAAGACTCCATTGGATACGAGCTTTGCACTTCGTAAGAATGAAGGTGGAAGTGACTCGCAATTGGAGTACGCAAGAGTATTGAGATTTTTAATGTATATAATGAACTGTACACGACCAGACATAGCATGCGCTATCAGTAAATAGAGTCGATACACGAGTAATCCCAACAAAACTCACTGGATGACAATGAAAAGAGTTTTGGGGTATCTTAAATACACTCAAAATTATGCTTTGCATTATAATAATTATCTTGCGGTACTTGAAGGATATAAGGATGCAAATTGGATCACCGGATCGAATAAAGTAAAATCCACAAGTGGATATGTATTTACTATCGGTGGAGGAGCAGTCTCTTGGAAATCATCCAAACAGACGCGTATTGCTCTCTCTACAATGGAATCTGAATTTATCGCATTAGATAAAGCCGGTGAAGAAGCAGAATGACTCTGGAATTTCTTGGAAGATATTCTGTATTGGCCCAAGCCAGTGGCACCAGTATGTATACACTGTGATAGCCAAGCGGCAATAGGTAGGGCAGGGAGCATGATGCATAACGGTAAATCTCGTCACATAAGACGAAGACATAATACCGTTAGAGAACTTCTCTCTAGTGAAATTATCACTGTAGACTATGTAAAGTCAAAGGATAATATGTCGGATCCACTTACAAAAGGCCTATCTAGAGAAGGAGTAGAAAGGACATCTAAGGGAATGGGTTTAAGTCCTAAGACAAGTTAGCTTGACGGTAACTCTACCTAGCAGACTGGAGATCCCAAGAGCTAGGTTCAACGAGTTCAAACAAAGTTGTGTTTGATAGGTTCAGCATTGTCAATTATCCAACCCATTCTCATGATGTAGACAATGTGTAGTAAACTAGGATAAGACTTAAGGTGAAAAGTCTTTTAATGATTATCTAAATTTGGCAGATTTGACCAAATAGTTTAATCTATAGGATTGAACATTTAGAAATTACCTATGCGAGGGCGAAGTGGAAGTCGCTTCAAAGAGAATGTTAGTAAAGGCCTATTCTCTAAGCTCTCATGAAAACCGAGACGTGTTCATGGTTGAAAAGAACAAAATCGTAAGAACCATAAACGGTAAAAGGCTGGTTGTGTGACATGTGTTGTCTAGGTGTACATTAAAGCTCGACGGTTTAAAAATATCAAATCTACCAATTGACCGAGTGCCTCCAATGCATGTTCACTACGGAAATTTCAAAGGAAAATCCACTTATCTAGATGCAATCAGTCTTTGCTTGATGATCACATACTTTTCCGTAAAAGTTTTACGAAAAAAATAGTCATTCTCTATTCATGTGGGGGATTGTTGGGTTCATAGTATATGAATGCAGTATGAATGGAAAAAATGGAGAGAAAAATGGTGGACGAAAGGAGATACTAATTTAGAAGGTATACTCCCAAATTGGAAAGTCCACTAATTCTCCCACATTGGTGAGAGAAGGAAACTTTGTAGTGTTTATATTAATGATCACTTACTCCATATGATAAGTGAGGAAAGAAAATAGAGATGCCTCGCGCTGTCGTCGTCATCGCTCGCTTGGCTCGGCTTCGACTTCGGATTTGGATTTGGAAAACGATCGATGAGATCTATATTTTTGAATAAATTTTATTTGATGATCTGAATTTACCAAATAGTAAAACGCAGCAATGTGTTTTGATTCTCCATTTATACATGTATGTAGTTTTTCGAAACAGTGCAGTGCTGAAACTGAACTGATGCATTGTTTCTGCAAAAAGATGCACTGTTCCGATGAACAGATGCACTGTTCCAGTGAACAGATGCACTGTTACAGTAAACAGATGCACCGTTCTAGTGAACTGATGCACTGTTTCAGCAAATTGATGCAATGTTTCGATGAAATGACACAATGTTTCACACGAACTGGTATGTACTGTTTCAGCAAAATGATGCACTGTTTTAAGTAAACAGACATGCATTTTCAGAAAAGTCACATACCTTTAAATTGAACCAATGCCACCTTTCTGAAGAGGCATCTTGTGGCTATATAAACCTGGTTTCATCCACAGGTTTTGATATAGAAATTTTCAGATTACACAACTCTTCTTGTCTTCAAAATACTCTTTGTGATCAATCAAACTGTTGAGTGCGTTCGAATAATTCGACTATTTGAGGTACCTCTATAGTCGAATTGAAGGCCATTTTATCCTGGGAGGAAAAATTCCACAACCTTGGGTATAGTGAGGGGAATTATTTCCTTAAGGAAACTCCGTGAATTCTGACGACTTGGCCTTATTCATTTTTGTTTCATCTATTTTTCTGAAAAATAAAATACACCTCTTAGAAAGGTCATTTTGATCTTGTGTTGAGGGTATTTGTTATACTTCATTGTGTTCTTGTTTATAAACTTGAACTAGTTGAATTTGTTGTTCTGCTATACAGATTCTGCATACCCAAATATATTGTGGAATTAATAATCTTAAGAAAATAATCTACAGAATCGGTATTGCTTGTTTTTGGAGATTAAAGCTTAAGCTTTCTACTCCGTTTGAATTTAACTAGTGATTAAAAGACATAAAATATTCATCACAAGTTAAGGTTCACTCGGTTGACGATTTGAAGTAATAAAAGCTTCATCGTTAACTAGAAACAAGAAGAAGAGTTTCGAGTTATTTAACTTTATAAATAGTATTCAAAAAAAATACTAAGTTTTCTGTCTTGTGGTGACAGGAAAAATGACAACTAAACGTTAAATGCATGATGTGGCTACGACTATGGGAGCAAACAATATTGCTTCATCAAGCCGCACAAATGCTCCGCCAACGATGGCACCGGCGGAGAAGCCCGAAAAATTTTCGGGCATTGACTTCAAGCGGTGGCAGCAAAAGATGTTCTTTTACCTCACCACTTTATGTCTGCAACGGTTCACTAGCAAAGATGCTCCTGAAGTGTCCGAGGGAACCTCGGTCAAAGATCGCTTCGTTATTGTAGAAGCTTGGAAACATTCAGACTTCTTTTGCAGGAATTATATTCTGAGTGGTCTCCAAGACAACCTCTATAATGTTTATCGTGGGACCAAGAGATCAAAGGAACTGTGGGGGGCACTTGAACGGAAATATAAAATGGAGGATGCGGAAATTAAGAAATTCCTTGTTGCACGGTTTCTGGATTTCAAAATAATAGATAGCAAATCTGTTGTTTCTCAAGTACAGGAGTGGCAAGTCATCATACATGATCTCCTAGCAGAAGGTATATTTTTGAAAAATACCATAGTTGAACAAATTAAAAATGTTCTTAATACTCACATAAACTGTTTTGTAGGTTTACTTGTGAATGATGCTTTCCAAGTAGCAGCGATAGTTGAGAAGCTACCACCGTTATGGAAAGACTTCAAAAACTACTTAAAGCATAAACGCAAGGAGATGACCGTTGAAGATCTTATCATTCGACTTCGTATTAAAGAGGACAATAAAGCTACCGAAAGAAGGTCAAAGGGAAATTCTACAATTAATGGAGCACATATTGTAGAAGATGACCAAAACAATTCGAAGAAAAGAAAGAAAGTTGAACATGGAAGCAATCAACCCAAGAAAAAGTTCAAGGGAAAATGCTTCAATTATGGCAAAATTGTCCACAAGTCCACAGATTGTCGAGCCCTGAAGAAAGGCAAGAAAAAGGATCAAGCAAATATGATTGAATCCAACAAAGAATGCGATGATTTGTGTGCTATGTTCTCAGAATGCAACTTGGTGGGGAATCCTCGCGAATGGTGGATGGATTCTGGTTCCACCCGCCATGTATGTGCCATCAAGGAGTTGTTTTTGTCATTTGCTCCGGCTCAAGTAGAAGAAATGATCTACATGGCTAACTCCGCTACTGCTAAGGTGGAGGGAACAGGAAAAAATTGCTTAAAGATGACTTCCGGCAAGGTCTTGACACTAAACAATGTGTTATATGTTCCGGAGTTACGTAGGAATTTAATTTCTTTTCACTCCTAGATAAGAACGGAGTCAAATGTGTAACCGTTTCTGGAAAAAGTGTAATTAGCATAGGAGAAATGTATGTAGAGAAAGGTTATCTGACCGATGACCTTTATAAGATGAATGTAATGACTGTTGAAATAAATAAAAGTTCAAATTCTTCTTATTTGCTTGAGTCTTATGATTTATGGCATGAATGTTTAGGCCATGTTAATTACAAAACGTTACGAAAACTGATTAACTTAGAAGTTTTACCAAACTTTGAGTGCAATAAATCAAAGTGTCAATCGTACGTGGAATCGAAGTATGCGAAGTATCCTTATAAGTCCGTTGAAAGGAATTCCAATCCCTTAGACTTAATACACACTGACATTTGTGATATAAAGTCAACAACGTCACGTGATGGGAAAAAGTATTTCATAACTTTTATTGACTATTGCACTAGATATTGTTATGTCTACTTGCTAAGTAGTAAGGATAAAACAATAGATGCGTTTAGGCAATATAAAACTGAAGTTGAAAATCAGTTAGACAAAAAGATCAAAATGATAAGAAGTGATAGGGGCGGAGAATATGAATCTCCCTTTGCGCAAATATGTGTAGAGAATGGAATAATGCATCAAATTACGGCCTTGTATTAACCTCAATATAATGGAATTACGGAAAGGAAAAACCAAACTTTGAAGGAAATGATGAATGCCTTACTTATAAGTTTTGGTTTACCGCAAAACTTATGGGGAGAAGCTATCCTTACGGCCAATCGTATACTCAACAGAGTTTTCCATAGTAAGACACATAATCAATTCCTTACGAAAAATGGAAAGGAAGGAAACCCAACTTGAAATATTTCAAAGTGTGGGGGTGTCTAGCGAAGGTTAAAGTTCCTATACCTAAAAAGGTTAAGAGAGGACCTAAAATGGTGGACTGCGTGTTCATAGGATATGCTAAAAGTAGTAAAGCATGTCAATTTTTGGTTCATAAATCCGAACATCAGGATATTAGTGAAAATACGGTAATTGAATCGGCCAATGCTAAATTCTTTGAAAACATTTACCCGTATAAAATTAGACATGAATAGTCTAGTGGAGGATCTAAACGACCTCGAGATGAACCAAGTGAGAATGTACATAATGAAGAAAATCCAAGACGTAGTACACGTCAAAGAACATCAACTTTGTTTGGATCGGATTTTGTAACATTTCTCTTAGAAAATAAGCCTCAAACATTTAAAGAAGTGATGTCGTCGTCAGACTCATCCTTTTGGAAAGAGACAGTCAATAATGAGATAGATTCAATCTTAAACAACCACACATGGGAATTGGTTGACCTTCCTCCCAAAAATAAACCTTTAGGTTCTAAATGGATCTTCAAAAGAAAAATGAAGGTGGATTGTACTATTGACAAATACAAGGCAAGACTTGTAGTAAAAGGCTTCAAACAAAATAAAGGCCTTGATTACTTTGATACATACTCTCCAGTAACAAGGATAACCTCGATTCGAATATTAATTGCCTTGGCGGCGGTATATGATCTTCAAATCCATCAAATGGATGTAAAAACCGCATTCCTAAATGGAGATTTGGAGGAAAAAATTTACATGGAACAACCTGAGGGTTTTGTGGTTCCAGGAAAGGAAAACAAGGTGTGTAAACTTGTCAAGTCATTATATGGACTAAAGCAAGCACCAAAATAATGGCATGCGAAGTTTGACCAAACCATGTTGGCAAACGGATTCAAAATAAATTAATGTGATAAATGTGTTTATATTAAAGACACTCCAAATCACCAAGTCATTGTATGTTTATATGTGGATGATATGTTGATCATCAGTAGATACATGTCTGACATAAATGCAACAAAACGAATGCTCGAGAGCAAGTTTGATATGAAGGACCTTGGAGTTGCAGATATGATCTTAGGTATAAGAATTCATCGAACTCTACAAGGGTTGGCATTGTCACAGTCTCATTATATCGAAAAGGTACTTGACAAGTTCAAGTATATGGAATTTGGTATTGCCAAGACTTCATTGGATGCGAGCTTTGCACTTCGAAAGAATGAAGGTGAAAGTGACTCGCAATTAAAGTACGCAAGAGTATTGGGATGTTTAATGTATATAATAAACTGTACACGACCAGACATAGTATGCACTATCAGTAAATTGAGTCGGTACACGAGTAATCCCTACAAAACTTACTGGATGGCAATGAAAAGAGTTTTGGGGTATCTTAAATACACTCAAAATTATGCTTTGCATTATAATAATTATCCTGCGGTACTTGAAGGATATAAGGATGCAAATTGGATCACCGGATCGAATAAATTAAAATCCACAAGTGGATATGTATTTACTATTGGTGGAAGAGCAGTCTCTTGGAAATCATCCAAACAGATGTGTATTGCTCTCTCTACAATGAAATCTGAATTTATCGCATTAGATAAAGCCGGTGAAGAAGCAAAATGGCTCTGAAATTTCTTGGAAGATATTTTGTATTGGCTCAAGCCAGTGGCACCAGTATGTATACCCTGTGATAGCCAAGCGACAATAGGTAGGGCAGGGTGCATGATGTATAACGGTAAATCTCGTCATATAAAACGAAGACATAATACCATTAGAGAACTTCTCTCTAGTGGAATTATCACTGTAGACTATGTAAAGTCAAAGTATAATGTGTCGGATCCACTTACAAAAGGCCTATCTAGAGAAGGAGTAGAAAGGACATCCAAGGAAATGGGTTTAAGGCCTAAGACAAGTTAGCATGGAGGTAACTCTACCTAGCAGACTGGAGATTCCAAGATCTAGGTTCAAGGAGATCAAACAAAGTTGTGTCTCTCAGGTTAAACATTTTTAATTACCCAACCCATTGTCATGATGTAGACAATGTATAGTAAACTAGGATAAGACTTAAGGTGAAAAGTCTTTTAATGATTATCTAAATTTGGCAGATTTGACCAAATAGTTTAATCTACAGGATTGAACATTTAGAAATTACCTATGAGAGGGCGAAGTGGAAGCCGCTTCAAAGAGAATGATAGTAAAGGCTTATTCTCTAAGCTCTCATGAAAACCGATACGTGTTCATGGCTGAAAAGAACAAAACCGTAAGAACCATAAATGGTCATTTTCTATTACCTCTTGGACGAAAATTGGTCTTTATAAACATACACTTAGCCTCATATATATCATATATCATCCAATTATTAATAGAAGGTGAAACCCTATCCTAATTTCAACTTCAAATATTTTGTGATTCAACCGTAGAAAATTCGAATTGGTTCCGTAGTTGTGTTCACCATCTCGAAAGCTTCGAGAAGCACCCCATGGTTATGTAAGGAGGATTCTAAATACAAGAGTTCATTGTTAAGGTATGAATATTATTTATTCTTGATTCTTATTCATGAATAAGTATTGATAAGGGATTATGAGTATTGTCTTGATGTTGGAAGATAACTAGAAACATAGTTATGAATTGTTTTGTATAAATTGTTAGTAGTAAATTATGGAAGTTGTTGTATTGGATTATGGAGGATGAATTGTGGTGATATATCATTATATTAGTGGTTATGTATGCCTAGTGATCATGTTGGTATTGGATGGTGATTAAGAGGGGAAATAAAGGCTAAGAGTGATGTTGAGGGATATTGCATGAAAATACATGATATGTGAATGTAATAAGAGTATAAGAGGATGTATGTAGCACTCTTATTGATGAGTTAAAGGATTACTTCCTAGACATTATTTGGTGAAGTTAATACCTAAATGGTAAGGTTTGGTTGCTAATACTAGTTTGCCATAAATGACTTATTGTAGATAAGTGTTCGAAGAGTACGGGAAGTCAAGTTGGACTTGTATTGAAGTGGTTATATCAAGGTATGTAAGACATACTCTATCTAATCTTTGGCATGAATAATGACCCATGGCACTCTTAAGTAAGCTTCCAACATTGTCCTACGACACATGACACATAATAACATCATATGATCTTCGACACTACCAATTGAACTTGTTTTCACTTTTAAGATGTCCGACTAGTCAAAAAAATGTCCATATACTATTGTTGACTCCGAAATGGTTTAATGAGGTATCCATGATTCTCTACTTCATTTTCATGATATTGATTACCTATTTACATGTTTTTCCTATTGAGGTATCATGGTTTCAAGTTCTATAAGGTGTGACCACAAAGTAACCAATCTCAAAGATTAATTGAAGTAAGAAATGGAATGTCTTTATTTTGAATTTTTGATATGATGTATTGTATTAGTACCACTGATCAGTTGGTCATTGTATTATAAAGATTATGTATATATGCTATTCCAGGGGTAGTCCCTGATGTATTGTATTAGTACCACTGATCAGTTGGCCATTGTATGACATATGTTATGTATTGATAAGGAATACGGGAAGTAATGATATGAAAGTAATGTGCAGGTATCCCATCAGCTCTTTTAAGTGTGGTCTACTCATACTTTTTATTCACTGGTATCTGGGCTCTGTTGATCTTTTATATCTCATCTTGATACTCACTGCCTTACATACTCAGTACGTATTTCTGTACTGACGTCCCTCACGGGGGACCTGTATTCATGCCTGCAAGAACAGGTACTTCAGGTCGTACACCTCCACAGTAAGAGCCAGGATATTCTGTTGATAGTGGTGAGCTCCAGTTGTTTCGGGGCATCCCAAGTCGTTTCTATATGTATTTTTGGTATTTGTATAAAAGTCTTTTGTGGGCGGGAGTTTGTCCCGACCCTAACTCAGTTGTGTATCTATGTAGAGGCTTTTGTAGACATATTGTTCAGCCATAGGAGTGTTTGGTTGATAGACGTGATGGCTCTGACGGCCAATTACTGTTTATATATATATGCGTGTCTGCTGGGCTGATACAGGTACTGTTTTCTTCTATTTACAACGAAGTGCTGCCCAAATTTCTAATTTTCATAAGTAATGTAAATGTGAAAGTATAGGTTATGAACGGGTTCTCCCGGGCCTCCTCGATTACGGGTGCCAGTCCGCTCCAATGGAATTTGGGGCGTGACAGAAGTGGTATCAGAGAGTGTGACATGTGTTGTCTAGGTATACATTAAAGCTCGACGGTTCAAAGATATCAAATCTACCGATTGATCGAGTGCATTCGATGCATGTTCACTATGGAAAGTTCAAAGGGAAACCCATTTATCTAGATGCAATCATTCTTTGCTTGATGATCACATACTTGTCCGTAAAAGTTTTACGAAAAAAATAGTCATTCCACATTCATGTGGGGGATTGTTGGGTTCATAGTATATGAATAAAGTGTGAATGGAAAAAATGGAGTGAAAAATGGTGGAAGAAAGGAGATACCAATTTAGAAGGTATACTCCCAAATTGGAAAGTCCACTAATTCTCCCACATTGGTGGGAGAAGGGAACTTTGTAGTGTTTATATTAATAAAAACTTACTCCACATGATAAGTGAGGCAAGAAAATAGAGATGCCTCGCGTCGTCATCGTCGTCGCTCGCTCGACTCGGCTTCGGATTTGAATTTGGATTTGGATTTGGATTTGGCAAATGATCGATTGATGAGATCTATATTTTTGGACAAATTTTATTTGATGATCCGAATTTACCAAACAGTAAAACGCATCAATGTGTTTTGATTCTCCATTTATACATGCATGTAGTTTTTCGAAACAGTGCAGTGCTGAAACTGAACTGATGCATTGTTTCTGTAAACAGATGCACTGTTCCGATGAACAGATGCACTGTTCCAGTGAACAGATGCACTATTACAGTAAACAGATGCACCGTTCCAGTGAACTGATGCACTATTTCAGCAAACTGATGCAATGTTTCGATGAAATGACACAATGTTTCACACAAACTGGTATGTACTGTTTCTGCAAAATGATGCACTGTTTTAAGTAAACAGACATGCATTTTCAGAAAAGTTACACACCTTTAAATTGAACCAATGTCACCTTTCTGAAGAGACATCTTGTGGCTATATAAACCTGGTTTCATCCACAGGTTTTGATATAGAAATTTTCAGATTACACAACTCTTCTTGTCTTCAAAATACTCTTTGTGATCAATCAAACTGTTGAGTGCGTTCGAATAATCCGACTATTTGAGGTACCACTATAGTCGAATTGAAGACCATTTTATCCTGGAAGGAAAAATTCCACAACCTCGGGTACAGTGAGGGGAATTATTTCCTTAAGGAAACTCCGTGAATTCGGATGACTTGGCCTTATTCATTTTTGTTTCATCTATTTTTCTGAAAAATAAAATACACCTCTTGGAAAGGTCATTTTGATCTTGTGTTGAGGGTATTTGATATACTTCATTGTGTTCTTGTTTATAAACTTGAAGTTGTTGTTCTGCTATACAGATTCTGCATACCCGAATATATTGTGAAATTAACAATATATAGTATAAAACTTTATGATAAAGTCTTGTTCTTGAAGGGTACATTTCTTGTATTTAACAAAATAGCTAATTAAAAATACTAAAAAAAGCCATATACATGTATATATATATATTACTATCTAATAAGAGGATAAAGGCGGGAGAAGCAAGCAACACTCTATTAATATGCCTGCTTCATGAGCTACTTTCTCCGTGATTTTATTATGTGATCTCTAATTAATTATTATAAATTACTATCTAATAAAAGGCTAAAGGAAGGAGAAGCAGGAAGCTCTCCGTCCACATGCCTGCTTCTCCTGCCTGCTTCATGAGCTGCTTCCTCCGTAATTTTATTATGTGATCTCTAATTAAATATTATAAATTATTGGTCCTGCCTGCTTCATAAGTTGTTTCCTCCGTGATTTTAGAGGAGTTAAGGATTTGCTGGGAATTTCGGATTGAAGAAGAGATAGATCAAAATATGGTGCGGAAAAACTAAAATCTATATGAATGGAAGATGCCTCTAGAACTCTTTTTCTCGGTAAGGATATATATATATATATCATTCGAACTTCTATACTTTGCCAAACTAATTATTTTGATAATCTCTCTTGATGGATCTTCTAAGATCATTAAACTTTCCTTTTTATCTTGATAAACTTGTATCAAATTAAATTAGTTCTCTTTGATGAATTTTGCACCGCCATCAAACCTCCTTTTTCATCTTGATGAACTTGTGTTTGACTATTATTACACAAGAAGAAATTCTAAAGAATATTTCTATGATCCTCATCAAAATAATGATTACGAAAAAAGATGTACAGGAAAAAAAGATTAAAAAAAATACTATTAAAGAATAAGAAGGAGAAAATGCAACTGAGTTTCCAACAACTCCATGGATGATTGGTATTTATAGATGGATTAATCCATAAGAATTAAGTAGAATGAAGTTGAGAAGACATGTTGTTTAAGTGGAGAATATAAATAGATGAATTTTTTTTTATAACCCATGAGATATTATTAGATATAATAAATATGATAGAGCAGTTTTTAACTATTAAACAAATTGATTAGTGAAAGAAGAACAAAAAAAAATTAAAAAAAGAAGAAGAAAAGAGATAATTAGAAATGAAGGTCATTGAGAGGTGCCACATCACATCCTCTATGACCTTCCTTTATATTATACTAGTTTAGGTGCATGCACTTTGCGCGTGTACCTAACTTTAATGAGTTCAAACATTACATTAAATAATATATTTGTTTAAATAATAAAGATGAATATAATAATTAAAATATGGATAATTTATTTATTAAACCTAATCTTTACCAAAAATATTTTTAAAAGTCGATCGGCATTCAACTACCATTTACAAATTGCAACAAAACAATCAATGATAGAGACATCAAAATATATAATACAATTAAATCTAATCTTTACATAGAAAAAAGTTCTCAAAGTCGTCCGACACTCATCTACCACCTGTAAACAATAATAAAATAATACGATAATAGAGATATCAAAATAATACAACTAAATCTAACCTTTACATACAAAAATTTCTCAAAATCGATCAACATTTATCTATCACCTGTAAACTGCAATAAAATAATATAATAAAAGTGATATCAAAATAATACAATTAAACTTCAATTTTACACACAAAAATTTCTCAAAGTCGATCGAGATTCATCTACGAATTGTAAACTACCACAAAATAACAAATTAATAGAGATATTACTTTAATAAAATTAAACCCAATCTTTACCTAAAGAAAATTTTCAAAGCCGACCCACATTCATCTAGCATCTGTAAATTAAAATAAAACAATAAGATAATAAAAATATCAAAACAATACAATTAAATCTAACCTTTACACAACAAATTCTTCAAAGCCAACCGACATTCATCTACGACCTGTAAACTATAAAAAATATATAATAGTAATCATAAAGCTTTGATTTTGATCCAACTAATTCTTGTCTGAGCAAAAAATTTGACCCTAAAGAATGATTTTTGAATGAAAACAAAGAAGATATATATACAAACACATATTGAATTCTATTATGCTGACAAAAATAATGAAGAAGCTGAGGGTTAAAAAATCAAGCATCCACCAATTTAAACATGCAATCGAATCAAGTTAGATGATCATCAATCTTATTCTCTCGATAGGCAGACCGATTTTTTCTCTAGTTTAACGTACCTCTCAATATTTATAGAATTATTTCCTTAATAGAATCCTATTTTAGGAGTATTTTTCTAATTGAACAGTAGAAAGGATTTTTATATATATATATATATATATATATATATATATATTATAGATTATAGATATAGATTATAGATATAGATTTGTTTAACGAAAAAGTGTCAATTTTTTTTTAAATCTATTCGAAATTAAATTTAGAAAGTCTTCCACTAATAGTTTAGTTAATAAATGCTCTTATTGTTAGTAGTATATATATATGTAAAACTAACAATATATATGGATTTAAATTATGGATTTGTTAGTTAATAAAATCCATATATACACGACTTTCGTATTTTTTAAATAACAAGGCTCTGATACCAATTGTAGGGGGTGCGGATTAGGCGCGGTAGATAATAAATACTTACTATGTAATAATAAACGCTTATTATGTAATAACTATTTATTTTTATATAACGTATTTTGTGAATATTATTGATTGGATTAATTTTTATTTTTATCTTCTTGACTTAAGATATTTTATTAATTCATATTCTAAATTAGATATTATCGTAATTAAATTATCTAGTGTGCTGGGATCCTCGTTAGAATTATGTAATATTTTGTATTCTAGGTATAAACTATATAGTTTATTTTCGATTTCTTTTAATGATTTATTCTTTTCGTAAGATGTATCCATTAATTTATGTAATTATTAAATGCTTTGTAGTAATGTTTATTAACTGTTTTCTTCGTTCTTGTATCTTTTATTTCCGTATATCTTATTAACATTTTTAATTTTACTGATATTCATATTTTGGGGGGTGATTAAATGGTAGTTGATTAAATGCTTTGCTATAATATTCTTTAGCTTTTTCTCATAGTTTTTGTAAGTCTTCTACATTATTGTTAAGATATTCTAAATATTCTATATCTTTTGTTTTAAAATATTCAATTAAATTTATTTTTATAAGGTTTTCTGTTAATCTTATTTCTTCCATTTCTTGTCTCCAATATTTTAGATATTCGTAGTTTATCATTTTATTCTTCTAAAGTAAATGTATAATAATCTATTCTATTTGTACTATATTCAATATCTTGTTTGAGGTTATTAATACTACTAACTATTTTTTCTTGTTCTCCTCTTAATGAATTTTTTAAACTATCTAAACTTTTATCTTTGCTTTTTTCTAAATTTTTCAAGGTTTCGTCTATCCATTTTATTTTTTCTATTAGATTTTCTATTATTTATCTAATTTATTTTCTATAATTAATTTCTTTATGTAGGTCTTCTTGGTTTTCTCTAATTTTCTTAATATATTCTAACATTTTTAGTCTGTATAATATCCATCTGAATCTAAATAATATTGATGTTCATAATATATGCGTAAGTTTTCTATACTGTTTAATAATTCTTCCTCTTCATAATCTTGTAATTTTTCCCATATTATTTTCTTTATGTCTATAATTTCTATATCTCTAAGTATATATAAAACAAGTATTTTAATATCATCTGTTATTTAAGCTTGATTAAATGCTTTTTCATAATATTTTTCAGTTGTTTGTTTTAGTCTAAGTAATTCTTGCATATTTTCATTAAGGAATTCTATATATTTTATATCTTTAGTTTTCATGTATTTGTCTAAATTTGTTTTCATTTGTTTTTCTATTAATTGTATGTTTCTCATATCTTTTCCCCAAAATTCTAAATATACGTAATTTATCATGGTTGACATGTAGGTTTGGTATATATGTGTTTGTAAGTATAATTACGTATTTGTGGTATGTAATTTATTCTAGTCATATAATATTTACCAAATGCTTTTTCTAATATGATTTTTCTTATATCTACTACTTCTATATGCTTAAGTGCATATAAAATAAGTATTTTAGATTTATCTACAATTTTGTCAGATAAATAATTATTCATTTTTCATAAAATGCTATTTTCAAAATATTTCCTTCAATCATACACATAACAAAATATGATCATATTAGATTACTATATACTAGATTATTCTTAAATAACATGTCCGTCGGTCACTATTAGCATGGTAATCCAGATACTTTTTCCTTAAACAACGCCTCTACTCTGGCTACTCCCCACCACGTCTTCTTGCCTTATTGATTTCACCTTTAGGATGGCATAGTTCTTAGGGATTTTTCTCCGTTTCCACTTTGCTAATAAACTTCTTAACATGCTATTCTTCGAATAATTCTATTATAAAGTAACTAGCATGGAACTTATTTTATCATATCATGATTGTTAGGAATTATGAATTTAGCTATTCATAATAGTAAATGAATATACCTGTTCTGGTAGGTTTGATAATTCTAAGTTTTGTTCCTCCATAGATTTTTCCATTGAAATATACCTGTTTTTTATAAATAATCAAAATATTTGTTGTAGACAAGAGAGAATTTTTTTCTTCAACGCATGAAGGCTTGCCCTTCATCTGAGCAAATGCTCGTTTATTTATAGGCTGAAGTTGTAAACAAACTTTACATGCACGTGTCTATTTCTAAAAGACTAAAAACTTTAACAAAAATGTCAAAAAGGCTAGGCTATAGGCTATAGCTATCCTAACAAAAAGTATTTATCTTAAACTACTAAAAGACAAAAATCTGTTAATACCTAAGACTTTTTCTATACAAATTTTTACAATTTACGTAAAGGAAATTGTGAAAGTTATCTACATGTCACTTTCACAATTTAATAGCTTGTCTTTATTATTTTGCTCCGTAGCTATCTCTTTTTTGTTGTATCTACTGTTTTTCTATCTTCTTATCAGTGTAGCATCACATCTGGAATAAAGTTGTGCTTGCCACTACATCTGCTGCATATGTGGTCTTTGTATTTTTGGCCAACTTTTTCACAAAATTGATCCATAGCTTCTTTTGAAATAATTCCCTTACTGATAGATCTCATTAATGGTTGTTCTTCTGGTCTGAGGAGTGTTAATCCCCATTTTCTAAGTTCTTCCATGTCATGGTCTCTAACTTCTTTGCAAGTTGAATAAATCAATGCTTGATTCCTTGAATTATATATCCAAACTGGTTTTTTATTTGAATAATTATTAAGTAACTCTGATAATATATTGCCTATTCCAATAACTCTTTTGTTGTGGTAAAATGTTGGTATCTGCGTTTTTGGTATCTCGGTCTGTTCACATATTTCTTCCGGAATAATATAATCTCTGGTCATACTCATTTTGACCACATTAATAGTCTGTTTAATTTCGTCAAACAATATTTCTGTTGGTGCGGAATAAAATCGAACATAGAATAATTGTCCGCTGGTAATTCTCTTGTAAGTCATAAATTCTTTGTGAATTTCTGGGATTCCTGCTTACTCTTCTCCATCGGTTGTGTACACCGTAGATAATAATCCATAATAGTAACATGATTTAATAAAACTTGGGCTTGTACCTGGTAAGGCAATAAGTTTATTGTAATTTTGGCATTTCTGGGTAATATATCCTTTTTGTTGTGCGGCTAGCTCTTCACTTTGAATAGGTTTGGTATTTAATAAGGTTTGTATGGTGTGTATGTTGTCAATGTATTTACGAGAAGAATAATTGTATATATGTTTTTCTTGGTTAAGTGATTCAGAATATATATGTATTTGGGGAGGTACAAATGCTTCTAAATTTTGTATATTTGGTGTTTATGATTTTGAAAATATTTGGATGAGGTTATAATTATTTTTCTTTGGTATTCCAAGTCTATTTTTAGTGACTATATTTTCCCCTTTAAATGTTCTTGCGGTTGTTATTGAAGTTACGCCAGTGATTTAAGTTTTAAGGTGTTTCTCATCGTCACCTTTTAGGTCTAGTTTTTTAATGTGCTCTACCTGCACAGTATCTTATTTTTTATAGTGCTCGACTTGCACTTTTACATTTGTAACTTCAGTAGTTAGTGTAATAACTCGTTCTTGTAATAACTCCATTTGTTTAAACATTTGGAGCAATAAGTCAGTCTGGGTATCTTTGGCATCAGCCTCTGCCATTGGTAAATCAGTTTGAGTAGCTTTGTCTTGATAAGTAATCTGCAATGATATTTTTCAGTATATTTAATACTAGTCTCCGAATTTCCTTTGTCGTAACTGAATTTTGTATTTTTCTTGTTAGCCACCATCGTACCTGTGTATTATCTGTTCTATCAATAAACTTGTTATACACGATATATGGTTCAAATGCTATTAAACATTTATATAAAGAACATAATTCTTTTCTATTTATTTCCCATTTTATTTCTGTTTCGTTAAACGTTCCTGAATAATATCTACAATGATGTTCTAATTTTTCTTCTTCATACCTATATTTGAGTACTCCTCCATAACTATATTCACTTGCATCAACTTCTACTATATATGTAAATTTTTTATTTTCATCTGGAAATTGTAATTTTGGTAATTCTTTACAAAGTAATTTTATTTTTTTTACCTGTTTTTTGTCTTATTCATTATATCTATATTCTACATCCTTTTTTAATTTTTCTGTAATGGTTTTAAGTTTTCTGCTAATTTTGGAATATATTCTCTTACTTGGTTTACTAATCCTAAAAATGATTGTAATTTTTTTTTTGTATCTAATTCTTCTTCTGAATTTATTATTTTTTGGACTATATGTTGTTGCATTTTGACTCCACTTTTATCTATTTATATTCCTAAGAATTCTATCTGATTTTTCATAATTTCTGCTTTCTTCTCACTTAAACTTATTCCCGATTTTTCTATTATATCTGTAAATTGTTCTAATAATTTTAAATGTTCTTCTTTAGTTTTTTGTATATAATAGTATATCATCTATGTTTACTATACAATTAGGTAATTGTTTAAAATAACTATCCATAAAATATTGATATCTACCTGGTGCATTTTTATATCCAAATGGTAGTACATTCCATTCATAAAATCCGTGTGGTACCGTAAATGCGGTTAATTCCTTAGATTCTTCTTCTAACTTTAAATGGTAAAATTCTGATTTATAATCAAATTTACTAAAATAATTATATCCTTGTATTTGTCTTATTTTTAATATCTTGTTTGGTATTGGTTAATTATAAGTCATAGTTTTTGCATTTAAATTTCTATAATCAATAACCATCCTACTTTTTCCTCTTTTTTGTTCACTATGTTTATTTACTATAAATGCTGGACTATTGTGTTTACTATTACCTTTTTGTATATATTATTTTTCTAATAATTATTCTATATGCATTTTAAATTCTTTTAAATCATCAAAATTATATGTTAATGGTTTCTGGGTTATTATGCTATATTTATCTATTAATTCAATTTTTATAGTGGTTTTATGTTTTTCCCATCCTTTTAATGGATCTTCACTATATAATTTTTCTATTTTTTTTCTTAATTATTTCTATCTTATTTATTGAAAATATAGTTATTTCCTTTTTATTTATTGAAAATACTACCAATTCTATTGTATCTTCAGTATTTTTTATATTTTCTAATTTTTATGTAATTTTTTCACTTCCTTCTATCCAATCAGTTTTCTTTCTTATTTTATTAGTAACTCTTTTTGCTCTTACTTTCTGTTTACATGGTGTTGTAAACCATCAATCTGTTCTAGTTACTATATGTGGGTATAATTTATCTAAAAACGGCATTCCTAAAAGTATATCTTTTGATGTTAGCTCATAATTATAGATTTCTTCTATTGTTAATATTTTATCCCATACTTGTGTTTTTATATTCTTAGCTTTATAAGTAATTAAGCTTCCTTCGTTATTAAATCCTTTAACTATTATTGGTGTTTTTAATTTATCCCATTTACTTTCTGGTAAACAATTATATCTACATAAATTAGCTTTTGCTCCTGTATCTATCATAGGCGTATAATATCTACTATAATATCCTTCTACTACTATCTTCGTTAATACATATGTTTTCATATCATGTTAAAGCTCTTCTTAAGAATAATTTTTCTCTATTATATGTTATAGCTAATTGTGTATGTTCTATATTGTATGGTTTTACTTGTTCTAGCCATTTAATTCCTACTATTATGTCTGTTTTTTGCATTTCTTCCTTTATTTCAAATTCTATTTTCTTTTTTCTAACTCCTATTGTTATTTCTTTTTCTGCTATATTTTTAGTGTTTATTAAGCTTTTTGGTAGATCTGAGCATATATTATTATCTGATTTTATTTCCTCATTTTTTACTAGATATTTTTCTATATAATTTTCTTCTTGTCTTGTATTTAAGAGTATTAAATATTCCTTTTCATTTATTGTTCCTGTTATGTAATATTGGTTTAAATTAACTATTGAACTTGTTTCATAACTTGTTCTTTTTGATGAACTTGATGATTCTGTTTTTTCATAAGCTATTCTTTTTATTGTACTTATTCTATCATTTATTATTTCTAAATCTTCTTCTATTTCTTCAATCATTTGGTTTATTTGTATATCTTATTCAGTCATTTAATTCGTCTAATTCACTATCTATTTCATTATCTATTTTATTCTCTGAAATTTCATATATACTGTCTTCACTTTCTAATTCGTAATCTATATAATCTATCTGCATATATTTTGTCTTTTCTATTTTTATTTCTGATATTTGTTTATTTTTTGGGATTTTAGGTAATTTACAATATCTAGCTAAATGTCCTAATTTTTCGCAATTATAACAAGTACATTCTTTTATAGATTTCTTTTCCCTATATGGTCTTTTATGTTTATAATTTTTTACATAATATCTTTTTCTTGGTTTTTTATATTTATATTTTGATTTTTTGTATTTCTTATATTTCTTATATTTCTTATGTCTTTTTCTTTTCTTATGATATCTTTCTTCGCATCCAAATTGAGGTGCTATTTTATCTTTGCAACATGCTAAATTTCTTATTAATGTTTTTTTCATTTTTATTTCTTCTCTATATTTTTCACATAGGTTTCTATACCATTGTTGTAAAAATTTTATTCTTGCTCCTAGAGTATCTACTATTTTTGCTTCATCCCAACTTTTTATTATTTTTGAACTAAATGGTTCAGGTAATTTACTAAAATATAATTTTCTTATTTCTTTACTTTCTTCTGTATTATATGTTCCTTTATAATAATATTCTTTAAATGTGCAAGTATATTCATCTATGTAACACATATTACATATTGCTGATTTTAACATTAAATTTCTATTTGTATCTTTCTCTTCATTTTGTTCTTCTTTTGTTGTTGTCATGTTGCTAAATTCTTCTTTTATAGCTATTTCATATTTTTTTAATAATTCTATAGGTGTTAATTTAGTAGTAGTTGTTGATGATGTTTCTTCTGTAGGTTTGTCAGTTCTTAATACCCTTGTACTATTTTCAGTTAGATTTGAAAACCATAATTTCACTGTTCCTATTAGTGTTCTTTCTATATATTCTGGTGCATCTGTTACATTTATATTATTATCTAACAATTGTTTTGTCATATATCCTATCCATAATTGTATTATTTTTTCTGTATCTATTACACAATCTAAGTCTAAAAAGTTATAGTTTTTATTAACTATTTGTTTTGGTGTTCATTTGTCATATTCATCCTTTAGATTATATCTTTTAAACTTATTCTTATAATATGTAGGTTTTCTTATTTCTGATGTTCTAGGTATTATATTTTCATCTTCTTTTTTATCAAGAGTATTTATTTCTGTGTTTCTATTTTCTAAGTTTTCTTCGTTAATTACTTCTTGTTTTTCATTGATTTCTAAATTTTTTGTATTTGTTAAGATTTCTGTATATGTTTCACTATTTTCCGAATCATAATTATCTGTTTCTTCAATTTCTATTGTATTAATTTCTAATTCCTTGGTTTCTATTTCTTTATTGTTTATTTCTAATTTTTCTTTAAATTGATTTATCTCATTTAATAATTTTTGTTCTTTATATTTTTCTTCTTTTTTCTTTCTGTCTTTTTTTCATACAGATCTTTTAGCATTTGTAGTTCTTTTTCTAATTCAGCAATCCTACTATTTTTAGTTTCTTCTATTTTTCGTATTTCTTCTGTAGTTTGTTGTTTTATTTTTTCTATTTCCTTTTTTTCTATCTATTTCTTCATTTTCTTTTTCTATTCTCACCATAGCTGTCAATTTATCTTCTAATTTTAATTCTTCTTTTTCTAACATTAAATATAAATGTTCACCTATTTTCTTATACCTTCTTCCTAGATTAGAAAATACTATTGTTAATCCTTCATGGTTTTCATATATTTTTTCATCTATTATAAATTCTTCTTTGTTCATTTTTTATTTAATTGTTAACAGATCATGTTGGTATGTATATTCTAGACTATCTATTGTTGATTCTAAATTTGATATTTCTTTTTTTGTGCATTTATTGAGTTTTTACTAACTCCGGCAATTATATTATACTGTAGTCTTTCTATCCTTATTTTTAATTCTTTATGTTTTTCAGATATTATTTATTTTAATTCTTTATATTTTTGTACGTTATTCATTTAAATAATATTTTGAAAAATATCTAAATCTAGTTTTATCAAATAAATCATAATTAATAAATTAATCAAGTTATAAATCATAATTAATAAATTAATCAAGTAAATCCATATATATACGACTTCCGTATTTTTTTAAATAACAAGGCTCTGATACCAATTGTAGGGGGGTACGGATTAGGTGCAGTGGATAATAAATACTTATTATAATAAATATATAATAAATACTTATTTTGGACCAAAAAAGCCTTTTTACTAATAGTTTGACCCAAAAAATATCTTTGTTATTATTTAATTGGGTCAAAATGCTCTTTTCTAATGAACAAATTGTTTCTTTACTTTTTAAATATATTATTTTCGTAATAGAAGTATTATTTTGAAGAATCTCTTTTCTTGTTTCTCTTCTTTTAAAGTCCTGTTAATTAAAAAAAGTTGAAAGTTATATTTTTTCTTTCTTTCTTAATCTCATTTTATAAATTAAAGAGATAAGCATTTAGTATCCCTTCGTCTGAATTATAATCAAAATCTCCACAGGAATTTATTATTTCTTGAACTCAATTTTAGCGTATTTTTGTCAGCTTTTGTACTGCCGTGACACATTTATTACATAAAATGGGGCCCACATTAAAGATGTCACGTCAGCTAAAAAGATTAACAAAAGGTGTCACATCAGTTAAAAAAGTTGATAAAACTATACTAAAATTTAATTCAGGAGAGTAATAAGGACCCCGTGAAGTTGAAATGTGTCGTAACAAATTTGATCATAATTCAAAGGAACCAGATGCTTTACTCTAAATTAAATTATAATTATTTCATGCATTTTTTAACTGATAATATGTGGCATGTGAACAAGATCATTGTAACTCTTATCATTAATTTTCATTTGGATAACACGAAAATTGTTTTCCTAATGAAATAGAAAAGATTTTTATTTTCAATCTTTTTTGGTTGATAACAACATTTATTTGTTAAAAAATTATTTACCTCTTTCGAATAGTGTTGGCGATAAAAAATTAGATGATTATTTAATTTGTTACATAAAACTTGATGTATTTACAAAAGCAAGTAACGATATCCTCTTTGGCCATTTTCAAAATATAAAAACTCGTCGAGATCAATTGAAAAATGAATGATTTATATTTATAGTACTAGTATTCATCTCCGCGCGATGCACAATAAATGTTAGAGAGAAAAAGTTATAACTATTATCACCTCATTAATTTGACTATATTAAATATTTTTATTATTTTATCGATTGAGAAATTTAAACTGACTGTCTATTATAATAATGTTGTAATTCCTTCAATTGCCGTAGAAAAGTTACTTGACAATGATTTTGACTCTTTTTGTGTTTTTGAAATCATCATTTAATTATAATTTTAAAATACATAAAGTCATAATATTTTATAAAATATTTAATTTTTATTTTATTTAAAGGAAATAAATATATCATACATTTATCCATATATCTGATGTGTTTCCCATTTTCTTGATTATATATCTTATTATTACTTCATGCTGTTTTATATGGAAAAGACATTGTTACCCCTTGAACTATGACGAAAATTGTTGAGACACACCCAACTTAAAAGAGGTGTTATACCTCCCACAACTATTTTAAAGTGTAATAAATACATCCTTCAGTGGTGACGTGACACCACAACCCAATTCAATTAGTTGTGGTGCTATAAATGTGCTGCCTCGTGTATAAATATTTTTTAAAACTTTTTTTAGTTATCTATTCTTATTTTCTTTGTCGTATATTTAAAATAAGTCAATACACATAATTTTTATTTTTATTTTTTTGGCCTTGTATTTAAAACTTTCTCAAATACACGTACTTTTTTTTATTTATCTTTGTCTTGTATTCAATATATTCACAAATACACATAATTTTTTATTTTTTTCTTGCCATCTTATTTTTTTCTTGTATTAATATTCTAAAAACACACAAATTTATTTATTTTCACCTGTTATTTTTTTAGTATTTAAATTTTTCTCAAAATGCAAATAATTTTTAATTTTTTTACCTTTTCATTATTTTTATTACTTATTTTTTTATTTTCTTTACCTTTTCTTTGAATTTGATTTCATATTTTATTTCAATGCTTTGTAGTTAAAATAAGCTATTTTCGTACAGATACAAAAATAAAAGAAAGCAAATCAAATAAAATAATATTAAAATAAAGGAAACTTTTTTTTTATTTTCTTAAAAAAACGTAATTTTTTAAATATGTTAAAATTGAAAAGATAAGAAATTAATGAAATAGCAAAGGAAAAACATATAAAAGTTTTAAAACGAGGAGGGAAATAATTTTTAAAAATAAAGAAAGAAAAATAATTAAATATATATGAGTTTTAATCTTTGTAATTATGCGTACTAACTAATTATAAAATGACTAATTAAAAAAAATATGTGTCCATTATTGATCAGAGCTTTGCCTTATTTTTCGTCCATCAGTTGCTTCCAAGAGAGTGAACACACTCTCTGTGCGACATCAACACTGAATGGTGTATTTATTACACTTTAACATAGTTTAGAGGGTAATAAGACCTCTTTTAAGTTGTGATGTGTCTTGAAAACTTTCGTTATAGTTCAAGGGTGTAATCTATTTTATATATAAAGTGACTGTATATTTTTCTTTCGTATTATATTTTTGGTAACTAAATAATTTTATTACCAAAGTAAGATGACTGTGGCGCAAACACGAAAATTCCTACTTAGCTCCTGATCTTGGACATAGTCCCAAGTTTCAGGCCAAACTAAGCAAGAGCATAACTTTGCTACCATAGGCTAAATCACTAAGGAAAAAAATTAAGATCTAGCAGTCTAAGTGCCATCTTCAGCGATCCTCTAAGGTACACCTCTTGGATGATCAGCCTTGTAAGTATAGTAGGTGTCCTTTGTTTGCTTTGGAAGACCCTCAAGTTCCTTTCTTGCCATAAATGATAAACACCAGCTGTTACTGTTTCTATATACACCTCTGCTTATGCAGATTTCCCTCGCATGTTCGCCACAAACCATGTTAGTTCTTCTGTCCATCTAGCAGGCTGTCTAGCTATACCTTGCCACTTTAGTAAATTAGTCCAGATAGAAGCAGAGAAACAACAGTCAAAGAATAAGTGTTCAATATATTCATCCTCCTGTCCACATAAAGGACATAGTAGATCATCCACCACACCCCAAAAAACTAGTCTCTGTTAAGATTAACAAGTAATGATCAAGAATTTAGCTAAAAAAGAAGCCATGTAACTGAGAATAGCAAAATCACTGTTCATAACTAACTTTGTGAAAAGTTAGTTATGGCAGTTAGGCTTCCAAAAAATAGTTATGTTAGTTGAGCCTAGAAGCTTCTATGTTTGCCTATATATATCTATCACTCTTTTATATGTCATACTATTCCATTCTTAGTGATCTTGAAGATCACCCCTCTTGTTTCCATATAATTCTACATAGTATCAGATACATACGATCTGGATAACTTCTGTAATCTGGAATCTACAATCTATTTATAATTTGTAATCTGTTCTTACCTCTGGTGTTGAAAACTGCTTTGATCTCTGTAGTTATCTGGTGGTTTCTACTATAAAGTTTGAAGAGTATATTCTTTAGTGTCAAGAAGTGCAAAGCAATTCAAGAATCGGAAGATTATTAGAAACCTCTTCTGAAAAAAGAAAATAGAGAGTAAAGCTGCTGCACCTGTAACTACTGGTACTACTCAACCTTTGGACCATAATCATATACTTCATCTACATTGTGCAGATATGAGGGGTATTTCTCTAATTTCCCTACAACTTACTGTTTCTAAAAACTATTATATCTAAAGCAAATCCATGATAATTGCATTGTTAGGGAGGAACAAGTTAGGATTTGTGGATGGTTCTTGAAAGAAAGAAAGCGTTAGTGAAGAGTTAGGTTATCAGTGGGAAAGGTGTAATGCTGTAGTGCAGTTTTGGCTGATGAATACTATCTCAAGTTCCTTGGTAGGAGGCATGGTGTATGCAACTACAGCTTGTAAAGTGTGGGAAGATCTCAAAGAGAGATTTAAAAAACATAATGGATCAAGAACATTCATCTTGCACAAAGAGATTGCTACATTAGTGTAGGGCACTATGAGTGTAGCTGTATACTTCACAAGGCTGAAAGAATTGTGGGTAGAACTTGAGGCATTAGTACCTCCATCTAGTTGTAATTGTGACAAGTCAAGAGAGTTCTTATTATATCTGTAAAGGCAAAAACTATATCAGTTTTTGATAAGGCTCAGTGAAAATTACATACAAGTAAGAAGCCAAATCCTCATGATGGCACCTTTACCCTCAGTAAATCAGGCATATGCCATGATCATCAGTGATGAGTCCCAAAAATCTATGATTTCAACTTCTTCTGCATGCCTTCTTGGTGCTATGCTTGCAGTAAATGTTCATGAATCCTACTACAATGTACTCAAGAACTGCAAGCTTAAAGTTCATAAAGAAGAAACATCTATTCTATGAGTTTTGTAAGATAAAGGGACATACTAAAGATATCTGCTACAAACTGGTGGGCTTTCCTGCTGATACAAGGTTCAAGAAGAAAGGGGGAGCACCCTTTAACAACTACAGGCCAGGGCCAAGTGCTACTGAACCCTCTGCACAGAATGCATGCTCAGAAAGATACAAGGAAGCACATGATCAGAGACACAAAATGGAAATTCTCAAGTCAAGAACATGATGCAAACTGGAGCTAGCGTATTTACTCAGAGTCAACTTGATCAGATTATCCAATTGTTGAACCAAACACAGCTGACCTTTATTAATCTTGACACTCAAGGACAAGGTCTCTTAGTAAATATTGCTAGCAGCTCGGGTATACTAGTTATAAGGCTCTCTTAGTGTCAAAAGTCCTCAAAAACTGGATCATTAACACAGGTGCCATCAATCATATGGTATCTCATATTGATATGCTTAATAGTGCATCAATAAGGACACCAACTGAGCCAAAAAATATTCAGTTACCAAATGGAGAGAAGGCACTGGAAACACATATTGGCTCAAGTTCCATCTCTGAGAAGGACACACTAAACAATGTACTTGTGCTACCACAATTCAGATTTAACTTGATGTCTGTGTCACAAGACACAAAAGAATTGAACTGTATTGCTTCCTTTTATCAAAATTTAGACCCACATGGTGGTAGAAAATTTAATTAGCTTTTCAACAATATAAATTTTGCCCAAATCCGACATTCGGGTGAGAAGTTATGACACTTTTAATGAAATAGTATGTCAAATTAAGCAGCACTGCATCGTGGTAACAGGCCAAATGGCAATCGTCACTTTTCAAGAGAATCACCGAGATAGTACCGCATCGCATTGAAGTTCCAGTTCCCACTTGTTATTTTCTAGTAAGGCACCGCGATTGCGCCGCGTCGCGTTAAGGTGCCATTTCAGAATTTTCAATTTCCAGTTGCTCGACGCGATTCCTCCGCATCGCGCCAAAGTCCATTTTTAAACAGTTTTAGCCAACTTTCAGTGGCTCACCACGATGCCACCGTATTGCGGTGAAGGCCAAAAACAGAAATTTCATGATGGAAATTAACTTTAATTTAGGGTCATTTGGTTTTTTTCCATAACCCAGATCAGTTCAAAACATGTTTAAAAATCAATTTCTCCTAATAACCTAATTACATCATTATTTAATCAATTTCTCTCAAATAAAGATCTTTCTCTCTCCTAATTAGCAAACCCTGGCCTTCAAGAATCACGGTTAAATCTCAAGAAATCCATCAAAAACCTTCAAGAATTAAACTTTCCAGGTATGTTAGGTGTTCATTCTTGGGTTCCTTTCACCCTTGGAGTTTAAGAACCCTTTTTTCAAAATACAAGTTTTTAGATTCATGATTTACATGTTTGAATTAGATTGTGTTCATGTATGTACTGTTGTATAGGTTTTAATTAAAGATTTACCTCATGTTTCATGTTATCCAATTAGCATGTATGTTGAATCAAGTGAATCCTCATATTATAACCCTTGAGATTTGCAAGTTGAATGTGGTAGCCATGATGTTTATATATGATTATTATTATGTGCAATAGTCATGCTCCCCAAGTGTATGATAGAATATCCATGTGAATTGAATATTGAAATTATGACACGTTAGCATATGTTCCCACCCATGTACAAGTTCATGCCATGCAAGTGTTTGATAAAATGCCTAAATGAATGAATTGTGACTAAGTGACTAGCTATTATGCTTTCAAGATTATGCTATATTTTACTATTTATAATATCGAGTCCTGGGGGTATTCAATACCCAAAATCTAGCTGATTACTTAGATCACAGTAGTTACAGAATAATCTCAGTAAGGTTAAGAAAGTAGTATTCAGTCAGTCTTCACAATCAGCGTGAGTTTAGTCAAGCCAGTCCTGTAATAATCAGCTACAGTGTAATTTTAGTTGGGAGTAGGATTCAGTACCGAGTGAACCCAAGGATGGGGGCATTTCTATCAATATAGGGTTTGACCCTTAGTATCAATCCCTGAGTTATAGAACTACGTAGCCAGTGTAGGGTAAGTTGTCTTTGTGACAGACTAGAGTTGACGCAACCATATACAATTCATGAGTCTTCTTGCCAGACTAGTGTTGACACAACATTGTTAGTATCCCATGTCAAGGTGCTAATACCTTTCCAACTGAGGTTACAGGTTGGACCCCAACTCAGTTTACATCGGGGTATGTCAGTTAAATGAACACTCCCATAGTCTCAGTTATAGTCTTCAGTATAAAACTCAGTCAAGTTCTACAGAACTATGGCTGTCAGTTATCAGTTACTCAGTTATCAGTTATACAACCAATAGAACTCAGTACTCAGTTATAGTATAATCTCAGATACACAATATATATACGTATATGCACAGTATTACATACTCAGTAATTACAACAGTTTCAGTTCTTCATGTACACTCATTCAGTTACTTCATATCATTCAGTCAGTTACTGTTCATACATATGAGCCCATGCATATTAGCCTTACCTTATCTAGCATACCAGTACATTCCACGTACTGATCGCATACTCTCTTTTGCACTATGATGTCTCATATCATAGGTTCAGATGCTCAAGTTCCTGACCACACTTAGCCAGATTCAGTTAGCAGTAGAAGATTCAATAGTGAGTCCTCATATATCGAGGATATTCTTTTATTGCAGTATTACAGTTGATTCAGTATTTTATTAGTCAGAGTTAGTTGGGGCTTGTCCATCAACTCCATATTCAGACAGTTCAGTTAGAGGCTTTTCAGACTAGATTACTTTAGACAGATGTTCAGTATTTTCAGTATCATTACTAGTATTCAGTAGATGTTTTCAGTTTATGAACCTTAAGGTATTATCAGCCTAACTTTCGCATATATTTTCAGTATTATTAGTCAGTGCTCTCAGTAGGTACTAGTCGTGGGTTAGCTTGTGATCCTTCGGGGTCGTAAGCACCGTGTGACGTCCAAGATGTAGACTCGGGGCATTACAAACTTGGTATCAGAGCCTAAGGTTCTAAAGAGTCCTAGGGAGTTTGAAAGCCGCATCAAGTAGAGTTTTGTGCCTGGGTGTGCAGTGCGCCACACTTATGGGAAAGAGTCTACGAGGCATTTAAGAAAAGTTTCCCATAAGTGAGCATGAGCTCATGTTAAACTCTTTGTCTAACCTATTTTTCCTTCCATTTACAAAACATGCCTTCCATAAAGACAAATGGAAGAAGAAATATGAACCAGCCAGCACCTCCGCCCGTTCAGGCAGATCTCTTGAATGAGCATGTTTCTCACGCAGAATTCAAAGAAGCCTTCACCACTTTAGCCCATTCTATGGCAGCTCAGAATGAATGCTCAGTTTCTGTTTAGGCTAACCCAGTGGCCAATACTGCTGCAGCTAGAATTTGGGACTTTATTCGAATGAACCCTTCTTCATTTTCAGGGTCTAAGTCTGAAGAGGACCCACAAGAATTACTTGACATAGTGCAGAAGGTAACAAATATTATGGGGGTAACTGCTAGTGAGAGTACCGTGTTAGCTACTTATCAATTGTAGGATGTAGCTCATACATGGTTTAAGCAGTGAAAGACAGATAGGGCCGTGGATGTAGGGCCCATAGAATGGAAAGAGTTTGCTACTGCCTTTCTAAATAGGTTCTTCCCATTAGAGTTGAGGAAAGCTAAGGTTTTAGAGTTCATTAACTTGAAGTAGGGAAGCATGATAGTGAAGGAGTATTCCCTCAAGTTAGATATATATGCTCCTCATGTGGTAGCTGATAGTAGATCTAAGATAAGTAAGTTCGTGTTTAGTTTGTCTGACAGTGTGGTCAAAGAGTGTAGGACCACAATGCTAATTAAGGAGATGGACTTGGCTAGGTTGATGGTCCATACTCAACAAATAGAGGAGTAGAAGACTAAGGAGAAGAAGAGGGAAAACAAGAGGGCTAGAACAGGTAGCTTCAACTTTACTCAGCCTAAGTTAGAGGGTGGTAATCGTCCTCAGTTCCACCTAAAGTTTTCAGTCCCATATCCATCCTCAGGCAGCGCTCCAGTGCCTAAATTTATGAATAGTAATAAGGATAGGGCACCAGGCTCTAAATCTCAAGGTAGTGTTAACAGTGCCCGAATAAATCCTCTTTGTTAGAAGTGTGGTAGAAACTATCAGGGTGTCTGCAGGGCTGGCAGTGATGTATGTTTCGGGTGTGGTAAGTCAGGTCATAGAATTAGAAAGTGTCCCCAGGTGGGTTCACAGAGTCAGCATAATCGTCCTCCAGCTCAGTCCGACTGCCCCATCTCAGCAGGGTGCCACCTCTAGTGCCACTAGTAGGTAACGCCCAAACAGACTTTATGTATTTCAGTCCCGACAGGATCAGGAAAGTTCTCCTAATGTGGTCACTGGTATGTTACAATTCTTTCATTTACATGTTTATGCCTTATTAGATTTAGGAGCTTCTTTGTGTTTTGTAACTCCTTACATAGCAGTTAACTTCGGAGTCAGTCCTAAAATCTTAACCGAACCTTTCTCAGTCTCTACCCAGTGGGTAAATCAATCATATCCCAACGGGTATACAAGAACTGTCCGATTATGGTTTCTTAGAAAGTTACTTCAGCAAACTTAGTAGATTTAGAGATGATGAATTTTGACGTCATTCTCAACATGGATTGGCTCCATTCATACTATGCCTTAGTTGACTATAGGAGCAGAGTTTTCTATTTTTAGTTTGCAAATGAACTAGTCCTCGAATGGAGGGGTAGTACCGTAACACTTAAGGGTCGACTTATTTCATACCTTAGAGCGAGAAAGATGATATCTAATGGGTGTGTCTATCAACTTGTGCGATTCAAAGACTCTAGTTCTGAGACTCCTAATCTTGAGTCAGTTCCAGTCTCAAGTGAATTTCCAGATGTGTTCCCCGAAGATCTTCCCGGAGTTTCTCCCAAAAGGGAAATTGACTTCAAAATAGACCTTCTTCTAGAAACTCAGCCCATCTCTGTTCTACCATACAAAATGTCTCCAGCCGAACGTAAAGAGCTAAAAGAGCAGTTGAAAGATCTCCTAGATAAGGGGTTCATCAGACTCAGTGTCTCTCCGTAGAGTGCACCAATTCTACTCGTACGTAAGAAAGATGGTTCTCTTAGAATGTGTATTGACTACCATCAGTTGAACAAAGTCACAATAAAAAACAAGTATCCACTTCCCAGAATCAATGACTTATTTGACCAACTTCAGGGTGCCAGTTACTTCTCTAAGATAGACCTCAAATCAGGCTATTACCAGCTCAGAGTCAGAGAATATGACATTCAAAAAATAGCTTTTAGAACTCGGTATGGTCACTTTGAATTCCTAGTCATGTCATTTGGTCTTACCAATGCCCCAGCAGCTTTCATGGACTTGATGAATTGCGTGTTTAAGAAGTAATTGGACATGTTCATCGTAGTCTTCATAGATGACATTCTTGTCTACTCCCGCAATGAAAATGATCACGCAGACCATCTCTGAATAGTATTACAGACTCTCAGAGCCCATTAGTTGTTCGCCAAATTCAGTAAGTGCGAATTTTGGCAAAGATCAGTAGCTTTCCTTGGTCATTTTTTTTGGTGATGGCATTAGAGTTGATCCTCAAAAGACCGAAGCAGTGAAAAACTGGCCCAGACCCATCTCTCCATCAGATATTAGGAGTTTCTTGGGTTTGGCTGGCTATTACCGATGGTTTGTTGAAGGATTTTCATCTATTACATCCCCTATGTCCATATTGACTCAAAAGAAAGTCAAGTTCATGTGGTCAGATTCTTGTGAGAAGAGTTTTCAGGAGTTGAAGACTCGGCTCACCACAACCTCAGTTTTGACTTTGCTAGATGGTTCAGATGGGTTTGTTGTGTACTGTGATGCTCCTAGAGTTGGTTTGGGGATTTTTTTTGATACATAAGGGTAAGGTCGTGGCCTATGCCTCTAGACAACTTAATCCCTATGAAAAGAATTACCCCACCCATGATCTTGAGTTAGTAGCTGTTGTGTTTGCCTTAAAGATATGAAGGCATTATTTGTATGAAGTGTATGTTGATGTGTTCAAAGATCACAAAAGCTTGCAGTATGTGTTTTTGCAGAAAAATTTGAGTTTGCATTAGAGAAGGTGGTTAGAATTGTTGAAATATTATGACATGAGTGTTCTGTACCATCCGAGCGAGGACAATGTAGTGGAAGATGCCCTCAGTAGGTTGTCCATGGGTAGTGTTGCTTATATTGAGAATGGTAAGAGAAAGTTAGTTCAGGAAGTTCATCAACTTGCCAGATTAGGTTTTCGTTTGGTTGATTCAGCTGAGGGTAGTGTATGGGTGCAGAATAGTTTAGAATCATCTCTGGTTTCCAAAGTAAAGGAAAAGCAGAAGAAGATCCCAGTTTAGTTAAGCTGAGGGAGTCAGTCAGAGATCAGAAGGTAGAGGTTTTCTCCTGTAACGCCCCAAATCTGGTACCTGAAATGCTACACGGTGCTCATGACCCCAAAGGACCACCAACTAACCCATGATTGATATCGGTAACTGAGCACTGAATAATATACTATAAATATGCAGAATATAAGCTGTAAGGCCATAAGGTTCAAAACTAAACTAATACTGAATATAAAACAATGTCTGTAATGGGGTATAACAATACTCAAAATTAAAATAAACTGTCTAAAAACATGTTGTAGTCTGAAAGCCTCTAAATTGTCTGAAAACTATGGAGTTGATGGGACATGTCCCCAACTAACTCCGAACTACTGAAATAATAAAGTAATAAAATAATCATGCTATCTTCGAATGATGAGGACTCACTGTTGGTCTGGCTACTGAATGTTTGATCTACTAAGGATGCTCGGGAGCTCGTGCTTCTAAACCTATGGTATAAAACACCGTAGCGCAAATGTGTCAGTACGATTAAATGTGCTGGTATGCAAGTGAGGTAGACTGAATGCATGGGGTTCATATGCATGGACAATACTAACTGACTGAATAACATGAACATGAGAATACATGCATAAATACGTAACTGTAACTGAGATCGTGATAACACTGACTCATAAATTCTGATAACATGGATTTACTAATATTTGAGTGCTAATACTAGGATACTGAATAACTGAGTCTCTAGAGTAATGAGGAACTGATGTCATATTACAAATAAAGGAATGACTGTTTCTGATAGTTTTGATTATGAAGAACTGGTTTGATTGACTGTATCTGACAGTCCTGAAAATGAATACTGATAACATGAGTTTCATATAATTAATACACTATTAACTGAGTGACTTTATTTGACAGTTCTAATTCTGATTGAACTAGATGAGTTCCATACTGAGCTAAGAAACTGTAACTGATAGTCCTAAAATTTATAGAACTGAACTGAGTTCTATTACTGAGACTGAATCTGAAACTGAGACTGTAGGAGGTAATCATCTAACCGACATGCCCCAAAACTGAACTGGTGAGGTCCAACCTGTAACCCCAGCTGGAAGGGTATCAGTACCATGCCATGGGTAAATACAAGCCATGAGTACACCCTCTCCAACAGGAAGCTCTTCCGTCAACCCCTTCTAGTAGGAAAACTCATATGAGGTGTATATCCCTAAAATCGTAGGGTACATCTTAACCTACGCTGGCTACGTAGTTCTGGAATGCAAGGATTTCTTCTAAGGATCACACCCTCTACTAACTGACAGTGTGTGTCCTCATCCCTGGGTTCACTCGGTGCTGAATTCTACTCCCAACTGAAGAGACACTGAACTGAGTTAAACTAAACTGAACTATTACTGATCGTATTATTTAACTGATTTGAATTGAGTTCACTAAATTCCATTGTCTGATGAAATACTACTGAAATCTGATAACTGACTGAGATTATTGAGATTACTGAGTAAGACTGGACTGATACTGAGTTTTCCTAAGTCATGTGACTGACTGAATTCTATTGATCATGGCTTGACTGAGAGTATCGTGAAAACATCACATTGGCTCTAGGAACACAACTAAATTTTTGGGTACAAGTACCCCCAGGACTCGATAGCATGAAACTGATAGGACATGACACTTCTTGAACAAATGGCGAACATCAACAATTCATAATACATTAATTTAAGGATTTCATGAAGCACATGGTTATCATAGTCTTGTACATGAATGGAATTGCATATAAACATGTCATACTTTCATCAACCTAATCTCATGGACATTCTCTCAACCATTTATAATGCACACAATATCATGGAAGTCATTCTTGGTCATAGGATAAAGCATGCATCTATCACTTGGGTCACAATTAAGCTATAATGCATAATTTCTATTCTCTTAGGCATTTTACCAAATACCTAGGATGCATGACTTAGGGCATAGACATGACCATCAAATCAATACAACAAAACTCCATATTTCAAATCAATTTCACATATTTCAGACCACATACTCATGAACAACACATAAAGATTCCAACTTGGGAATCATACAACCATAATCACATGAACAAAATCAACCCACAATAAAATATTCATAATACAAGATTTAAAACTTGATTCTTGGCTTCATGAATGAACATTGTGCATACCTTAGTTCTTGATTGTACGAAGATTGACGGAGAGATTCTTGAATTTGAGTATTGAATTTGAATCCCCAATTGAAAACCCTAGCTTGTTCTTGAGAGAAACTTGAGAGAAACACTATATTTTGGGTGAAATATGGATGAATCACGTGTTATTGGGTTTATATAGGGGTGGAAAATTGACCTTTTTAACCTTGGATGCATCATTTTAATTTTTGTGAAAATTTTCCCGATCTGGACCCCTGGCGCGCCGCGGCGCTATCGTGCCGTGTCTCTGGAAAGTGACAAATGGGAAATTGCACGATAGCGTGACGCGGAGCTATCGCGTTGCCACTTTGTTTGTGACCTAGAAGTTTGGCATGATGTGCCACTATCGCAGAGCAACACTAGAAATTAACAATTGCCATTTAAGTTGGCTCCACGATGCGCTGATGGCTCAGGTGATACGCTGCCTCACTAAAAAGGCTCTAACTCTTCGCCCGGGTGTCAGATTTGGGCGAATTTGGTATCGATGGAAAGATTATTCAATTTTTCACATGATAAAAAGTAAAAAAATTTCAAATACCATATGTATAAAAGTGGATTCATCTTTAAAACAAGTCTTTGACATCTTTGGGATGAATTTAAGCTAGGTAGAGTACGGGGTATTACATCTCCCAAGGGGGAGATGGTGTGTTGCGTTGCTGGGGTAGATTATGTGTGTCGTATGTTGACAATTTGAGATAGTGGATTCTTGTAGAAGATCAAGGTGTGTATTACTCGATTCATCCAGGGGCCACTAAAATGTGCGACTTGCAGAAAGTCTATTGGTAGAGTGGGATGAAGAGAGACATTGCAAAGTTTATGGCTAAGTTCTCCACGTGTTAGCAGGTTTAGATTGAGCATCATAAGCCTAGTGGTTCCATGCAGGAGTTCAGTATTCCCACATAGAAGTGGGAAGAAGTGAACATGGATTTCGTGATAGGTTTACCTTGTACTCGTCATCAACATGATTCGATTTGGGTCATTGTGGACAGGATGACCAAATCAACCTATTTCTTGCCAGTTCATACTTATTATTCAAATGAGGACTATGCCAAGCTCTATATCAGAGAGTCGGTCAGGTTACACGGAGCCTCAATATCCATCATTTCTGATAAAGGTACCAAGTTTACCTATCATTTTTGAAAGACCTTTTAAAAGGTTCTTGGTACCCAAGTTTACCTCAGTACAACCTTTTACCCTCAGATAGATGGTCAGGCAGAAAGGACCATTAAGAATCTAGAAATATGTTAAGAGCGTGTTTTGTTGACTTTAAAGGCAGTTGGAATGACCATTTACCTTTAATTGAGTTCGCATATAATAAGAACTATCATTTTAGTATTCAGATAGCTCCGTTTAAGGCACTTTATAAGAGGAGATATAGGTATCCCATTGGTTGGTTTGAGGTAGGTTAGAGTGTAATGACAGGATCTGACCTAGTATTTAACGCTTTAGAGAAGGTTCAGTTGATCAGAGAGAGACTTAGGACAACCCAGAGCCGACAGAAATCATATGCAGATGTAAGAAGAAAAGATCTTGAGTTTGATATTGTTGATATCGTATACCTAAAAATCTCTCCCATGAAGAAAGTGAAGAGGTTTGGCAAGAAGGGAAAGCTCAGTTCCCGATATGTCGGTTCTTACAGAATTCTCAGCCATTTTACAAAGGTAGCTTATAAGTTTGAGTTGCATTCAGATCTAGCTTCAGTACACCTAGTGTTCCACGTCTCCTTGCTAATGAAATGCATTGGTAACCCAGAAGTTGTAGTCCCTTTAAGGGGTGTAGATATTCAGAATGATCTTTCTTTCGAAGAGGTCCCAGTCTAAATCCTCGGTCGTCAGATTCACAAACTAAGGAACAAAGAACTTCGCTTGGTCAAAGTTCTTTGGCAAAATCAGTCTGTCGAGAGAGCTACTTGGGAAGTAGAAGCAGATATACGAACCAAGTATCCTCACCTCTTCTACGCAAACTCAAACTCAGCTTAAGGTAATAATCTTCTTAGAATTTATCTTTTCCATGCTCAGTTTCAGCTACATATCATTCTCATGTCAGTCATGTATTCACAGAATTAGTTCAGTCATGTAATCATGCTTCAGTCGTGCATGTTCAGTATGTGAACTCAGTATATCAGTATTCTCAGCTTAATTAGACTCATTCAAGGATGAATATTTCCAAGCGGGAGATATTATAATATCCCGCACCTTTCTAACTCAGTTCAACACTTAGTGTATGAGAGTTTATAGGTAGAACTTTCAATACACTTAGAATTTTCCAGATTTAGACCTAGCGGGAGGTAGGAAATTTAATTAGCTTTCTAACGATATAAATTTTGCCCAAATCCGACATCCGGGTGTGAAGTTATGGAACTTTTAGTGAAACAGTATGTCAAATTGAGCAGCACCGCATCGCGGTGACAGAAAAAATGGCAATCGCCAGTTTTCCAGAGAATCACCACAATAGTACCGCATCGCGATGAAGTTCCAGTTCCCACTTGTCATTTTTCAGTAAGGCACCGCGATAGCACCGCGTCGTGCTAAGGTGCCATTTCAGAATTTTAAATTTCCAGTAGCCCGACGCGATTCCATTGCATCATGCCAAAGCCCATTTTTGCAATTGTCATTTTTAAATAATTTCAGCCAACTTCCAGTGGCTCACCGTGATGCCACCGCATCGCGGTGAAGGACAAAAATGGAAATTTCATGATGAAAATTAACTTTAATTCAGGGTCATTTGGGTCTTTTTCCATAACCTAGATCAGTTCAAAACACGTTAATTAACCCCTAATCACCTAATTAGATCATTATTTAATCAATTTCTCTCAAATCAAGATTATTCTCTCTCCTAATTAGCCAACCCTAGCCTTCAAGAATCAAGGTCAAATCTCAAGAAATCCATCAAGAACCTTAAAAAATTAAACTTCCTAGGAATGTTGGTGTTCATCCTTGGGTTCCTTTCACTCTTGGAGTTCAAGAACTCTTTTCACAAAATACAAATTTTTAGATTCATGATTTATATGTTTGAATTATATTGTGTTCATGTATGTATTGTTGTATGGGTTTCAATTCAAGATTTACCCCATGTTTCATGTAAACCAATTAGCATGCATGTTGAATTAGGTGAATCCTCATGTTACAACCCTTGAGATTTGCAAGTTGAATGTGGTAGCCATGATGTTTTTATGTGATTATTATTATGTGCAATAGTCATGCTCCCAAGTGTATGATAGAATGTCCATGTGAATTAAATAGTGAAATCATGACACGTTAGCTTGTGGTCCCACCCATGTACAAGTTCATGCCATGCAAGTGTTTGATAAAATGCCTAAATGAATGAATTGTGACTAAGTGACTAGCTATTATGCTTCCAAGATTATGCTATGTTTTACTATTTACGCTATCGAGTCTTGGGGGTATTCAATATAGCTGGTTACTTAGATCACAGTAGTTACAAAATAGTCTCAGTAAGGTCAAGAAAGTAGTATTCAGTCAGTCTTCACGATCAGCGCGAGTTCAGTCAAGCCAGTCCTGTAATGATCAGTTCCAGTGTCATTACAATTGGGAGTAGGATTTAATACCGAGCGAACCCAGGGATAGGGACATTTCTATCAATCTAGGGTTTGAACCTTAGTAGCAATCCCTGAGTTACAGAACTACGTAGCCAGCGTAGGGTAAGTCATCTTCCTGCCAGACTAGTGTTGACGCAACTATATACAATTCATGAGTCTTCCTTCCAGACTAGGGTTGACACAACATTGTTAGTATCCCGTGTCAAGGTGCTAACACCCTTCCAACTGGGGTTATAGGTTGGACCCCAACTCAATTTACATTGGGGTATGTCGATTAAATGAACACTCCCATATTGGGGTATGTCGGTTAAATGAACACTCCCATTGATGAAATTTACATGGACATGCCTCAAGGTTTTGTAGGCCAGGGGGAGATCAAGGTATGTAGACTCACAAGGTCACTATATGGTCTCAAACATGCTCCAAGACAATGGAATGCTAAGCTTACTCAGGCTCTGATCAAGTCTCAATTCTAACAAAGTCATTATGATCATTCTCTATTTACTAAGAAGACAGATCAAGGCATAGTTATTATGCTTATCTATGTAGATGAAATGCTGATAACAGGTGACAAACTAGAGCAAACTGAAGACACTAAGAGACTTCTACAACGTGCATTCAAAATGAAGGACCTAGGTGAACTAAAGTACTTCTTGGGAATTGAATTTACAAGATCAGAATAAGGCATACTCTTATGCACCAGAGGAAGTATGCTCTTGAGTTAATCTCTGAGCTTATATTATCAGGAGCTAAAAATTCAAAAACACCTATGGATACAAGTCAAAAACTCACAATAAGGGAGTATGATAAATATATAGGAGGAGAATTACTACAAAAAGATGAAGTACTATCTGATCAAGGCCAATATCAAAGACTAATCGAAAAGCTCTTATATCTCACAGTCACAAGACCTGATATAGCTTATGGAGTGCAAACTCTAAGCCAATTCTTGCAATAGACAAGGAAATCTCACATGGAAGAATCTCAAAGAATAGTCAAGTACATCAAAGAACAACCAGGAAAGGGTCTATTACTATCAAGCAAACCTCATGATCAAATTATTGTATTCTATGTTGCTGACTGGGAAGCATGTCCACAAATAAGAAGATTAGTTACTGGCTTCCTAGTAAAGGTTAGAGAGTTATTGGTAGCCTAGAAATCTAAGAAGAAAACCCCCATCTCAAGAAGCTCAACAGAATCAGAGTATAGAAGCCTAACATCAACTATTGCTGAACTAGTTTGGCTAATTGGGATGCTAAAAGTGATTGGTGTTGAACTTAAACAACCTGCCATAGTCTACTGTGATAGTAAATCTACAATATAAATTGCAACCAATCCATTGTTTAATGAAAGAACCAAACACATTGAGATAGACCTTTATTTCATAAAAGAAAAGCTGCAGCAGGGCATTGTGAAGACAAAGTATATCAATACCAAGGAATAACCGAGGAATAACCGACTGACTTATTGACTAAAGGACTAACCAAAGATTAAGATGTCCATATGAGTTTCAAGCTAGGAATGCTCAACATTTTCTCACCACCTAGATTGAGGGGGAGTGTTGAGATGAACAAGTAATGATCAAGAATTCATCTCAAGAAGAAGCCATGTAATCGAGGTTAGCAAAATCACTGTTCATAACTAACTTTGTGAAAAGTTATTTATGATAGTTAGGATTCCAAAAAGTAGTTATGTTAGTTGAGCCTAGAAGCTTCTATGTTTGCCTATATATATCTATCACTCTTGTACATGCCATACACTTTTGAATAGAAGATGATCCATCTCATTCACTCCTTAACTCTTTAATTTCATTAGCTTCTTCTTATTAATTTTGTTTCTTTCTTCCTTTCATTACTTGTTCTGAAGCTTCCATAAGAGAAACATTGTTATACTTAGTGATCTTGAAGATCACCTCTCTCATTTCCATATTATTATACCATCTCTCTTTGGTACTCAACCTTCCTAAAATTGTAAGGTAGAGTATGAATTTCAATCTGGGAGCCCCATATTATTGCATATCAGCTTATGCCATGTTACCTTCTGGAAATTTCCCTTGAGTTTAAGGTACATTATTTTTATAGAATCCTTATCCATAACTGCAAAATCAATCAATTGGAGGCCTGCTTTCCTTACATACTGGCTTTAAATATCTTTTTTAGGACCCATGATGCTTGCTTAAGATATACATCCCATATTGGACACTTCTTCCCATAGTACGTATGAATCCATTGAACCCAAACTTATCTTTTTTGTTGTATATATTCCAGAGAATTTTACATATTGGTGCTTTGTTCCATGTCAATATATCACTAATATTAAGCCCTCCGGCAGATATTGGTTTGCACAGTGTTTCCCAAGCAACTAGTGCTTTATGCGACTTCTCAATGCCTCCTGTCCATAAGAACCATCTACACACAACTTCAATGGCCTTAATCACTTTCTTAGGGAGTAGAAAGATTTGAGACCAAAAGGTTTGGATGTTAAATGTCACACCCCTTTTTTTACCAAAAAGATTTGATTTTAAGTTTGAAAGGGTTTTTATTATTAAGTGACCAAAGATAAAATTTGTTTCGAAAAAGATTCTTTTTCATTTGAACTTAGAGTTTCCACTTGGCATATATCTGGTATGCCAAGTCACCATTTGAAGTCCTTTTTTAAAATGGTTTGACTCTTTAAAATTGATCCATGAACAGAGATTCTGATTAAGGAATTCTGTTGACAGAGGGGAAGATGTTAGGTACCTCTCAGTCCCGTGGTTCGACCAAGGTCGCTTTGTGGAGTTTATCGACTAGAATGACACTATAAATGTATAAACCAACAAACACATAAACACAAAATCAAACAACCAAACACTTAAAAGTTCAAAATATAGTATCCAGTCCAATTTAATACATATCAAAATAAAAATGCTAAAAAGAAAATCTAGACTATTCTAATTCTCCTAAACTATGATTTACCCGATACCTCGTGCCTTGATCACGAACCTCCTTTGCGTACATGATACTTTGGCGCATTCCCCGATGAATGAGTACAATGTGTCTCGAAGCATCCCCCGGTAAAATGAAAACATTTTTCAATTCGAGCGACAAAATAGAAAACCATTCACACACACATTCAAACATTCAAAAAATCATAATTCTCACTTTTGCCTACTCAACCTACCATTTCCCTAACAATTATTGTCCTAAAACATAACACTATCAAATTTAACAAAGTCGATGCTTATTCTGAATCAAGAGACCATCAATGAATCAACATAAACCAATATTCATTTTTATCAATATTTCAATTCCCACCCTTAACTTCATTTACATCAAACGAGGTTAAATCATTCAATTGAATAATTCAAAAGGATCAATCAACTAATATCCATAATCATTCAGAATCCAAACACAATCAAATCAGATAAAGCAAGGTGCCCAAATTATGAATTCACCACATGAAGTATCAAAAGCTTAAAATTAATCAAAAATAAGATAAAAAAATGAACCTTAATGTCTCTTTTAATTAAAATTGCTCCTTCGATTTGAAACCACAAATGGAATTCTTGGACCAAACCTCAACGAATGAATAAATCCATCCTCGATCTAACCCCTTTATTTTATTTTTCTCTAACCCAAATCAAAATCGTGAAGAAAACAAAAGACTCGTACCCGAATTTATATTGAGACTGGTCTGTATCATCTGATTCCGATGGAGTTCACCAAAATTTGGAATGAAAGTTAGTTTTGGGACAATTGGGTCGCTGATTTTAGGTTTGGTGAGAGGTTCCGATGCTGAAATAGTGTAGGTATCGGGAAAAGGCTTTTAGTAGCTGGTTTTTTGGAAGTTTTATGAGTGGATTTGGTCAATTTTGGTTGTTTTTTCTAGGTGGGATTGGATTTCAGTGGAAGGGGTGGTTGAATCTAGCGAGGGAAGAACGATTCCGACAAGAAACTCATAGGAAAACTTAAAACTCGGCCGGTTTTGGTTCCTCATTAACTGTGCGTCCTTTTTTTTCTCAATTTTCCCAATTTTCTTTTACTCTCACTTATTTATGTGTGTACATATAGCAATATGTATCTCACTGTGTGTGTAAACTTCATGGAAAATGAGTATATGTTGTTAGTGTGTGCTATCTTTTATGATGGATGAATGTGTGTGTTGCTCTTTTTTTTTGCCTGTAGTGGTAAAAGGAGGAGTCTGCATTGTATGGTATTGTTGTGTATTTTTTGTGAGAGTGATGATGTGTGGGTATGTGTCTATTGGTGAAAAAATAGAAAAATGTGTGGTGTGCATGTAAAAATGGAATGGTCTCTTGAGTGTGATCTCTCTGTCCAGGTAATCTGTTAAGAGTGTGTATATATTCTCTAATTTTGTAAAGGAAAAAAATGGCAAAATCGAGTGGGGTAGGCGGTTTGGGTAGGGTAGTGAGGTGGGTAGGAGTGTGAGCGGTTAGAATAAGGTGAGGTGGTTAAATTTGATTGGGTGGGGTGTTAATTTGTTGGGAATTTTGTTACTTTTGTCCTTTTGTGAAGGAATCATAACATGGGGCGGGGTACTTGGTATGGTGAGGATAAATATGTAAAAGTTAGACATTTAGGAGGGAAAACTTACGTGTCTACATTATTACCCTCTTTGGATGTAAACACAAAGTATTTTCAAACTAAGAAGTAGACAGCAAGACAAAATTTTGACCAAACCATTATTCAAAGAAATGAAACAGAAGGAGGAAAGGCAACCAGGACTTGATTTTGGACGTCCTACCTTTCCTAAGTTGTGTGGAAGTCAAGTCATATGTAGTTCTATGGTTGATAAAGAGAGGGACTATACTTAGTTTGAGAGTTGAGTGAGGTCTTGTCGAGGTTCCGATCTGCAGTTCTATCATTATATCAAAAATAAAAATTACAACTTAAAAGATAACAAAAATTACAAAAGTCCTATCTATGCAGTTTCCCTGGATCTTGACTTGAGTTTCTGATACTTTCCAAGTTGACAAAAGATCTAATTTTCTTTGGGATGAACTTGAGAATTAATTCTTTCTCCATACAAAATTTGATTTTTTTTGACGAACTAATAAATCAACCTTGTTCTGTAGGTGATACTTTTGAATTTGAACCCGGATTTGAAAATCTTCACCATATTCTTTAGGCGGGCTCCTGACTTATAATTTTTCACCTTGTTGCTTGGCTTTTCAATTTATTCACCCTGTTCTTTAGGAGGACTTCTGACTTGTTATTTCTTAGTATGTTGACTTTCAATTTTATCACTCTGTTCTCCGGGCGGGATCCCAACTTGCTATTTCATCACTCTGCTTTTCAAGTGGGCTCCTGACTTTTAATTTTGTCACACTGTTCTCCAGGTGAGCTTCTAACTTGAAACTTCATCACCCAGTTCTTCAGGCAGGCTCCTAACTTTCAATTTCATCACCCTGTTCTCCATGCGGGCTCCTGACTTGTAATTTCATCACCCTGTTCTTCAGGAGAGCTCTTGACTTGTGATTTCCTTACTTTGTTCTCCAGGTGAGCTCCTGACTTGCAATTTCATCACTCTATTCTTCAGTCGGGCTCCTGATTTTCAATATCATCGCCCTGTTCTCCAAGTGGGTTCTTGACTTGCAATTTTATCACCCTATTCTTTAGGCAGGCTTCTGACTTGTGATTTTCTCACTCTGTTCTCCGCTCAAGCTCCTGATTTATAATTTTCACACCCTGTTCTTCAGGTGGGCTCCTGACTTTCAATTTCATCACCCTATTCTCCCGGTGGGATCCTGACTTGTAATTTCATTACCTTGTTCTTCAGGCGGTCTCCTGACTTTTAATTTCACCACCCTATTCTTCAGTCAGGCTTCTGACTTTCAACTTTATCAACCTATTCTTCAGGCGGGCTCCTGACTTTCAATTTCATCACCCTATTCTTTAGGTGGACTCCTTACTTTTAATTTCACCACCTTATTCTTCAGGCAGTCTCCTGACTTTCATCATCACCCTGTTCTTCAAGTGAGCTCCTAACTTTTAACTTTATCACCCTGTTCTTCAGACGGGATCCTGACTTCCAATTTCATCACCCTGTTCCTCAGGTGTGCTCCTTACTTTCAATTTAATCACTCTATTCTTCAAGCAGGCTCCTGACTTCAACTTTATCACCCTGTTCTCCAAGTGGGCTCCTAACTTTTAATTTCAGCACTCTGTTCTTAAGGCGGGCTCCTGACTTTTAATTTCATCACCCTATTCTGCAGGTGGGCTCCTAACTTTCTGTTGTTAACTTGCAACTTCCACACCCTATTTTCCAGGCGAGTTCCTAAAATCAAAGTCAAAACTAGACAAAAATTATCCCAAACAAAGATTATGATTGAAAAATATTCCATTTTTTGAAAAATAAAATCCCATTTTTTAGGAAGGTCCTGAAGTGAAGTTCCAAATAACAAGAATCAAATTTCCTTTTTGCCCCAATTTATCATCAAAAGCTTTTGTGGGTGTCAAACCCAATCACAACTACTTACAACAATGCATAACACAAAGATGAATCAAGATTTGATCAATAAATGCATCTCTTGAGGATAAAATTGAATGACCGAGACCAAAAAGTCCATCTTTTAAGAGTAAAAGTCAAAGATTGTTACTAAAAATGCATCTTTTAGGATTAACAACTTACATTAGAAAGTGCACCTCCTAGCCATAAGACATGAAATACCCAAATTAGAAAGTGTGTTTCTTAGGAGTACAAGATGATGATTTTTACTGTAATTGTGATTACCAAACCTGTACAGCAACACTGTCTTTTACTTTTGCAAAAACGAGGAATTGCACCTCTGGATATTTGCTCTTTAAAGACTTTGATTTGAAAGTAGCAAGTGTTCCTGTTTCATAAAAAGAAAACTTGTGAGTTTTAAAACATGGTGGCTGGTTTGTGGCTTTAGCTTTTGAGGCGATCGCCCTTGCACTTGTCACATTTAATCTTGCCTCCAACTATTGACCTATGTCATTGTCTTGTTGCATAATTGTCGAAAATTCAGATCATTAAAAGCAACTTTGAAACAAACACAATATCTTCATTTCGCTATGTCTCTTAGATGAATTCTTTGAACCTTGGTATTTCCATGAATTTCCAAACTTTTTTTTCGACAAAACTTTTTGCTTGTCTTGTTTAGACTTACTATAATGCTTCTTTCATTGTGCTGGCCTTTTGTTTTGCTTGGTGTAATTGAAGAAGTTGGTAGCAACTTTTGAAATCCTTTCTCACTTGTTTTGACATGGACTTGACTCAAAGACATGAGAAAAATAATTTTTTGTACGAATAACAGACTCAAAAGGACAAAATAGAAATATAGAAAAGAAATAAAAGACAATGTTTTCCCCTTTTTGAAAATAAAGAAAAGAAAAATTTATCTGAAAATGACAATAAATTCTAATGATTATGCCATGCATTTTGGATTAAGCTGCCTGATCTTTTCATCCAAACTTTCCACCAATTCTTGTTGAGTTAATGGCCCTGAAACTGAATAGCTTCCATGGGCCAATTGCATTCAGAGACCTCATTCATCTAGTGATGCTTTGAGGGGTTATCGCCAACAAGCCTCTCTCATTTTTTTCTCAGCTCATCATTGCCTTATGGTGTCGGTGAGGGTTTTCACCAATGAGACTCTCTTATTTTCATTTCTCTCAGCTCACCATCATCTTGCGGTGTTCATGAGACTTTTCACCCATAAAACTTTATAAGACTTACTCATTTTTATATCTCTCAACTCACAATAGTCTTACGATGCCCGTGAATACTATCACCGATAAGACTCTCTTAGCTTACCATCGCCTTACGGTGCTTGTGAGGGTTTTCGCAAATAATACTCTCTCATTTAAGTCTCTCAACTCACACTCGTTTTATGGTGCCCGTGAGGGATTTCACCAATAAGACTCTCATATTTCAGCCTCTCAACTCACAATCATCTTATGGTGCCCGTGAGAGTTTTCACCAATAAGACTCTTATTTTATTTCTCTCCTGATTCTTTATGCTAAGGAAGACAAGTAGTTCTCAAAATGCATCATCAATTCCATTGCATGCTTAGCCTTAACATCCTCAAAGATTTATCTGAAGGTCTTTCTTTGATTATAACTTGGCTTTTGGATAAGGTTAAAAGAAAGAATGACATGAGGCCTAACAGACACTTGAAGTGGGGTGGGACTTACAACTTTTGAAATCGACTCAAACAATGAAAATTAACTCATGCCCTAGTTTCTTTGACTAGGTAATTCTCAATTGTTCATTTGGTTGGATCGAGTCCATAGGAGGACTGCCTACGTATCTCACTCTCTCGAGAGGAGAATCAGGTCACACGTAGTTCCGATAACTTATTCTTTTGCTCGATTCTGATTTCTTTTCTTCTTTTTCTCTTTTATAGACTCTTTTTCTCTTTGAAACTTTTTCTGACTCTATTTTTATTGGCACTCATCACTTTTCTTTCTTTTTGATACAATTTCTTCTTCTTCTTTTTTGAAACTTTTCTGACTCTATTTTATTACTCGCCGTTTTTTGTTGAACTTTGCTGACTCTATCTTGATTCCAAAAGAGGGGTATGAAAGAAAATAGAACTAAAGCTTAAACAAAGTAAACAAAGGATGCCACAATATTTGGATAGCAGAATGAAATGCTTTCATCATACCAATCCTTGAAAATACAAGTACATACCATGCAATATGACAGTGAAAGATGAAGAACATTTGTGACATTTTTTATAGCACTAACTTCAACTAAGCCTGTGCATTACTATTTCTTCTGCATTTGTCCGGCATACAACTCCACCTTTGTTGTACATCTCTTACATCGAATGGCTCATTCTTTCATGGAGGTGATTATCTTTATGTTTCTCTTGTATAGGGATCACGCGTCCACTATTTACTCTAATTGAGATATGCTTTTCAATTGATGACCAAGTTATTCTTGTGATTCTTAAAATAATTGTCTTAATTTTAAAGAAGGCTTCAATGTGGTCACCAAATGTCTCAAAACTCTACCAATTTCTCAGATGCCTTTTTTTAGCTTTGTCCCTCTGATTCAATGCTTCATGATTAAACTGGATTTTAAGAGCTGACTGAAAATTCCACAGGCATATGTCATAACACTAGAACCAACATAAAATGTATTGCATAAAGAAAACAAACAAACAACTTAAATAAGACAAAACAACAAGGGACGCCACATTTCAATGAAAGGAAAAATGGAAGGGTTTAAATGAAGATGACAGAGAAACAAAACAAGATAGATTCTGAACTACAATCCCGAGATAATTCGGAACACAGAATGGAAAACAAAACAAACTACCAAGAATCCTTCCTGATAAGGAGTTGAGTGACTTCCTAATTTCTTACTCGACATCTTAGCCACTATTTGCACATCACGATAACTAGATTTTTCACCACTGTCAATGTTCTACACCATAATTGATTTATCTTGAATCATTTTTTCTATTTCTCTTTCCAAAGCACGATGATCTTTAATACTATGACCCTGAACATCAGAATGATATGCACATTATATATTAGGATCAAAATTTCTTAAATGTGGGTTACGAGTATACCTAAGGAGATGAGTGATCATTCTCAAATGTCTCAATCTCTGGAATAAATAGGCATACGATTCCCTAATTGGTGTGAAACTATCTCTAGGATTTTGACTCTTTTAATTGTTTGACTTGGATCAAACATCGGTCCTAGAAGAACCTTGACATATTTAGGGAGTTAGAGGATGACTCTGAGGAGTTGGCGTTGCCCTGAAGTAAATATTGATGCATGGTATGGTGTGTCAACGGAAATAGGAGATTGTGTATGTGACACCGGAGGCAAGCTAGAAAGATATTTTAGATTATCAATGGGAAATAGAGGAGGCGATAATCTATTCGCCCAAGCTTGATGCATTTCTATCATTTGCTGCCTTAATTTATGAATCTCTTTATTAGATCCTAAATTCTCATTCCTCGAAATCTCTGTCTGATTAATGAAAACAACCTCAGTATCCTTGTTGACCATAGCTAATTTTCTTTGGGAGTTGGTATAATATGAAGAATCAACCAGGATGCCACAAACCAACCACCATAAACTAACTGAATAAGAAATAACAAAAATGTTAGAATACAATACTTTCGAAACTCTTCTTCCTCTTTTTTTTTTGAAAAAATCACTGAACCCTAAAAGGGCACCTACGTATCTCACTCTCGAAAGAGAAGAATCAGGTGTGCATAGTTCATGAAGCTTGGCCAAAAACAACCAATCAATTTTTTTATTATGAAATTTTGTAAAAAAAGAAATCTTTTTGAATTTTCAGTTTTATATCCCCCATGCAAAATGAAATTTATATTACCAAAAGAATTTTTTTTTGTATTTTTCATATGTAGAAATGCATGACTTAACTAATCTATTTCCAAATAATTTTCCAAAAGATATTCACACAATCTTCTCAAATTTTGATTCTGAATTTCATACAAAAATGAAACCTAAACTTATCTCACTTCCCGAACCCACCAAGGGCTGCCTACGTATCTCACTTCCGAGAGGACCAATCAAGGGCTGCCTACGTATCTCACTTCCGAGAGGACCAATCACTTCCGAGAGGACCAATCAAGGGATGATCTATTTAGTTATTTTTTAAAAATAATATTCCCGAACCCACCAAGGGCTGCCTACGTATCTCACTTCCGAGAGAGGAGAATTAGGATTGCATAGTTCGTCCATAATGGACAATTAAGAATTAAACAACAAATTAAACCTTGACTTAAGAGACACGACCAAAGACAAATGATGAATAACGTCAATAAAATCTTTTTGAGTTTTCAATTTGACACTTCACATCAAAATACACCAACAACTGTGAAAAGAAAATATTTTTTGGTATTTTTATCTTATGAAATGTACAAGAATTCTACCATCTTTTTTGAAAAATTTCTTTTATAAAAAACTCCTATTGAAAAAAAATCTTTTTGAAATTTTCAAATTATGAATACTTGCTAAAAAGAACAAAAGAAAAATCTTTTTGATGTTTAAGTTTTTTTGAGAAAATGATTGCAAAAGGTGAAAAAAAATCTTTTTGAATTTTTTGGACTGTGAAAAAAAAGTCACAAAGAACTTTAAAAACTACGTAACTTTTTAAAAATATTTTTTTCTTTGCCTACACACTTTTCTTTAATTTTGGCACATGTTTTTCCCCAAATCAGTCCGTCAAATGACCCTATTACTCTCAAAGACGCAACAATTAACATGTTATGATGCTTGGAGAGGAGTCTCCTACAAAGGACCAAACTAGTCCCGCTAGGTCTCTATATGATGCATATAAGAATGACCTAAAGGCTGATCTACGTTGGGGTTCAACTAACAAGGCTGTTCAGGGGAGCGTATGATTGATAGTAGCTGTGATTGTTTTTCACCTAATCCATATCAGCCGAAGGTTCCCCCTCCTAAAATAAGGGTGACTCAACTAGAAGTCCTGTACACAGCGTGTACTACAGGACTTGTTGCAAAAGAAATGACTCGGGATATGCAAATGATGACAAATATAAAACGGTAACATATAAGAAAAAAACTGTAAACACTTCGCACGTAGGCACTCAACACTGATAAAAACAATAACAAAAACAAGGAGGCTATACACCTATAGTGTCACACTAAGACAATACAACTCAAAATAAAGGTCGAATTATGAAAATCCCCAGCAGACCTGCCAGAACTGTCACACCCTTTTTTTTACCAAAAAGATTCGATTTTAAGTTTGAAAGAGTTTTTATTATTAAGTGACAACAGATAAAATTTATTTCGAAAATGATTCTTTTTCATTTGAACTCAGAGTCACCACTTGGCATAAATCTGGTGTGCCAAGTCACCATTGAAAATCCTTTTTGAAAATAGTTTAACTCTTTAAAACTGATCGACGAACAGAGATTCCAATTAAGAAATGTTGTTGATAGAGGGGAAGGTGTCAGACAACCCTCGGTCCCGTGGTTTGACCACAATCTCTTCGTGGAGTATATCGGTTAGCATGACACTATGAATGTGTAAACCAACAAACAAATAAACACAAAAACAAACAACCAAACACTTAAAAGTCCAAAAAATAGTGTCCAGTCCAATTGAATACATACCAAAATAAAAATGTTGAAAAGAAAATCTAAACTATTCTAACTATCCTAAACTATGCTTTACCCAATGCCTCGAGCCTTGATCATGAACCTCCTTTGCGTATATGATACTTTGGGGCATTCCCCGGTGAATACGCACAATGTGTTTGGGGCATCCCCTGGTAAAATGAATATATTTTCCAATTCGGGCGACAAAATAGAAAAACTATTCACGCGCACATTCAAACATACAACAAACCACAATTCTTACTTTTTCCTGCCCAACCTACCATTTACCTAACAATTATCGGCCTAAAATATGAGACTATTGAATGTAACAAAGTTGATGGTTATTCTGAATCAAACGACCATCAATGAATCTACATAAACAAATATTCACTTTTATCAATATTTCAATTCCCACCCTTAACTTCATTTACATCAAACGAGGTTGAATCATTTAATTAACCAATTCAAGAGGACCAATCAACCAATATCCATAATTATTCGGAATCCAAACACAATAGATCAGATAAAGCAAGGTGCCCACATTATGAATTCACCACATGAAGTATCAAAAACTTAAAATTAATAAAAACGAGATGAGAAATGGACCTTAATGTCGCTTTTAATCAAAATTTCTCCTTTTATCTGAAATTATAAATGGAATTCTCGGACCAAACCTCAACGAACAAATAAATCCATCCTCGATCTAACCCCTTTATTTTATTTTTCTCCAACCCAAACCAAAATCGTGAAGAAAATGAAAGACTCGTACCCGAATTCGTATCAAGACTGGTCTATCTTATCTATTTTTGGTGGAGTTTACCATGAACTGGAATGGAAGTTGGTTATTGGACAATTGGAACTCTGATTTCGGGTCTGGTGAGAGGTTTCGATGCTGGAACAGTGTAGGCGTCAGGAAAGGGCTTTTAGTAGTTGATTTTTTAGAAATTTTATGAGTGGATTTGGTTAGTTTTGGTGGTTTCCGCTAGGTGGGGTTGGGTTTCAGCGGAAGAGGTGGTTGAATCCAGCGAGGGAATAATGATTCCGACGAGAAACTCACCAAAAAACTTAAAACCCAGTCGATTTAGGTTCCTCGTTCACTGTGCATCCTTTTTTTCCTCAAATTTTCCTAATTTTTTTCATTTTACTCTCACTGATTTATGTGTATGCATGTACCAGTATGTATCTTACTGTGTGTGTAAACATCAAGGAAAAAGAGTATCTGTTGCTGGTGTGTGCTATATTTTATGATGATGAATTTGTGTGTTGGTCTCTCCTTTTTTTTGCCTGTAGTGGTTAAAGGAGGAGTCTGTATTGTATGGTGTTGTTGTGTGTTTTCTGTGAGAGTAACAGTGTGTGGGTATGGTATATTGGTGAAAAATGGAATAATGTGTGGTGTGCATGTCAAAATGGAATGGTTTCTTGAGTATGATCCCTATCTCCAGGTAATCTGTTAAGAGTATGTATATATTCTCCAATTCCGTGAAGGAAAAAATGGGAAAAATTAAGTGGGGTAGAGGGTTGGGTAGGGTAGTGAGATGGGTAACAGTGTGAGTGGTTAGGATAAGGTGAGGTTGTTAAATTTGATTGGGTGGGGTGTTAATTTGTTGGAAATTTTGTTATTTTTGTCCTTTTATGAAAGGATCATCACATGGGGTGGGGTACATAGTACGGTGAGGGTAAATATGTAAGAGAGACGTTTGGGAGGGAAAAATTATGTGTCTACACTAAACAAGACAGATTTCACAAGTTGTAACCTCCCATCATAAGATAAGAGCTTGAGGTCCAATTGGTAACTATGTCTATCATTTTATCTATTAAAGGCTTGTATTGTGCAATATAGATCTTCTTTGAGCTTAGAGGAACCCCTAGATATCTAAAGGGTAAATCCCCTTTGGCGAATCCTAGGTTGTTCAATATCCTTTGTTGTGTATTGTAGGATACCCCCCGAAGTATGCTGAACTCTTTTCCATATTTGTAATTAATCCCGAGGCTTCCGAGAAACTCAAAAAATAACTAGAGTTTTTGGACAGATATCTCATCACCTCTACAGAGTAGTAGGAGGTCATCCCCAAATCCTAGTTGGATAATATTAAGTCTTTAACACTTGGGATGAAAATTAAAGTCTGGATCTTTCCCCATCCCTTTTAATGATTGTGCAAAATATTCCATAATCAAAACAAAAAGAAAGAGTGAGATGGGGTCACCTTATCTCAAATCTCTCTTTGCAGGGAAAGGTTTAGTGGTATGTCCATTTATAGCTATTGAGTAAGACAGTAGTCAGGAATGTCATGTTCCATTGCAAAAATATCTCAGGAAAGTTTAAACCAGTAAGTACTAGTTCAAAGAAAGCCCATTCCACTGAATCATATGCTTTTTGCATATCAATTTGAGCATACACCTAGGAGAGAGACCCTTTCTTCCATATCTTTTTACAAGATCGTGACTAAGTATAATGTTGTCGGTGATAATTATCCCGAGCACAAAGGCTGACTGGATTTTGTCCACTAAAGAATCCATGACATATTGCATCCTACTAGTGATCATCTTAGAGATGATTTTATACATGATATTGCAACAAGATATGGGTCGAAAATCTTTCACAGTATTTGGTTGCTTCACTTTGGGAATCAATGTTCCATTAGTGCAGCTGAGAGGCTTGTACAAATGTTTTTTTTTTGAAAAAATCCAGAATCACATTTGTTATATCATCACCAATGGTGGGCCAATCTTTTTGAAGAAGTATGCCCCAAGTGCATCATTCCTAGGATATTTCAAGTCACTAATATCCTATAGTGCCAACTTGGCATCTTCTTTTGTGAAAGGAGTGATTAGTTAGAGTTGTTGATTTTTGCCTAGAATCTGCCCCTCCTTTAGTACATCAGGCCTAATTGCAGGAAGACAAACAGCAGCAGAGCCCAACAAGCTCTTATAGTACTGTATGATCTCTTGTTCAATGGCTTATGGAGTATACAACCTTGCTACCGATGAGAGGGATGTGAGGGAGTTAATGGAATTATTTGCCAGTCGATTCTTCACATTTGCATAGAAATATGAGGTGTTAGCGTCCCGCAACTTCAACCACTGAACTCTTGATTTTTGCATAACAATACTTTCCTCAATGGTGGCCTGTTTCTTCAATTATTGTCTAATTTTTTCTCAATGTGAAATAGATCAGTGTTTCCCCCATCCATTATTTTTCTTTGCACTTCCAATAATTAGTTTCTAATCCTTGTAATTCTGTTGCTCACTCCATAGAAATCTGAATTGTTGAGATATTGCAAGTTTTGCTTGACTTAAGCTTGTGCCAGATAGATTCCATGTTTCCACTTGTTGAGGTCCTCCATATAGTAGTGACAACAGGTAGAAACTCATTCTGGTTAGATAGGCAATTAAAAAAACTAAAAGGCTTTGATTGTCTACAAGGATACCCTTTAAACGTAATACATAGTGGTGAATAATCTGAAAAATGAGGTTCAAGGATTGCCACTTTCCAGTGAGGAAATTGCATTAACCATTCTCTATTTTCCAGTGTCCAATCTAGTTTGCTATGAATTTTCCCATTAAACCAAGTGTACCTCCCTCTTATAGTAGGGACCTCCATCATACCAACGTCCAGTAGGTAATTATTGAAATCTCTTATTTTATTTTCATGTACAGGTGCCCCATTTATCCTGTCATCCATTTTCATGATAGCATTATAGTCTCCTATGGCCAACCAAGGATCTTGAATAATACTTCCTAAGTGAGTCAGCTGATCCCACAATGCTCTTCTATCCTATACAGTATGAAGGCCATATATGGCAGTGAATTTAAATTTCACGTCCATTGCAAACTACATGTACTGAGCCACGAATATATTGAGAGCTAGTGTTTAGCATTGTAAAATCAATGATGTTGGGATCCCATAATAGCCAAATTCTACCGCGACCATTTGTATCATAATTCTGGCACCAATTCCAACCAAGTCTAAGTTTTTTCAGAACACACGTAGCCTTTGGAAATGCTACCCTGTGTTCAATTATGGATAAAATCACTATATTCTTCTTCTTAACAAATGTCATAAGCTCTTGTTGTTTATACAACTTATTTAAACCTCTCACATTCCATGTGCATGACTTCATAAAGATACATGGGGGTGGTGAGAATCAAGTATCGTTCCTCCTTGACTACACTACCCGTCTTCATAACTTCTCAATACAAATTGATTAGATATCCCAATTTGCTTAGCATTCAATATTAGTGGATTGAAATTATTGTTGGTTTGTACATTATTTCCTAGTGGCTTTGAAGTATTTTTAACAGCAGATTTCCCTATGACCTCTTGTTAGTTCTCTTCATTTCTGGTCTTAGTATTAGGAGCTGTAGGTATTACTTTGTCACCATCGATTAAATTAGGGCCGTTTCTATCTTTTATTGTTGCAGGTACAACTTGCTTATTCTTCCACTCTTGTTGAGGTTTACGATTCTTCCTTCTATTATGAACAATAGTCGTTATCGTTGGTTTGGCATTTTGTGGTGAGGTATCTAAAGGATTGGCTTGTGCTTTGACTTGACAATTATGCCCTACCATCAAACATACACCACAATATTGTGGTTTCTAATCGTACGCAACCTCTTAAGTATGATACATCCCTGTATAGTCTTGAATTTTAATTGACATAGGTAGACATCTTGTTACATCCATTTCAACAAGTAATCATGCATAAGAAATCCTATCTATACGGGTAGTGCATTCGTCTGCAAACAAAGGGTTTCCTAAAGCACTTCCGATCCTGCTCAGAGATTCAATACTCCAACAACTTAAGGGAAGGTTTGGCAGTTTGACCCACAACAGGATAGTCTTCAAAACTTCCTTCTCTAAGCCAAAATCAAATGCCCACGCTTTTATGATTACTGGCCTTTTATCAATTCTATGCCGACTAGAGAATAAGACTTCATTTCGATCATTTATGCTACTAAATTTAACAATGAAAAATCCATCATAGTGATAGTAAATTCTAGGTTTAGATGTGAAATTCCACAGTCCCGCAATAAACCTTTCTAGGGCACCAATAGTAGGGTCATTTCCTACTACAGGCAGGATTATAACACTCTTTCATTTTTCACATTCGAGCTTAATTTCACATTTCTGCAGTTTCACTATTTTGTCCCCATCTTGAAATTTAGGTGGAATAAAATTGAGTTTCATACCTTTCGCAGCCATCTTGTTGCCAACAAACAAGTTTACCCAATTCGATCCTTCTGCTCCTTGGTTTTCCAAGTTCAGTTGTCTTTGTGCTCCTTTACCCATGTTCGACGGGGGTTTAGGCATAGGAGGTTGGGTACTACCCCCAATCCCACCAGTAGTAGCCAATGGTGCCTCAGACGTAGATCTAAGAGTAGGGTTTTGCTTTTCCCCCATCAATTTCAACTTACTTACATCATCAATAGGTGTTACAGACTTCATCAACGGGGTAGTACTCTTGGTAGTGGACATCCCTGCTATCATGAGAGGGCTTGCAGTGGGTAGAGTAGGCCACACTTCATCTATGAATTCCTCCCTAATGTGATCCTCTAAAACCTCTCGAGTTTCAATAGATTTGGTGTTACAGTCACATCTCTTTTTTTTATCCTTCCTCGGCCAGCCTCTGCCCTTGGCCATTCCAGCGGCTTCACGGTCGAAATACCACTACCGTGTAGATATTTTTCTTTTGTATTATATTACAAAAAACAATTAAGTTTTTTTTAAAAAAATTTATATCCAATTATAAGTTTCAAATTTAAAGTATTAGAATACCTTGTATGAAAGATGTAATTATTGTTTTAATACTAATAATTAAAATATTGTTTTTAGAATAAACTAATTTTATGTTTATAGGCTGAATATGTAACTTTTATATTTAAAAAAAAAAAAAATTATTTTAGTCGCTACATAAAAGAACTTTTTTCTAATCAAATACCTCTATTTTCTTAAAAATATATTTTTCTTAAAAGCGGAAAATTAAAATTACTTGCTATCGTAGCTTTGGTAGAAGATGAACTTAAGCATTGTCAAGAAAAAGGGGCGAAGTGTTAGGACCGAAATAACCAGGTGTCATGTGGAATCTAGCAAAGAAAACCTCAAAAGACCATGGATAAGAAGATAAACGAGAAATACACCAAAAAAGACATAATAATTTAACGTGGTTTGGTCAATCGATCTACGTCCATAAAAATAGATGAGCAATTCACTATATAAAAGAGAGTACAAACTGTCAAGAGAAATAATCTCACACAATTCACTCAGAATATAAAGAGGTTCACACAAGTGATACTGCAACGCTTGTGTCTCACAAAGTCTCCCCCAAACAAAACTCTCGAACCTCTAGGTCTACATTGTGGATGCTACAAAACTAGAAGAAAGAAATCTCTATTTATAGAGTCTATAACCTTTTCCTACAAGAATAAGGATTAACCAAATATGGAGAATATATTTTCTTTTTTCTAAAAGGAAACTCAATTATGGTACCTAAAGGAAAACCCAATTATGGTAAGAAAGTTAGGACAAATACTAACAATTCTTCCCCTTGGTCTAAATTTCTTGTAAAATAAATTTGCTCCACCTTCTTCATGTAGTCTTCAACAAGTTCAATCTCCATCTCCAAAATCTCCTCCATTAAATCTTGCCTCTACACAGAGTAACACTTTGATAAAATTTCTTTAACCAAAATCTTCATTATCGTCTAATAGGTTGCGACTAGAACTGAATCCGTCAAGATGAACATCTGATTTTAACCTTGCTTTGATACCACTTGTTAGTACCGAAATACTCAGGTGTCATGAGGAAATTAGCAAAGAAAACTTCAAAAGACCATGGATAAGAAGATAAACGAGAAATACACCAAAAAAAAACATAATAATTTAATATGGTTCGGTCAATCGACCTACGTCCACAAAAGAAAATGAGCAAGATACTATATAAAAGAGAGTACAAACTGTCAAGAGAGACAATCTCACACAATTTACTCAGAATAAAAAGAGGTTCACACAAGTGATACTACAATATTTGTGTCTCACAAAGTCTCCCTCAAACGAAACTCTCAAACCTCTAGGACTACATTGTGGATGCTAAAAAACTAGAAGAAAGAAATCTCTATTTATAGAGTCTATAACCTTTTCCTACAAGAATAAGGATTAGCCAAATATGGAGAATATGTTTTCCTTTTCTAAAAGGAACTCAATTATGGTACCTAAAGAAAAACCCAATTATGATAAGAAAGTTAGGACAAACACTAACACGAAGAGAGATAATAGAAACGTCAGTATATGAATCATGTACGACATATTAGGAATATTTTATTTCATTTTTTGAATCATTCTTATTGCATAATATGGTATACATAGTTGGTTTATGCAAAAGTTATCTTTCTTTTTGTTGCAGTAGGCTAATTGAATTTTGATTTGATAATTTAGTGTCAAGGCTAATTGCATTGTGATATAGATATTCTTATTCAACAGTTAATTTCGTCAGTAAAAGAGAATAATATAATATTTGATAATAGAGAGCGTAAAGGATGGAGGTTCAAAGAAACACTTATGTTTCGTCAGCAGTGTAGAACCTTTATAAAATCTAAAATTGAAATGCTTGAATTCCTGAAAAAACCTAAAATTGAAATTTAAAAGAGATAAGCATCCAATACCCTTTAAACTATGGCCAAAATTGTTATGATACACTCAATTTTAGCGTATTTTTGTGATCCTTTTGTGCTGATGTGGCACCTTTATTACATAAAATGAAACTCACGTTAAATGTGTCATGTCAGCTAAAAATGTTGACAAAAGATGTTACATTAGCTAAAATGATTGACAAAAATATACTAAAATTTAGTTCAAGGGGGTAATAAGACTCGCGTGAAGTTGAAGTTTGTCGTAGCAAATTGGGTCATAGTTTAGGAGGGTACTAGATGCTTTTCTCAATTTAAAATAACAATAGAGTGAATCATACCCCCCCCCCCCAAAAAAAAATAAAAAATATTTAACGTTTGAGAAAGATACCTCTCTAAATATTGAATGACAACGATAACTCCCGTGTGCAATATTTTTTGATAATTTTTTTTTAATAAAGATATTTTTTCTAAACTAAAATAAGGAAATTAACTCCCAATTCTTAAAAACACTAAGGGCCCGTTTGGCCATGAATTTTTTTTTCTTTTTTCTGGAAAAATTTTCCGGAGTTGGAAATTGTGGTGTTTGGCCATGAAAATTCGAAAAATAATTTCGGAAAATTTTTCTGAAAAGGGAAAGCAGGTTTTTGTTGTTTTCACAATTTTTCAACTCCAATTCCAACTTTTATTATTATTACATATAACTCCAATCTTTTAAATTTTTACATAAAACTCTCCTTATAACATTACTTTTTCAATATTACGTATATAGCAATTTTAAAGAATAAGATAATTATAATTTCAAACTTAATGCTATCCTAATTAATATATATCTCTTTTTCTCTCTCATCATTATTTTTATCCCTTATTTAAGACATTATTTTACTGCTAATTTATATTTATACCCATAAATATATAACGTATTATATTTATACCCATAAATATATAAAGTATTATATTTGTAATAGAAATATACAAAGTATGTTATATATAAAGTTTATACCATGTATATACCATATACACACATATATAAATATACAAAGTATTAAGAAATATACTAAGCATATTTATAATATAAATATACAAAGTATGTTATATATGAAGTTTATACCATGTATATACCATATACACACATATATAAAAATACAAAGTATAAAGAAACATACCAAGCATATTTATATATTTATGGTATATGATATAATATACCATAAATATGCAAAGCATATTTTACATAGAAATAATTTATTCACACACAGTAAAATCTTTCATGTATAAGAAAATTAAAGAAATAAATTAACGGCATCCTAAAATTTAATAACAACTCATCGTTTCCTATTTTTTAGGAATGGCAAACGAAGGAAATAAATTAAATAAATTCCTAAAAAAATAAATTTGTTTGAAAGATAATATTTGTTACCTAAAAAACACGAAGCAGTGATCTGTTAATATAACATCCATATTTAAAATTTCAAAGATGAGAAAACGGCTATTAATGTAAATATTATATATGTCATAATTGAAATTCATTAAATATGACCATGTATATGTAATTATTTTTATAATAGTGGCTAATTGTGTTCTTTTTTCATTAGTAGATAAATTTTAGTTGGGTGATTTTGATAGTTTGTAAAAGTTAAGACATAAAATCATATTTTAAAAAGTTTTTTCAAAAGTTAATTTTTTTTTCCAAAAAAGACATGGTCAGACACAACTCCAACTCCAATTTCAACTCCAACTTCAACTTCAACTCCGGAAAATTTTAATTTTCATGGCCAAACAGCTACTAAATTTCAAGGGAGTTTTTTTTATGCTAAACACTAATTTTGACGGTTAGATTTTTTTTTTATTAGTACTTTTTTTCCTAGATAATTTGATAAATATTTCATTGAATAAGTAGTATCTTTTAAGAAAAATAGTTATTTTTTCACTGAGTAAGTAGTATCAATATAGTTATTTTCTTTACCGGGTTCGAATAGTGTTGGTGATCAAAATTTAGATGATTGTGTAATTTGTTACGTAAAACTTGATGTATTTACAAAAGATCTTCATTGACCGTTTTCAAAATATTAAAACTCATCGAGATTAATTGAAAAATGAATGATTTATATTTATAGTATTAGTAATATTATTGAAAATTTTATGCTTTGTGTGCTTTGCGCTGAACTGTAGCCCAAGATTGTTGTAATGAACTACTAATCAATACGTCTGTTTGACATCCGAAGGCTCCAAATTGTGGATCCGCTCTACAAATGGAGGCACATTTATTTAAATATTATTTTTTGCATGAAGTAATGGCTAAATAAAATTCTCATTGCATACAGAAGTGTGGCCAAACAAATTCAAGTTTACAAATTTGGAATTTGCAATCGCGGAACTAGACCTGCTATCTAGGGCGGCTCAAGCATATTCGTGTCCTAAGGAGAAAATCAAACGAAGACCTTACATTTTTAAGAAAAAATAATTTTTTTTAATAAACTCTATTTTCAAAATTATATAATCTATTTTTTCTAATTTTTTTTTTTAATAATAATATAATTAAAGTATTTAATTTTTCTTGAGACATAATACTCTAGATATATGAACTTCTTCTAATAATTCTTTCCTTTATATACAAATTTATTTTTTCTACAAATATTATTATTATTATTATTATTTGAAATCTATAATATATTATCCTAAAGAATGAGCCCCTCAAATTTGGGGAAAAAAAAAGGAGAAAACCTATTTTTTTTAAGAGGTAGAGCAGCCCCTGCCTGCTATTAACGTCTGCACCTCCCACAATTTGTACTATGCGATGTCTCCTGTGCCACCACGAATTTAGCTAGCTAGGAAGTTTTTGACTTCGCCATATCCAATAATGCCGCTACCTCCAACTAGGCATCCCACCATTTGTTGCTACTAGCACCATTGTCAACATCGCGACCCAGATCTCCCCCAATTCTTTCAATCCGCGAACCTCGTGATGTCCTATTCCAGCACCAATTTAGGTGGTTCTGTACATCTGCGGGATGGTCACAACTTCTTTGGTCCTTTGTTGCAGACTCTCCGTTCAAGTTTGAAGATTCTATTTCTCTTTTTTGGGAAGAATGTTTTTCTAACGACGTTCCACCATCCTTTCAGATAAAAACATAATGTTGCAAGAATACATAAAATGTAATAACAAAATTTGTCGATTTCTAATTCCTATATTCTTTACAGTGAATTTTTGTAGAAACTATTTTATCTAATAAATAGCTTAACATAAACTTACCTTGTCTTTGTGTTTGTCATCGTTGTTCATTAGGTTGTTGCTTGCTTCAACGAGAAACTTTTCAACCTCGCTCTTATCATAGTCGTCGTTGCTTTTGTGTTTCTTTGATGCAGACTCCTTCAAGATGGAACATTCTCCTTTTCTTTTCTTGGAGCGCTTTTCAACAACCTCAACCTTTGGATTAAAATAAGAAAAATTTAGTCAGAGTGATATAACTATCTTGGCCCTTAACATCATGATAAAAGTAAGTGTCATGTTAGGAGGTCGTCATGAAAATCAGTTTTTATAAAAATGCAAGGTAAGACCTAGCTAATCTCTTCTGAAATTATTTTTTTAAAGCACTTTTAGCTTTTCACAAACTTGGCTAAACAAGCTATAATATCCAACAAAATGCATATATTGTAAGAGCTTACCGTAGACACTCTTACTTTAACGGTTTTCTGATCAACTTCCATCTTTAGTTTATACTCATCCAAACCGTCAAATATGTATTTGTCTACTTTCACCAGAGAGCGAAACTTGATGACACCTTTGCTCAAATGATAGTAATACTGCAATCAATAAGATTTTCCTTAAGTATGCATAGCTCAAAACATTAGATGAATATGCGTGTACAATGTTAGTGTGTACATTGTATTGGGGCTGGTTGGTTGAAATGGAGGCTCGCTTCAGGAATTCTATGCGATAAGAAGGTGCCCCTCAAGCTGAAAGGCAAATTCTTTAGAGTTGCAGTCCGGCCTGATCTGTTGTATGGAGCGGAGTGTTGGTCGGTTAAGAAATGTCATATCCAAAAGCTGAAGGTGGCGGAAATGAGGATGTTGCGTTGGATGTGTGGATTCACTAGGGTTGACAAGGTTAGGAATGATATTATTCGAGAGAAGGTGAGAGTGGTGTCAGTGAGAAAAAGATGCGGGAAGTGAGGTTGAGATGGTTTGGTCATATAATGAGGAGGGGCACGGAGTCCCCAGTTCATAGGTGTGAGCGGTTGGCCTTGGATGGCTTCAAGCGGGGTAAGGGTAGGCCGAAGAAATACTGGAGAGAAGTGATTAAACATGACATAGAGCAGTTACAGTTGATTGAGGAAATGACCCTGGATAGGAAGATATGGAGGAATAGCATTAGGATAGAGGGTCAAGGGTGTGGTTGAGGTGTTTTCAGTATTTAGGTGGACTTTGGGATCTTGTGTTTGGCAACGTACAATTTTCTGTGGATGTCGTACCTGTAATACCCCGCATGTTTCTAAGCTAGGAAGTGAATAAGTTTTCCGACGTATGAAACCTCCTATCCTGTGAGTAGCATTTTAGTGCATGACTTACAATGAGTATCCTAGCGATAAGATAGCTTATGATGCGTTAAGCATGTTCATATGAGTCACTTAAGGTAATACAAGCTAAGAGTTTTTGAATCCATCAAGTTTTAGTGTTTGATTTCATAAGGGTCATATTTGAACGAGTATAACTTGATATTAATGTGGTATTTCTGCATGTTTCTACCCACCAAATTATAGAGAATCAAATTAGCTTTCCAACGATACCAATTTTGCCTTAATCCAATACCCGAGCAAAAAGTTATGCCCATTTTCGTGAGAGACAGTAAGGGTATGCGATTGGTTAGGCACCGCCTAACCAAACTTAGGCGATTGGTTAGGCGCCGCCCAACCTGTCTTGTGCGATTACTTGGGCGCCGCCTAAGTCAGTTCCAAGTGCCAAAAACACTCCGTTTTGAGTTATTTTGAGGGTAATTAAGTCTTTTAACACTCCTTACACGTCCCTAAACTTAACCCTACGAAATATATAGCTCCTAATCACATTACAACCCTATTAACATCTCAAAGTTCATTATCCAAGAGCACCATAGGAGAAAAACAACTAGGGTTGCACAATCAAGCCTGAAGATCAAATTTAAAGAAAATTCCTCCGTCAATCATCAAGAACCTCCCTTCCAAGGTATGCGTATTGTTCATCCACGGATTTGTTTCATCCGTGGAGTTCAAGAATCAATCTTTAAAATACAAAAGCTTGGTTGATTGTGGTGATATGATCATACCCATGTTGATGCTTGTTTGTTTTGCTATATAATAGTATCGTGACTTTATATCTCATGAAAGTTATGTTGTTAGTTGAAAAACATGATCTTTGGATGGATTGATAGAATGCAAGTATGAAATCCACCTATGCCTTAAAGAATGCATGCAAGGTGTTCGATAAAATGCCTAGTATGTTAGAACCTCATATTTACATGATTTCATGATATCTAAATAACAAGTTCATGTTAGTCATACACTCCAATATGAATTTCCATGCAAATTATGTGTTGTTATTGTTGTGGTATAAAGCATGTATGATAATGGAGATATAAATTATGTACACAAAAATATATCCATGCTTTTCCTATCATGTTTGAAACGTTGAATAAATACATGAAGTATACTATCCCCTGCTTATGATATTGTGAATTGTGGACTCAAATCTTGTGATCAAGTCATGTCATGTGTGTCAGTTTCCTCCTGTCGAGTCCTGGAGGTATTCTTACCCGAAAAATATAGTTGTGTGCCTAGAGCCATGTCATGTTTTCACGATACTCTCAGTCAAGCCATGTTCAACAGACTTCAGTCAGTCTCATGACTCAGGAAAACTCATGTAAAGGCAGTATCAGTTTAGTTTTACTCAGTACTCAGTAATCTACGTAATCTCAGTAATATTCCGTCAGTCTATGGAATTCAGTAAATCTCAGTATCAGTACAATTTAGTTCAGTATTCAGTTCAGACATCAGTAAACTCAGTCAGCTAATAGAACTCAGTAGCATTTAGTCAGTTAACAGAATTCAGTAGTGTTCCGCTAGTTATCGGAATTCAATAAACTCAGTCCATGTTCAGTTCAGTTAAACAAAACAATCAGTAACAATTCAGTTAATTTTAGTACGAACTAGGAAATCAGTTCAGTATAATCAGTTCAGTGTCATTCAGTTGGGAGTAGGATTCAGCACCGAGCGAACCCAAGGATGGGAACTCACCCGCCAGTTCAGGGTGTGATTCTTAGAAGCAGTCCTTGTGTTCCAGAACTACGTAGCCAGCGTAGGTTGAGACATCTTAACCTGTTAGATTAGGGTTGATGAGGTGGTTTAACCTGTCAGTTTAGGGTTCCTACCGTTCTCATTGAGTGTCTGCCAGATAAGGGTCACTCACAGCTTGTCCTTACCAGTAGCGCGGTATTGACACCCTTCTAATTAGGGCAGAGATTGGACCCCAGCTTAGCTATTATAGCGTATTTGGGGTATGTTGGTTAGATAACTACTTCCCATAGTTTCAGTATCAGTCTTAGTAAAAGAACTCAGATAGTTCTTCAGGATATCAGGACTGTCAAATGTAGTATGAAACTCAGTTAGTTCCATCAGATTTAGGACTGTCAGATACAGTCATTCATGCTATCAGTTATCAGAACTCATGTTATCAGATATATCAGTTGTCAAAATTCAGTTATCATTCATGATATGTTATCAGTAAATACATGTCATCAGTATTCATACTCAGTAGTTATGTTATCACAAGCTCAGTTTCAGGACTGTTATATACGATCAATTCAAATCAGTTCTTCATAATCAGAACTATCAGAAACAATCATTCCTTTATCAGAAATATAGTATCAGTCTCCCAGTATTCAGAAATACAGTATCAATTCCTCACTTATTAGTGAATTACATATCAATCAGTAAACTCAGTCATTCAGTATCTCAATATCAGTAAACTCAGTCATTCAGTATCTCAATATCAGTAAACTCAGTCATTCAGTATCTCAGCATCAATAAGCTCATGTTGTCAGTATTCAGACTCAGTAGTCAGTATCACCACGAGTTTAGTTGTAGTTACATATGTATGTATGTATTCTCACGTTCATATCAGTCAGCATTGTTCATGCATATAAAACCCTTTGCATTTAGCCTACCTCACTCGTATACTCAGTACATTCAGTCGTACTGACGCATTCGCGCTATGGTGTTTTATTTGACGCCATAGGTATAGAGGCACGAGTTTCAGAGCAACAGTAGCATTGCAGATTTCAGCAGTCAGTGCTCCTCTTCATTCTAGGATAATATTATTATTACTTTATTACAGTATTTATATATATATTTATATAATGTTCATCTCTTAATGAATATTTAAAAAAAATCCCCCAAAATTAGCGACTGAATAAATTAAGTGTAAACAACGTAAATCCCCTACTTATTGAAACTAATTAAATAAAATCTCCTCTAGTTTTCTCTCTCCCGAATTTTGTAAATATACTCATACATTCGGCTGCCCATCATACATAGCTCGAATGTATGATAAAACAGTTAATCTTATATTTAAGGTAAGATGATAAAACATAATCTCCTACATTCATGAAAAGAGTAATCAAATGAAATCTTTCATTCCCTTAAATAAAGCCATTAATTACCTATAATTATATTTTGTATGATTAAATAAAATAACTGAAATTTAAATTCAAAAAAACTCTTAAACATCACTGTTAGTTTTTCTCATTTTTAATGACGTTTTTGAAGAAAAAAAACTGTCTTCGCCTTTCTTCAATTCTCGAAAAAAAACTATGAACATCCCCATATTGTTGCGCCATTTTGAAATTTGGGAGTTGAAAATCATTTATCAATTCCATAAAAGTGATGCAATTATTATTTCGGAAAGTATTAACGTTTTGAAATTGATTGCTACGATCGCGATGGAATTGAATATTGACGAAGTTCGTAAAAGAATCGAAGTAAAATACACAATAATTTCACATGTATGAGGGCAACTTATACTTTTTAAAAATAAACTGCAGTAATGTATAATGTCATACTACACATCTAAATTTTTCACCTTAAACATGTATGACCTATATATCTTGACAGAAGGTATAGTGAAAATTTATACAAAAATAAGATTTTCTAACAGTATAATACCACATAAAGCATAAAATGCATCTTATAAGGACTTTTAATGTATAACATATTAAAATATATATCTTCAGGCTTATATTATACATTAGAATAAGTATAAGGGCAACTTATACATTTTAAAAATAAACTACAGTAATGTATAATGTCATATTACACATCTAAATTTTTCACTTTAAACATGTATGACCTATAAGCTTGACAAAAGGTATAATGAAAAATTATACAAAAATAAGACTTTTTAACTGTAAAATACAACATAAAACACAACTAATGTAATAAGAACTTCTAATGTATAACATATTGAAAATATATATCATTAGGCTTATATTATACATTAGTCTTCCAAAATAACTAATGTATAATGCCTGATATATTATATCTTATACTTTCAAATAAAAACTTCAAGAATGTATAATGTTACACCATACATACAAAATATTAACATTATTTGTCAGAATGTATAATGTAACCTTATACAAAATTCATAGATTATAATTGTATAATTCGACTAAATACAAAAACAGTCTCTTCTATATATACAAAAATTTATATTATACATAAGTGTGTTAAATAAAGTAATGTATAATGTATAAAATCTACATCTTTGGACGTGATGACAAGTAATTTTTTCCCATCGTAGTAAATCACTTATTCTTTTGAGTAGCCTCGATGTACAAATTGCAGTTATCTTTGCAACCACAAAGCTAGCCTGTTTCAACAAAAAATAAACATAAAGTTAAACAAAATACTGAAACATATAAAATAGAATCTTTGAAACATAAAGTTAGATCCAAGAATATTGGAAGAATTTGCTATTACAAAATAGAATCTTTGAAAGAGTATTAAAAAATATAAAACGGAGCAAGATCATTCCTTTTCAGAAAGAGAATAATATAAACAAACATTAAATAATTAAATAATTAAATAATTAGGATTTAGATTCATACAGAAGATTGAGTAAGTGATTTCATTGATTCAATCATTTGAATAAACTCCGTTGTGCTCTGTTCAGGGGATTCATTTTTCGTGGCATGTTCCACCCCGTTGTGCTCTCCTGATGATGATGACCCAATTGAGATTTTTCGAAGCTTTTGATAATTCGTCGCCATTTTTTTGCCTTTGTTTTCTCAAACAAGTCCATGACTTTCTGATTTGGTGAAGTTAAAAAAAAAATTAAAAAATTAATGAATGAAACCAATAAGTTCAATTAATGTTTGAAAACTTGTAATGGTAAACTCTAAAAGTATGATTGCTTGATTTTAGGCGTGAAAAAAGGGATTGAATAATGGAGGATAAACTGATTTGTAATGGGGGAGAAAAAGAGGGAGGAAAAGGTGGCCTTTATTGGATGTATAATATTAAGGAGAGAGAAATTATCAAATTAGGATATTTTTGTAATTATTTTGGGATTTGTGTAAATACTTTACCAATTTGGGATTTAATGTAATTATGTAACTTTAACTTGTGTATATAGGTAATTTTTAGATAAGTTAAAGTATGTCATTTTCTCCAAACCCAATTAAACTGGAGACTAGTGTTTTAAATAATTAGGAGTTATGTCAAAGTAGTTATTTGTAGGGTTTGAAATTAGAGATGCTTTATTGATTAATGATAAAATTAATATGTCTTAATCCCAAATATAAGTTAATGACTAAAATTGAATTGGCCAATTGTATTCTCACTATTTTTTGTTTTAGACCAATTGGGCCATTTCTTCAGCCACAAAACCCAATTTGGAATAGGCCCATGTTATTTTTCATTTGATCCGGCCCACCTTTCAATCTTTTGTATTTTTTGAGTATTGAAGGAGCATTCTGGTAAAAACTTACACGCACTCGGTGTATACATCAAATTAATATTTTTTATCATGGTTAAGTAATTAAATTAAGTAAAATATATGTTAATTAGTCATGGTTAAGTAAAATAAACTCTAAATTCAAACACATGGCATGCATATATTGGCTTGGTGTATACACCGAGTGCGTGTAAGTTTTGACCGAGCATTCCTTATACTTTAGAAAAAACCTAAAGATTATTGTCAATGCCTGAGTAAGAAAGCAAGTCGAGCTATATGTTTTTTGTGAAGTTCTTGTTTAGTGGTTTTCTCTTTAAAGGTCGGAAAATGGAAGATGGCTTGTTTCCATAAATCTATTCTGATAAGTATTGTTCAAACAGTGTGTTCTCTATTTGGCTCCTTTTGAACTATTTTTCATGTTTCAGACTAGTTCTTTTGTGTTGAATAAGCACAAAGCATACAAAATTAATTACAAATTTTGTCGTCAATTATAGCCAATTTCTTATTTTGGAGCTTTGGTTATTAGGTATCAGACTTAGGCCTTAGAAAAATGGTCTCGAACACCAATTCCGACAGTTTTGTTAGCTTCAGAATGTTGATATTAGGTTAGGAGGACCTTTTGTTTGGGTCTCAAGACTTTCCAACTCGTTTTAGGCTATTTGATGATATTTGGTTAAAACGATTCTTTGGCTGTGGGACCCATATTCAATTGAAACGATATCAGATGAAAATTTCTATGGCATCATTACGTTAGAGATGTCAAATTTAGTAGGGTAGCATAGCTTGTTTGTGTTCACGAAATTTCAAATGAATCCTGAGGTCCAATCAGAGATTTGATACTTAGCCATTTTATTGTTGCAACATTGCTGGTGCAGGCCAAGAAATTGTCCTTTGCATTCGTGATGCCTTGGATGAATTCGTGAAGGCTAAGATTATTGGCTACCGTGAATGTGATTCCTTGGCCACATTCTCGAAAGGTCAGCATCGAACCAACCCGAGTTTGCTCCTTAGCGTTTGTGATGAACCGGTCGCATTCACAAAGGGTGGTTCCAGTCAACTATCGCGTTCGCGAAGAAGGGACCGTTGAATGTTATTTAAGGATGGAACCCAATTTTCCTTGTCATTTATTACAATCTCAAGTTTCATAAACCCTAGAAATCTTAGAAAATCGTACAAGTTTGGTCCTTGAGTGTCGGATGCGAGCTAGAGAGGTTGTTAGGGTCATTTTCTCGAATTTATTTTCATAAGTTTTCATTAAATTCTTAATGAATAGTCTTATTTAAATTTAAATCCCTTGTTTACTAGTGAGGTGATTTAGGGCTCATTTGTGCTTGAATTTCACTCATTATTGAGGGTAAATGACCCGTGAACTTAAAGGGACGTTTCAATGATTTCAAATTAGTGATTCCAAAAATAGACCCCACGCGGAATTCTTATCTTGACTTTTGAACCAAATCATTTATATGCAATATGGGTATTGTTACTATCATATTTATGCATTAATTATTAATTTGACAGTATGACATCATGTAGAGTCTTCTCAAAAGAGAAAAGCTCTGATGTAGTAGGCTTTATTTAGCTTTTGGCGACGTTCATATACTTTAGTGTAACACCCTCAAATTTTGAATATTTTATTTTTAATCTTCCTATGCTTGAAATATAAATTTTTAACTCAAATATTGTTTGACGATGTTAAAAGGTTAACTAGAAGGTTTTGAAATTTTCAAACGGGGTTCAGAGGAGTTTCGGGGAGCGAAGGCAGTAAGCCTCTAGGATAGCCCCGTGTTGTGGAGGTTGGTGTTCGCGATAGCCCCTGTGCTGCGGAGGCTGTGTTTCCCTGCGTTCTTATTTAAAGTCCAATGGGGGATTTTTGGTATTTCTCCCCTTTTAAACCATCCCTCACGACTTAAAATGTCCTAAACGTCATATTACTTTTATAAAATTCCTAAACATCTTTCCTTAAGCAAAGAAAGGAGAAACTACCTAAGGTTGAGAATTTTAAGCTCCAAGAGTCAAATTACTCTTTGTTTTTCATCGTTATCAAGATATGTGGGACTATCCTAATACTCATGGGCATAAATTTATTATTTCCACTAGCTTTAAAGATATATAATTATGGTTTTTGGAAATCGTTTGAAGATCATTAATCATGAAATCCCCCTTGCATGGTGAAATTTATTGTTTTAACTTTTTATAAATAGAGATGGATTTGAGAGCATGACTTATAAGTCCTCTTTTTTATCATGAGATTCGTGTATAACCAATGTTGGAGCTACTTTATGATTGATTATATTTCTCGAATTATAAATGTCTCTTTATCAATTATGCTTTGTTATTATACTTGTTTTCAAGGAGGTGATCTTTATTCCAAAGGCTTTTGGTACCCTAATGTAGACAATTCATGAAATAAATGATTGAATTGGCCACCACATGTGTTAAAGTATTGAAAAGAGAGTGTTTTGCATACGTTTCATATGATATTTGATGAGAGAACTCTCTCATGTGATGTTTAAATCTTTTAGCGATCATTAACATGATTTTTAATAAAAGGGCTAAAGATTTGATGGTATACGATATGGCTCGCAAGTTTAGATATGATGATACTCTGTTATGGAATGTTCTTAACATGAAAGAAATGAATATTTTGAACATGCAACATGTCTTTTAAGAGGTAAAAATATGGGCTTAAAGATAGTTAGGTGGTTACCCGAAGAGGGCACGAGTTCAGATAACTCATTGCTTAAAATCATATTTTGCCGCTGTGGGAGTGATTCTATATTGAAATATGGATTATCACTATATAATTGCTTCATGCAGTTGTATATTCAGATCAAACACTCCTATCCTTGCGGCAAACTCGAATAGGGGCCTTGACCGGCAAGTTAATGCGGATCCCATATAGCCCGTGGGATAACAGACTTGTAGGGTGTACCATCTATCTCAGAACTAAAACCAAGGGTTGAGTTATTAGTTTAAAATAATGGTTGAAGTTTTCATAATATGCCTATGTGTTTTCAATTGCTTTATGCTAACTTGTTTTATGAAATTCTCTCGCTTATATATTACAGAATTTATGTTATATTTTTTGGGGGCTAGTTCTACATACCAATGCTCTCTAAATACCCCATAATACAAGTTCTAAGGCATAGTCTGTGGTCCGGTTCAGCACAAGAATACCCCCGACGTCTAGAGTTGCTGAGTTTCCCTTACTTCGGAAGGCATTTTACCATATGTTATTTCCTTTCAGTTTTATGGTCCGGCCGCCGGCTTAGTCAGACAAGTGTTATTCATTTCAGTAGAGGCTTCGTAGGTTGTTTTAGATTGGAATTTAGTTTCATTATGGATTGTTGTTATGAAGTATAATGTCTAATTATGGGATTCTCATGTCTTCAGTTTATCTTTCGCACTTTTATTTCATATGAATTATGCTTATGATCTCATGCTAAGGAGTTTCTCAGTCCTTCATTGTTCGGAATACCCCTCAAGTCCAGGGCCTCAGTTCGGGTCGTGATAAGCTTGGTATTAGATTGCGGCTCAGGGTCCTAGAGTGTCTACGAAGTCGTGTTGAGTAGAGTCCTTTTTATGGGTGTGTAACATGCGACACTTATAGGAGGAAAATACGAAGCATTTAGGAATGTTTATATTTTTTTTCATGATGCTAGTTCATGCTACAGAGTCTAAATGCTCTTAACTCCTGACTTTCTACATTTCAGATTATGCCTCCCCGTAGATCCAATGAGAAAAACACCTAACCCAAGACCTCCGTTCCTATTGGGTCAAATGCTGATGATGTCCGCCCTACTATTGGGATGCGAACCCATTACAGAGTCGTACCCCAGAGTTCACTGCTATCCAAGGAGTTTCTCCAGTCTAAACTAGCCCTTCTCGAGCTCCTCGATCCGGTGTTAATCTTACTCAGTCCCCTCAGAGAGCGGTCTCAAATGCTGAGTTCTATCAGGCTATACACATAATTGTGTAACTTGTGGCTTCTCAGTCTAGTCGTTCAGGAGATGTGAGTTCTGTGCCTGGCTCTTCTGAAATCACTTGGGTTAGATAGTTTATGAGGCTAAACCCACCCACCTTTACAGGCACCAAGGTTCAGGAGGGCCTCCAAGGGTTCATAGATGAGATGGAGAAAATATTCAGAGTCATGCATGCTAGTGTTACTGACGGGGTAGAGTTTGCAGCCTATCAGCTAAAAGACGTAGCTAACCAGTGGTACGATGAATGAAAAGAGTTGAGGGGTGAGGATACTGCACCTTCTGTATGGGAGGAGTTTTCAGAGGCCTTCCTGGATCATTTCTTTCCCCAAGAAATGAGGGAGTCCAAGGCCGAGAAATTTGTTAATCTAAAGCAGGGGAAGATGAGTGTCAAAGAATATGCACTGAAATTCACCCAGCTATCTCGTTATGATCCGAAGTTGGTGTGAAACATAAGGGCTCGTATGAGAAAGTTTGCATCCAGTCTCTCGAATGATTTGGTGTTACAATATAAGGGGGCAGTGTTAAATAAAGACATAGATATCTCCAGGCTATCAGTGTATATGTAGCAGGTAGAAGAGGAGGCAAGCGAAGGTAGAGAAAAAGAAAAGACAGGCTAAGAGGACTAAGTCTGTAGATCAGAATGTCAGTCAGCAGTAGGGTGGAAAATGAGGTAGGCAGTGAACCAAGAAGAAGTTTTGAGGTAATGCCCAGTCTTCAACTAGTGCACCTACACCAGACCTTTAGATGAGCAAAGGTTTTATCCTGGTGGAGGACCACGAAATCAAGACAATCAAACTTAAGAAAGCACGACCCCGTCCCCTGGATTTCATCCACGCTACAACAATTGTGGAAAGAATTACCTAGGAAAGTGTCAGTTTAGAGTCTTGGTGTGTTATGATTGTGGCCAGGCTGTCCACTTCCATAGGCAATTCCCCTCTGCCAACGGGACCTTCAGGGGTATGAAGACTCAAGAAAATTCCTCGGCCTCTCTGACTAAGGGCGCTACTTCTGATTCTGTTGGTGGTCGTAATCGTCTACATGCCTTATCTACTTATCAGGACTCAGAGGCTTTCCCAGATGTAATTACTGGTATGTTACAGATTTTCTCCTATGATGTGTTACTTGATTCGGAGTCTACCTTGTCTTATGTGACCCCTTATGTGGCAGTTAGTTTTAGTTTTGAGCCTGAAAATATTTTAGAACCCTTAACTATCTCTACTCCTGTTGGTGAATCTATTATGGCTAGGAGAGTTTATGGAATTATGTAGTGTTTATTTTCCATCGTGATACTATGGCTGATCTTATAGAACATGACATGGTCGATTTTGACACTATTCTGGGGATAGATTGACTCCATTCATGTTATGTAGTATTAGATTGTAGAACAAGAAAGGTCACCTTCTCTTTTCTTAATGAGCCAGTAATAGAGTGGGAGGGATATTCTCTTGCACCTAAAGGGAAGTTTATTTCTTATCTTAGAGCCCAAGGATCATATCTATAGGTTGTTTGTATCAAAGATTCTAGCACTGAGAGTACTTCCCTCCAATTTGTTCCTTTAGTTAATGAATTCCCAAAAGTCTTTTCTGATGACCTTCATGGGATACCCCCAGATAGGGAGATAGATTTTGGCATTGACCTGTTGCCAGACACCCGACCTATTTATATTTTGCCATACAAAATGGCTCCTGCTAAATTGAAAGAGTTGAAAAAGTAGTTAAAAGACCTTCTTGACAAAGGCTTCATCCACCCTAGTGTCTCTCCTAGGCTAAACTGTAATGCCCCAAAAATGGATACTAAGACATCACACAGTGCTTAGGACCACAAGTGATCCCAAGATAATGTAATACCCCAGGAAATTTTTCGTTCAAATTTTGTGCGTAAACGTGTTGGGTTCTATCTTCTAGAATGAATTATAAATTTTTCATGAGGAATGTATTAGATTATGACCCACCATTACGTAGAGTATCGAATAATCTTTCCAACGATATATGGATCATCCAAAACGGACACCCGAGCGACGAGTTATGAACATTCCGATCGAACCGTGAATAGTAGTGAACAGTAAAACATGCAGGAAAAAGTACTGAGGCTTGGCGTATTTTTGCTCCAACTTTAAACGATCATAACTCCTTGTACATAATGATCTGGGTGATCTACTATATATCAATGGAAATCTCTGCGAGTTCTCTTTCCGATGAAATTGGTTTCATCCAATTTGTCTATCGGAGCAAAAAGTTATGCTTGATCTACTTCAGCCTATCAAAAGTGAATTTTTGGGTCAACTTCAAACGATTATAACTCCTCGTACACAATGATCTGGGTGAGATACTATATATCAATGGAAATATATGAGAGTCCTCTTTCTAATGAAATTGGTTTAATCCAATTTGGATATGGGAGTAAAATGTTAGGGTTGATCTACTTCAGACTATCAAAATAGTCCACCAAAGGACAAATTCGAGAATTATTTGATTTTTAGGGGCGTTTTGGTCATTCCTCCTCACCCAAAATCCGTCCAAACCCTATATTAAAGCCTATTAGAAGCATTATATGTTATATTTCATCAAATTCCCTCAAAAAGAAAACCCTAAGCTCCTACATCCAACTTCAAGAACCTCCAAAGTTCACCATTAATTCTGCAAATTTATTCAAGATTCCAAGTTCCTAGTTCAAGAACTCCAAGAACCATCATTCAAAGGCACGATTAACATCTCAAAAATGAGTATCGATCTAAAGTTCATCATTCAAGGTATGTGGGGTTTTTCAACAAGAACTCTCTTTTGTTCTTGTGCCCAAAAGTAATTTTCTTTACAAAGACATGATTTTTATTTGATTTTTATGAATTTGAAGTATGAACCCATATCTTATGATGATTATTATGAAATCGTGATGTTTATGATTTTGAAAGATGAATTTACATGTGTGCTGATATAAAGCATGAATCTTGAATGATATTTATCATGATTTTGATATTTGGGTCGTGAATCCCCATTGAAAATTATTTTTTATTTTAGAAAGTGTGTGTTATAAGCACATTGATGTTGAATATTTGAGATATTTTGAATGATTTGACCTTTTGGTCTTAATGGAGTTGTTTTGAACTCGATTGTGAAAGAAATCCACAATGTGGTTGATTTCGATAGATGGGAGGCATGATGGCTCCCGATGTATATTTATATATTACTGAAATTGTTTTGTTGTGGATTGTTTTTGAAATGATCTGAGATAAGTCCGGGAGAAATCTTTAGCACCGAGTGGGAGGTATAAAGCAACCTTACTTCCCTAGAACTACGTGCCCCCGTAGGAGTGAGCCTGAGGCTGATTTATATAGTGATCACTAGTTTGTGTGGATTTGATATCGATAGTCCTACTCCGATGGCAAGGATAGGAGGGCTCTCCCCAACGTGGGTTGTACGTTGGACTCCATACAGCTCACATGGTTTATGTCGGTTATAGGATCTCCTAGTGTGTGTGTGTTTCCTTGTGTCTATGGTGAATGGTGAAGTGATTTGAAAGTGCAATTGTGAAAGTTATTCTTTCGAAAAATTTAAATGATATTTACATTATGAGAATTGATATTCTTGATGAACTGAAAGTGATTGACAAATTATATGATGACTCACATGTGTTATTATACTTATTTCATCCTCTCATGATTATGATGATTTTCTTCGGGCTATTTAAGTCTTTCATACATCCTGCATATTTCTTATAAATATTTATGATGATGATGTTTATACAACTGCATACACCCCCATATACTCGGTTCCTTTCCATGGTACTGACCCACATCTTCGGATGTGGGCTGCATTTTCTCGGAATGTAGGTTCAGGTGCTCAGTTCCAGGTTCGACATTGATTCTTCGGGCACACTGTTCTACATCCTCTGTTGTGGTAAGTCCTCATGTTCCGAGGACGTGATGTCTGATGTTGGTTTCACGGAATTGTTTACATTTGATAACTGAGTATGAGTCAGTTGGGGCATGTCTCAATGGCTCGCTGGTTTTATTGATTTTCTTAGAGGCTTGTCAGACTAGTATAGATGTTGGGAGTTGACTAATAAGTCGTATTTTGTTATCTTTCTGAAATTCTTTTATTCTTGGATGATGATTACTCTGTTGATATTTGAGGGTTATTTATGAAAACCCCGTTGATTTGTGTTGAACTGAATAAAAATGGCTCAAAGGGTTAGCTTGGGGCTACTCGTAGCCTCAAGCACCGTGTGACGCTCCGAGACCCATTTTTTGGGGCATTACAGATAACCCATGTACTGGCATACTGCTAAGCAACTGATTAAACATGTATAAAATTACTGAGTTTACTATGCGGAAACATGATAATGATGGAATCAGTGAAATTACAGTACTAAAACAGCTTTACATTCTGCAAAATCTAAAAAAAATAGAACTGAAATTTACATGGCTGACTCTGACTGATATCTATGAAGCCTTTACTATACTGACTATAGATAGCTGGGCCGCGACTCCAACTACCACTAATCAATGCATATGAATAAGAAAGTAAAGTACGTAAATAATATCTAACTAAAGTCCCCAAAGTAGGAGGACTCATTATCTGTTGGATGGAATCTGCAACTGTCTGATTCTGACTGTGCATACTACAAATTGTACCTACATTATGAGATAATATAGCAGATAGACGTATATGTGGATTAGTACTTTTGGAATGTACTGAGCATATGGGGGTGAATGCATAAGTAAAACTGTAACTGTAACTGTATATATATATATATATAAGTACATATATTTTGTAAACAATGCATGCTAAGTGAAAATGACTTACACTGACTGGAGTAACTGAAAGTTGAGAAATCATATATCATGAATAGTAAAATATGTTGTATAAATATCGTGAGTCATAACATTTAGTTCTAAAAGATGTACTTCTGTTCTGTTTGCGAATCATGTAAGCTAAGTGAAAATGGCTCACCTTTATCTTCTAAGAACTGAAAACTGTAAGTCTTTAACTAAGGCTTAAGTAAAGCAATATCTGAGTAAGTCTGTGAGCCTTTACACATAGTTTCTAAAATTGTTCTGTTATTCTATTTATAAGACTTTTAAACTGTAGTGCTAAAAGCTTTAGTATATATATATATATATATATATATTAGCTATAGGGAAAATACTTTATCTGAAGGGAGGTTCTTCTAACCGACATAAACCATGTGAGCTAACATGGAGTCCAACGTCTTATTTCTCTATGGGAAAAACCTCACGATGGGGAGAGGTGTTATACTCTTGCCAAGGAGTATAACCTAATCTAAGTGATCACATCTGTATCTATCATCCATATAGAAATGGAAATAATCTGAATCAGTACCTACGTTGGCTACATAGTTCTGTGAAAGTTAGGGCACACTAATCCCACACTTCTCTCTCGGTGCTAAATACTACTTTCTTTAATTTATATGCTGATTCTGTTGGAAATCCACTTTAAAAAACTAGCATAAGGGTTATTATGAAACCAATTATGCATTTATCTGATTCAATCTGTGAATAAGACTATTCTGACTTCTAAAATCGATAATAAATTTGTAAAGTGGATTCCAAATCTTATCTGAGGATCAAAAGATTAAATCTTTACTGAAAATCTGATGCTTAAAGCATAATCTTTCTTGAAATAATAATGTTCAATCTAGGGATACTAACCCATGCATCAATCTCATGCCAAAACATCATACTAATCATGCTTGGTAATGAAAACAATTATAAATCATCTCAAAATCTAGAAATTACTGCAATAAGCATGAAAATGTGAAAATTAACATGCAATTCAACTTCTTAATCACTTTAAATCTCATAATCTTGCAATTAGCAATAATGGGTATGAATCCCAATTTGAATCTCATGTAATTTCATAGAAAATCATGTAAATTTATAGTTACAAGATAGTTTTGGGCACAAGAATGAAAGAGGATCCTTATTCATAAACCCCACATACCTTACTTGCTTAAATTTATGAAGAAGTTTGACTTGAATTCCTATTTGTGTTCTTGAAGATTGTTCCTTGAAAAAGATGAATCAAATTGATGTTCTTAGGAATGTTCTTGAATGTTTTTCTTGAACTTCCTGGAATTAAAAGCTTAATTCTTGATTGTTTTCTTGAATAGGAGGTAATGGAATGGATGAATCTTGAAGAGGATTGATTAGGGTTTGTTCTTGGGAGTAAACTAGGATTATAAGGGCAAAATAATGCCCTAATGGAGGCTTAAGATCGTGTATTTACGACCTGGGTTGAGGTGAAAGAAGATCCCATTTCCCCTCATTTATTTAAAGAAAAAATTTGTAACCTGTATCCCGATTTTGCTCCTTACCGCGATGCGGTACCATAACGGCAGCTTACTGCCTCACACTAAAATGGCTATAACTTTTAGCTCGAATATCGGATTAAGACAAAATTGGTATTGTTGGAAAGATAATTCAATTATCTACAATTTTCTGGGTCTTAAACTGAAAAATAAAATGTATATAAGAAGTTATACACGTTTAAAGTAGACCCTTATAAAATCAAACCCCAAACTTTGGATGAATCTAAGGTTCTTGGCTCAACTTGGCTCTAAGTGATTTCTAGGAACATTATTTACCTCATAAGCACTTCACACACTAGGATAAAGGTCATGACACATGTATTTTAAATTATGGATGAAGAACATGGAAAATATACCTTCACCGCAACGCGGTGGAATTGCGTTAAGCTACTGGAAATTGCCATCCAAAGGACGAGTGCGATTTAGCACTTCACCGCGACGAGGTGAAATCACGGTGATCCACTAGAAAGGTTTGATCGGGAATTTGAGATTCACCACGACGTGGGCTAATCGCGGTGCTTCACTGAAAAACGGACGATTACGAACAGAAACTTTACCGCGATGCGGTACTATCGCGGTGATCCACTGGAAACTGGACGAGTGTCATTTTGCATATCACCGTGACATGGTACTATCACAGTAAGCTACTGTCTAAATGAAAAACGCCATAACTTCTCACCTGAAAATTCTGAAACTTCCTCGAGACATGATCCTTACTCCCTTAAATATAATTCAACTCAAAAACCCTCATCTCATAGTCTGGAAGGTCAGTTTAAAATTCCTTGAAGTTAGAAAGTCTTAAATATATGACTAAGTCTCCACCACTTAGTGAAATTTTCATGTTCTAAACTTCTTAAGCACGCACTAGAAGTTGAACTGAACTAAGAAAAGTATGGGATATTACATGAACCAAGATCTTCGCGCGTAAGAAAGATGGATCCCTCTGTATATGCTAATATTACTGTTTGTTGAATAAAGTCATAGTTACAAATAATTACCCTCTTCCTAGAATCAGTGATCTCTTTGACCAACCCCACGGTGCTAAATGCTTCTCCAAAATAGACCTTCGTTCAGGGTACCATCAATTAAAGGTTAGGGCAGCTGACATCCCCAAAACATCATTAAAATCCCGATATAGTCACTATGAATTCCTGGTTATGTCCCTGCAACATTTATGGATCTTATGAACAAGGTGTTCGTCAGTTTCTAGACCTATTTGTCGTAGTCGTTGTTGATGATATCTTGATTTACTCTAAGAGTGAGGAGGATCATGCTAATCACCTCCACGCTCTTCAGACTCTTAAAGAACATGAGGTATATATGATTTTTTCCTAGTATGAGTTTTGGCTTAGTGCAATAGCTTTTCTAGGCATATTGTTTCTAGTAAGAGAATTAAGGTTGACCCCCAAAAGGTTGAGGCAGTACGAAAATGGCCTAGACCCACGACTCCAACTGACATTCAAAGCTTTTTGGGTTTGGCAGGGTATTACAGGAGATTCGTAGAGAGTTTTACATCCATAGCTGCTCCACTTACCAGATTGACTCGAAAAAAGGTAAAATTTGTGTGGTCTGTCTCTTGTGAGAATAATTTTGACAAATTTAAGGTCAAGTTGACTACTGCACCTATCTTGACCACTCTTGAGGGTAAAGAGGGTTTTTTGTGTACTGTGATATGTATCGAGTAGGACTAGGGTGTATACTTGTGCAGCACAGTAAAGTAGTGGCTTATGCATTGTAACACCTCGTACTTTTACCTAGCTTAAATTCATCCCAAAAATGTCAAATACTTTCTTTAAATATGAATATACTTTTGTACATGTGGAATTTTCAAGATTTTGACTTTTCATTGTGTGGAAAATTGAATAAGCTTTCCATCAATATAAAATTCACCCAAATCTGACATCCGGGCGAAGAGTTATGGCCATTTTAGTAAGACATTGTACCACCTGAGCCATTAGCGCGTCGTGAAGCCAGCCAAAATGGCAATTGTCAAAAACCAGTGAGCATCTACGATATTGGAGCTTCGCACTAAGGCTCAATTTCAAAATTGTCCTTTTCTAGTGTTCCAACGTGATACCACCGCGTCGCAGTGAACTTCTAGGTCTCAATCAAAGTGGCAATGTGATATTACCGCATCGCGCCACCATGCAATTTCTCAGTTGTCATTTTTCAGTGGCTTGGCGCGATGGTGGCGCGTCATGCCAGGGGTCCAGATTGGGAAATTTTACAAAAAATTAAAAGGACGCCCAGGGTTAAAATAGTTCTTTCCCACGATTTTATTATGCCTTGATACGGGATTTAATCCCTAAAAATGTCCTAAGCTACTCATTATTCAATTTATCCCTAAACTAAAAACATTCTATCTCAAAGAGCCAAAAACCCTAGTTCAAGAAATCAAGAACTAGTCTAAGGATTTCCTCCAAGAACCCTCAAGAATGAATCTTCCAAGGTAAGTTAGATGTTCATCCATGGATCCTTACCTTCCATGGAGCCCAAGAATCCTTTTTCAAAATACAAGATTTATGATTTCCATGTTTGAATTAGATTGAATTCATGTTCATGATGTTGTTTGAGTTTTAATCCATGATTTAGAATACAAGTTCCAAGAATTGATTCCAGTATGTGTTTAATTACATGATAGTCATGATAAACCCTTCAATTTGCAAGTTGATTATTGTAACCATGTTAACTCTAAGTGTTTATGATTTAATGAACTAAGTATGCTTCTTATGTGTTTGATAAATTGTCTATGAGAATGAAATAATGCCATTATAGCATGCTAATATATATTCCCCATCCATGTACAAGTTAATGCATTACAAGTGTTTGATGAAATGTCCATTTGAATGAATTATGACCAAGTGAACATTGTTATGTTATTCAAGATGATGTTTTGCTTTACTTTTCATGCTATCGAGTCCTGGGGGTATTTAATACATGATAATTTAGTTGTTTATCTAGAGCCAGTGTTAGTTACAGAATAGTATCAGTTATGTCACGATCAGTAGAACTCAGTCAGTTACAGAACTTAGGAAACTCAGTAATCTTAGTATCAGTCCAGTATACTTAGTTACGCGTCTTTTAGTTAGGAGTAGGATTCAACACCGAGCGAGCCGAGGGATAGGGGCACACCCGTTAGTTATGTCTGGGTCCCTAGAAGTAATCCCTAAGTTCCAGAGCTACATAGCCAGCATAGGTTATGAGATGTCACCCATTACGTAGGACTGACATACTCAAGGATCACCCGCTAGTTTAGGACTGATCTCAGGGGTCACCCACTAGTTAGGACTGACTCCACAACATTTGTCTTTACCTGTGACACGATACTAACACCCTTCCAATTAGAGTTATAGATTGGACCACAACTCAGTTACCTTATCTTATTTGGGGCATGTTGATTAGATGATTACCTCCCACAGTTTTGATTTTAGTCTTCAGTTTAGAACTCAGTTCAGTTCTATAGAATCAGGACTGTTAGACACAAACAATCTGTATCAGTAATTACAGATTATTAGTTACTCAATATCAAAACTCAGTACTTAGCATCAAACAAGCTCAGTTATAGTATATATATGCATAGTATTACGTACTCAGTGATTTTAGTAGTATCAGTTATTCAGTACTCTCATGTTCAGTTACTTTATGTCATTTATTCAGTTATTGTTCATGCATATGAACCCTTTCATTAAGCCTTACCTTATTTAGAATACCAGTATATTCCCATGTACTGATTGCGTACCCATTTCTTGCACTATGATGTTTCATATTATAGGTTCGGACGCTCAGATTTCGACTGCGCTTAGCCAGATTCATCCAGTAGTAGCCGATTTAACAGTGAGTCCTCATCTATCAAGGATATACTTTTTATTTCAATATTTTAGTTTAGCAGTAGCTCAGTAGTTGGAGTTAGTTGTGGGGCTTGTCCCATCAACTCCACTTTTTAGAAAGATTCAGTTAGAGGCTTTTCAAACTAGATTTTCAGACAGTATTCAGTTTTACAGATGCTATATTTTATCAGTATTTTAGATGTTTTGAACCTTATGGAATTTCAACCTATTTTTCCACATTAAGTACAATATTATTATTCAGTGGTCACAATAGATATCATTCATGGGTTAGCTTGTGGTCCTTCGGGGTTATAAGCACCGTGTGACAATTAGGGGGTAGTCTCGGGTCATTAGAAACTTGATATCAGAGCTTAAAGTTCTATAGTATCCTAGGAAGTCTAAAAACCGCATCACGTAGAGTCTTGTACATGGGTGTGTAGCACGCCACACTTATGGACAGGAGGCTATGAGATGTTTTAGGAACAATTTTCCTTCTTTTAGTATTCATGTCGTATGAGTGAGCATGAGTTCAAGTTAAAATTTTAGTCTAATCCGCTTCTCCCCTTCATTTACAGAACATGCCTCCTAAAAACACTAACGAAAAAAGAATCGGAGATTAGTTAGCACCTCAGCCCGTTCAGGTAGATCCCCTGGACGAGCACGTCTCTCATGCAGAATTTAGAGCTGCGTTCACTACTCTAGCCAATTCAGTCGCAGCCCAGAATGAACGACCAACTGTTATTTAGGACAACCTAGTGGCCAATACTGCTGCAACCAGGATTCGGGACTTCACTCGAATGAATCCTCTTTCCTTTATGGGATCTAAGTTAGAAAAGGATCCACAGGAGATCCTCGATCAGGTTTAGAAAGTCACAAACATCATGGCAATGACTTCAAGTGAGAGTGCCGAGTTAGCTGCCTATTAGCTACAAAATGTAGCCCATACGTGTCTTAAGCAGTGGAAGGTAGACAGGGGTACAGATACAGAGCCCGTAGAGTGGGAAGAGTTTGCTACTGCCTTCCTAGATAGATTCTTTCCTTTAGAGCCAAGAGAAGCCAAAGTGTTAGAGTTCTTAATATCAGACAAGGTAGCATGAGCGTAAAAGAGTATTCCCTTAAGTTTACTCAGTTAGCCAGGTATGCTTCTCATGTAATAGTAGATAATAGGTCCAGAATGAGCAAGTTCATATCTGGGGTATCAGATAGTGTGGTTAAGAAGTGCAGAACAACGATATTGATTAAAGAGATGGGCATATCTAGGATTATGGTCCATGATCCACAGATTGAGGAGCAGAAGCTTAGGAAGAAGGAGAGGAGAATAAGAGGACTAGAACAGGTAGCTTTAATTTCAATCAGCCTAAGTCATAGGGTGGTAACCATTCCCAATTTCGTCCAAAGTCTTCAATTCTAGATCCGTCCTCAACTAGTGCGCCAGTACCGAGGTTCAGGGATGACAGTCATGGTGGGGTGCCAGGCTTCAAAACCCAAGGTAGTGTGAGCAGTAGTCGTACCCATCCTCTTTGCAAAGAGTGTAGTAGACATCACCTAGGTGTGTGTAGAGTAGGCAACGAAGTGTGGTTTGGATGTGGTAAGATAAGCCACAGGATGCGGGAGTGTAGAGTAATGGCTCAGAGAGGAAAAGATTTACATCAGCAGGGCGCGACTTCCAGTACCACTAGTGGTCAACGCCAGAACAAATTTTATGCACTCCAGTCTCGCCATGATCAGGAAAGTTATCCTAATATAGTTACGGGTACGTTATAAGCCTTTCATCTTTTTGTTTATGATTTGCTAGACCTGAGGCTTTACCTCCTTTGTAACTCCTATATAGCTGTCAACTTCAGTGTCAAACCCAAAATATTAGCAGAGCCCTCCTCAGTGTCTACCCGAAACTCTAAAAGTAAAGTGGTGATAGTTTGGTTTAGAGTTTATTAAGTGATCCTCAGATTTAGAATAATGGCTTTAAAGTCATGCTTTCAGATTTTAGTAGTAATGTCAGTCACGCCTTACATGTTAGCTCTATGATCATAGATCATATTTGTGCACCTTATCGAAAACCATGCATGCTTACAGTTCCTAGTATAAGGGACCCCACCTATCTTTTTTACAATCTGATACGGTCCAATATAGTGAGGACTCAACTTTCCTTTCTTCCCAAATCGCGTGACTCCCTTCATAGGGGAGACCTTTAAAAACACCCAATCACCATCCTCAAATTCCAACTCTCTCCTTCTAACATCGATGTAGGATTTGTAATGACTCTGAGTTATCTTGAGTCGTTCTCTAATGACTTTCACCTTTTCCATTGCCTGATAAACCAGGTCAGGCCCAAACAACCATGTCTCACCCACTTCATACCACCCAACCAGTGATCTATATCTTCTCCCATAAAGATTGTGTCGCCATATGTTAAGTGAAAATACCACAGCCGCTAGCTCCAAATCATGGGTGGGGTAGTTTCGCTCGTGCACCTTCAACTACCTAGATGCATAAGCTACCACCTTACCATGCTATATAAGTACACACCTAAGTCCCACCCGTGATAAATCAAAATACACCACAAAACCCTCTGTGCCCTCAGAAAGGGTCAAAATAGGTGCAGTAGTTAGCTTGTCCTTCAATTTTTTGAAGCTATTCTCATAAGAGTCAGACCACAGAAACTTCACCTTTTTCTGTGTCAACTTGGTAAGTGGAGCAACTATGGAAGAAAAACTTTCTACGAACCTTCTGTAATATCCTGCCAAACCCAAGAAGCTCCGAATATCGGATGGAGTTGTGGGTCTGGGCCATTTTATCACTGCCTTAATCTTTTGGGGATCAACTTTAATTTCCTCACTAGACATAATATATGCCAAGAAAGCAATAACATTATGCCAGAATTCACACTTGGAAATTTTTTGCATACAATCTATGATCTTTGAGGGTCTGAAGAATAATTCGTAGGTGACTGGCGTGATCCTCCTCATTCTTAGAATAAACCAAAATATCATCAATAAAAACTATGACGAACAGATCTAGAAACTGGTGAAACACCCTATTCATTAGGTCCATAAAGGCTACAGGGGCATTAGTTATTCCGAAGGACATGACTAAGAATTCATAATGACCGTATTGGGTTTGAAAAGCTATTTTAGGAATATCATCCTCCCTAACCTTCAACTGATGATACCCCGAACGAAGGTCTATCTTTGAAAAGCACTTAGCACTCTGAAGTTGGTCAAAGAGATCATCAATTCTAGGAAAGGGATATTTATTCTTGACAGTGACCTTATTTAGCTGGCGGTAGTCTATACACATACAGAGAAAACCATCTTTCTTACGTACAAAAAGTACAGGTGCACCCCAGGGAGAAACTTATCAAGAAGATCTGCTAGTTGCTCTTTCAACTCTTTCAATTCAGCAGGAGCCATTCTATATAGAGGAATAAAAATAGGACGGGTGTCCGATAATAAATCAATACCAAAATCTATCTCCCTATCAGGTGGTATCCCTGGGAGATCATCGAGAAAGACTTCTGGAAATTCATTAACCACGGGGATAGACTGAAGAGAAGGACTTTCAGTATTAGAATCTTTAACCCGAATAAAATGATACAAATAACCCCTAGAAATAAGCTTACGGGCTATAAAGTAAGATATGAATTTACCTTTAGGTGCTAAAGAATACCCCTCCCACTCTATCACATGATTATTCAGAAAGGAGAAAGTAACCTTTCAGGTTCTACAGTTAAGCATGGCATAACATGAATGGAGCCAGTCCATTCCTAAAATAGTATCAAAATCAATCATGTCAATCTCTATAAGGTCTTCCACGGTATCATGACTACAAACAGACACAACACAATTTCTATATACCCTCCTAGCCACAACAAAATCACCTACAGGAGTGGAAATAGAGAAAGGTTCTACAATAACTTCGGGCTAAAAGCCAAAACTGACTGCCACATATAGGGTCACATAAGACAAGGTAAACTCGAGATCAAGTAGCATATATACATCACAGAAGAAGATTTGTAACATACCCGTGAATATATCTAGGAAACCTCTGCATCCTGAAGGTTGGACAAAGCATACAATTGGTTGTGACCGCTCTTGGTAGATAAAGTAACACCTTTTGAAGGTGGTGGTAGCGTGGAGGAATTAGCTTGATACTTAGTTCCCCCAATATTACCTCTTGCTGTCGGGCACTCTCTCTGGATATGACCTGGCTAGCCACAAGAATAACATACCATTGTACCAAACTGACACCTTCCTGGGTGGTGCCTCTCACATGTGTTACAACGAGGATAAGACCTAGAAGGTTGTGCCACACTCCCCTGTGACTGCGTACCCTATATTCTCAGTCTGTGGCTAGGCTAAAATTTTGGAACCGCTGATCAGCTGGAGGTCTGGGCGCTGGGGCACTGGCCGCAGGCTGGGCATTACTCCAGGACTTTTTCTTTGGCCACCTGTTACCCCAATTGTCATCTTAGTGCTGACTATGGTTCTGGTCTGCTGGTCTGGCCCTCTTGGCCTTCCTATCTTTCTCCCTTGCTTCAGCAACCCTCTTTTTTTGTTCCTTAACTTGCTCCATGTGAATGGATAATCTGGAGAAGTCCATATCTCGATTCAACATTGCCCCTTTACACTCTAACACCAAGTCATCCGAAAGGCCGGATGCAAATTTTCTCAGACGAGCCCTCATGTTTCCTTCCAATTCCAGAGCATAACGGATAGTTGATTGAATTTCAGTGTGTACTCCTTGACGCTCATTTTTCCTCGCTTTAAGTTCACGAACTCTTTAGCCTTAGACTCCCTCAGCTCCTGAGGAAAGAATCGGTTCAGAAAGGCTTCAACAAATTCGCCCCATATAGAAGGATCAGTATTCTCACCCCTCGAATATTCTCACTCAATGTACCACTGATTTGCTACCTCCTTCAATTGATAAGCCGCTAGTTCAACCCCTTCTACTTTATTCACATACATCACTTAGAAATCTTTCTCCATCTCATCTACGAACTCTTGTGGATCCTCCTCCACCTTTGTACCAGTAAACTTAGGCAGGTTCATCCTCATAAACTGACCCACCCACATAGACTCAGATATGACAAACACAGACCCAATATCCTCCAACCATCGAGCCTGTAAAGCCACCAACTGTGCAATTATATGCATCGACTGTCTGAATTCAGCATTTGATATCTCTCTCTAGGGAGATTGGGTGTGGTTAGTCCCAGATCGGGGAGCCCTAGATGCTTGGGGTGGACTGTTCTGAACAGGAGGGACTCCCGGAGCAGCAACAAAATTAAGAGTGTGAGTCGTATTACGTGTCCTCATCTCGTGTGTAGGCCAAACATCTTTTGTCGAGGAATTTTGATCATTGGAGCAACGTGGAGGCATGATGGCTTTTCTGAAATACAAGAGACCATTGGTTAGGGGATATTCAGACTCTACAGTATGAATTAAATCACAAAGAAGGGAGACATTCCTAAATGCCTGGTAGCCTCCTACTTATAAGTGTTGTGCGTTACACACCCATTAATAGGAATTTACCCGATGTGATTTCGTAGACACCCTGGGACCATAAACCATGCTCTGATACCAAGTTTGTCATAACCCGAGCCGAGGCCCTAGCCGTGACGAGCATCCTGAACCATAATGATTTGGACACTCTTCTACATCTGGTTATCATGCACAGTACTTGAATAATAAAGAAAGAAATGCAAAAATGACATAAACGGAATCATAGACATATTCTTAAATCTGTTTGATAGAATGGAAATAAGTTTTCAACACCTGAACATCATCTTTTTCAGTCTGCAAAATCTCTACTACATACAACATCAATATACTATCTGAATCTGGGACAAGGCCCCCAGTAGACCCAAACCAAATAAATAACAAATACCTAAAAAGCATTAGACCTTCTATAATATAGAAGGCTCACCAACTACACTCTTTCCTTCTATCTAAAAACTCTCCGGCTTAGCAGGACCTCTAGACTATGCCTCAGAACCTGAAATATAGGGGGTCAATACAATTGTACTGGTACGCATAGAAATTCCAAAATAACAAATTTTATTCAACATAGATGAGAGCAATTTAGAAAACAGTTCATACATATGCAAAGAAAACACATGGGCATATTTAAAAGATTCTGAACAATTTTCTGAACTCTATGACACACTCTGTGTTTTTACTTCTGTGCTAGGTGGTATACCCTATAAATCTAAAATTCCATGGGCTATATGGAATCTGCAGCCAAGCCCCCAACTCAAGTTTGCCGCAAGGTTTGGAGTCTCTATCTTTGATACGTCACAGGGCACTAGGCCAGCGTATAATCCCCCTAGGGGATGAAATAAACCCGTATCATCAAAACACAGTTTTGGGATAGGAGTTCTTGAACTCAAGCCTTCTTCAGAAAACCACCTAACCCTCTTTAAGCCTATTTTTTAGCTCTTTAAAATGTGTATTCTCTGAAATCAAAATCTAAAAACTCTAAATCTGTTATGGCATATATTTTTATATGGTATCGTCATACCATTGACTTGCAAGTCGCATCTCTGGTCCATTCATAGCATATTATAATATCTTTTTTCAAAACATGAAGTTTGGGACCACCATATCAATCAATAAATTCAAAAAGGCTCTTGCATTAAACTCATGTGAACACATGCATGAAACTCTCTCTTTTCAACCTTTCAACAACATGTGGTGGTCATGAAATTTGTGACAAATCATAAAATTCTTTTAGCAATTCTCTTAACATTAAACATCAAATAAACCGTCCCCTCTTAAGTTCAAAATCATAATCAAGTCATAAACCAAAAATCAAGTCATTCATATCATGCTTTCTCATAATGCAATCGAGTATTTCATAACACACATAGAAACAAGCAGCTTAACAATAAGAGAGGGACATTTATAGGCTTATGCTCTCCATTCAAATCCTCAAATCTCAATTTCATACTTACATATATAAGATTACAAATCAAATTTGGGGGAAAGGTCCCAAGACCAAAATAATAGTATCATTAAAGCATTCATAATGCAAGGCTGAAAACATAATTCCAAAACACCTTTTAAAATTTCATGATTTCTATAGCTTTAAATCTTATTCAATGAGTTTACAACAAGACCATCTAGTTTAGGAAAAAACCCACGTACCTTAGATTACTTAGGAGAAAGAGCGGGGACTAAATCTTGACTAAGTTATTGATACTCTTGACTTTTAAAGATGAGTTTCTTGACCTTTGTGGAAAACCTAGGGTATTGATTAAAGAGAGAGGAGTATTTTTTTGATATATTTTGCCCTAATGACACCTTAATTTTGTGTTATGGCACAATTATGACGAGGGAAAAAGACTGATTTGCCCTCCCTAAGGCCGATTATTTGAAATAATTCGTGAACTGGGCACTGATGCATTACTCGACATGGTGCATTGAGATCGCGTCGGTCCACTATTTCATCAACCCGTCACACCGACTTTGCATCGAGCCACTAATTTCAATATCCAAACACCCCTCTAATGATGCTCGAAAAATCTAAAACTTACCCGAGATGTACTAATAACTTTCCCGATCATGAAATAACTTAAAAATTTGCTTTTCGAGGTCGAAAAGGTCGAAAATAAGGTCATCAAAGATTAGGAGCTCAAAATATAACTAAGTACTCTTGACACTTAGAAAATTTTTTAGAAGATCGACCCTCCAAGCATACTATGAAGTAACATCAGGTCGAGAAAACTACGGGGTGTTATAATATGCCAGGCCAATGGATGTGGGAGTGTAGAGTAATGGCTCAAAGAGAAAAAAGATTTGCGTCAGCAGGGCGCCACTTTCAGTACCACTAGTGGTCAATGCCAGAACAAATTTTATGCAATCCAGTCTTGCCATGATCAGGGAAGTTCTCCTAATATAGTTATAGGTACATTATAAGACTTTCATTTTTATGTTTATATCATTGCTAGACCTTGAGGCTTTACCTTCTTTGTAACCCCTATATAACTGTCGAATTCGGTGTCAGACCCAAAATATTAGTAGAGCCCTCCTCAGTGTCTACCCCAAACTCTAGAAGTAAAGTGGTGACAATTTGGTTTAGAGTTTATTAAGTGATACACAGATTTAGAATAATGGCTTTAAAGTCAGGCTTTCATATTTTAGTAGTAATGTCTGTAATGTCAGTCATGCTTTACGTGTCAGTTTTATGATCATAGATCATATTCGTGCACCTTATAAAAAACTATGCATGCTTGCAATTCTAAGTATAAAGAGTTTCAGTTCACTCAGTATTCAGTTCCAGTACAGTCTCAATTATCATCTTAGTTACAGTCTCATTAACAGTCTTAGCCCAGTAATAAGATCAGTACCTCAGTTTATAGACTATTTCAGAATCATGTTATACGCTTGGTCTTGCATTCTTAAATAATATCGTTCTCATGAATTCATGCTCAGTTATCTCATGTTACACAGTTAGTCCTTACCTCATATGCATAGTACTCTACAGTTTCAGTCTAATTATTCAGAATAAGTACAGTTCAGTCTTACATGCCAGTATTCAGTTATCAGTCATTCAGTTAATTAGATAAGTTAGTATGTTTAAGCATTCATGCTCAGTGCACATATGAATATTTCCATTAGTTGCAAGTGAAGTGTCGTACTGAGGTATAGTGTATTGCTGAGAGAGTATTCGATGAATGTGTCTAATTTTGAAAATTTGTAGTTACAGTGCATAAGGCTTAGTCACTCTATTTTAAGATGGTGTTTCATAGGCCTCGCCTCATGTTATAGAATTTTAGCCAAGTTACGAGTTTGTCCCAGTTTATGTATCATGCCTCAGATTCAGATCCCAAATATTTAGTCATGATTCAATCCGTAGGTGCCCCGTGCATCGTCTCATATTTTTCCTCAGTACCTTAGTCAAGTCAACATTCTTCGGGGGACATAGTGTCCCAAGGGAGAGATGCACGATAACCCCCGAGTTATCATGATCTAAACCTCCCATTTTCTCTTTACGTAACAAATCCAGTTAGAGTAATGGGTCCTCATAGTTGACTCTCTAGTTCTAATCTCAGTCATAAGCTATGTACTCAAGGGCTCAGTTTAGTTCACGATATTCAGTTTGTGTATCACGTTTCACTCATTCATGTTCTTATTTATACATGTATAATAAATTATCTTAGGTTTATCAGTGTAATCAGCTTAAGGTAACGGTCTTCCTTAGATCTACTCAGTTCCATATTCAGTTACAACCATAATCTTACTATCAGTTATCATTGCATATTCAGTCATAACTTCATCAATTAGTTAAGTCATGTATTCCATGCATCAGATATGCATGTACAACATATAAACTCAGTCTATCATCATTCCTCATCTTAATCAGTCTCATTCAAGGATGAATATTCCCAAGGGGGAGATATTGTAACACCTCGTACTTTTACCTAGCTTAAATTTATCCCAAAAATGTCAAATACTTGCTTTAAAGATGAATATACATTTTTACATATGTAATTTTCAAGATTTTGACGTTCCATTGTGTGAGAAATTGAATAAGATTTCCATCGATATAAAATTCGCTCAAATTCGACACCCAGGCGAAGAGTTATGGATATTTTAGTAAGACAGTGTACCACCTGAGCCATCAGTGCATCGCGGAGCCAGCCAAAATGGAAATTATCAAAAACCAGTGATCCTCCGCAATATTGGCACTTCGCGCCAAGGCTCAATTTTAGAATTGTCCTTTTCTAGTGTTCCAACGCGATACCACCGTGTCGCGATGAACTTTCAGGTCTTAATCAAAGTGGCAATGTGATATTACCGAGTTGCGCCACCATGCAATTTCCCAGTTGTCATTTTCCAATGGCTTGGAGTGATGGTGGCGCATCGCGCCAGGGGTCCAGATCGGAAAATTTTACAAAAAATTAAAAGGACGCCGAGGGTTAAAACAGTTCTTTGCCACAATTTTATTATGCCCAGATACAGAATTTAATCCCTAAAAACGTCCTTAGCTACTCATTACTCAATTCATCCCCAAAATAAAAAGCATTCCCGCTCAAAGAGGCAAAAACCCTAGTTCAAAAAATCAAGAACAAATCTAAGAATTTCCTCCAAGAACCTTAAAGAAAGAATCTTCCAAGGTATGTTAGATATTCATCCATGGATCCTTACCTTCCATGGAGCCCAAAAATCTTTTTTAAAAATATAAGATTTTTGATTTATGATTTCCATGTTTGAAATAGATTGAATTTATGTTCATGGTGTTGTTTGAGTTTTAATCCATGATTTAGATTACAAGTTCCAAGAATTGATTCCAGTATGTGTTGAATTACATGATAGTCATGATAAACTATTCAATTTGCAAGTTGATTATTCTAATCATATTACCCCTAAGTGTTTATGATTTAATGAACCAAGTATGTTTCTTATGTGTTTGATAAATTATATATGAGAATGAAATAATGCCATTATAGCATACTGATATGTATTTCCCATCTATGTACAAGTTAATACATTACAAGTGTTTGATGAAATATCTTTATGAATGAATTATGACCAAGTGAACATTGTTATGTTATTCAAGATGATGCTTTGCTTTACTTTTCATGCTATCGAGTCCTGGGGGTATTTAATACCCAACAATTCAACTGTTTATCTAGAGCCAATGTCAGTTACAAAATAGTATCATTCATGTCACGATCAGTAAAACTCAGTCAGTTACAGAACTTTGGAAACTCAGTAATCTCAGTATCAGTCCAGTATACTCAGTTCAGTGTCTTTCAGTTGGGAGTAGGATTCAGTACCGAGCAAGACAAGGGATAAGGGTATACCCTTTATTTAGGTCTGGGTCCTTAGAAACAATCCCTAAGTTCCAAAACTACGTAGCCAACGTAGGTTATGAGATGTCACCCGTTAGATAGGACTGACATACTCAGGGATCACCCACTAGTTTAGGACTGATCTCAGGGGTCACCCGCTAGTTAGAACTAACTCCACAATAGTTGTCTTTACTCGTGGCATGGTACTAACACCCTTCCAATTGGGGTTACAGATTGGACCCCAACTCAGCTACCTTATCTTATTTGGGGCATGTAGGTTAGATGATTACCTCCCACAGTTTTGGTTTTGGTCTTCAATTTAGAACTCAGTTCAGTTCTACAGAATCAGAACTATCAGACAAAGTCAAGTTGTATCAATAATTACAGATTATCAGTTACTCGGTATCATAACTCAATACTTAGCATCATACAAGCTCAGTTATAGTATATAACTCAGTAAGTAATTTTAGTAGTATCTGTTATTCATTACTCTCATGTTCAGTTACTTTATATCTTTTAGTCAGTCACTGTTCATTCATATGAACTCTTGCATTCAGTCTTACCTCATTTAGCATACCAGTACCCGTTTTTTGTGCTATGATGTTTCATATCATAGGTTAGGACGCTTAGGTTCCTGACCGCACTTGGCCAGATTCATCCAACAGTAGCAGATTTAGCAGTGATTCCTTATCTATCGAGGATATGCTTTTTATTTTAGTATTTCAGTTTAGCAGTAGCTCAGTAGTCAGAGTTAGTTGGGGGCTTTTCCCATCAACTCCACTTTTTGGATAGATTCAGTTAGAGGCTTTTCAAACTAGATTTTCAGACAGTATTCAGTTTTACATATATTATATTTTATCAGTATTTCAGATGTTTTGAACCTTATGGCATTTCAGCCTATTTTTCCATATTAATTACAGTATTAATATTCAATTCTCACAACAAATATCATTCATGGGTTAGCTTGTGGTCCTTCAGGGTCGTAAGCACCGTGTGACAACTAGGGGGTAGTCCCGAGTTGTTACATGCATCTAGACAGCTGAGGGTGCATGAGAAAAACTATCCCACCCATGATTTAGAGTTAGCGGTTATGGTGTTTTCACTCAGAATTTGGCATTATTATCTTTATGGGGTGCATGTTGACATCTTTATTGATCACAAAAGTTTACAGTATGTGTTCACTCAAAAAGAGCTAAATATCAGGAAGAGATTGTTTTTAGAATTATTGAAGGATTATGCTGTGAGCCTACACTATCATCTTGGTAAGGCGAATATGGTTACTGATGCCCTTAGCAGGTTGTTCGTAGTCTTTATCATATGGAGAAAGGAAAGAGGAGTTTAGTGAAGGATATTCATTAGCTTGCTAATTTGGGAGTTTGACTTCTAGATTTCGAGGATGGAGAAAAGTTCATGCAAGATAGAGATAAATCATCCCTATGTGCCGAGGTTAAGAAATAACAGACCAAATAATCCATTTTGATGCAGATCAAGGAGGACGTTGGTCAGCAAAAAGTGATGGCCTTTGAAATTGGAGGAGATGGTATTTTGAGATACCAAGGTAGGTTGTGTGTGCTGAATGTGGATGGTTTATGAGAGAGGAATCTTAATGTATCTCATACTTCCAGGTATGTTGTTCACCCTGGATCCACTAAAATGTATCATGATCTCAAGGAGATTTATTAGTGGAACAATATGAAAAGGGATGTTGCTAACTTTGTGGCTAAGTGTTTGAATTTTAAAAAAATTAAGGTGGAGCATTTGCGGCTAGATGGCACTTCCCAAGAGATATCCTTGCCTTTATGAAATGGGAGATGATAAACATAGACTTTATTACAGGACTTCCACGATCCTATAACCAATACAACACTATTTGGGTGATTATGGATAGGATGACCAAGTCCGCTCATATTTTGCTCGTGCAAACAAATTATTCGTGAGACAATTATTCAAAACTATACATTCAGAAAATAGTTCGACTGCATGGGGCTCCAGTATCCATTATATTCAATAGAGATAAACAATTCTCATCTCATTTTTGGCGGTCTTTCCGCAGGAGTTTAGGTACCCAAGTAAACCTTAGCATCGCCTTCTACCCTCAAAAGGATGGACAAATAGAGCGTACCATTCAGACTTTATAAGATATATTGAGAGCTTGCGTGATTGACTTTGAGAGTAGTTGGGTGGATCACTTGATGTTGATATAATTCACCAATAACAATAACTTCCACTTTAGCATCCAAATAGCTCATTTTAAGGCTTTTTATGAGAGAAGGTGTAGGTTACTGATTGATTGGTATGAGGTGGGTAAAACCCATTTATTTAGGCCTGACCTTGTCCATCAGGCGATGGAGAAAGTGAAAGTCATTAGAGAGCATCTTAAAACAACCCAAAGTCGCTAGAAGTCCCATGCGGATGTTAGAGAAAGGAGTTAGAGTTTGAGGTTGGTGATTTGGTATTTCTTAAAATGTCCTCTATGAAGGAATTCGTGATATCGGGAAGAAAGGAAAGCTCAATCCTCACTACATAGGTCCCTACCAGATAACGAGAAGGGTTGGTAGAGTTGCTTATGAGTTAGAATTGCCTGCAAGTTTAGCTTCAGTTCATCTTGTGTTTCACGTGTCAATGCTTAAGAAATGTATTGGAGATCATTCACTTGTGTTGACTATCGAGGAGATTGGTGTGAAGGATTCGTATCGTATAAGGAAAAACTTATATCTATCCTTGATCGTCAAGTTAGGAATTTTAGAAGTAATGAGATAGCTTCGGTTAAAGTGTTATGAAAGAATCATAAAGATTATGAAAGGATCATAAATATTAGAAAGCTACTTGAAAGTCGTAGAATGATATCCGTGAAAGATATCTATCACTCTTTGAATGCACATAGAATGATATGGAAGGTATCGATCTTATCTTACTCATTTTGGTTCATGTAATCCTTTGAATCGTACTTAGTTTTTTTCCGAACTATAATTCGAGGAAGAGTGATCCTAAGGGGGGAATAATGTAACAACCTCAAATTTTGAGTATTTTATTTTTAATCATCTCGTACTTGAAATATAATTTTTTGACTCAAATATTGTTCGGGGGTGTTAAAAGGGTGACCCAAAGGAATTTTCAAACGACGTTCGGGAGAGTTTTGGAACATGAAGGCAGTAAGCCTCCGCGATAGCCCCGCGTCGTGGAGGATGGTGTCCACGATAGCCCCACATCGTAGAGGCTGGTGTCTGCGATAGTCCCACGTCCCGGAGGCTGGTGTTCGCGATAGCCCCCGCACCGTGGAGGCTGTGTTTTCCTACGTTCTTATTTAAAGTATAATGGGGACTTTTTGGTCTTTCTCCCCTTTTAAACCATCCCCACAACTTAAAAACATCCTAAACATCGTATTACCTCTGGAAAATCCCTAAACATTTTTCCTTAAGCAGAGAAATAAGAAACTACCTAGAGTTAAGGATTTTAAGCTTCTAGAGTCAAATTACTCTTTATTTTTCATCGGTATCAAGGTATGTGGGACTATCCTAACTCTCATAGGCGTAAATTTATTGTTTCCACAAGCTTTAAAGATATATAATTATGGGTTTTGGAAATAGTTTTAAGAGAATGAATCATGAAATCCCCCTTGCATGATAAAATTTATTGTTTTAACGTATTATAAATAGCGAAATGGATTTGAGAGCATGACTTATAAGTCCCCTTTTTTATCATGAGATTCGTGTCTTTATGAATAATTATATTTCTCGAATTATAAATTCCTCTTTATCAATTATGCTTTGTTATTTTACATGTTTTCAAAGAGGCGATCCTTATTCCAAAGGATTTTAGTACCCTAATGTAGACAATGCATGAAATAAATGATCGAATTGGCCACAACATGTGTTAAAGTATTGAAAAGAGAGTGTTTTGCATAAGTTTCATATGATATTTGCTATGATAACTCTCTCATGTGATGTTTAAATCTTTTAGTGGTCATAAACATGATTTTTAATGAAAGAGCTAAAGATTTAATGGGATATGGCTTGCATGTCTGGGTATGACGATACCCTGTTATGGAATGCCATTAATATGAAAGAAATGAATATTTTGAATATGAAGCATGGATTTTAAGAGGTAAAAATATGGGCTTATACAGAGTTAGGTAATTACCCAAAAAGGGCACTAGTTTAGATAACTCATTCCTTGAAACCATGTTTTGCTGATGCGGGAGCGATTCTGTCCTGGAATATGGATTATCACCTTATACTTTCTTCGTGTAGTTGTATATTTAGACTTGACACTCCTATCCTCACGGAAAACTCGGATATGGGGCTTGGCCGGCGAGTTAATACGAATCCCATATAGCCCGTGTGATAAGAGACTTGTAGGATGTACCATCTATCTCAGAACTAAAACCAAGAGTTGAGTCATTAGTTTTACAAGAATGATTGAAGTTTTCATAATATGCCCATGTATTTTCAATTGCTTTATGCTAACTTGTTTTATGAAATACTCTCGCTTATATGTTATATTTTTTAGGTTAGTTCTACGTACCAATACTCTCCACGTATTGACCCCCATAATACAAGTTCTGAGGTACAGTTCTGTGGTCCAATTTAGCAGTTGATGATTCCAAAGGTTCTACTGATGTGATGGACCACGGGACTGTGCCTCAGAACCTGTATTATAGGGGGGTCAATACTTGGAAAGTATTGGTATGCAGAGCAATCCAAAAATAACATATATTTCATATAAAATAATCAAGTGCATTGTAAAATCAATTTGACATTATATATATATATATATATATATATCCCCTTTTTACAAATTAAATTCTCACTTTATTGTCTTTTTATTTTCTCCCACAACTCCAAAAGAAAATTAGACAAAGTAACTCAATTAGAAAAAACACGATCAATTATCTAGTGCTCTTCTGTTTCTCCTTAAGACAATGGTGTATGCTTCATTTGTATATCCGAAGAGATAAAAGTTGTAAAGAAATTATGTAGATTTCCTGTTAAATGACTTCTGTTTTGTGAAGTTTCAATAGAAAATTTCAATAATTTTTCCTTAATTGAAAGGGAATAAGAGATGGAAATTTTGTAGTGTTTTCATCGGATTTCACATCTTCTTTTAAATGAGCCTTTCAATTTTCATCAGACTTGAATGTTATTTTAATGAAGGTAGCCATTAATAAATTATTTTTTATTTTTTTAAGAAAACATTTAAAAGTACATGTATTTGTGATGGTGGTATATTTAGTTTTTTTTTTAATATCTAAAATCTCTGTGTATCTTTTTAATTAGGTGACAATATTTGGTTGGAGTACTAGTCCACAGATGAGCAATTTTCATGCATATGTGCTGGAAGGTTGAAGTATTTTTTATTCAGCTTTTGTATTGTTAAAAGACCTACTTGTACACTGGCAAAGTTAATATCTAAAATCTACGTATATCTTCTTAATTAGGTGACAATATTTTGTTGGAGTACTAGTCCACATAGGAGCAATTGAGTTTCACGCATTTGTGTGGCAAGATTGAAGTATTTTTTCAGCTTTTGTATAGTTAAAGGGCCTACTTGTACACTGACAAAGTTAAAGGTCATAGTTATAATTTGATGTCAAGTTAAAGGTCATGTTTATGTATTATGCCTTTTTAAAGCTTGTTAAAAATATTTCTCTTATGTCCATGATAGTTAGGATAGTCTGACATACCTTTTTGATGAACAAAATTCAAGATATCTAGAATTTAAGCATAGAACATATGAGTTTTTTTTAAAAAAGCTGGTTGTTCTTGCTTGGAGAATTTGAGAGAAGAGTGAAGTATATTTGATTGAGTAATAAAGGGTTATGGGGTCGCTTAGGGTATTTTAGGTTTGGGTTACAGTTGGGGAAGGAGGAAAATAACCAAAGTACCCTTAATTAAAATAAAGAAAGTTGTTGTCAGTGACTACGGGTAACTTCACGATTCGTAATGTCTTGTTACAAGTCGTCACCGCGACTCATAGTTTGAGCAGAAACATGGGGCTTTTTTACTAGAGACCCTACAAGTTGTGCCCTACTACTTGTACTCATACATTACGACTCATAATGACTGAGTCATAATCTGGGAAGACTCCTGGGGGATCCTTACTGGATTGGTCATGAGTCACACCCTACGACTAGTGACCTCACTTTACGACTCGTATAGAGAAGTCGTACCCTGAACATAAACTTTGGTACCAACACTGATTTGCTTACAGTTGGCACAATATGACTCGTATAGAGCCTTCATGACTCATTAAGTGAGTCGTTGGCTGGACAGTGAGCTCAATGTAAAAAGCTTTAGAGGCAAAAATCTAGGGTTTTACATATAAAGACTTGATCTAAGTTTGGTTAGGTGCTTGCTTTAACATGGATTTTTTAGATCAGTAGTGGATCCCATCGATCTTCCTCTAGGTAGTATGCTTAGTTTAGCTCTTTGTAGACTTAAGAATCCTTTTAATCATGAACTTTGATTAAATATTTAACCTTGGAATGATATAGACAATTTAATAAATTTTGGTTAGTTTTATTAACCAGGATAAAGTGACTTTTCAACTTTTGGACTAAGCATCGAGACTTGTTAGTTAATATTGCACCTCTTATTGATTTGACAGTAGTCATTTTAAATAAGGTATAGAAAGAAATTCAGTGGAACTTTATGGCACTTGGCCTAATTATTGGTTCTGATTCGAGTCTGACGGTTGATAGCTCCCTTGATATTCATTATATTGGGTTCATTTATAGCATATTTGCTTCATGGTACTTGCTTACTAGTTTTGGTTCAAGTCTGACAATCATGATCTATATGTGATACTTTAAATCGATGATTCTATTCTTAGTTTCGGTTTAAGTCCGACATTTATGGTTCTAAGAGGTGATCAAGTATATTGTCACATTGGGCATATCTTAAGATTTTTATTATCGGCACTTTGTTCTTATTTGCATCTGTTGGGCTTATGGAGGTTCGGTTGAATTATTTCTTTCTTGCCTATGTCTTCTGGGTTTATGGGGACCCAGTTAGGATAGTTAGATGATATTTATTTTAAGTTATTTATTCTGTCTATTTACCACTTTATGCTGAGTTGGATAATTATTTCATGACTTGAGTTTATATTGTTACATTTATTATACTTTTATTGTGAGTTAGCTCAGTTGGACGATGATGCCTACTAGTACCCATTGTTTTTAGTACTCATACTACATTTCTGCATCTTTTTTTTATGCAGATCTGAGTACTAGCTTTCGCCATTAACATTTCATTTAGGCTTATTTTTGAGGGATCCAGAGATAGGGTGAGCTTTTAGAGCTGAAGCTGATAATCTCTCCTTCTGCTATTTTTGGACAGTCTTTACTTTTCTGGTACTATATGTATATTTAATACTATTCAGAATAGGTCATACCAGATCGTGGGATATTTTTTTTGCTTATTTCATTCCTTTCCCCGTCTTTTAATACTTTCACTATGCTATTAGGTATTCTACTGGCATTATTAAATTTTGTATTCTTTATATCTTTCATCATTTAGCCCGTTACTTACTGTCTCGTGCTATGACTTGACTTACCTATTGGCGGATCAAAGTAGATTCCATCATAACTTTAGAAATTGGGTCATGACAAATGTATCGCTGATGAAGTGCATCGAATAAGATTTTGAAACAACAATATATTGTTCCAAGTTGATGCACTATATATGCAAACAACAATAATTTCTTAAAAATTGCTCTTGAACTCTATGGCGTTTCTCTATTATTACATGTGTTTACTACAATCTTTAATAGATTAAATAAATACTCTTAAGAATTCAGAGTATCATTCATAAAAAATTAATGAAGTGTCATTGCAAACTGACATTCAGAAAAAATCAATCGCATAAAGATGACACATCCAATTCATTTCTAAAGCTTAATAGCATGTTGATTATGCACTTATAACAGTCACCATTAACAGAGCATTAGTGAGAAATACAAATAACATCAGTTGTTTTTCTTAAATGATCAACATTAGTGTATTTGTTAAAACAATTCAAATTTTTAGTTACCATAAAATGATTTAAAATAAGTGAAAAGGGCCAAAAATGAATTTACTAACTTTTTAATATTTCTTGAAGGAGCAAGAAAGGAAATATTCAAAAAGTTGTCTCTTAGATGTGCATAAGTATACAATTTAAAAGTATATTTATTACTGTGTAAGTTCATTACTATGTGACATGTGTATATAAGTTCTAATTTTTCAATTACATTAGAAAATAAAAGTGAATGCTTTCATAATTTTCTCTTTACTATATAATAAAGAAGAGTAGAATCAAATTGTACCTCATCCTTACAATCAAATTGTATGTGTATTTTTTTTTTGCTATATATAATTTTTGCCTTTATTTTCTTCGCTACTTTTCGATCTATTCTTTACCCTCAACTCTTTCTTCTTCTTTTCTCATGTTCCCTACTTTTTCCTAATAGAAGAAAATATCTATCCTCTTTCTGTCGCCTTTCTTTATTTTCTTAAAATATAATCTTCTATAATACTCACCTTTTCATTTTTAAATCATTTATTTTCATCATCAAGATCATTAAATTACACTTGAATTGAGTATCTTAAATTCATTTGGAAGCTTATTCTACAGATTTAACACACTAAAGGAAAAAAAGATGACATATATTTATATCAAGCTTCAATGAATTAGAGGGATACCTTTCCGTAGATTCACTGAACAGTTTATTCACGAGATGGATACTTTATCCGTCACCAAAATAAGGTTATAATAAGACAAATTGACTGATAAAATCATAAAATAGAATAAAAAGAGGTGTACGCATATTCCTTGATTTTGATGGGGTGATGCAGATCTTATTGCCGTCATGATGTCAACCTTCCTTGATTTTGATGGGGTGATGCAGATCTTATTGCCGTCATGATGTCAACCTTCACCGAAATTAATCGTAGCGTGCAATAAAAATAAAATCGTTTATGTGATGGCTTAAACAAATCTGGTATATAATTAAAATGCTTATTTTGGAGAGGCCGCATTATGACATTAGAAAAGATAGCATATGAATATGTTGCATATCAACCGAAGGATGCTACCATCAAAGGATATGGTGCTGCGGATGAGACTGATTTTTTCTTAATCAGAAATCTCAGGTTCAAACTCTAGATATGAAAAATCTTTGGTAGGCAGTGCTTTCCCTGAATGATCGGCGTAAATTTGGATTAGTCAAACTCTTATGCGAGGTACCTTATAGGAGTAAAATCTCCTATGTGGTCAAGAGAAATTAAAGGTGTCAAACGGCCCGCCCCGCCCCGCCCCATTTAGTAAACCCGATCCGATTAGTCCACGGGCTGTAGGATACCGAGTCCCGGGATGGATTAATTTTTTTGGGGCCCGGTTAACTCGGGACGGACCGAAATTGGTCTAGGCCCGCGGGTTAACCGGCCTGGCACGGATTTTTATTTTTTTTTAAAATAGAATTGGACCGTTGGGCCCTAAAGTAGCCGTTGACCCAATGACTATATAACCGTTTTTGAATCCAAACGGCTACTTAGCCCACTTTTATACATAAAAAAAAAATCCTTTAAAATATCTTTTTAAACCCAAAAAAAATCATATAAATACCATACACTTTCAAATCATTTTCCACACAATTTTTCATTCTCTCAAATCTCAATTCTTAATTCTCAAATATTCTATATATTTCCTAAAGTGCTCACTTTAATTTTTTAATTTTGCGATTACAAAGTACGAGTGGAAGTTTATAAAATCGCAACCTTCAGATACTTTTAAAGTCGGTATTGTCGTTCCATCTCTTACGTTTAATTTTTAATTAGTGTATTAATTATTGAATATTTAATTTTATTATATTTGTGTATTTTGAATTTTTTTAGTTTAATTTATATTATGGATAAATTAAGAAACCTCGCCACTAAAGGTGTTAAAAAATTTTGTCCCAAAAATGGTAGTGGTAGTAAAAAGCGAATTACTAGTGGTAGAGGTAGTGCAAGTAGTAGATATACCCATGTGCCTCCGCCTCCGATACCGCTTAGTCAATCTTTTGAGGAAGAAATAGGTGTAGGTGCTCATGATATGGATTATGTAGAAGCTCAAGAAAATTACGGTATAAAAGAAGAAAATGAACTAGATGCGGTTAATTTAGATGAAGATGATGAAAATATTGGTGAGACACCCGCAGTAGGAAATGCTAACGTTAGATCTGAATCGGTTAATCTCCCTCCCCGTGCCCCAAGAGCTCGTAAAACAACTAGTATTGTATGACAATTTTTTGAACGTATATCAGATATTAAGGTGCAATGCAATATTTGTCAACAAATATATAAGCATAAAAGAGGAGGCAAACAAGGGGGTACGGGTACGTTAATGAGACATATAAGTGATAATCATGATAGAGAGTTAAAAATTGAACAAGGCGATGCGGATGTTGGTGGGCCAACACAAACTAGAATGCACCCAACAACTGGTTAGGTAATGAAGAAGTATAATAAATTGAGGGACCGGAAAGAAATAGCAAAAATGGTAGTTGTGGGTTGTTTGCCTTTTAGCTTTCCTTCTTCTGATGTCTTTATTCATTATATTCAAGCAATTTATAATCCTATGTTTAATGGTATTCCTAGAAGTACTTGTAGGACCGATATTTTTAGATTTCATTCACAATATTTTTTTTATTTATCAACATTGTTAAAAAATATTCAATGTAGAATGTCTCTAACTTCTGATCTTGATCGTGCTGTAAATAAAAATGATTATTTAACCATTACTTTTCACTGAATAGATAACAATTTTGTTATGCAAAAACGTATTCTTGCTTTTTTATATGCGGAAGATCATAAACATACTGGAGATTTTATTGTTGA